>JAHIAL010000011.1:1046972-2246972 GCA_021605145.1 Aegilops bicornis
TACAACTGTCGAACCCAAACAAACCTTCTCTTGGCGTTGAGGTCGGCGTTGAGGTCAAGGTCGACGTTGAGGTCGAGGTCGAACGCAATCCGCGCGAACGGCAGGTCGAGGTGCAGCTCGAGGTCTAGCCCCTCGGCGGCCATCACAGCGGATCCACGACACCCCTCGGCCATCCTCCTCCTCGATCAACACGAGCGAAACTACTTGAGGTCGAAGCTAGCTAGTGAGCGCCATGGCACGGGTGGCACGCGCACGGCTGGGCTACCTTCAGACGAACTGAGCAAGCATGATACCCGTGAGCGAGTCACGTCGCTCCTCTCCCATCCCACGGAGCCATCATATCCAATCGAATGAAAGCAAACCCTACAGATATGTCCGTTCAACATTTAGAAAATTTTAGTACCATTAAAAAATGCATGTGACATTTAGAACATGTTTATGATTTTTCAATATGTACATGGCATTTTTTTGTGAAATAACTATTTATTACTCAGGATTAGGGATTACAATGTGGTAAGACAATATCTAAGACCTCATTTGGGCCCGAACCAAACCAAAACCATGTTACGACCCTGGCCTCTACCAAAGTTTGCCATAGCATGACTAGCACCATTGCCAATATGACGGATATGAGTAATACTCCCTCAATTCTATAATGTTAATACTCCCTCCATTCCATTGCTAATACGACGGATATGAGTAATACTCCTCCATTCCACAATGTAGTACTCCTCCATTCCCTCAAATTTCAGTCCCTTCTCTTGGGCCAACTCCAACTGTTGACCCCAAACGGACGTTCGTTTTGACCGGATTAATTCTCTTGGGCCAACTTTAACTGTCGAACCAAAACAAACCTTCTCTTGGGCTGGTGAAGAGGGAGAGGTCGACGTTGAGGTCAAGGTCGAACGGAATCCGCATGGACGGCAGGCCAAGGTGCAGCTCGAGGTCAAGCCTGTCGGGCGGCCATCCTCAATGATCCACGACACCCCTCGGCCATCCTCCTCCTCAATCAACACGAACAAAACTACTCGAGGTCGAAGCTAGCTGGTGAGCGTCGTGGCAGGTGGCGCGCACATGGCTAGGTTACCTTCAAACGAACTGAGTGAGCATGATACCCGTGAGCGAGTCATGTCGCTCCTCTCCCATCCCATGGAGCCCTCATATCCAATCGAACGAAAGCAAACCCAATGGATGTGTCTGCTCAACATTTAGAAAATTTTAGTACCATTCAAAAAAATGCATGTGACATTTAGAAAATGTTTTTGATTTTTTTTTAAATGTACATGACACTTTTTCTGCGGAATAACTATTTATTACTCAGAATTAGGGATTACAATGTTGTAAGACAATACCTAAGACCTCATTTGGGCCCGAACCAAGCCGAACCATGTTACGATCGATCCTGGCCTCTACCAAAGTTTGCCATAGCATGACTAGCACCGTTGCCAATACGACGGATATGAGTAATATTCCCTCCATTTTACAATGTAGTGTGTCCGCGCTTCCCCAAATCCAAATTCGATCAGAATTTAATCAACGAGACCGACTGTAAGGGAGTAAAATTATATCACCGAATTCGTATTTTTGATATGAATTCAGTGATATAATTTTTGCTCCAGCCGCAGTCGGTCTCCTTGGTTAAATTACGGTCAAACTTGGATTTCGGAAAGCGCGGGCACACTAATTGTGGAATGGAGGGAGTAGAAGAGTCATGTTCCCCATACTATGTTTTATCTCTCTGATCAAGAAAGAGTATTTAGATAAATTGCTTCCACCTTTCAACACCATGGAAAACCGCCTCCAAGCAGTCAGACTCAACCTCAATGGGTAGAGTACTCCATTGCAATGCCAAGCTAAACCCTTCTCGAATAGCAAGAAATTCAGATTCCAACACATCATCACAGTCGCCAAGATGTATGCAAGCACTAAATATCATGCTTCCTAGATGGTCCTGGAGCACCATGCCAACTGCCGCCTTTCCACACAGGATGGAGCCATCCGTGTTTAGCTTAACTCGCCCTTGACAAGGAGGTAGCCAAGGGCTGCTTGAAATTTCATTATTATCACATGTGGCATGCATCATGGGAAACTGTGGTTAACCAGCAATCTTACCTTAACAGAGTCTGCATTAAGGTCAAGCTTAAGACAGGCAAGCGAGTCCAGGTAACTACCCAGGAACCTGGTTGGGACGTCAATTGGAGGGGCTGGCTTTGCATGCACCACTTCGTTCCGTACATGCCATACGCTCCAGAGAAGCATAAGCACACAGACCCGGACCTGTTTGTTCACATCACACATTAGCTGAATATAAACCAGTAATCATGGCGTTTGATGCTAGTTAGCTCTGGCGAGATCGCTCTGCAGCTCAGTCACCACGGCGAACGCCAAAACCCCGAGATCCCCACCCGGTCACCACGTCGTGCCGCCCACCATGCCCTCGTACACGATGATGGTGAGATCGCCTCTTTACCCTCCTCCACCTCCGAGGCCGCGACGTTCTCCACTGGGATCGGGCCGGGAAAACCACACGACGGCCTCCATTGGGAGCGGGTCGGCAAAGACTGCAAGGTCAAGTCCAGGACGAAGTCGTGGGCTATCGGCTTGGACAGGATGCCGAAATGCAGCTCAAAGTCAAGTCTCCCAGCAGGAGTCCCCAGCGGGTCCATGCCCGTTATCCATCCTCGACACAACACGGCCATACATACCCTACCGCCGTTACTCTAAGGAAGCTAAGCGCCATCGGCTACTCAAGTGGAAACTGACTTGAGGGAGATGCTTTCGAGAGGGGAACGGGAATACAGTATGTATATACACAGGGAAGGACAAGCACGGACGGTTGAGATGTGCGGTGGGTAGCCCTTCCCGAGTCTATACACGATGTATCTTTCATTTTCGCGACGCTCCCACCCACCACACAGCTACATGCAGAAGAAGCCAGCCAACGCGGATAGGGTGCCCCTCGATCGGCCCACGGCCCATGCGGCGGCACCCGCTATGCATGGAGCAGATTCTGCAACGCCAGTGATCCGGCCTCACACCCCCACGAACCAGTCACATCGCTCCTCTTCCATCCCGCGGATCACCCCCTACCTTGAATCCTAGCCCCCCATATCCAATCGAACGAACGCTCACACAATGGATGCCTCCGCTCAACTTCTAGAAAATGTACACTAGTAGAAAATAGGGCTTTGGTTGAGGCTTGGGTAAGGGCATTAATCCCGGTTCACTCACGAACCGCGACCAAAGGGTGCATCAGTCCAGGTTTGTGAGGCCAGGGCGCCCGCCGGGCCTTGGGGGCCATTGGTCCCGGTTCGTCTGACCCCTTTGGTCATGAAATGCCCGAGCCACACTTAAGCTTTCTCCTCTCAAAGCTCCTTGTCCAAGCTCCATTTTTCTGAAAATTTGTCTAGGTTTGGCGGTCCGTCCTGTCACGTCCCCGTCCTCACCGTCGTCGATCGCCCGCACCGATCTGGTCGCCGGCACCACCATGGTGAGCCTCTTGTTCTTATCTTCTTTCTAGGCCGATGTAGTACCCGATCGGCGCAGAGGGCAGGCCTAGACGCAGCTCGAGGTCGAGTCCATCCGCCGTCGTCCCGACCGATCCACGCGCATCCGCCATCTCGCTACGACCCACCGCCGCCAGTCCTGACTCACGAGCTCTACTAGCGTCGTCGGCTGTCGGCTAGAGGAAATGGGAAATGGGAAAGGGAAAATGACTTTCTGTATATACGGGGAAATGCTTATGTGGCCCTAGGCTCTATACGTCGTACCTAGGATTCCGCAACGCCCTCCCACCACACGGCTACTACAGACAAACAGAGTCCACGCGAACCACGCCCTACCAGCCCAGTAGCTCATGCGGCGGCACCCAGCCCAGCCCACGAGCGGGCGGACGGAGCAGGTTCCGCCACACCAGCGATCTGGCCCCACCATCTCGCGAGCCACTCAGACCGCTCTTTTCCCGTCCGGCGGATGGCCCACCTGCGCCCAATACCAACCGTCATATCCAATCAAACCAAACGCCTCCGTTCCTAACTCAGTTTTTTATTTGTTGTGAAGTCCTAACTCAGTTGTTACCAGTACCCAACGGAGTAATCTGTGGAACAAATTAATCAAGGGACTTGTCTTTTCTGCAAATTCAAACTTGTCTTTTTCCTTGAATAAAAAATCTATCTTATTTGAAATGTCTCTGCATTACACTTTGCTATCTAAATTTAAAATGTACACTTTGCTATCTGAATTATCTTGTTGAGCATCCGTTGACAAATTTTTCCGACCGAGCACCCCCTTTTCATTAATTGCTTAACTAAATACAAAGTTCACCGAGCAAATACAAACACCAACAAGGCAAGGAGAAGGAAAAGTCAGGGAGGCGAGTTGGTGCATTGCAAGCAAACCCGCTAAGAATGCTCGACTCGGATCCGCCACGGGCGAAAACCTGAGAACACATCTACAGATGATAGTATCAAACCCAAAGACAAATGACAATCAGCAAGTCTGTCAACACTACTGACCAGGAGACCCTAACCAAAGACAACCAACCGACCATCACCCGGGAAAACCTACTAAGTGTGCGCAAGCCTTCATCACTTCATATAAGCTCAGAGATCAACAACGAAACGTCACACTCCTGTGGCCTGCCCCGTGCCCAATGCAGCTATTACGGGCTTCAACCATGCATTTATGTGGCTTCTTTCATCAGCACACGAACGCCCTCCTTATTAGCATTCTTAAGAAGACCTGCCCAATACAACATAAACGAGTACACGGTGAAAACGGCCTCAAAAGGAGAGCGAACAACATGTCCATCAAAGGTTACTTTGTTTCTCAGGGTCCAAATGCCCTAGCACACAGCAGTAATGCACATCAAGTAATACTTATGCCTCCGACCCCCCCCCCCCCATCAGCACACGGACGCCTTTCTAGAACACATCCTTATCAGCATTCTTAAGATCGGCCAAGACTACGACGCCAACGCCAGGTGAAAGTTGAGAGCGGTCCGCCTCGACGATCGGCCAAAATACAGCTCGGGTCAAGGCCCCCACTGCCGTGCTCCACGCATCACGCCCCACAGTCATGCTCGACACGAAACTGCCCTACCTAACCTAGCTCGGTTGCTCAAAGGAAGCTAAGTGTCATCGGCTACTCGAGTGTTAAATGACTTGGGGAGATGCTTTTGGGAGGGGAACAGGAATATAGTCTGTATATACATACGGCGCGGCAGGCGCGAACGGTTGAGAGGCATTGTAGGAAGTCCTTCACTAGGTTCGTATACAATGTATCTTAGGTTTTCGCAGCGCTCCCACCCACCCCACGGCTACATGCAGACGAAGCGAGCCCACGTGAATCAGGCGCCCCTCGGCCGGCCTACACCACAGTGAGTCAGTCAAGTCGCTCCTCTCCCGTCTTGCGGATCGCCCCCTCCCTCGAATCCTAGCCCTCCATATCGATTCAATCGAGCACTGGCCTGGTGGATGCGTCCGCTCAACTTTTAGAAAATCTTTGTACCATTCAAAAAAAGCATGTGATATTTAGAAGATGTTCATGAATTTTTAAAAGTTGTATGTAACACTTTTGAAAAATGTTATACAATGTACAAAAAGATTCGTGTAATCCATAATATATATTTTGTAGCATTCAAACAAAATGTTTGTAGATTTAAAACTATGTTCATGCGTTTCAAAATTTTTGTAGCATTCGAACAAAATGATTGTAGATTCAAGACTATATTCATGCTTTTCAAAATTATATTGGTGACATTTTAGAAGAAAACAATTATAAAATATAAAACAATGTTTGCATAGTTTCAGAAATGTTTTATATCATTTCAAAAAATTATTCAATGTGTATTCGAAAAAATATTTAACACATAGTCCAAAATGTTCAAAAACATGTTAATCATGCACACAAATATCATAATGCGTATGTAATAAATGTTTTAGATGTATACAAAAATATACAAATGTCTATGAAAAAGTAGGGAGCAAAACATATATTTGAAAAAACAGGTATTTGAAAAATGTTAAAATGAACAAAATTATGCAGCGGATATGTCATTCCTTGGTACAATTGTAAAATGAAGGTCGCCTCACCTACCATTGTAAATACAATTTCGATCCAGTGTTAGCAACTTACAACAGAAGTGATAAATGCAATCCTAGTGTTGAAGTGTACAATTAGTATTCCATTTGGGAGTTGCCGAGGTTTGACATCATATACGAGATGCATGGACATATTACTTGGTGTCCGGTAGTCCATCCACCGGAGCCTCGTATACGACAATGGCGAGATCGCTCTCCATCTCAGTCAGCAGGTCCAATGCCAAAACCCCGACCTCTACCACCACAGTCGCCGCATTGTGCCCGCTTTAACCGGGCCCTCGTGCACGACGATGGCAAGATATTTCATGTTACCCGCCTGCACCTCGGCGGCCGCGATGTTCTCCTCCAGGATTGGGCCGACAAATACCGTGATGGCCTCCATCGGGATCGTGTCGGACCAGACTGCGAGGTCAATGTTCAGGTCATATTCGAGAGTGACCCACGCGGATGGCATGCCGAAATGAAGCTCGAGGTCGAGGAGCCCACACCATCGTCCCTGCAGGCCAAGCCTCTCAGTCATCCTCGACACGAAACTGCCCTACCTAACTTAGCTCTGTTACTCAAATGAAGCTAAGGGTCGTTGGCTACTCGAGTGGAAAACTACTTCGTGGAGAAGCTTTCGGGAGCGTTACAGTAATACAGTATATACATAAGGCGCGGCAGGCACAGACGGTTGAGAGGCGCCGTGGGTAGCCCCGCCCTAGGTCTATATACAATGTATCTTACGTTTTCGTGACGCTCCCACCCACTCGATAGCTGCATGCAGACGGGCGAACCCACCTGGATCAGGCGCCTCGATCGGCCCACAGCCCATGGGGTGTCACCCGCTATGGATGGAGCAGCTCCCGCCACTCCAGTGATCCGCCCCACACCCCCATGAGCTAGTCACGCCGCTCCTCTCCCATCCCATGGATCGCCCCTACCTCGAATCCTAGACCTCCATATCATATCGAATCTAACGCTCACCCAACGGATGTCTCCGCTCCACTTTTAGAAAATGTATGTACCATTCAAAAAAATGCATGTGACATTTAGAAAATATTCATGAATTTCATAAAATGTACATACCTCTTTTGAAAAATGTAAAGCAATTTAACAAAAATGTTCATGTAATTCCAAAAATATATCTCAGAGCATTCAAAGAAAATGTATGTTACATTTACAACTATGTTCACGTGTTTCAAAAATATGTTTGTGACATTATAGAAAACTTACACAATGTAAAAATGCTTGCATAGTTAAAAATGTTTTATAATCATTTCCAAAAATAATTTAATGTGTAGTCCAAAACTATTTAACACGTAGTCCAAGTATGTTCAAAAACATGTTAATCATGTAGACAAATGTTAAATGTGTGTAAGAACTTGTTTTAGATGTATAGAAAAATATACAAATGAGTATGAGAAAACTAGAAAACAAAACGTATAATTGGAAGAAATCATGTATTTGAGAAATTTTAAACATGATAACACTTATGCAGTGGATGCGCCATTCTTTGCTATGATTGTAAAAACGAAGGGCGCCTCACCTACCAGTGTACTCCTTCCGTTCCATATTACTTGTCGCTGATGTACTAAATCAGCGACAAGTAATATGGAACGGAAGGGGTAACTAATTACAATGTCGATCCAGTATTAGCGACTTACAATAGAAGTGATAAATGCAATGCTAGTATTGAAGTTGTACAATTAGTATTCAATTTAGGTGCCCCGAGGTTTGAAATCATATAAAGAGATACATGGATATATTGCTTCGTGTTTGGTAGTGCGTCCACCGGATCCTCATATACGATGATGGCGAGATCGCTCTGCAACTTAGTCAGTGCAGCCGGAGCCAAAACAAGAGCTCCCCACCCGGTCACCACGTTGTACCCGCCCACCGGGCCCTCGTACACGACAATGGCGAGAGCGTTCTTGTTATCCTCCTCCACCTCCACGACCGCGACGTTCTCCACCAGGATCGGGCCGAAAAAGACCGTGACAGCCTCCATTGGGATCGGGTCGGCAAACACTGTGAGATCGAAGATCTGGTCGAAGTCGTTGGTGATCGGCGTGGACGGCACGCTGAAATGCAGCTCGAGGTCGAGGCCCCCCGTTGTCATCCCCGCGGATACACGCCCCTCAGCAATCCTCGACACGAAAATGCCCTACCTAAACTAGCGCCGTTATTCAAGTGAAGCTAAGCGTCGTGGGCTAGTTTAATGAAAAATGACTTGGGGGAATTCTTTTGGGAGGAGAACAGGAATACGGTCTATATATACATACGCCGCGGCAGGCACGGACGGTTGAGAGGCGCCTTATGCAGCCCTGCCCGAGGCCTTTATATGTTGTATCTTAGGTTTACGCGACGCGGCTACATGCAAACGAAAAGCAAACCCACGAGGATCAGGCACCCATCGTACGGCACACGGCCCATGCAGCATCACCCGCTACGGATGAAGCAGTTTCCGCCACGCCAGTGATACGGACCCACAACCCTGCGAACAGGTCAGGTCGCTCCTCTCCTATCCCACGGATCGCCCCCTTCCCTTGAATGCCAACCCTCCATATCCAATCGCATTTAACATCGACCCAACGAATGTGTCCGCTCAATTTTTAGCAAATGTCTGTACCATTCAAAAAATGCATGTGACATTTCGAAAATGTCCACGAAATTCAAAAAAATGTGAGGAACACTTTTCAAAAATCTTATACAATGTAATATCCCCGCGAGCCAGTCATGTCGCTCTCCCATCCCGTGGATCACCCCTTCCTTCGAGAAACAACGCTAGTTTAGGTAGGGCAGTTTCGTGTCTACAACCTAACCGATCACTAAGATACAACAACTTAACCTGAGACCAAGCCACCGCTAGGCTAGTTCACTATGATACAACCGCAACAATAACACATTCTCGCACAAGAAAAAACAGTAACCACAACAAGAGTACCATTTGCCAGTCATAGTTGACATGCAATATGAGATCCCAGCGAGAGGATGGAAGGCTACACACCTCTACGTGTTTCGGGTGGGGCGGATGCCGTCATTCTTGGCGACCAGAAGACACAGACCGATCCCAAGTGGCCACGGAAACGCCCACACCTCGATGCCATCGCAGCCTCCAGGCGGTAGTGTACCACATGAAGCGCCCGTACCCCTTACCGTTGATGATGGTGGAGTTGCAGCGATGGAATTTGTTCAGCTTCAAGCGGTCAGACAGGCCAAGAGTCTGCCGCTGATCGCGTAGACGGACAAGGACACACCGGGTAAGTTTTGGCGGCGACAGGAAAGTGCGATGCAGGCACGCGCTGGCCGGGAGGAGGAAGCGGGCGTGCACGGGTTCATGTCCGACCGGCTCAGCACCTTCTCCCGATGTAGCTCGACAACAAATCCTTGGGTAGGTCGTGTTTCTTCCGAGCTCGTCACGCACCCACGCCCGCACCATGTCGGCCCTCCTTCGCCTCGACCGCATGCGCCGCTATATGCCTGGGGGAGCAACGAGATCCCCACGCCGACAAAGCACCTACTGCAGGGGGAGGTGGCACAACGCCAGTGCGGTGGATTCAGCGTTGACTATCGGGACGATCTGCCCGGCCTCGACGTGCTCATTGTCTAGCGTGACCAAAACCCCGACCTCAATGACCGCGCCGTCCCTGCAGGCTGGCATGATCTACCCGGCCTAGACGTGCTTGTCGTCCAGGGTGGCCAAAACCCTAACCTCGGTGACCGCACTATCCCCGCCCACCGGCCCTTGTGGATGACTATGGCCCCATCTCCACATCCACGACCGTATCGCTCTCGGTCACCGCTGGTCGCACTAGCACACATCATCCCCACCCACCGCCATCGGGCCCGCAGACACTTCGAGGGCGAGATTCTCCACCGATTGGACCGCATAGAGCACGAGGTTGACGTTGAGGTCGAGATCGAACGCTGTCTGCAAGGACGGCAGGCCGAGGTGAAGCTCGAGGTCAAGCCCTCGGCCGCTGTTCTCGATCGACACGAAACTGCCCTAGCGCCAAGCATTACGAGGTCGGTTAGGTAGTAAGCGCCGTCGTCTGACGGGAGAATTCTTTTGGGGGAAATGACTTGGCAATACGGGCTGTATATGTACTGCCTCCGGTCCTTTTGTCTGCATTTAAGTTATCTTTGAAGTGAAAGTATCTCTACTTTGATGAAACTTATAGACAAAAGTTTCAATATTCACAATGAAAAATCAATATAGTTTGATTTGTTATAAAATGTAGTTTCATAGTTCATATATTTTTTATTGTAGGTGTTGATATTTTAAAAAATAAATTTGGTAAAATTTTGCAAAGTTTGACTTGACCCAAATCCAGTAGACCTAGTAAAAAGGACCCGAGGGAGTACATATGGCCAAGCAGGACGGACGGTGGAGGACAATGTATCTAGGGTTTCGGGTTTCACAACAGAGTGGGGCACACACAGCTAGGCTACCTTCATATGAACTGAGCATGCGCGGATCAGGCCAGACTATGTTCATGCGTTTTAAAAAATGTTTGTGTAATTCAAAAAATAAAATAGCATTCAAACAAAATGTACGTTACATTTAAAACTATCTTCATGCGTTTCAAAAATATGTTTGTGATATTCTATTAAAAAATGTTCACATAATTAAAAAAATGTTTTGTATCATTTCAGAAGTTGATTCAATGTGTATTAAAAAAATATTTAACACGTAGTCCAAAAAAAGTTCTAAAACATGCCGATCATCAGAAAAATGAATAAAAATAAATGTATCTAGAACTAATACATGCATTTCTCCGACAAGTATTTATGGACAGAGGGAGTATTTGACAAATGTTAATCGTGTTAAAAAATGTTAATCAATGGACTTGTCTTTTCTATAAATTTGATCTTGTTTCTTTCCTCGAATAAAAAAAATGATATTGTTTGAAATGGCCGTGCATTACACTTTGCTATCTGAATTTATAATGACCCTGCATTACACTTTGCTATCTGAATTATGTCGTTGAACATCCGTTGATTTTTTTTCCAACCGAGCACCCCCTTTTCATTATTTGCTTAACGGAAATACAAAGTTCAATGAGCCAATATACAGATACCAACAAGGAAAGGAGAAGGAAAAGACAGGGATGCAAGTTGGTGCATTGCGAGGAAATCCCGCTGCGAATGCTCGACTGGAATGCACTACGGGGCGAAAACCTGACAAAACATCTAAAGATGATCATGATAGTATCAAACCAAAAGACAAATGACAACCAGCAAATATGTCAACACTACTGACTAGGAGACCCTAACAAAAGACAACCAACCGATCATCACCAGGGAGAACCTACCAAGTGCACAAGCCATCATTACTTCATATAAGTGCAGAGATCAACAACGAAACATCATGCTCCAGTGGCCTGCCCCATGCCCAGTGCAGCTGTCACGGGCTTCAACCGTGCCTTTATGTGGATTCTTTCATCAGCACAGGGACGCCTTATCAGGATTCTTAAGAAGACCTGCCCAATACAACATAAACAAGCACACGGTGAAAACGGCCTCAAAAGGAGAGCGAACAACATGTCCGTCAAAGCTTACTTTGTGTCTCAGGGTTGAAATGCCCTAGCACACAGCAGGAATGCACATCAATTAATACTTATGCCCCTTCTCCTAATCAAGTGTGTTCCGATGCGTGGTTCAGTTTTCTTTGTCTGAAGCTAGCAACTGATAGGATACTACTTATGTGCACAATCGTTTGCCTCGTCAGTGTTAAACTGACCACGCCACGCTTAACAGATTTCAGCCAAACGGTTGTACAACAAGACCATGCTTTCTAACTAAAATGCGCTTACCGAGTTGCAATTGTGTGATTTGTAACTTTTTTTTATTACTGCATCTTACTGGGCTCGTAGTTCTCGCAAAAAAATTCTGCAGATCATATTTTTTATTACTGCATTTCTAACTGAATGTGCGTTTTCCATGCTTTCTAACTTGTTTCTTGTTGCTGCATCTTACGCTTTGTTATCTGAATTTTATGTTGTTCAATATCCGTGGACGTGGTCTATCTTTGCCGATTTCTCTCTGACTTAGGGTGCTAGACTTTTCAATCAACATATTCTCTAACTCTGGAATCAATTGTCTGAAGCTAGCATAGACTTCAACTATTAGGATACTGGCATGCAATTTGATATCCTATGAACTCATAACTAACACACAGAAAACTAGGACAATTATAAATCTTACAAAAAGTAATTCCCTGCAACATATGCAATTTTCACAATGGGTTTTATGGATGGCTTTAGGGTTTAAGAAATAGTCATTTTAATTCCCAAAACTCTAAATATACAGTAAAGCTCATGCAATGCATGCAAGGTTTATAAATGCACATCCTAAATTTGGAAAATTTGAGATGTGACAGGTCACCCCTGGTATGTCGTCAGCTCGTATTGTCCTCGCTCTGCTCACAAGCCCAACCGCCCTTCAGATAATTCCTATTGGTGATCCATCGCACAATTGGGTTATTATAATTTTTCTCCATTCCGACATAATAATTGGACTGCTGTCTGTCCAACACATGCAATAGAATAGATTGACCATTTTAGATTCGACATATGTAACTTCTGAACGATCTGGATTTAACAACAGGCCCAAACGACTCACTCGCCATCCAATCCACTTCTCACGCCTAGAGGAATCGAACGCAAAACCTGCTGCCTGGTATACGGGGGCGCTACCATCCGGCTAAGGCTGTTCTCGTGTTGTGGTTACAGGTTAGCTTATATGTATACTCTCTGCAAAGTGGGAAAAATAACAAGGAAATGCTTCAGATCTATAGTTTGATAAGAAGTCCAGCATAAGACCATTCCAACACCGTCGATTCAATTGAAATCCGACGCCTCACGAATTGTGTTCCTTTTGTTAAAAAGAAACATCAGCAGGGACATAATTGCTGTGGCCCCTGCGTAAACCGCCTCCCCTAATTCTCCCGCTATTCCAATCGCATTCGCACCTGCCCGAGCTCCTCCAGCTCGCACGCACCAGCCGGAGCGCCTTGCCCAGATCGCCCTCTCCCGCGCCTCTTGCTCTCCCCGCCGTCGAGCACCACGGCCACCCCACTGGCCAGCTCCGCCCCCTGCTTCTCTGGACCACATCGTCTTCTCCACCGGTGACAACGCTGGTTGCCCTCATCTATGATTCGTGCTTCGACAGGTCAAATTAGGTGCGCCATCGACTGAGTCGGCTGACAGAGTAGCACCAGCCAGCCCGAGAACCTACTGGGGAGCAATCCCCCACCCCCAAAATTACAACCACCCTATCTTGAAATCGCATCTAACGCCCCTGATTTCTATCAGACTATGGACTATTCACTTTGCAGTTTCTGCTATGCAATTTTCTCTGTATTTTTCATCCATGAATCAAGTAGTCCTTTGGTTTGTATGTTCATTGGGTGACTAGTATTGTTCTGGTCACGTGTTACATCATTTACTATCAAACTTTTTTCTATGTCAAGCTTAGTTGATAACGCGATAACCCATAGCTATGTATGTAGACAGTCGTGGCTATTCTGCAGTTTCAATACTCGGTGCTTCGAATGATAGCAGTTTTCTTTTGCTTCAAGCATTTCTGCTTCCTACGTAGTGGAATTTCAATATATTGCCATGCTTCCAGGTTATTGCTGCATCTACTATCCTTTGTATGTACGTTTGGAATTTCAATCTATTGTCATGCTTCCTTGGTATACATATTATTTCATCGTAGTTTTAGCATCTATACTTCCTCAGAGTCTTATGTACATATACTTCTTTCATGCAATGGAACTTCAGTGTCTTGCCATGTTTGCTAGATGTACAGATTTATGGTTCGGAGCATCCATGCTTTTATGTACAGATAGAACTGCAATCATGCTTCCTGAGTTAGTATATGTGTTTCCAATGTTTGTGGATTTTTATTTCATTTTCAACAAACATGCTACATTATATTTGTCATAACTTGTACAATTTCCTTTTCTTGCATCGCCACTTCAGGTTGTGTAATTCGCCTTTTCATTCTAGTAATAATACGTATATTATAAGGCAGCCGCGAAGTCGGTCCTCCTCCTCCAAAAAAGAAAGCTAGGGTTTCTGCCTCTCGCCGATGCCGCCGCAGGTCCGCCTCGTCTCTGGTGGCCCTAGGGCCATGGAGGCGCGGTGGATCCTGCCAAGGGCCGGCGGGAGGGCTAAGTTTTCACTTGTTTTTTCCTGTCTTGTTAGGGTTTGTGTCCTGCTCAGGAAGGCGAGACGGTGGTGGCTCCCTGAAGATGGAATAAAGGTCTCCCCGCCTAGCCCCCGTTCCGGCGGTGCATCTAGCATCGTTGGTGGGCGTGTGGAGGTGTGTCTCCGGCGGATCTATCTTAGGTGGATTTTCTCGGATCTCGTCGTTGTTCGCTTCACGCTCAGGTGTCTTCGGTTGAATCCTTCCAACCCACGTTATTTTTCATCGGTGGCGGTTGTGGTTCCGTGCGCTGGTCCTATAGGGCCTTAGCACAACGACTTTCTGACTGTCTACTACAACAAGTTGTGCCCGACTCCAGCGATGGAGGGGTGATGACGGCGGCGCGCCTTTGGCTCGCTTCAGTGCTTGTAGTCGTCGCTAGGTGGTCTACGGATCTGAATGTAATTTTTATTTCTGGTGTTCGTTGTACTGCCATAATGGAAAATGAATAGATTGGATGTTTTTCCGCAAAAATAAAATAAAAATAATGCGTATATTATATATTTGTATTTCATTGCATATATCTTCCCAGGCTGATCCATCGCCGTTTGTAACCCTATGTTCTCATGCCTAAGACAGTTACTGACGACCACGATTGCCAATCTATTTCCTATTGCATGTAACTGTTGATAATCCACAAGTATAGGGGATCGCAACATTTTTCGATAAGTAAGAGTGTCGAACCCAACGAGGAGCTAAAGGTAGAACAAATATTCCCTCAAGTTCTATCAACCACCGATACAACTCTCACGACGCTTAACGCTTACTTTACTCTAGAACAAGTGTGAAACTAGAAGGACTTTGTAGGTGTGAAAGTATAGGCTTGCAAGAAAATAAAGAACACATAAATATAAACTAGGGGCTGTTTAGATAAAGAAACAATAAAGTAAATATAGCGAGTGTGGAGAAGTGGTGGTAGGAGTTGTGAAATTGCCCCTAAGCAATTGACTATGTTACTAGACCGATAGCAAGTATTATGTGGGAGAGGCCACAGCTAGCATGTCATCCCTGACTTACAATTCTATGCACTTGTGATTGGAACTATTAGCAAGTCATCTGCAACTACTAACGTTCATTAAGGTAAAACCCAACCATAGCATAAGATATATTGGTCCCCCTTTAATCCCATATGCAACAATCCCCTTACTCGGGTTTAATCTTCTGTCACTCTAGCAACCCACTATAAGCGAATCATGAACGTATTGCAACACCCTACAGCGGGAATCCCTCACGCTTGCACGACACGGAGAGCACAATAGGACAGTAACATAACCACAAGCAAATTAAATCAATCATAGCAATTCATCAACCACCAATAGGACAACGAAAATCTACTCAGACATCATAGGATGGCAACACATCATTGGATAATAATATGAAGCATAAAGCACCATGTTCAAGTAGAGGGTACAGCGGGTTGCGGGAGAGTGGACCGCTGAATATAGATGGGGGAAGGTGATGGAGATGTTGGTGAAGATCGCGGTGATGATGATGGCCCCCGGCGGCGTTCCGGCGCCACCGGAAGCAAGGGGGAGAGAGCCCCCCTTCTTCTTCTTCTTCCTTGACCTCCTCCCTAGATGGGAGAAGGGTTTCCCCTCCGTTCCTTGGCTCCCATGGCTTGGGAGGGGCGAGAGCCCCTCCGATATTGGATCTATCTCTCTGCTTACTGCTCAGATTCTGCTCGGCACCATTTCCTTTATATCCGAGATCCGTAACTCCGATTGGATTGAAACCTTCGCCCAGATCGCTTTCCAAAATTAGCTTTTGCAGCCAAAGAAGGGCATCAATCGCTTGACGGGTGGCCCACTAGAGTGGGGGACGCGCCCTCTTTAAGTGGGCGTGGGCCCCTATCTCGTGGCCACCTCGGGCATCGTCTCGCGTTGATTCTTCCTCCAAAAAATCACAAATATTCCAAAATAATTCTCTGTCTGTTTTTATCCCGTTTGGACTCCGTTTGATATTGGGTTTCTGCGAAACAAAAACATGTAATGTATGTGAACTGCACTGCAATCGGATCAATATGTTAGTCCCAAAAATAGTATAAAAAGTTGCCAAAAGTATATAAAAGTTGAATAATATTGGCATGGAACAATAAAAATTATAGATAATGACGGAGACGTATCAGCATCCCAAGCTTAATTCCTGTTCGTCCTCGAGTAGGTAAATGATAAAAAAGATAATTTTTGATGTGGAATGCTACCTAGCATAATCTTGATCATATGTCTAATCATGGCATGAATATTAAGACACGAGTGATTCAAATCAATAGTCTATCATTTGACATAAAAACAATAATACTTCAAGAATACCAACCAAGCAATTATGTCTTATTGAAATAACATAGCCAAAGAAAGCTCATCCCTACAAAATCATATAGTCTGGCTATGCTCCGTCTTCACCACACAAAATATTCACATCATGCACAACCCCGATGACAAGACAAGCAATTTTTTCATACTTTTGTCGTTTCTCAAACATTTTCAACTTTCACGCAATACATGAGCGTGAGCCATGGACATAGCATTATAGGTGGAATAGAATATGATGATGGGGGTTATGTGGAGAAGACAAAAAAGGAGAAAGTCTCACATCGATGCGGCTAATCAATGGGCTATGGAGATGCCCATCAATTGATGTCAATGTGAGGAGTAGGGATTGCCATGCAACAGATGCACTAGAGCTATATATAAGTGTATGAAAGCTCAAACTGAAACCAAGTGGGTGTGCATCCAACTTGCTTGCTCATGAAGACCTGTGGCATTTGAGGAAGCCCGTCGTTGGAATATACAAGCCAAGTTCTATAATGAAAATTCCCACTAGTATATGAAAGTGATAACTTACGAGACTCTCTATATGAAGAACATGGTGCTACTTTGAAGCACAAGTGTGGTAAAAGGATAGTAACATTGCCCCTTCTGTCTTTTTTTGTTTGTTTTTCTTTTTTTTGGCCTTCTCTTTTTTGGCCTTTATCTTATTTTTTCATCCAGAGTCTCATCCCGACTTGTGGGGGAATCATAGTCTCCATCATCCTTTCCTCACTGGGGCAATGCTCTAAAAATGATGATCATCACACTTTTATTTACTTACAACTCAATATTACAACTCGATATCTAGAACAAAGATATGACTCTATATGAATGCCTCCGACGGTGTACCGGGATGTGCAATGATCTAGCGTAGCAATGACATCAAAAAACGGACAAGCCATGAAAACATCATGCTAGCTATCTTACGATCATGCAAAGCAATATGACAATAAATGCTCAAGTCATGTATATGATGATGATGGAAGTTGCATCGCAATATATCTTGGAATGGCTATGGAAATGCCATGATAGGTAGGTATGGTGGCCGTTTTGAGGAATATATAATGAGGCTTATGTGTGACAGAGCGTATCGTATCACGTGGTTTGGATGCACCGCTAAGTTTGCACCAACTCTCGAGGTGAGAAAGGGCAATGCACGGCATCAAGAGGCTAGCAATGATGGAAGGTGAGAGTGCGATAATCCATGGACTCAACATTAGTCATAAAGAACTCACATACTTATTGCAAAAATCTATTAGTCATCAAAACAAACTACTACGCGCATGCTCCTAGGGGATAGATTGGTAGGAAAGACCATCGCTCGTCCCCGACCGCCACTCATAAGGAAGACAATCAATAAACCCCTCATGCTCCGACTTACGTTACATAACGGTTCACCATACGTGCATGCTACGGGACTTGCAAACCTCAACACAAGTATTTCTCAATTTCACAATTACTCAACTAGCACGACTCTAATATCACCACCTTTATATCGCAAAACTATTGCAAGGAATCAAACATATCATATTCAGCGATCTACAAGTTTATGTAGGATTTTATGACTAACCATGTGAATGACCAGTTCCTCGCCATCTCTCTAAATAGATATAAGTGAAGCAAGAGAGTTTAATTCTTTCTACAAAAGATATGCCCACGCTCTAACAAATATAAGTGAAGCAAAATAGCATTCTACAAATGGCGGTTGTCTAAGTGAAGAGAAACAGGCAATTCAAACTTCAAATGATATAAGTGAAGCACATGAAGCATTCTATAAAGCCATACTCAAAAGATATAAGTGAAGTGGAAAGAGCATTCTATAAATCAACCAAGGACTATCTCCTACCAGCATGGTGCATAAAAGAAAAATGAAAACTAAATGCAAAAGAAGCTCCAAGATTTGCACATATCACATGAACAAAACGAATTCGAAAACATACCGATACTTGTTGAAGAAAGAGGGGATGCCTTCCGGGGCATCCCCAAGCTTAGACGCTTGAGTCTCCTTGAATATTTACTTGGGATGCCTCGGGCATCCCCAAGCTTGAAATCTTGCCTCTCTTCCTTTTCCTCATATCGAGACATCCTCGATTAGACACTACATCCACACAAAACTTCAACAGAAAACTCGGTAAGATCCGTTAGTATAATAAAGCAAATCACCACTCTAAGTAATGTTGAAAACCAATTCATATTTTGTTTTTGCATTGTGTCTACTTTAGTATAACTTTTTCATGGCTTAATCCACTGATATAAATCGATAGTTTCATCAAAACAAGCAAACTATGCATCAAAAACAGAATCTGTCTAAAACATAACAGTCTGTAATAATCTAAACATTCACCATACTTCTGATACTTGAAAATTTCTGCAAAATTAGGAAAAATAAAACATTTGTACAGAAATACAGTGAACAAAGAATCAGAACCATTTGACGTTCCAGTAAAAAATTAAAATTCGCGCACTATAGCCAAAGTTTCTGTCCTGCACCGCACAAACCAACACGCATTGTAAACATCCTAAAGGCAAACCTTGGCACATTATTTTTATAATAAAATGAAATTGTACAAGGGAATAATTATTTTTGTTGAAAAGTTTCTGTAATCAAGATTCACAAAGTTTCCGTGAGCATGAACAAAGTTCAAGGACCTCCCACTTCAACGATGCTTGTCTTTCTTACTTTCACTTTCCTTTTGAAAAGTTTTAGGTTCCCCTCTTTATTTTTTTGTTTTAAACTATAAGAAAGCACTCAAAAGAAATAAATGACTCTCTAAAACTTCCGGTTGTCTCCTGGCAGCGCTTTCTTTAAAGCCATTAAGCTAGGCATATAGTGCTCAAGTAACGAATCCACCCGGATCCCAAGGTATATCAAAGCCAATTTTAATTAACAATGATTTGTAATTTAGTAGTGAGCACAAAGTAACATATATCATTCAACAACAAAGTCTAACTCTCTTCATATGCATCGGCATGTCATAAAAGAACAATTCATGCACACCAAGTAAAGGCCAATGCATAGTATAAGCAGTTTCTTGCAATTTTGTCATGTGAGAAACATAGAGAGGTGGAGATAGAGTTCCTCTCTCATAATAATTGCAAGTAGGAGCAGCAAGCACATGCATATTATATTCATCAAAATCATCATGTGCAATGGTAAAAGGCAACCCATCAATATAATCCTTAATAAGCACAAACTTCTCCGATATAATGTAGTTTGGAGAATTCAAAGAGATAATAGGACTATCATGCGTGGGTGCAATAGCAACAATTTCATGTTTAACATAAGGAACTATAGCAAGTTCATCTCCATAAGCATAATTCATATTGGCATCTTGGCCACAAGCATAGCAAGCGTCATCAAAAAGAGACATTTCAAACAAATTCAAGGGATCATAGCAATCATCATAGCAATCATCCTTCGTAAACACGAAGGGAATTAAACAATGTATGAGTTGAAGAGTTACTCTCATTAGAAGGTGGAGTACGGGTGATCAATCCGCTCTTCCTCCTTTTATTCTTCGCTCTCCTCATCATCTTTTTCATCCAATGAGATCACACTTTCATCAATTTCTTCTTCCATAGCTTCCTGCAAAATATTAGTCTCTTCTTGGACAGTGTTGAATTTCTTCATAACAACATTAATATAGTAATTGTATTCATAATTTTCATAGCAATATCCAAGTATAGCAAGATTTTCCGGCCTATAACCATCATCATCAAATGCTTCATACTTTTCAAACAAAGCTTCAATATCATAGGCAGCCTTAAAAGCAACAAATTCTTCTATTTGTTACATCATAGTAATCATATATACCATTAGCATAAGAAGCTAAGGTTTCATTATCTTTAAATATGCATGAAAAGGGGAGGTGTGGAGCCTCCATCCTAGAGCAACAAGTAATATCATCTCTCAAGCATAGATTCCACGCATACCAACGCAACATAATAAATTGATCCCATAATAGTTTCCCTTTTTGTGTCGCGCGATAATCCTTAAAGTATTCACGTTGATCCAACGTGTCTCCCATTATAAAGTTGAGTGGGGTTTTCTCGGGATTATCAACGTAGTACATAATATCTCTCACATAATGAGAATCGGGGGTTTTAGGAGTTACCCCATCTACATGAGTAACAAGTACCTCTAATTTTTTGGTATTTTGTGTTCCATATCCATAACTAAAGATAGAGAACAACTAAGAACAACAAATAAAAATTACTTAGTGATAAAGCAAACAAGCACACACGAGAATATTCACCCCATGCTATGACTCCCCGGCAACGGCGCCAGAAAAAGGTCTTGATAACCCACAAGTATAGGGGATCGCAACAGTTTTCGATAAGTAAGAGTGTCGAACCCAACGAGGAGCTAAAGGTAGAACAAATATTCTCTCAAGTTCTATCGACCACCGATACAACTCTACGCATGCTTAACGTTTACTTTACCTAGAACAAGTATGAAACTAGAAGGACTTTGTAGGTGTGAAAGGATAGGCTTGCAAGAAAATAAAGAACACGTAAATATAAACTAGGGGCTGTTTAGATAAAGAAACAATAAAGTAAATATAGCGAGTGTGGAAAAGTGGTGGTAGGAGTTGTAAAATTGCCCCTAAGAAATTGACTATGTTACTAGACCTATAGCAAGTATTATGTGGGAGAGGCCACAGCTAGCATGTCATCCCTAACTTG
Organism: Aegilops bicornis; assembly: GCA_021605145.1. Classification (NCBI taxonomy): domain Eukaryota; kingdom Viridiplantae; phylum Streptophyta; class Magnoliopsida; order Poales; family Poaceae; genus Aegilops; species Aegilops bicornis. Next base: position 1,068,262 of record JAHIAL010000011.1, read on the forward strand.
CAACTCTATGCACTTATGATTGGAACTATTAGCAAGCGTCCGCAACTACTAACGTTCATTAAGGTAAAACCCAACCATAGCATTAAGATATATTGGTCCCTCTTTAATCCCATATGCAACAATCCCCTTACGCGGGTTTAAGCTTCTGTCACTCTAGCAACCCACTATAAGCGAATCATGAACATATTGCAACACCCTACAGCGGGAATCCCTCACGCTTGCGCGACACGGAGGGCACAATAGGACAGCAACATAACCACAAGCAAATTAAACCAATCGTAGCAATTCATCAACCACCACTAGGACAACGAAAATCTACTGAGACATCATAGGATGGCAACACATCATTGGATAATAATATGAAGCATAAAGCACCATGTTCAAGTGGAGGGTACAACGGGTTGCGGGAGAGAGGACCGCTGAATATAGATGGGGGAAGGTGATGGAGATGTTGGTGAAGATGATGGAGGTGTTGGTGAAGATCACGGTGATGATGATGGCCCCCGGCGGCGTTCCGGCGCCACCAGAAGCAAGGGGGAGAGAGCCGCCCTTCTTCTTCTTCTTCCTTGACCTCCTCCCTAGATGGGAGAAGGGTTTCCCCTTTGGTCCTTGGCTCCCATGTCTTGGGATGGGAGAGAGACCCTCCGAGATTGGATCTATCTCTCTGTTTCTGCGTTCTGTATTCTGCCCTCGCACTGCTTCCTTTATATCCGGAGATCCAGAATTCGATTGGATTGAAACCTTCGCCCAGATCGTTTTCCAAAAATTAGCTTTCTTGCGGCCAAAGAAGGGCATCAACCGCCTTACGGGTGGCTCACGACAGTGGGGGCCGCGCCCTCTCTAAGTGGGCGTGGGCCTCTATCTCGTGGCCACCTCGGGCATCGTCTCGCGTTGATTCTTCCACCAAACAATCACAAATATTCCAAAATAATTCTCCGTACGTTTTTATCCCGTTTGGACTCCGTTTGATATTGGGTTTCTGCAAAACAAAAAACATGCAACAGACAGGAACTGGCACTGGGCACTGGATCAATATGTTAGTCCCAAAAAATAGTATAAAAAGTTGCCAAAAGTATAAAAAAGTTGAATAATATTGGCATGGAACAATTAAAAATTATAGATACGATGGAGACGTATCAACTGTACTTGTGTGCTTCCATCTTACTTAGTATTGCTTGCCAATACTAAGTTCTGTGCTTGGGTGATGCCTATGTTTTTTCACACTACTTCGCCAAACATACCTTGCTTATATGCTTCGATTCAAGCCTTTCATTGCTTCAGTTGGAATGATGTTTTGCTTCGGGTGATTTTGACAGCGTTGGAATCACCGTTTGAAGCACCGCCGCATTGACGAGTTACTTCTTCATGCTGGCGGAAGCAAACCGACATGCAACTCCTAGTGTGTCACCGGTGCCAAGATAATTCTTGCCTTGAGGAGCCGCACTAAAGGCTGAGTGCCACATTATCACCTCCCATACTGAAGCAAGATGAGAAACTAGTAGAAGCAATATCCAATTCTTGCCTTGAGAAGCCACGTCAACGATTTGATGTCCTGGAAGTAGAGTTGTTTGTCCATGAAACTATGGAAGCAAAATCTTTTATTATTGGAAACAAACTGAGCATATTTGCATTTCTTGGAAACACGTACCTGATGTGCTTGAAGCAAAAACAATTGTACTCATGATAATGATTATTCTACAAAAATGACTTATTTGCGTAGAAACAATTTTCTAGTTGATGGAAACATGATTTCGATGTTTTCGAAGTAAAAACAAATCAGCACTTAAGTACAAATTCATATACTACTACAACAAGTTTAATTCGCTGTGGAAGCACTACCAGGGAAAACCTAATACACAACATCTTAGCAAAGAGCGCTGGACAAAACAGGGCGCCATCGCTACTTAGTAGTAGCGTTTATAAATAGATCATTCCTGCTGCTACTACTTTACCAGTAGCGCGTTCTGCCAAACCGCGTTGCTGCTATATTTGTACTGGGCGCAGATGGCTAGCCCCACTTAGCAGTAGCGCGTACCACTGACAAGTGCTACTGCTACGGACCGTAGCAGTAGCACGTTTCTCTGAAACGCACCACTACTACTTACTTACCTTATCCTGGAGTGGTTCACCCTCTTACACTCACTCCCTCTCGCCATGCTTGAACCGCATGCGTCGTCTGCCCGCCGCCTGCTCTCGCCCGAGGTACTCCCTCCTCCCTCATCCCTCCTCCTCCGGCCGCCTCCTCCCACCGCCCTCTCCTCCTCCTCCGGCCGCCTCCCTCCTCCTCCTCCTCCGCCACCCTCCGCCTCCACCCCGCCCCTCCTCCTCCTCCTTCGGCCGCCATCCTCCACCCGCCCTCCTCCTCCTCTGATCCCACCGGCCTCCTCCCCCTCCTCCTCTCTCCTTCCCCCTCCTCCTCTCTCCTTCCTCCTCCATTCCCCTCCTCCCTCCATCTCTTTTTTTTTCTGTTTTTCACTGTAGTTTTTTAATATTGTATAATGTAGTTTTTTTACTGTTTTTAGTAAGTGTTTAAAATAATTAGTAAGTAAATTAATAAACTAGTTGAAGTAGTTTGGTTTTAGTAAGAACTAGTTGAATTAATAGAACTAATGTATTTTTAGGAAGAATATTAATATAACTAGTTGAACTAGTTTATTTTTACAAAGAACTAGTTTATTTCTATTTATAGTAAGTTTATATTTAGTAAGAACTAGTTGAATTAATAGAACTAGTTGAACATGTCACATTTGTTGTTATTTTTTAGTTTAAGCAATTATTTCAAGATCGACGCCGGCAATGCCTATACCGCATCCTCGTCATCGATACCCGGCTGCTCGCTAGGGTTTTAGTTGTATTAGTGATGTTATATATATGATACTATTCGGGATGTATTAGTGATAACTTATAGGGTTTTTGTTTTTGCAGAAATCAAGGAGCCCTCCAACATCCCCCGCTTGCCGTCTCGCCACCTAATTCTCCGACCTCGAGGTGAGACCAGCCAAATCTCCATGTCAAGATGAGTCCTATAAGATATGATGTAGATAAAAACAAGATCATAAGAAGAATCACCCCAATCATGATCATTGCAACAAGTAGTGGACAAAGAAAAACTAGCATCCCCAAGCTTAGGGTTTTGCATATTATTAGCAGAATTGACATCAAGAGAATTTATAGTAAAATCATTGAAATCATGCTTTTCATTCAAGGGGCTATCGTGAATATCTTCATAAAGTACTTCATCACAATTTTCAGATTCACAAATTTCAAGCAAAACTTCAAGATAATCTAGTGCACAAAACTCACTAGCAATTGGTTCATCATAATTGGATCTCTTAAAAAGATTAGCGAGCGGATGAGGATCCATAGATCTTAGGTTCTCTGTTTAGCAATAAATACTCAACAATTCCAACCAAACGACCCAAGTAAGACATTAAGGCAGAAGAAAAGACGAGTAGAAGAAGGGCGAATAAAACGGCAAGGGTGAAGTGGGGTAGAGGAAAATTAGAGGCAAATGGCAAATAATGTAATGCGAGGGATAAGAGTTTGTGATGGTTACTTGGTATGTGTTGACTTGTGCGTAGACTCGGCAATGGCACCAAAATGGCTTGTTGTTGGGAGTCAAATCTTGACTTGACTTGGCGCGAATCTCCCCGGCAACGGCGCCAGAAATCCTCTTGAGCACTGCGTTGGTTTTCCGTTGAAGAGGAAAGGGTGATGCAGTAAAGTAGCGTAAGTATTTCCCTCAATTTTTGACAACCAAGGTATCAATCCAATAGGAGATCACGCTCGAGTCCCACGCACCTACACAAACAAATAAGAACCTCGCAACCAACACGATAAAGGGGTTGTCAATCCCTTCACGGTCACTTACGAGAGTGAGATCTGATAGATATAATAAGATAATATTTTTGATATTTTTATGATAAAGCGTAAGTAAAGATGCAAAGTAAAATAAACGGCAATAGAAATAGCTAAGTGTTGGAAGATTAATATGATGGAAAATAGACCCGGGGGCCATAGAGGTTTCACTAGTGGCTTCTCTCAAGAGCATAAGTATTACGGTGGGTAAACGAATTATCGTCGAGCAATTGATAGAATTGAGCATAGTTATGAGAATATCTAGGTATGATCATGTATATAGGCATCACATCCATGCGACAAGTAGACCAAACGATTTTGCATCAACTAATATTACTCCACACATCGACCGCTATCCAGATGCATCTAGAGTATTAACTTCATAAGAACAGAGTTATGCTTTAAGTAAGATGACATGATGTAGAGGGATAAACTCATGCAATATGATATAAACCCCATCTTTTTATCCTCGATGACAACAATACAATATGTGCCTTGCTGCCCCTACTGTCACTAGGAAAGGACACCGCAAGATTGAACCCAAAGCTAAGCACTTCTCCCATTGCAAGAAAGATTAATCTAGTAGGCCAAACCAAACTGATAATTCGAAGAGACTTGCAAAGATAACCAATCATACATAAAAGAATTCAGAGGACATTCAAATATTGTTCATAGATAATCTTGATCATAAACCCACAATTCATCGGATCTCAACAAACACACCGCAAAAGAAGATTACATCGAATAGATCTCCAAGAAAATCGAGGAGAACTTTGTATTGAGATCCCAAGAGAGAGAAGAAGCCTTCTAGCTAATAACTATGGACCCGAAGGTCTGAGGTAAACTACTCACATCATCGGAGAGGCTATGGTGTTGATGTAGAAGCCCTCCGTGATCAATGCCCTTCCGGAGAGCCTTAAAAGGCCCCAAGATGGGACCTCATGGGCATGTAAGGTTGCGGCGGTGGAAATAGGGTTTTGGCTCCAGATCTGATGTTTCCAGGGTATATGGGTATATATAGGAGAAAGAAGTACGTCGGTGGAGCAACGAGGGGCCCACGAGGCTGGAGGGCGCGCCTGGGGGAGGTAGGCGCGCTCCCCTACCTCGTGCCTTCCTCGTTGATTGCTTTACGTAGACTCCAAGTCCTGTGGATCACGTTTGTTCCGAAAATCACGTTCCCGAGGGTTTCATTCCGTTTGGACTCCGTTTGATATCCTTTTGCTTCGAAACACTGAAATAGGCAAAAAAAAGCAATTTGGGCTGGGCCTCCGGTTAATAGGTTAGTCCCAAAACAGAATATAATATAGCATGGAACAATAAAAAATTATTGATATGTTGGAGACGTATCAAGCATCCCCAAGCTTAATTCCTGCTCGTCCTCGAGTAGGTAAATGATAAAAAAAAAATAGAATTTTTTATGTGGAATGCTACTTGGCATAATTTTCAATGTAACCCTCTTATTTCTGGTATGAATATTCAGATCCAAAATATTCAAGATAAAAGTTTAATATTGACATAAAAATAATAATACTTCAAGCATACTAACTAAGCAATTACGTTTTCTAAAAATAACATGGCCAAAGAATGTTCATCCCTACAAAATCATATAGTTTGGTCATGCTCCATTTTCGTCACACAAGAATGCTCACATCATGCACAACCCCGATGACAAGCCAAGCAATTGTTTCATACTTTAGTAATCTCAAACTTTTTTCAACTTTCATGCAATACATGCCATCCAATCCACTTCTCACGCCTAGAGGAATCGAATGCAAAACCTGCTGCCTGGTATACAGGGGCGCTACCATCCGGCTAACGCTGTTCTCGTGTTGTGGATACAGGTTAGCTTATATTTATACTCTCTGCGAAAGTGGGAAAAATAACAAGGGAAATGCTTCATATCTATAGTCTGATAAGAAGTCTAGCATAAGACCATTCCAACACCGTCGATTCAATTGAAATCAAGGCCTCACGAATTGTGTTCCTTTGTTAAAAAGAAACATCAGCGGGGACATAATTGCCTGTGGCCCTCATGTAAACCGCCTCCCCTAATTCTCCCGCTTATTCCAATCAGACTCAAGACCTGCTCGAGCTCCTCCAGCTTGCACGCACCAGCCGGGCGCCTCGCCCAGATCGCCTCCCCGCGCCTCTTGCTCTCCCCCAAATGTCCACGAAATTCAAAAAAATGTGAGGAACACTTTTCAAAATCTTATACAATGTAATATCCTCATGAGCCAGTCATGTCGCCTCCCATCCCGTGGATCACCCCTTCCTTCGTGAAACGACGCTAGGTTAGGTAGGGCAGTTTCGTGTCTACAACCTAACCGATCACTAAGATACAACAACTTAACCTGAGACCAAGCCACCGCTAGGCTAGTTCACTATGATACAACCGCAACAATAACACATTCTCGCACAAGAAAAAACAGTAACAACAACAAGAGTACCATCTGCCAGTCATAGTTGACATGCAATATGAGATCCCAGCGAGAGGATGGAAGGCTACACACCTCTACACATTCTTGGCGACCAGAAGACACAGAACGAACCCAAGTGGCCACCGAAACGCCCACACCTCGACGCCATCGCCGCCTCCAGGCGGTAGTCTACCACATGAAGCGCCTGCACTTTACCGCTGATGATGGTGGAGTTGCAGCGATGGAATTTGTTCAGCTTCAAGCGGTCAGACAGCCAAGAGTCTGCCACGATCGCGTGAGACGGACAAGGACACACCCGGTATGTTTTCGGCGTCGACAGAAAGTGCGATAGAAGGCACATGCGCGGGCCGGGAGGAGGAAGCGGGCGTACACGGGTTCATGTCCGACTCGCTCAACACCTTCTCCCGATGTAGCTCGACAACAAATCCTTCGTAGGTCGTGTTTCTTCCGGAGCTCACACGCACTCCATGCCCGCACCATGTTGGCCCTCCTCTCGCTTCGACCGCATGCGCCGCTATATGCCCGTGGGAGCAACGAGATCCCCACCGACAAAGACCTACCGCGGGGAAGGTGGCACATCGCCAGTGCGGTGGATTCAACGTTGACGGTCGGGACGATCTGCCCGGCCTCGACGTGCTCATTGTCTAGCGTGACCAAAACCCCGACCTCGGTGACCGCGCCGTCCCTGTAGGCCGGCATGATCTACCCGGCCTAGACGTGCTTGTCGTCCAGGGTGGCCAAAACCCTAACCTCGGTGACCGCACTATCCCTGCCCACCTGGCCCTTGTGGATGACTATGGCCCCCATCTCCACATCCACGACCGTATCGCTCTCGGTCACCGCGGGTCGCACTAGCACACATCATCCCCACAAACCGCCATCGGGCCCGCGTACACTTCGAGGGCGAGATTCTCCACCGGGATTGGACCGGCATAGAGCACGAGGTTGACGTTGAGGTCGAGATCAAACGCGGTTTGCAAGGACGGCAGGCCGAGGTGAAGCTCGAGGTCAAGGCCTCGGCCGCTGTTCTCGATCGACACGAAACTGCCCTAGCGCCGTTACTCGAGGTCGAAGCTAGCTAGTAAGCGCCGTCGTACGGGGAGAATTCTTTTGGGGGGAAATGACTTGGCAATACGGCTGTATATGCACTACCTCCGGTCCTTTTTGTCTACATTTAAGTTATCTTTGAAGTGAAAGTATCTCTACTTTGATGAAACTTATAAACAAAAGTTTCAATATTCACAATGAAAAATCAATATAGTTTGATTTGTTATAAAATGTAGTTTCATAGTTCATATATCACTACTAGGAAAAGGCATGCTAGTGGCGCACCAGTTCTGCCTACTAATGGCGCACCACTGGTGCACCACTAGCATCACGCCATTAGAATTAAATTCTAATGGCGCACCACCGATGCGCCATTAGTATCTGGTGTTCTAATGGCGCACCAGGTAGTGCGCCATTAGTATGGCCCACAGTGCGCCATTAGAATGCCTCCCAGGGGGCCATATGTACCCTTGTGCTTTGGCATTCTAATGACGCACCAGTGTGTGATGCGCCATTAGTGTGATTATCACAGTGCGCCATTAGTGTCTTGTGTGGTGCGCCACTAGTATGAATGTTAGGGATTTTCTTTTTCTTTTCTGATATTTTCACAGGTTACAATATATATTATTGGACAGAATTTAGACAACATCACACAGCAACAGCAGATTCATCGAATACAATAGAAGATTAGTCTCCGAATATAATTCATCATATTAGTCTCCCAATTCAAAAGACCGAACAAAGATAGAACATTACAAGTCTCGAGACCGCGAGTAGCGAGTTTGTCTTCACATTACAAGTCGATATCGATCATCTAAACTACCATCACATAGAAGAGAGCTGCGGCAATCACGATGAGCATCATCGCGATGAAACTGGTCTTCATCCGGTTCCTCCAACGCTCCCTCCTCTCTCCCGCTAGATAGCGGGCGTATCTAGATTCCGCCTCCGCCCTAGTGGTGTACCCTTTGTAACTGTTACCACTGAAACGGTGAACCTGTCTCCGGCACTCCTCCCAGTCGTCGTAGACTCCGGGAACCTTATCCTTCTACACGACATACGACGGCATCTCTATGCACAAGCCAAACAACAGACAATACATAAGCAATATATAAGTATGCAACAAAAGGATCGGAAGAGAAAAGCAAGACATTAATAGCATCAATTACATCTAAGTTGAACGACTGTCCAACCCATTAAAGTTTAATTACAACATGAGCCAATCAATATTTCAGAACTACACATAGCATCACTACTGTCGACTCGACTCATGGGACCGGAGCGTGGATGAAGCCGCCGACTGTCGTGATGGTCATGAAATCGCGGGCGTTATCAGCCTGTATTTGTAGCATTGTGTCTATCTCACTGTTGGACGGTTGATGTCTGAGGTAGAACTGCCCCGAGGTACGAAGGACATCTTGATGGATAATATCCGCAAACTCTGACTGGATGCGAACGAATTCTTGTGTGATGTCCGCGTCCTGGATTGCCGACAAGCTCGCGGCCCAATCTTTAAGATTATCTGGTAGCAGAAGGTGATGATGGTCCCGTACGATCGCCCGCATGTGATGGAGGGCGTAGTAGGCATCCTTCTCGATCAAAGCGGTTGCTTGACGCAGGAGAACTTAGTATTGTGGGCAAACACGTGCGCTACTGCATCACGCCTATGAGCTGGCTTGGCGAAGGTGCCTCCAGATTTGGCGTAGCCGGGGAGAACATCATCAAGAACTTTCTTGATATTTGTGTAGTCTATCTTGGAGTCACGGTCTGGGTCGAAAGACGTGGCCATGGAATATTTTGGGCTTAAGAGGATGAGTGTGCAATGTGTGTCACTGCGCAGAACACGGAATGTTAGAAAAAAAAAGAACGATCGAAATCTAAGAAATCATATGTTACGGGGCGGTGAGGGGATGACTTACTCGGGAAAGTAAGGCACGAGAAAGTTATCCTTATCTGGTTTGCCGTAATGACGCCGAGGTAAGAACTCGCGACTTGTCGGGTCCCCAGCCACGCCCAAGATCTTGGCACGCATGTAGAAGGGGTCGACTATCACGATGTCCGGTCTTGTCTCTAATGATTCGCATCTCTATACTCAGAAAACAGCCGAATGAAGGTGTAGTGCAGCGGATGAAGGTTAAACATAGCAAAGATGTCATCAAACCGCAGACGATCGTACCCCGACGGCGCCATCCACAAAGACCTTGCCCTCGCACCTTGGCCACGAAAACCGGTATGCTACATCATTCGCCTGAGACGCCGCTTCTCCAAAGAAAGAAAACTATCATGCAGACTCCGCATAGCACCGGTTGCAGCATTGAGCATATTTGTCGGTAGCATCGTCCTACCCGCCGCATGCACCCTCCTCGAGATATCCTTAGGTGAAGGTGGCCCGTCCTGAGCATGGATCGTACTCGGTGCCGGCTGGCTCGCACCCTTGTTACTCTTTCTTTTCCGTCCCTTCTTGATCTTCTGTTGTAATGGGACCGAAGTTCTGCTCATGCATCGCCTTCTTGAGTGTGTTGGGGCTGATAATATTTGGCACCTCGGCTATCTCGAGGCTCGGTGAAGTCGGCAGCCGGAGGTGTCTCCCCGAGAATCGAACGCCGACGACGTCACTGTTAACCGGGTTTCTCCACTGCATCAGCTAGACCGCGGTCGTCTTGGTTGGGTTCTTGAGAAAGAGGCCCGCAGAATTCGTCATCGCATCCATGTTCGGCAAAGTACTTATCGACGTTGCTAAATGTATGGCCGTCGTCGTTGTCGCCGCCGTCGTCCGCATCCCGTGCCATATGCATGTTCGGATCCCGTGCCATAGGGATGTCCGGCATGTCCGGTAGCGTTGCGGCGGTCTTGCCATGGCTTGGTGCCGGCACGACTGGCGGTGTTATTTTTGGGCTGGTGTCCCCCCGCCCCCAAACGAATCTAGCTCTTCGGCCAAAGCAAGGGCCAGCTTAGGCAGGCGCTGAGGGTCATCAGATCATCTTCGTCGGCCCCGGCGGGTCGAATCGGTGGTAACAACTCGTCGCAGCCTGGCAGCACCCGAACCAGTTGAACCCTATACACGGTGGGTGGCATCGGTTTACCGTGGAACACGGGTTGCCCGTTGAATGATTTTGCCCTTGGCGACATCGACCAACTCTCGTCATTCACGAAGTGCAGGAGAGTGCACGTAACGTCGGCAGCGCCCTGCGAAAACATGTAGGGCGTCAGGGATGCCCAGTCAAAGGCAAAAGGAGATGAAGTCCTTGGCCGAGAGGCTTAATTAGTTACCGTGATGATGGCGTTGAGCTCGGCTAATGTCGAGGCACCGCCAACGGCGAGCGTGCAACTGACGGAGGGGCCGCTTGCTGGCGAGGTGCCGGCCGGCGTACACCCGGGTGCATTAAGCTCCAATGCAGGCCGTGCCGGCGTCGAGGACACCAATACCGCCGCCGCGGGAGACACCAATGGCGCCGCCGGAGACACCAATGGCGCCGCCTGTGCGTTGTGCGAGTTGCTGGCCGTGAAGCTGGGAATCAGGGGCGGCCCCTGTTGGCCACCCGTAATCCACACCGTCAGCCCATGAATCAAGGTAGGCATAATGCCGGTGACCGTCGATCACAGTTGTTCGTGCACTTGCTCTTGGACAATCTCCAGAATCCGCGCCACTTGTGCCTTGAGTTCTTGAACCTCGCGCGACTGGCTTTCCAAGCTGGTCTTTTTCTCCTTTCGCCCACCAGCGGTATAGTATGACGACCATTTTGTGGGCAAGCCTTTGCCGGCCACACGACCAGCTGACGATGGCTTACTGAGTTTATCCTTGTTTTTCATTACATTCAACGCCCTATTTAGAGTGCCGTCCCGAGCATGGGTGCTCTGAGACGACCCCGCGCTACTGCTTTCAGTCTCCTTCCCCAGAACAAGCTCAAGCGCCCTGGTCTGCGGATCCTTGGTAAGCCCCTTTGTTATCGGGTCCTCCTTGTACCGGGCCCTGACATAGTTCCTGGTCTGCTGTCACTGCTGTATTTCTCGAAGCGGGGCGGTAGGCCTTGCTCGGCACGCTCCGTGTGTTGGAAATATGCCCTAGAGGCAATAATAAAAGCATTATTATTATATTTCCTTGTTCATGATAATTGTCTTTTATTCATGCTATAATCAGTATTATCCGGAAATCGTAATACACGGTGAATACATAGACTACCATACGTCCCTAGTAAGCCTCTAGTTGACTAGCTCGTTGGTCAATGATAGTCACGGTTTCGACTATGGACATCGGATGTCATTGACAACGGGATCACGTCATTAGGAGAATGACGTGATGGACAAGACCCAATCCTAAGCATGGCACAAGATCGTGTAGTTCGTTTTGCTAGAGCTTTTCCAATGTCAAGTATCTCTTCCTTAGACCATGAGATCGTGTAACTCCCGGATACCGTAGGAGTGCTTTGGGTGTACCAAAGCGTCACAACGTAATCGGGTGACTATAAAGGTGCACTACAGGTATCTCCGAAAGTGTCTGTTGGGTTGACACGGATCGAGACCGGATTTGTCACTCCGTGTTACGGAGAGGTATCACCGCCCACTCGGTAGTGCATCATCATAATGAGCTCAAAGTGACCAAGTGTCTCGTCACGGGATCATGCATTACGGTGCAGTAAAGTGACTTGCCGGTAACGAGACTGAACGAGGTATTGGGATACCGACGATCGAAGTCTCGGGCAAGTAACATACCGTCGACAAAGGGAATAGAATACGGGTTGCTTGAACCCTTGACATCGTGGTTCATCCGATGACAACATCGAGGAGCATGTAGGAGCCAACATGGGTATCCAGATCCAGCTGTTGGTTATTGACCGAGGTCGTCTCGGTCATGTCTCAAGATGTCTCCCGAACCCGTAGGGTCTACACATAAGGTTCGGTGACGCTAGGGTTATTAGGAAGACAAGTATGTGATTACGGAATGTTGTTCGAGTCCCTAAGAGATCCCTGACGTCACGAGGAGTTCGAATGGTCCGGAGGTAAAGATTTATATATGGAAAGTGGTTAAACGGACTCGAAAGTTTGAGGGCATGCCGGTATTGTACTGGGGCCACCGGAAGGGTTCCGGGTCCACTGGAGGGGCCACCCCTCGGGGCCACATGGGCTAAGTGGGAGAGAGCCAGCCCCTGGTGGGCTGGGCGCCTCCCCACCTAGGCCCATGCGGCTAGGGCTTGGGAGGGAAACCCTAAAGGGCAAAGGGCGCCCCCTAGCTTGGGGGGCAAGCCACCCCTTTCCTCCTCCCCTTTGCCGCCGCCCCATCTAGGGTTTCCCCTAGATGGCCGCCCCCCCCCTGCCCTCTCCTCCTAAATATAGAGGGGAGATGGGAGGGCTGCAACACACAATTGAAGGCGCAGCCCCTCCCCTCCCCAACTCCTCTCTTTCTCCGCATGCAGGCTTGGCGAAGCCTGCCGGAGACCTCTTTGTACCAATTGCACCACGCCGTCGTGCTGCCATTGGAGTTGTCTTACTCAACCTCTCCTTCATCCTTGCTGGATCAAGACGAAGGAGACGCCATCGTCCCGTACGTGTGTTGAACGCGGAGGTGCTGTCCTTTCAGCGCTTGGTCATCGGTGATGGAATCACGTTGGGAACGACTCCATCATCACCACTCCCTCGAGCAACGCCCGTACTCGATCTACAAGTGGTATGTAGATGCAAACTCACTCCCTTGATTCGTTGCTTAGATGAACTCATAGATAGATCTTGGTGAAACCGTAGGAAAATTTTAATTTTCTCGCAACGCTCCCCAACAAAGGCATCATGAGCTAGGTCTATGCGTAGTTCTCTTTGCACGAGTAGAACACAATTTTGTTGTGGGCGAGATCTTGTCAACTTGCTTGTCGTTACTAGTCGTATCTTGCTTCAGCGGTATTGTGGGATGAAGCGGCCGGACCAACCTTACACGTGACGCTTTACGTGAGACCGGTTCCACCGACTAACATGCACTAGTTGCATAAGGTGGCTGGCGGGTGTCTGTCTCTCCCACTTTAGTTGGAGCGGATTCGATGAACAGGGTCCTTATGAAGGGTAAATAGAAGTTGAAAAGATCACGTTGTGGTTATTCGTAGGTAAGAAAACGTTCTTGCTAGAACGCAATTGCAGCCACGAAAAAGATGCGACAACAATTAGAGGACGTCTAACTTGTTTTTGCAGCAATTTTTTGGAGAACGTAGCAGAAATTCAAAATTTTCCTACGTGTCACCAAGATCTATCTATGGAGAAACTAGCCACGAGGGAGGGAGAGTGCATCTACATACCCTTGTAGATCGCTAAGCGGAAGCGTTCATGAGAACCGGGTTGAAGGAGTCGTACTCGTCGTGATCCAAATCACCGGAGATCCTAGTGCCGAACGGACGGCACCTCCGCTGCTCAACACACGCATAGCCCGGTGACGCCTCCCACGCCTTGATCCAGCAAGGTGAGAGGGAGAGGTTGAGGAAGACTCCATCCAGCAGCAGCACAACGGCGTGGTGGTGGTGGAGGAGCGTGGCAATCCTGCAGGGCTTCGCCAAGCACCGCAGGAGAGGAGGAGGAAGAAGAGATGCAGGGCTGCACCAACGAGAGGAGAGGTTCTCATGTGTTATGGGCAGCCCCTAGGCCTCAGATATATAGGGGAAGGGGAGGAGGGTGCGCCTCTAGGGTTCCCACCCCTAGAGGGGCGGCAGCCCTAGATGGGAAAAGGGGAGGCTGCCAAGAGGGGAGAGAAGGGAGGCGCCCACTAGGTGGGCCTTAAGGCCCATCTCGACCTAGGGTTTCCCTTCTCCCCTTTTTCCTCATAGCTGCCCCTTGGGCCCTTGTGGGAGGCGCACCAGCCCACTTAGGGCTGGTCCTCACCACCCTTGGCCCATGCAAGCCTCCGGGGTTGGTGGCCCCACTTGGTGGACTCCTGACCTCCCCTGGGTCCCAGACATTACCGATATCGCCCGAAACTTTTCCGTTACCAAAACAGTAACTTCCCATATATAAATCTTTACCTCCGGACCATTCCGAACTCCTCGTGACGTCCGGATCTCATCCCGACTCAACAACATTCGTAACCACATACAAGCTTCCTTTATAACCCTAGCGCCACCGAACCTTAAGTGTGTAGACCCCACGGGTTCGCGAGACATGCATACATGACCGAGACGTTCTCCGTCAATAACCAACAGCGGATCTGGATACCCATGTTGGTCTCCCACATGTTCCACGATGATCTCATCGGATGAACCACGATGTCAAGGACTCAATTGATCCCGTATACAATTCCCTTTGTCTAGCGGTATTGCACTTGCCCGAGATTCGATCGTCGGTATCCGATACCTTGTTCAATCTCGTTACCGCAAGTCTCTTTACTCGTTCCGTAACACATCATCCCGTGATCAACTCCTTGATCACATTGTGCACATTATAATGATGTCCTACCGAGGGCCCAGAGATACCTCTCCGTCACACGGAGTGACAAATCCGATCTCGATTCGTGCCAACCCAACAGACACTTTCGGAGATACCTGTAATGCACCTTTATAGCCACCCGATTACGTTGTGACGCTTGGTACACCCAAAGCATTCCTACGGTATCCGGAGTTGCACAATCTCATGGTCTATGGAAAAGATACTTGACATTAGAAAAGCTTTAGCATACGAACTACGATCTTTGTGCTAGGCTTAGGATTGGGTCTTGTCCATCACATCATTCTTCTAATGATGTGATCTCGTTATCAATGACATCCAATGTCCATGGTCGTGAAACCGTAACCATCCTCGTTGATCAACGAGCTAGTCAACTAGAGGCTTACTAGGGACACGGTGTTGTCTATGTATCCACACATGTATTGCGCTTCCGGTCAATACAATTATAGCATGGATAATAAACGATTATCATGAACAAGGAAATATAATAATAACTAATTTATTATTGCCTCTAGGGCATATTTCCAACAGTCTCCCACTTGCACTAGAGTCAATAATCTAGTTCACATCGTCATGTGATTAACGCTGATAGGTCACATCGCCATGTGACCAACATCCAAAGAGTTTACTAGTGTGCAGAACTAGTTCACATCATCATGTGATTAAGACCCAATGAGTTCTGAGGTTTGATCATGTTTTGCTTGTGAGAGAGGTTTTAGTCAACGGGTCTGAACCTTTCAAATCCGTGTGTGCTTTGCAAATTTCTATGTCATATTGTAAATGCTGCTTCCACGCTCCACTTCAAGCTTATTCCAAATGGTTGCTCCACTATACGTATCCGGTTTGCTACTCAGAGTCACTCGGATAGGTGTTAACGCTTGCATCGACGTAACCCCTTACGCCGAACTCTTTATTACCTCCATAATCGAGAAACATGTCCTTATTTACTCCAAGGACAATTATTGACCGTTGTCCAATGATCCATTCCTGGATCATTCTTGTACCCTTTGACTGACTCATGGCAAGGCACACTTCCTGCGGTACACAAAGACAAGATACTATAGAGCCTACGTCTGAAGCGTGCACGGGACGACCTTCGTCCTTTCTATCTGTTCTGCCGTTGTCGAGCTTTAAGTGTTAACTTCATACCTTACATCTCATGCAAGAACTCCTTCTTTGACTGATCCATCTTGAACACCTTCAAGATCATGTCAAGGTATATGCTCATTTGAAAGTATTATTAAGCATTTTGATCTATCCTTATAGATCTCGATGCTCAATGTTCAAGTAGCTTAATCCAGGTTTTCTATTGAAAAACATCTTTCAAATAACCCTATATGCTTTCCAGAAGTTCTACATCATTTCGCTCATCAATATGTCAACAACATATACTCATCGAAATTCTATAGTGCTCCCACTCACTTCTTTGGAAATACAAGTTTCTCATAAAGTTTGTATAAACCCAAATTCTTTGATCATCCTATCAAAGTGCTTCTTCCTACTCCGTGATGCTTACTCCTGTCCTTAGAAGGATTGCTGGAGCTAGCATACCTTTTAGCATCCTTAGGATTGACAAAACTTTTCTGATTGTATCACATACAACCTTTCCTTACGAAAACTGGTAAGGAAACTCGTTTTGACATCCATCTGCCAGATTTCATAAATGCAACTTGTGCTAACATGATTCCGACGGACTTTAAGCATCGCTACGGATGAGAAAATCTCATCGTAGTCAACTCCTTGAACTTGTGAAAAACTCTTCGCCACAAGTCTAGCTTCATAGACGGTGACATTACCGCCCTTGTCCGCTCTTTTCTTAAAGATCCATTTATCTCAATGGCTCGCCGATCATCGGGCAAGTCCACCAAAGTCCATGCTTTGTTATGATACATGGATCCTATCTCGGATTTCATGGCTTCTAACCATTTGTCGGAATTTGGGCCCACCATCGCTTCTCCATAGCTCGTAGCTTCATTGTTGTCTAGCAACATGACCTTCAAGACAGGATTGTTGTGCCACCTTGAAGTGGTATGCATCCTTGTCACCCTACGAGGTACGTCAGTGACTTGATCCGAAACTTCATGATCACTATCATAAGCTTCTACTTCAATTGGTGTAGGTCCCACGGGAACAACTTCCTGTGCCCTGCTACACACTAGTTGAAGTGATGGTTCAATAACCTCATCAAGTTTCCACCATCCTCCCACTCAACTTTTCGAGACGAACTTTTCCTCGAGAAAGGACCCGATTCAAGAAACAATCCCTATTGCTTCCGGATCTGAATTAGGAGGTATACCCAACTGTTTTGGGTGTCCTATGAAGATGCATTTTGTCCGCTTTGGGTTCGAGCTTATCAACCTGAAACTTTTCCACATAAGCGTCGCAGCCCCAAACTTTTAAGAAACGACAACTTAGGTTTCTCCAAACGGTGTTGTCTCAACGGATTTACGTGGTGCCCCATTAAAGTGAGTGCGGTTGTCTCTAATGCCTAACCCATGAACAATAGTGGTAATTCGATAAGAGACATCATGGTACGCACCATATCCAATAGGGTGCAACTATGATGTTCGGACACACCATCACACTATGGTGTTCCAGGCGGTATTAATTGTGAAACAATTTCCACGGTGTCTTAATTGCGTACCAAACTCGCAACTCAGATATCCATCTCTATGATCACATCACAGACATTTCATCCTCTTGTCACGATGATCTTCAACTTCACTCTGAAATTACTTGAACCATTCAATAATTCAGACTTGTGTTTCATCAAGTAAATATACTCAACATCTACTCGAATCATCTGTGAAGTCAGAACATAACGATATTCACTGCATGCCTCAGCACTCATTGGACTGCTCACATCAAAATGTGTTACTTCCAACAGGTTGCTACCTTGTTCCATCTTACTGAAACCGAGGTTTTTCAGTCATCTTGCCCATGTGGTTTGATTTGCATATTTCAAGTGATTCAAAATAGAGTGAGTCCAAACGATCCATCTGCATGGAGTTTCTTCATGCGTATACACCAATAGACATGGTTTGCATGTCTCAAACTTTTCAAAAATGAGTGAGTCCAAAGATCCATCAACATGGAGCTTCTTCATGCTTTTATACCAATATGACTCACATGGCAAAGGCCACAAGTAACGTGGTACTATCATTACTATCTTATATCTTTTGGCATGAAAATGTGTATCACTACGATCGAGATTCAATAAACCATTCCTTTTAGGTGCTAGACCATTGAAGGTTTTATTCAAATTAATGTAGTAACCATTATTCTCCTTAAATGAATAAATCAGACAAGTATAGACATAATCCAATCATGTCTATGCTCAACGCAAACACCAAATGACAATTATTCAGGTTTAATTCTAATCTTCATGGTAGAGGGAGCGTGCGATGTTTGATCACATCAAACTTGGAAACACTTCCAACACATATCGTCAGCTCACCTTTAGCTAGTCTCCGTTTATTCCGTAGCTCTTTTATTTCGAAGTTACTAACACTTAGCAACCGAACCGGTATCTAATAATTTCGGTGCTACTAGGAGTACTAGTAAAATACACAATAACTTAATGTATATCCAATATACTTCTATCGACCTTGCCAGCCTTCTTATCTACCAAGTATCTAGGGTAATTCTGCTCCAAAGGCTGTTCCCCTTATTGCGTAAGCACTTAGTCTCGGGTTTGGTTCAACCTTGGGTTTCTTCACTGGAGCAGCAACTGATTTGCCGTTTCATGAAGTATCCCTTCTTGCCCTTGCCCTTCTTGAAACTAGTGGTTTCACCAACCATCAACAATTGATGCTCCTTCTTGATTTTTACTTTCGCGATGTCAAACAACGCGAATACCTCAAGGATCATCATCTCTATCCTTGATATGTTATAGTTCATCACGAAGCTCTAGCAGCTTGGTGGCAATGACTTTGGAGAAACATCACTATCTCATCCGGAAGATCAACTCCCACTCAATTCAAGTGATTGTTGTACTCGTATTAATCTGAGCACAAGCTCAACGATTGAGCTTTTCTCCTTAGTTTGTAGGCTAAGAAATCGCTTGGAGGTCTCATACCTCTTGACGTGGGCACGAGCCTGAAATCCTAATTTCAGCCCTCGAAACATCTCATATGTTCCGCGACATTTCAAAACGCCTTTCGTGCCTCAACTCTAAACCGCTTAATTGAACTATCACGCAGCTTATCAAAACGTGTATGTCCGATGTTCGCAACATCCACAAACGACGCTTTGGGGTTCAAAGACACTGAGCGGTGCATTAAGGACATAAGCTTTCTACGTCCGCATAATCGCTACTTTCAATTTCAACTATATTTTCTCTAGGAACATATCTAAACAAAGTGGAACTAAAGCGCGAGCCATTTACATAATTTGCAAAAGGTCTTTTGACTATGTTCAAGATAATTAAGTTCATCTTATGAACTCCCACTCAGATAGACATCCCTCTGGTCATCTAAGTGATTACATGATCCGAGTCAACTAGGCCGTGTCCGATCATCACGTGAGACGGATTAGTCATCATCGGTGAACATCTTCATGTTGATCGTATCTACTATACGACTCATGCTCGACCTTTCGGTCTCCGTGTTCCGAGGCCATGTCTGTACATGCTAGGCTCGTCAAGTTAACCCTAAGTGTTTCAAGGTGTGTAAATCTGTCTTACACCCGTTGTATGTGAACGTAAGAATCCATCACACCCGATCATCACGTGGTGCTTAGAAGCGACGAACTATAGCAACGGTGCACAGTTAGGGGAGAACACTTCTTGAAATTGTTATAAGGGATCATCTTATTTACTACCGTCGATCTAAGTAAACAAGATGCATAAACATAATAAACATCACATGCAATTATATAGTAGTGACATGATATGGCCAATATCATATAGCTCCATTGATCTCCATCTTCGGGGCTCCATGATCATCATCGTCACTGCATGACACCATGATCTCCATCATCATGATCTCCATCATCGTGTCTTCATGAAGTTGTCTCGCCAACTATTACTTCTACTACTATGGCTACCGGTTAGCAATAAAGTAAAGTAATTACATGGCGAATGACACGCAGGTCAGTCAATAAATAAAGACAACTCCTATGGCTCCTGCCGGTTGTCATACTCATCGACATGCAAGTCGTGATTCCTATTACAAGAACATGATCAATCTCATACATCACATATCATTCATCACATTCTTCTTGGCCATATCACATCACATAGCATACCCTCGCAAAAAACAAGTTAGACGTCCTCTAATTGTTGTTTGCATGTTTTACGTGGCTGCTATGGGTTTCTAGCAACACGCTTTCTTACCTACGCAAAACCACAACGTGATATGCCAATTCCTATTTACCCTTCATAAGGACCCTTTTCATCGAACCTGTTCCGACTAAAATGGGAGAGACTGTCACCGCTAGCCACCTTATGCACCAAGTGCATGTCAGTCGGTGGAACCTCGCCTCACGTAAGAGTACGTAAGGTCGGTCCGGGCCGCTTCATCCCACAATACCGTCAAACAAGATTGGACTAGTAATGGTAAGCATATTGAACAACATCAACGCCCACAACTACTTTGTGTTCTACTCGTGCAAAGAATCTACGCAATAAACCTGGCTCGATACTGATCGTTGGAGAACGTAGCGTAAATTCAAAATTTTCCTACGTGTCACCAAGATCTATCTATGGAGAAACTAGCAACGAGGGAGGAGAGTGCATCTACATACCCTTGTAGATCGCTAAGCGGAAGCGTTCATGAGAACCGGGTTGAAGGAGTCAGACTGCCGTGATCCAAATCTTCGAGATCCTAGTGCCGAACGGACGGCACCTCCGCTCAACACACGCACAGCCCGGTGACGCCTCCCACGCCTTGATCCAGCAAGGAGAGAGGGAGAGGTTGAGGAAGACTCCATCCAGCAAAGGCACAACGGGCGTGGTGGTGGTGGAGGAGCGTGGCTATCCCGCAGGCTTCGCCAAGCACCGCAGGAGAGGAGGAGGAGGAAGAAGAGATGCAGGCTGCACCAACGAGAGGAGAGGTTCTCATGTGTTATGGGCAGCCCCTAGGCCTCATATATATAGGGGAAGGGGAGGAGGGTGCGCCCCCTCTAGGGTTCCCACCCCTAGAGGGGCGGCAGCCCTAGATGGAAAAAGGGGAGGCGGCCAAGAGGGGAGAGAAGGGGAGGCGCCCACTAGGTGGGCCTTAAGGCCCATCTGGACCTCGGGTTTCCCCTTCTCCCCTTTTTTCCTCCGAGCTGCCCCTTGGGCCCTTGTGGGAGGCGCACCAGCCCACTTAGGGGCTGGTCCCTCACCACCCTTGGCCCATGCAAGCCTCCGGGTTGGTGGCCCCACTTGGTGGACCCCGGGACCCTCCCGTGGTCCTGCACATTACCGATATCGCCCAAACTTTTCCGTTACCAAACAGAACTTCCCATATATAAATCTTTACCTCCGGACCATTCCTAACTCCTCGTGACGTCCGGGATCTCATCCGACTCAACAACATTCGCAACCACATACAAGCTTCCTTTATAACCCTAGCGTCCACCGAACCTTAAGTGTGTAGACCCCACGGGTTCGGGAGACATGCGCATATGACCGAGACGTTCTCCGTCAATAACCAACAGCGGGATCTGGATACCCATGTTGGCTCCCACATGTTCCACGATGATCTCATCGGATGAACCACGATGTCAAGGACTCAATCGATCCCGTATACAATTCCCTTTGTCTAGCGGTATTGCACTTGCCCGAGATTCGATCGTCGGTATCCGATACCTTGTTCAATCTCGTTACCGCAAGTCTCTTTACTCGCTCCGTAACACATCATCCCGTGATCAACTCCTTGATCACATTGTGCACATTATGATGATGTCCTACCGAGTGGGCCCAGAGATACCTCTCCGTCACACGGAGTGACAAATCCAGCCTCGATTCGTACAACCCAATGTACACTTTCGGAGATACCGTAATGCACCTTTATAGCCACCCGCTTAAGTTGTGACGTTTGGTACACCCAAAGCATTCCTACGGTATCCGGAGTTGCACAATCTCATGGTCTATGGAAAGATACTTGACATTAGAAAAGCTTTAGCATACTGAACTACGATCTTTGTGCTAGGCTTAGGATTGGGTCTTGTCCATCACATCATTCTTCTAATGATGTGATCTCGTTATCAATGACATCCAATGTCCATGGTCGTGAAACCGTAACCATCTCTGCTGATCAACGAGCTAGTCAACTAGAGGCTTACTAGGGACACGGTGTTGTCTATGTATCCACACATGTATTGCAGTCTCCGTCAATACAATTATAGCATGGATAATAAACGATTATCATGAACAAGGAAATATAATAATAACTAATTTATTATTGCCTCTAGGGCATATTTCCAACAGTCTCCCACTTGCACTAGAGTCAATAATCTAGTTCACATCGTCATGTGATTAACGGCCGATAGGTCACATCGCCATGTGACCAACATCCAAAGAGTTTACTAGTGTCTGTAAACTAGTTCACATCATCATGTGATTAAGACCCAATGAGTTCTGAGGTTTGATCATGTTTTGCTTGTGAGAGAGGTTTTAGTCAACGGGTCTGAACCTTTCAAATCCGTGTGTGCTTTGCAAATTTCTATGTCATATTGTAAATGCTGCTTCCACGCTCCACTTGAAGCTTATTCCAAATGGTTGCTCCACTATACGTATCTGGTTTGCTACTCAGAGTCACTCGGATAGGTGTTAAAGCTTGCATCGACGTAACCCCTTACGCCGAACTCTTTATTACCTCCATAATCAAGAAACATGTCCTTATTTACTCCAAGGACAATTATTGACCACTGTCCAATGATCCATTCCTGGATCATTCTTGTACCCCTTGACTGACTCATGGCAAGGCACACTTCCGGTGCGGTACACAGCATAGCATACTATAGAGCCTACGTCTGAAGCGTAGGGGACGACCTTCGTCCTTTCTCTCTTTTCTGCCGTGGTCGAGCTTTAAGTCTTAACTTCATACCTTACATCTCAGGCAAGAACTCCTTCTTTGACTGATCCATCTTGAACACCTTCAAGATCATGTCAAGGTATATGCTCATTTGAAAGTATTATTAAGCATTTTGATCTATCCTTATAGATCTCGATGCTCAATGTTCAAGTAGCTTAATCCAGGTTTTCTATTGAAAACATCTTTCAAATAACCCTATATGCTTTCCAGAGTTCTACATCATTTCGCTCATCAAT
This sequence comes from Aegilops bicornis, assembly GCA_021605145.1. NCBI lineage: Eukaryota > Viridiplantae > Streptophyta > Magnoliopsida > Poales > Poaceae > Aegilops > Aegilops bicornis. The sequence goes on from JAHIAL010000011.1 coordinate 1,091,272, forward strand.
ATGTCAACAACATATACTCATCAGAAATTCTATAGTGCTCCCACTCACTTCTTTGGAAATACAAGTTTCTCATAAACTTTGTATAAACCCAAAATCTTTGATCATCCTATCAAAGTGCATATTCCAACTCCGAGATGCTTACTCCAGTCCTTAGAAGGATTGCTTTGGAGCTAGCATACCTTTTAGCATCCTTAGGATTGACAAAACTTTTCTCGATTGTATCACATACAACCTTTCCTTACGAAAACCGGTAAGGAAACTCGTTTTGACATCCATCCGCCAGATTTCATAAATGCAGCTTGTGCTAACATGATTCCGACGGACTTTAAGCATCGCTACGGATGAAAAAATCTCATCGTAGTCAACTCCTTGAACTTGTGAAAAACTCTTCGCCACAAGTCTAGCTTCATAGACGGTGACATTACCGTCCTTGTCCGTCTTTTTCTTAAAGATCCATTTATCTCAATGGCTCGCCGATCATCGGGCAAGTCCACCAAAGTCCATGCTTTGTTCTGATACATGGATCCTATCTCGGATTTCATGGCTTCTAACCATTTGTCGAAATTTGGGCCCACCATTGCTTCTCCATAGCTCAGAGGTTCATTGTTGTCTAGCAACATGACCTTCAAGACAGGATTGCTGTGCCACCTTGAAGTGGTATGCATCCTTGTCACCCTCACGAGGTACGCCGGTGACTTGATCCGAAACTTCATGATCACTATCATAAGCTTCTACTTCAATTGGTGTAGGTCCCACGGGAACAACTTCCTGTGCCCTGCTACACACTAGTTGAAGTGATGGTTCAATAACCTCATCAAGTTTCCACTATCCTCCCACTCAACTTTTCGAGACGAACTTTTCCTCGAGAAAGGACCCGATTCAAGAAACAATCCCTATTGCTTCCGGATCTGAATTAGGAGGTATACCCAACTGTTTTGGGTGTCCTATGAAGATGCATTTTGTCCGCTTTGGGTTCGAGCTTATCAACCTGAAACTTTTCCACATAAGCGTCGCAGCCCCAAACTTTTAAGAAACGACAACTTAGGTTTCTCCAAATGGTGTCGTCTCAACGTGATGATCGGACACGGCCTAGTCGACTCGGATCGTGTAACACTTAGATGACTAGAGGGATGTCTAATCTGAGTGGGAGTTCATTTTAATTTGATTAGATGAACTTAATTATCACGAACTTAGTCTAAAACTTTTGCATAATATGTCTTGTAGATCAAATGGCCAACGCTCATGTCACCATGAACTTCAACGCGTTCCTAGAGAAAAACCAAGCTGAAAGATGATGGCAGCAACTATGCGGATCGGGTCCTAACCCGAGGATCATCCTCATAGCTGCCAAGAAACAATATGTCCTAGAAGCACCGCTAGGTGAAGCACCCATCCCAGAGAACCAAGACGTTATGAACGCTTGGCAATTTCGAGCTGATGATTACTCCCTCGTTCAAGGCGGCATGCTTTACGCCTTAGAACCGGGCTCCAAAAGCGTTTTGAGCAACACGGAGCATATGAGATGTTCGAGGAGCTGAAACTAGTTTTCCAAGCTCATGCCCGGTCGAGATATGAAGTCTCCGACAAGTTCTATAGTTGTAAGATGGAGGAAAACAGTTCTGTCAAGGAGCACATAGTCAAAATGTGGGTTGCATCACCGCCTGTCCAATTGGACATAAACCTCCCGGACGAGGCGGTCATTGACAGAATCCTTCAATCACTCCCACCAAGCTACAAGAGCTTTGTGATGAACTACAATATGCAGGGATGGTGAAGACCATTCGAAGTATTCTCAATGTCAAGTCAGCAGAGGTTGAAATCAAGAAAGAACATCAAGTGTTGATGGTCAATAAGACCACTAAGTTCAAGAAAGGCAAGGGCAAGAAGAACTTCAAGAAGGACGGCAAAGAGGTTGCCGCTACCGGTAAGCAAGTTGCCGGTAAGAAGAAGTCAAAGAATGGACCCAAGCCCGAGACCGAGTGCTTTTATTGCAAGGGAAGGGTCCTTTGGAAGCGGAACTGCCCCAAATACTTAGCGGACAAGAAGGCCGCAACACTAAAGGTATATTTAATATACATGTAATTGATGTGTACCTTACCAAGCATCGTAGTCACTCCCGGTATTTGATACCGTGCCGTTGCTCATATTTGTAACTCACAGGAGCTGCGGAATAAACGGAGATCTGGCGATGCGAGGTGACGATGCGCGCCGGGAATGGTTCCAAGGTCGATGTGATCGCTGGCCGGCACGCTACCTCTACATTTACCTACGGGATTAGTTATAAACCTTAATAATTGCTATTTGGTGCCAAGTTTGAGCATGAACATTGTATCCGGATCTCGCTTAATACGAGATGGCTACTCATTTAAATCCGAGAATAATGGTTGTTCTATTTATATGAGAGAAATGTTTTATGGTCATGCTCCGATAGTCAATGGTTTATTCTTAATGAATCTCGAACGTAATGTTACACATGTTCATAGTGTGAATACCAAAAGATGTAAAGTTGATAACGATAGTCCCACATACTTGTGGCATCGCCGCCTTTGGTCACATTGGTGTCAAGCGCATGAAGAAGCTCCATGCTGATGGACTTCTGGAGTCTCTGGATTATGAATCATTTGACACATGCGAACCATGCCTCATGGGAAAGATGACCAAGACTCCATTCTCAGGAACAATGGAGCAAGCAACCAACTTATTGGAAATCATACATACCGATGTGTGCGGTCCAATGAGTGTTGAGGCTCATGGAGGATATCGTTATGTTCTCACTCTCACGGATGACTTGAGTAGATATGGGTATGTCTACTTGATGAAACACAAGTCTGAGACCTTTGAAAAGTTCAAGGAATTTCAGAATGAGGTAGAGAATCAACATGACCGAAAGATAAAATTCTTACCATCGATCGTGGAGGAGAATATTTAAGTCACGAATTTGGCACACACTTAAGAAAATGTGGAATCGTTTCACAACTCACGCCTACCGAACACCTCAGGTAATGTAAGTGTGTCCGAACGTCGTAATCGCACTCTATTGGATATGGTGCGATCTATGATGTCTCTTACCGATTTACCGCTATCTTTTTGGGGATACGCTCTAGAGACAGCTACATTCACTTTAAATAGGGCACCGTCTAAATCCATTGAGACGACACCGTATGAATTATGGTTTTGGAAGAAACCTAAGCTGTCGTTTCTAAAAGTTTGGGGATGTGATGCTTATGTCAAGAAACTGCAACCTGAAAATAACGAACCCAAGTCGGAAAAATGCGTCTTCATAACATAACCAAAGGAAACCCTTGGGAATAACTTCTACCTTAGAACCGAAGGCAAGATCTTTGTTGCCAAGAACGGAACCTTTCTACGGAAAAAGAGTTTCTCTCGAAAGGAGTAAGTGGGAGGAAAGTAGAACTCGATGAAGTACTACCTCTTGAACGGGATAGTAGTGCAGCTCAGAAAATGTTCTGTGATGCCTACACCAACCGGAGAGGAAATTAATGATGATGATCAAGGTACTTGGATCAAGTTGCTATGAACTTCGTGGGTCCACTAGGACACGTTCCGCACTGTGAGTGGTACGGCAACCCTGTCCCGGAAATCATGTTGTTGTTGAACAACGGTGAACCTTCGAATTATGAAGAAGCGATGGCGGGCCCGGATTCCAACAAATGGCACGAAGCCATGAAATCCGAGATAGGATCCATGTATGAAAACAAAGTATGGACTTTGACAGACTTGCCCGATGATCGGTGAGCGATAGAAAACAAGTGGATCTTTAAGAAGACAGACGCGGATGGTAATGTTACCGTCTATAAAGCTCGACTTGTCGCTAAGGGTTATCGACAAGTTCAAGGGATTGACTACGATGAGACTTTCTCACCCGTAGCGAAGCTTAAGTCCGTCCGAATCATGTTAGCAATTGCCGCATATGATTATGAGATATGGCAGATGGACGTCAAAACAGCGTTCCTTAACGGATATCTTAAGGAAGAGCTGTATATGATGCAGCCGGAAGGTTTTGTCGATCCTAAGAATGTCGACAAAGTATGCAAGCTCGGCGTTCCATTTATGGGCTGGTGCAAGCATCTCGGAGTTGGAACATTCGCTTTGATGAGATGATCAAAGCGTTTGGGTTTATCTGAGACTTATGGAGAAGCCTGCGTTTACAAGAAAGTGAGTGGGAGCTCTGTAGCATTTCTCATATTATATGTAGATGACATACTTTTGATGGGAAATGATAGAACTCTTGGACAGCATTAAGGCCTACTTGAATAAAAGTTTTTCAATGAAGGATCTTGGAGAAGCTGCTTATATATTAGGCATCAAGATCTATAGAGATAGATCGAGACGCCTCATAGGTCTTTCTACAAAGCACATACCTTGATAAGATTTTGAAGAAGTTCAAAATGGATCAGTCCAAGAAAGGGTTCTTGCCTGTATTGCAAGGTGTGAGATTGAGCTCAGCTCAATGCCCGACCACGGCAAAAGATAAAGAAGAGATGAGCGTCATCCCCTATGCCTCAGCCATAGGATCTATTATGTATGCCATGCTGTGTACCAGACCTGATGTAAACCTTGCCGTAAGTTTGGTAGGAAGGTACCAAAGTAATCCCGGCAAGGAACAACTGGACAGCGGTCAAGAATATCCTGAAGTACACGAAAAGGACAAAGGACATGTTTCTCGTTTATGGAGGTGATGAAGAGCTCGTCAGAAGGGTTACGTCGACGCTAGCTTCGACACAGATCTGGATGACTCAAAGTCACAAACCGGATACGTGTATATGTTGAATGGTGGAGCGATGGCTGGTGCAGCTGCAAGCAGAGCGTCGTGGCGGGATCTACATGTGAAGCGGAGTACATGGCGGCCTCGGAGGCAGCGCATGAAGCAATTTGGGTGAAGGAGTTCATCACCGACCTAGGAGTCATACCCAATGCGTCGGGGCCGATCAAACTCTTGTGGGACAACACGAGAGCTATTGCCCTGGCCAAGGAGCCCGGGTGTCACAGGAAGACCAGGCACATCAAGCGTCGCTTCAACTCCATCCGTGAAAATGTTCAAGATGGAGACATAGAAATTTGTAAAGTGCATACGGATCTGAATGTCGCAGATCCATTGACTAAACCTCTTCCACGGGCAAAACATGATCAACACCGTAACTCTATGGGTGTTCGATTCATCACAATGTAACTAGATTATTGACTCTAGTGCAAGTGGGAGACTGTTGGAAATATGCCCTAGAGGCAATAATAAAAGCATTATTATTATATTTCCTTGTTCATGATAATTGTCTTTTATTCATGCTATAATCGTATTATCCGGAAATCGTAATACACGTGTGAATACATAGACTACCATACGTCCCTAGTAAGCCTCTAGTTGACTAGCTCGTTGGTCAACAGATAGTCATGGTTTCCACGACTATGGACATCGAGATGTCATTGACAACGGGATCACGTCATTAGGAGAATGACGTGATGGACAAGACCAATCCTAAGCATGGCACAAGATCGTGTAGTTCGCTTTTGCTAGAGCTTTTCCAATGTCAAGTATCTCTTCCTTAGACCATGAGATCGTGTAACTCCCGGATACCGTAGGAGTGCTTTGGGTGTACCAAGCGTCACAACGTAATCGGGTGACTATAAAGGTGCACTACGTATCTCCGAAAGTGTCTGCTGGGTTGACACGGATCGAGATCGGATTTGTCACTCCGTGTTACGGAGAGGTATCATCAGGCCCACTCGGTAGTGCATCATCATAATGAGCTCAAAGTGACCAAGTGTCTGGTCACGGATCATGCATTACGGTGCGAGTAAAGTGACTTGCCGATGTGAGGCTGAACGAGGTATTGGGATACCGACGATCGAAGTCTCGGGCAAGTAACATACCGTCTCGACAAAGGGAATAGAATACGGGTTGCTTGAACCCTTGACATCGTGGTTCATCCGATGACAACATCGAGGAGCATGTGGGAGCCAACATGGGTATCCAGATCCCGCTGTTGGTTATTGACCGAGGTCGTCTCGGTCATGTCTCAGATGTCTCCCGAACCCGTAGGGTCTACACTTAAGGTTCGGTGGCGCTAGGGTTATTAGGAAGACAAGTATGTGATTACCGAATGTTGTTCGGAGTCCGGATGAGATCCCGGACGTCACGAGGAGTTCCGGAATGGTCCGGAGGTAAAGATTTATATATGGAAAGTGGTTAAACGGACTCAGGAAAGTTTCCGCATGCCGGTATTGTACAGGGGCCACCGGGAGGGTTCGGGGTCCACTGAGGGGCCACCTCCCGGGGGCCACATGGGCTAAGTGGGAGAGGGAGCCAGCCCCTGGTGGGCTGGGCGCGCCTCCACCCTAGGCCCATCTTGGCTAGGAGCTTGGGGAGGAAACCCTAAAGGGGCAAAGGGGCGCCCCCTGGCTTGGGGGCAAGCCACCTTTCCTCCTCCCCTTTGGCCGCCGCCCATCTAGGGTTTCCCCTAGATGGACGGCCCCCCTGCCCTCTCCTCCTATATATAGAGGGTGAGGGAGGCTGCAACACACAATTGAAGGTGCAGCCTCCCTCCCCAACTCCTCTCTTTCTCCGTCTGAGCTTGGCGAAGCCACAGCCGGAGAACTGCTGTACCAATTGCACCACGCCGTCGTGCTGCCATTGGAGTTGTCTTCCTCAACCTCTCCTTCATCCTTGTTGGATCAAGACGAAGGAGACGCCATCGTCCCGTACGTGTGTTGAACGCGGAGGTGTTGTCCTTTCAGCGCTTGGTCATCGGTGATCGGAATCACGTTGGGAACGACTCCATCATCACCACTCCCTCGAGCGCCTTCCGTACTCGATCTACAAGTGGTATGTAGATGCAAACTCACTCCCTTGATTCGTTTCTTAGATGAACTCATAGATAGATCTTGGTGAAACCGTAGGAAAATTTTAATTTTCTGCAACATTCCCCAACACCGTGTCCTCCTTGTCCCATATAGGCTCCGCCACTCTGTAACCGCCGGGACCGAGTTTGTGTTCCCCTAAGTTCAACTCCCGCATTTCTTTCCCCCACTGACTTGATTCGGAGGTTGCACTGCTCTCGCACTTGATCTTGAACTCCTTGTAGTCCTCTTCACTGATCGAAGGATTTTTCGCCTTGATCTTCTCATAACTATCACCTTTCTCAATCATTCTCTTCACCGTGCTTCTCCAAATAGACAGGGCCGTGCTCATCCTCATGAGGGCGGCACTGTTTACTTTATTCCCTGAGAGGCGTGTGTTTTCAAAATCAGCGGGGAACTTGTATCGTTCGTGCAGCTTCGTGAAGAGGAGGTTGCGCAAATTCCTCGGTCCTTATGCCTAAGGTTCTCGGTGTTGATCGAGACGGTGCTCCGGAGTATGCACCCGAGCTGAACCGAGTACCCCTTGACTATATGTTTGGGCTCCGTTGGATTCCCGTCGGAGTCCACTTGAGTAAATTCCTCCTTGACGGTGCGGAGCGTGTTCGGGCGCCGGTCCTTCCGTTGCTTCTTTGGTTGGCTGCCATCTGTGCATGCGCCCCCATCATCAGTGTTGGCATCCTCGGCGGCACCATCAGTGGTGGCATCCTCGGCGGCACCATCAGTGGTGTCATCCCGGACGCCACTAGGGGTTGTGTAGTCAGGATCGGTGTCTTCCGGCGTCCTCATAGCGGTGAGGTTGTTCCTCCATCTCCCGACAGCTCCTGCATTGCTTGCCACCCGAACCGCCGGCCTCATCGTTGTGGGCCATGTTTTGGTCTAAATAGGAAAAAAGTTTGGTCAAAAAGTTGGTTGTTGTCAAGGAACAAGATCATGGTCTCAGCATTTAGGGTTTGTCGACACCGAGGCATCCTAAAAGCTAAGCTTTTATCATTTAGGGTTTGTCGATGCCGAGGCATCCTAAAAGCTAAATGTTAAGTTAAGTTTTCATCATTTAGGGTTTATCGATGCCGAGGCACCCTAGGTTGGGCCTAATCACTTGGCACTAATCACTTGGCTCTATTGCCACCTATGGTTTAATGCAGCAAGAATAAAGGCGATTGATCCCTCTTGAACTAAGTACTAAGATACCCCGGCCCATGCATTAGTAGCAAGTACCCCATATGTCCGATTTTTAGCAAAGTCATGCGAAAATTCACGGAAAATTTCAGCATGACCTTTGCTGAAAATAGGACATATGGAGTACCCAAATTTGCCGGAACGGAAGTTAATCGACATTCCGGCAAACTCAAGGGCCTCTCGGGTACTGCAAATTCATCACGACACAATGGTCGGAAACAAAACCCAGCAAACTAGCAAAGTTCTTGGCGTGTTTACAGAAATTGTTTTCTGTAAAGATGATCATCATCTTTGCAAGTCTTTCTCAATGTGATCACAAGTAATTCAGAGGCATCACAATAAAGCAACAACCTGCACTAGCCTAAAAACAAGTGAAGTTTCACCCATATAAGAACAACTTTATAAAATCGGAGAAGTTGCTAAATTTTTGTATCCTTCATACACCTTTGGAGTACAATGCTTTATAATGTTCCATCATCATTACAGAAATCCAAGACCATGTGTTCCATCATCATCATCATTACAGAAATCCAAGAAACATCATGCTTTTTAACAGTTTTCAGTTTGGAGTTTGGACAGAATTCCTAACACTTTGGTCTTCTAGTTACAAAACAAAACTGACATAATTCTAGATGCCATAACTGAATTTTTTGACAGTAGCTCAAGTTTTTTGACAAGAGCTCCTAACTGAATTTTTACGCTTAAAGGGAAGGCTGACTTAAGTGGCAAGATGATACAATTTGGTAACATAACAATATATGCATCTTAATATAACACCATCTCCAAACAGAAATAGTATCCCAGGTTTCCATCTTAATACCACAAAGAATACCATAAAAAATCCAGGATCATTTTTTCTAGAGAAAAGCATCATTATAAGGGGAGTTTCTTACTCTACCAGATCTACTAGGGGGCAAAGTAGAACTGATATTCTTTTCTTGACTTCTAGTACAAGGTATAGAAGAGGACGTAAATACAAGAGACATGTAATTGAAGTGTATTAACAGTATAATTTCAATAGATTTATAGTGCAAATTTATAGTAGAATTACAACTACAGGTGAGCCGAACCATACTCCAAATGTAGTAGAAGATACCTTCTGTCCGATTGTCAATCTAAAGGGCTGCAACTTGGGCTTTGAAATGAAGATAAGTGGCCGTTAACACCTTTGTCAAAAAATTCAGTTAACACACTGTCAAAAAAAATTCAGTTAATGGATGGCAATACATCATACACTCACGTTGCTACATTATTCATCAACTTGTATCATTAAGAAATACTACTCCAATATAGTTTTGGTGTAACTAGGTTTTGCCTCACTGTTGTATTCTTCTTTTTGTTAGCTATCTCAAAAGACTGGAATGAACCGTTAGCTATCTCAGAAGACAAAAACAAAAATTCAGTGTGTTAACCATATGGCCAAAATATTGTCCCTAGACATCTCCTGGTCCTACCCAAGATAAACCCTAGTTACAAAAATGCAGTGCGAAAATTCAGTTAACACACTGCCAATACATTCAGTTTGAATTATTTCTCGTGGTGATCCTCAACAAATTCTTATGGCAGAACTACCAACTTTGCTGAACTAATCTGACCACTATAACCCGTTCATCATTCAGCCATAGTTTGTTGTTGCTGCTACAATTTCAGCAAGCAACATGCCTAAATCCAGTGCTTGTTTGACTTTACTGAATTACCAACACATGGCACAGAACACATTTATATTTTTTCAGGTCACACACACATGCCTGAGGAGGAAGATTGAATTTTCTACAGAAGCTTCATCAGGTACACTTCAACATGTGCTAGCAGCAACAATGGTCAATATTCATTCTTATTTATGGTCAATATTTATAACCTATCAACAAATGGCAAGAATATTGAGTAATCTACTGCAGTTTGATCTACTGCAGATAATCTATTGCAATTTGAATCGTGAACCCTAACTTTTGGAGCATGTGATTTCTGTCTTGAAATTCCTTTTGGAGCATCGGTTGGAAGGAATGGGGAATGGTGGAGAGAGGGAGGAAGGAGGAAGGAGGAGAGGTACCTGGTCACCGGAGGGGTCAGGATCGGGGTCGGCGAAGGGGTCGGGGTCGGGGTCCGAGCTCGTCTGGGTCCCTCTCGCCATGTCGAAGGAGAGCAGGGCCGGTGGCGGAGGACGGCAGCGGGCGGGAGGGTGGGCGCTGCCGGGCGCGCTGGCCGGGCCGCTGCAGGGCGGAGGAGGCCCTCGCTCATCGGAGGGAGGAGGAGAGGAGAGGAGCGGGCGGCGCTCGGCCGATCCCGTTCGGTGTGAGGCGGCAGGGGTGGAGTCCCGCGGGGGTCGGGGCGGGGGCGTCGGGGCAGCGCAAGACCATAGGGGCGGCGGCGTCGCCAACGGCGTGCAGGCGCGACGGACGGAGGGTGCGGAGCAAGGTGGCGGCGGCGTACGGTTGGGTCGAGTGAATCTGGCGAGGGAGGGAGGGAGGCAACAGTGCGAGGGGAACAGGTGAACTGGGGGGAGGGATCTAATGGCGCACCGCACCCCTAGTGCGCCATAAGTACAACCATTCTAATGGCGCACCCCGCCCCGGTGCGCCATTAGAATTTACTAGCCCGACTGGTCAGGTTATATTCCACATAACCCCCACTCCATCGTAACAAGCCCACTAGCCCGGTAGTCAAGACGCAGACACACACACAGGAGGTCCTTTGTTCGATTCTCGAGCTTCCCATTTTTGTATTTATGCATTTAAAATGATGTTTGATATTTATTTGTGTTTAAATATGTTAAAAATTGTTTAAATCATAACAGTAATATTATTTATAAAAATATTAATAATTTTTTTAAAAATATCATCAAATTAGTTATATGAAAATTTCTATGAATATGAAAAATATCATCAAATTTATTATTTGAAAATATCATCAAATTTGTTATTTGAAAATATAATCAAATTTGGTTTTTAGCAATTTTAGTTGCATTCATTTGTGACGGTGGAGCGGGCGGGAGGTGCGGGTGGTCGTCGGCGGTGGAGTGGGGAGGTGTGGGCCAGGGGTGGCGGCCGTGGAGCGGGGAGGTGCGGTGGGACATCGGGCGGTGGAGTGGGGAGGTGCGGGCCGGGCTCGGCGGCGGGCCAGTGGAGCGGGAGGGTGTGGTGGGACGTCAGTGGCCGTGGAGTGGGGGAGGTCTGGGCGGGCGGGCGGCGGTGGAGTGGGTGAGGGTGCGGGCGAGGGTGTGGCCAGTGGGGGTCAGTGGGCGGTGGAGCGGGGAGGGTGCGGTGGGACGTCAAGGCGGTGGAGTGGGGAGGTGCGGGGGTGCGGTGGAGTGGGGAGGTGCGGGGTCGGGGTGTGTGTGGTTGAGCGGGGAAGGTGCGGTGGGACGCTGGCCGGTGGAGTGGGAGGTGCGGGGTGGCGGCGGTGGAGTGGGGAGGGTGCGGCCGGGGTGTGGCGGGCGGCCAGTGGAGCGGGAGGGTGCGGACGTCAGGCGGAGTGGGTGGGGAGGTGTGGGGGTGTGGCGGCGGCGGAGGAGTGGGGGAGGGTGCGAGCCGGGGGTCGGCGGCTGTGACCGGTGGAGCGGGGGAGGGTGCGGTGGGACGTCGGCGACAGTGGAGTGAGGGAGGATGCGGGGGGGTGACCCTGGTTACTAATGGCGCACCAGCTTCTGGTTCGCCATTAGAAGTTTTGCAAAAAAAATAAAAAATATATATATTCTAATGGCGCACGGTGTGGCCAATGCGCCATTACTGGTTAGCACTAGTAATGACGCACTGTGCTACGGTGCGCCATTAGAATGTTTGGAAAAATTAAATAAATAATTAAGGTAAAATTTTGCAAAGTTTGACTTGACCCAAATCCAGTAGGCCTAGTAAAAAGGACCCGAGGGAGTACATATGGCGCCATGGAGGCGGAGGTGCAGGACAATGTATCCAGGGTTTCGGTTTCACAACAGAGTGGGGCACACACAGCTAGGCTACCTTCAGATGAACCGAGCATGCGCGGATCAGGCCGGACTATGTTCATGCGTTTAAAAAAATGTTTGTGTAATTCAAAAAATAAAATAGCATTCAAACAAAATGTACGTTACATTTAAAACTATCTTCATGCGTTTCAAAAATATGTTTGTGATATTCTATTAAAAATGTTCACATAATTAAAAAAATGTTTTGTATTATTTCAGAAGTTGATTCAATGTGTATTCAGAAAATGTTTAACACGTACTCCAAAAAAAGTTCTAAAACATGCCGATCATCAGAAAAATGAAAAAAATGAATGTATCTACAACTAATATATCCATTTCTCCGATAAGTATTTATGGACAGAGGGAGTATCTGACAAATGTTAATCGTGTTAAAAAATGTTAATCAATGGACTTGTCTTTTCTGTAAATTTGATCTTGTTTCTTTCCTGGAATAAAAAAATGATATTGTTTGAAATGGCCGTGCATTACACTTTGCTATCTGAATTTAAAATGACCCTGCATTACACTTTGCTATCTGAATTATGTCGTTGAACATCCATTGATTTTTTTTTCCAACCGAGCACCCCTTTTCATTATTTGCTTAACGGAAATACAAAGTTCACTGAGCCACAAATACCAACAAGGAAAGGAGAAGGAAAAGACAGGGATGCAAGTTGGTGCATTGCGACGAAACCCCGCTGTGAATGCTCGACTTGAATGCACTACGGGGCGAAAACCTGACAAAACATCTAAAGATGATCATGATAGTATCAAACCAAAAGACAAATGACAACCAGCAAATATGTCAACACTACTGACTAGGAGACCCTAACAAAGACAACCAACCGATCATCACCAGGGAGAACCTACCAAGTGCACAAGCCATCATTACTTCGTATAAGTGCAGAGATCAACAACGAAACATCATGCTCCAGTGGCCTGCCCCATGCCCAGTGCAGCTGTCACGGGCTTCAACCGTGCCTTTATGTGGCTTCTTTCATCAGCACAGGGACGCCTTATCAGGATTCTTAAGAAGACCTGCCCAATACAACATAAACAAGCACACGGTGAAAACGGCTTCAAAAGGAGAGCGAACAACATGTCCGTCAAAGGTTACTTTGTTTCTCAGGGTTCAAATGCCCTAGCACACAGCAGGTATTCACATCGATTAATACTTATGCCCTTCTCCTAATCAAGTGTTTTCCGATGCGTGGTTCAGTTTTCTTTGTCTGAAGCTAGCAACTGATAGGATACTACTTACGTGCACAATCGTTTGCCTCGTCAGTGTTAAACTGACCACGCCACGCTTAACAGATTTCAGCCAAACGGTTGTACAACAAGCCCATGCTTTCTAACTAAACATGCGCTTACCGAGCTGCAATTGTGTGATTTGTAACTTGTTTTTTATTACTGCATCTTACTGGGCTCGTAGTTCTCGCAAAAAAATTCTGCAGATCTAACAGATTTCAGCCAAACGGTTGTACAACAAGCCCATGTTTTTTATTACTGCATTTCTAACTGAATGTGCATTTTCCATGCTTTCTAACTTGTTTCTTATTGCTGCATCTTACGCTTTGTTATCTGAATTTTATGTTGTTGAACATCCGTGGACGTGGTCTATCTTTGCCGATTTCTCTCTGACTTAGGGTGCTAGACTTTTCAATCAACATATTCTCTAACTCTGGAATCAATTGTCTGAAGCTAGCTTAGACTTCAACTATTAGGATACCGGCATGCAATTTGATATCCTATGAACTCATAACTAACACACAGAAAACTAGGACAATTATAAATCTTACAAAAATAATTCCCTGCAACATATGCAATTTTCACAGTGGGTTTTATGCAATGGATATTTATACGGCTATTAATTAAACTATGAATGGCTTTTGGGTTTAAGAAATAGTCATTTTAATTCCCAAAACTCTAAATATACAGTAAAGCTCATGCAATGCATGCAAGGTTTATAAATACACATCCTAAATTTGGAAAATTTGAGATGTGACAGGTCACCCCCTGGTATGTCGTCAGCTCGTATTGTCCTCGTCTGCTCACAAGCCCAACCGGCCCTTCGTATAATTCCTATTGGTGATCCATCGCACAATTGGGTTATTATAATTTTTCTCCATTCCGACATAATAATTGGACTGCTGTCTGTCCAACACATGCAATAGAATAGATTGACCATTTTAGATTCGACATATGTAACTTCCGAACGATCTGGATTTAACAACAGGCCCAAACGACTCACTCCATCCAATCCACTTCTCACGCCTAGAGGAATCCAACGCAAAACCTGCTGCCTGGTATACGGGGCGCTACCATCCGGCTAAGGCTGTTCTCGTGTTGTGGATACAGGTTAAATTATATTTATACTCTCTGCGAAAGTGGGAAAAATAACAAGGGAAATGCTTCGTATCTATAGTCTGATAAGAAGTCCAGCATAAGACCATTCCAACACCGTCGATTCAATTGAAATCCGACGCCTCACGAATTGTGTTCCTTTTGTTAAAAAGAAACATCAGCAGGGACATAATTGCCTGTGGCCCCTGCGTAAACCGCTCCCCTAATTCTCCCGCTATTCCAATCGTACCCGCACCTGCCCGAGCTCCTCCAGCTCGCACGCACCAGCCGGAGCGCCTCGCCCAGATCGCCCTCCCCCGCGCCTCTTGCTCTCCCCTCCGTCGAGCACCACGGCCACCCCACTGGCCAGCTCCGCCCCCTGCTTCTCTGGACCACATCATCTTCTCCATCGGTGACAACGCTGGTGTGCCCTCGTCTATGATTAGGTAGCCGACAGGTCAAATCAGGTGCGCCATCGACTGAGTCGGCTGACGGAGTAGCACCAGCCAGCCCGAGAACCTACCACGGAGCAATCCCCCACCCCCAAAATTACAACCACCCTATCTTGAAATCGCATCTAACGCCCCTGATTTCTATCAGACTATGGACTATTCACTCTGCAGTTTCTGCTATGCAATTTTCCCTGTATTTTTCATCCATGAATCGAGTTTTCCTTTGGTTTGTATGTTCATTGGGTGACTAGTATTGTTCTGGTCACGTGTTACGTCATTTACCATCAAACTTTTTTCTATGTCAAGCTTAGTTGATAACGCGATAACCCATAGCTATGTATGTAGACAGTCGTGGCTATTCTGCAGTTTCAATACTCGGTGCTTCGAATGATAGCAGTTTTCTTTTGCTTCAAGCATTTGTGCTTCCTACGTAGTGGAATTTCAATATATTGCCATGCTTCCAGGTTATTGCTGCATCTACTATCCCACGCGGATCAGGCACCCCTCAACAGGCCCTCGGTCCACGCAATGGCATGCGGTACCGATGAAGCAGCTTCCGGGCACCCACTACGGATGAAGCAGCTACCACCACGCTAGTGATCCGGCCACACAACCCCGCGAGCCAGTCACGTCGCTCCTCTCCTATCCCAGGGATCGCCCCCTTCCCTCGAATCCTATCGCACGAACACTGACACAACGGATGTGTCCACTCAACTTTTAGAAAAAGTATGTGCCATTTGCAAAAATGCGTGTGACATTTGGAAAATGTCCATGAAATTCAAAAAAATATGTGTAACACTTTTTGATAATGTTATACAATGTAACAACCCCGCGAGACAGTCATGTCGCTCCTCTCCCATCCTGCGGATCACCCTCTTCCTTCGAGTAACGATGCTAGGTTAGGTAGGGCAGTTTCGTGTCGGCAACCTAACCTATCTGATCACTAAGATACAACAACTTAACCTAATACCAAGCCACCGCTTAGGCTAGCTCACTATGATACAATAACAAATTCCTCGTACAAGAAAAACAGTAACAACAACAAGAGTACCAGCTGCGGACACGGTTGAAAAGCAGTCTGAGCGATAGGATGGAAGGTTACACACTCTACATATTCGGGTGGGGCAGACGCCGTCCTTATTCACGATCAGAAGACTCAAACGGATCCTAGGTGGCCACTGGAACACCACATCTTGACGCCATCGCCTGCCTTCGGGCGGCAGTCTACGATGAAACTCATGTACCCGGGCCTTTACCATTGATGACGGTGGAGTTGCAGTGGTGGAATTTGTTCTGCTTCAGCCGGTCACACTAGCCACTAGCTTCTCGCATATACGGACAAGGACACACTGGGTGCAGTCGGGCGGCGTACATGGAGGCATGATGGCGGGGTGTGCGCGAGCCGGAGGAGAAAGCGTGTGTGCAGCGGGTTCATGTCCAACTGGCTCAGGACCTTCTCCCGATGTAGCTCGGTGGCTGGTCCCTGCGTAGGTGGTGTTTGTTCTGAGCTCGTCGTCGCGCACCCACGCCCGCACCATGTCGGCCCACCTCCGCCTTGACTAGTGTGCGCCACGGCTTGCCCAGGGGAGCAATGGGATCCCCATGCTAGGCGCGACACCTGCTGCAGGGGGAGGTGGCATAGTGCCAGCACGGTGGAGTCGGTGCTGCCGCCCGGAACAATCTGCTCGGCCTCGACATGCTCGTCGTGCAGCGTGGCCAAAACCCCGACCTCAGTGAACGACGCCCATGCCGGCCCGAACGAACTGCCCGGCCTCGACGTGCTTGTCGTCCATCGTGGCCAAAACCATGACCTCGATGACCGTGCCGTTCCTGCCCACCGGGCCCTCATGGACGACGATGACCAACATCTCCACGTCCGCCGCAATACTCTCGATCAGCGCGGGTGGCACCAGCATGTCGGCCCCACCCACCGCCACCGGGCCCTCGTACAGGACGAGGGCGAGATTCTCCACCAGGATTGGGCCGGCAAAGAGCACGAGGTCATCGTTGAGGTCGAGATCGAGCAGCGGTCCGCACGCAGACGGCAGACCAAGGTCCAGCTCGAGGTCAAGCCCCTAGGCCGCCGTCCCTGCAGATCCCCGCCCCTTGGCCATCCTTCCTCGAGACATTAAACTAACCTAGCGCCGTTACTTGAGGTCGCAGCTAGCTAGTAAGCGTCGTCGCACAAGGGAAATGCATTTTGGGGGAAATGACCTGGCAGTACGACTATATATGTACCCCGCTGGTCCTTTTCAGTCTGAATATAAGTTATCTTCGAAATTAAAGTATCTGTAGTTTGACCAAACTTATAGACAAAGGTTTCAATATTCACAATGCCAAATCAATATTGTTTGATTTGTTATGAAATATAGTTTCATAGTTCATATATTTAATATTGTAGGTGTTCATATTTTTAAAAATAAATTTGGTCAAACTTTGCAAAGTTTGACTTCACCCAAATCAACATACGCGGAGCAAAAAGTACCGGAGGGAGTATATACATACGGCGCGGCACAAGACGGATGGTGGAGGACAATGTATCTAGGGCTTCGGTTTACATAGCGTGAGTGGGGCACACACGGCTAGGCTACCTTGAGACGAACCGAGCACGCGCAGATCAGGCCAGACTATGTTCACGCGTTTCAAAAATATGTTTGTTGCATTTTATAAAGGATGTTTGTGTAATTCAGAAAAAAATCATAGCATTCAAACAAAATGTACGTTACATTTAAAACTATGTTCATGCATTTCGAAAATATATTTGTGACATTTTATAAAAAAATGTTTATATGATTTAAAAAATGTTCACATAGTTTGAAAAATGTTTTGTATCATTTCAAAAGTTAATTTAATTTGTATTCAGAAAATATTTAACACGTACTATAGAAAAGCTCAAAAACATGTTAATCATGTAGGAGTATTTGACAAATGTTAATTGTGTTAAAATGTTTTAGATATATACAAAACATATACAAATGTGTATGAAACAAAGTAGGCAGCTCGTATTTAAAAAACATGTATTTGGAAAATGTTAAACATGTACAATTATGCACGCCATTCGTTGCTACGAATGTGAAACCAAAGGCTGTCTCACCTACCAGTGTAAGTACAGTATTATAGAAAGATTGCATTAATAATCAGAATTGTACTTGCAACATAATTAAGGAGAGCTAGCTAGCTGATCAGTATGATACAACAACTTGACTAAAGACCAAGGGACCGATCTAGGCTATAGCTCACTCCGACCGGAGAGTACCATCTGCCAGACACAGTTGACATGCAATATGAGATCCCAGCGAAAGGATCCAACTACGCATTCTCACGGGTTGAGGCGGGCGAACGCCGTCCTTCTTGGCGATCAGAAGGGACGTACGGATCCCACGCGGCCACCGGAATGCCCTCACTTCGACACTGTCGCCGGCCTCTTGGCTGCAGTCCACCATGGAGCTCCTGTACCCCTTACCGTTGATGACGGTGGCGTCGTTGCGGTGGAATTAGTTCAGCTTCAGGTGGTCAGACATGCACTGGCCATGATCCCGGTGCCCGCTGCTGATAGAGACGGACAAGGACACGCCCGGGTATGTCGTCGGCCTGGCCCTTACCCCGGGGATAGTAATCGGCTTGGGATTGATGGTGTTCAAACCGCACGCTGTGATCTCGACGGGGTAGAGGAAGGCGCCGAGGCGGGCGCATGTGCGGGCCGGGAGAGAAGCGGGCGCACCGCGTTCATGTCGGATCGGCACAGGACCTTCCCCGATGTAGCACAGCGGCAGGTCCCTGGGCAGGCGGTGTTTGTTCTAGAGCTGGTCGCGCACCCACGGGCCGCGCACCATGTCGGCCCTCCGCCTCGCCTGGCGTGCCCCACAACCTGCCCATGGGAGCAACAGCGGGACCTCGTCACGGGCGGCAGCTGCTGTAGAGGGAGGTGTGACAACACCGGTTGGGCCAGCCAGTGGAGTTAGCACTGCTGGCCGGGGCGATCTGCCCGGCCTCGGCAGGCTCAAATCGTCTAAGCGTGGCCAAAACTCCGACTTGGGTCACCGTGCCGTCCCGGCCGGGGCCCTCATAAACGATAATGACCCTCATCTCGGCGCCGGCGACCATAGCGCCCTCGGTCACCACGGGCGGCACCGGCATCGTTGTCCCCGGCCGCTACCGCCGGGCCCTTGTACACGACGAGGGCTCTTTGTTTCCACTTCATGGCGCCGGGATTGTCTCTTCAACAGAGCTTGATTGAAGATTCAAAATCCCTAAACCCGAGGCCCTCGTGTGAATTCGGCAGGGTCATCTTATGCCAAGCGTACTAGTGAGTTTTCCATTTACCTTTCTCCGCTCCCCAATAATAGTTCCGAATCAAACGTATTCAGGTCATCACAAACACCAAATGGGAACTTGAACACACTCATAATAAAGGTAGGGATTGACTCAGCAACTGACTTAATCCAAACTTCTTTGCCAGCCTGTGTAGGATGCCCATCAAAAGAAAACAAGCACTTACTCAACTTAACTTGCAAATTTTGAAGCTTACCCTTAGTCAATCGACCATCAGGTGTCGGCAGACCCTGGTATTTCTCCATGAAATCAGAAGATGTGACACCCAATACATTTTTTTATCACTTCTATTGTATCCTCCGGTCAGGATCCCCAAATAGAATGGATGATTTGAAGGGTTTGATTGCTGACACGTGGACATAAAATGTACGCGACACTTTATAAAAATGTTCTACAATGTAGCAAAAATGTTCGTGTAATTCAAAATAAAGAAATCATAGCATTCAAAGAAAATGTACATTACATTTAAAACTATGCTCAAGCGCTTCAAAATATGCTTGTGACATTTTAGAAAAAATAATTAATAATGTAAAAAAAACGTTCGCATTATTTAAATATTTTGTATCATTTGAAAAAATAATTCCATGTGTATTCGGAAACTATGTAACAGGTTGTCCAAAAGTGTTCAAAAACAGGTTAATCGTGTAGACAAATTTTAAAAGTGTCAATCGCCTCGGCCGCCATCCCCGCCGATCCACGGCGCCCCTCGGCCATTCTCGTCCATGGACAACACTGTCCTAGCGCCGGCCGTTACTACTCGAGGTGGAAGCTAGGTAGATGGTGAGCGCCGCGGCATGGGGGGATTGTATCGGGGTGGAATGACCTGGCAATACGCCGTATGTATATACATATGGTGCGCGCGGCGCAGGACGGAGGGTGGCTAGGGTTTTGCGACGGAACGGCGCGCAGCGCACACGGCTACTAGTACCCGCTCGCTCACCCACCCAACGGATGGATGTGTTGGACTTGGATGGCTTTCTAGCCCGTGGATTGAATGAGTAGACTTTGTCGTTTCTGCAATATACGTACTAGACTTTGTTATATTTGAATAAGTATGTTGCTGAACATCCGTTGACGCGATTCCTAGCTGTGATATGATATCACGGGTTTGAAGACTGCAACAAGAATTGATCTTGTGTACTGACTCAAATTTTGGTCCCTTCTCTTGGCCAACTCCAACCGTCAACCTCAAACGGACGTTCGTTTTGACCGGATTACTTCTCTTGGGCCAACTACAACTGTCAAACCCAAACAAACCTTCTCTTGGGCCGACGAAGAGGGAGAGGTCGACGTTGAGGTCGAGGTCGAACGCAATCCATGCGGATGGTAGGCCGAGGTGCAGCTCGAGGTCTAGCCCCTCGGCGGCCATCACAGCGGATCCGCGACACCCCTCGGCCATCCTCCTCCTCGATCAACACGAGCGAAACTACATGAGGTCGAAGCTAGCTGGGGAGCACCATGGCACGGGTGGCCTGCACACGGTTAGGCTACCTTCAGACGAACTGAGCGAGCACGATACCCATGAGCGAGTCACGTCGCTCCTCTCCCATCCCACAGAGCCCTCATATCCAATCGAACGAAAGCAAACCCAACGGATATGTCCGCTCAACATTTAAAAAATTTTAGTAACATTCAAAAAAAATGCATGTGACATTTAGAACATGTTTATGGTTTTTTTTAAATGTACATCACACTTTTTTTGCGAAATAACTATTTATTACTCAGACTTAGGGATTAAAATGTCGTAAGACAATACCTAAGACCTCATTTGGGCTCGAACGAAACCAAAACCATGTTACCATGGAAGTTGTACAATTAGTATTCAGTTTAGGTGTCGCCGAGGTTTGAAATCTTATAGGAGATACACGGATAGATTGCTTCATGTTTGATAGTCCATCCACCGGACCCTCGTACACGACGATGGCGAGATCGCTCTACACCTCAGTACGGGCGGCCGACACAAATATCCCGAGCTCCCCCACCCCGGGCACCGCGTCGTACCCACCCATCGGGCCTTCGTTCACGACGATGGCGAGATCGTTCTCGTTACCCTCATCCACCTATGCCACCGTGACGTTCTCCACTGGGATAGGGCCGGCAAAGTTCGTGACGGCCACCATCAGGATCAGGCCGGCGAACACTGCGAGGTCGACATTTTGGTCGAAGTTATGGGCAATCGGCACAGATGGCATGCCGAAATGCAGCTCAACGTCGAGGCCCCCCGATGGCGTCTGCGCGGATCCACGCCCCTCAGCAATCCTCGACATGATACTGCCCTACCTTAACTAGTGTCCTTACTCAAGAGAAGCTAAGCGTAGTGGGTTACTTGAGTGAAAAATGACTTGGGGGAAATGCTTTTGGGAGAGAAAAAGGAACTGTATATACATACCTTGCCTTGGCGAGCACGGATGGTCGAGGAGGCGCCCGTATGCAGCCCTGCCCTAGGTCTTTATATGTTGTATCTTAGGTTTTCGTGACATGGCTATATGCAAACGAAAAGCAAGCCCACACGGATCAGGCACCCCTCAACCGGCCCTCGGTCCACGCAGTGGCATGCGGTACCGATGAAGCAGCTTCCGGGCACCCACTACGGATGAAGCAGCTACCACCACCCCAGTGATCCGGCCACACAACACCGCGAGCCAGTCATGCCGCTCCTCTCCTATCCCAGGGATCGCCCCCTTCCCTCGAATCCTATCGCACGAACACTGACCCAACGTATGTGTCCACTCAACTTTTAGAAAAAGTATTTACCATTCGCAAAAATGTGTGTGACATTTGGAAAATGTCCATGAAATTCAAAAAAATGTGTGTAACACTTTTTGATAATGTTATACAATGTAACAACCCCGCGAGACAGTCATGTCGCTCCTCTCCCATCCTGCGGATCACCCCCTTCCTTCGAGTAACGATGCTAGGTTAGGTAGGGCAGTTTCGTGCCGGCAACCTAACCTATCCGATCACTAAGATACAACAACATAACCTAATACCAAGCCACCGCTAGGCTAGCTCACTATGATACAATAACAAATTCCTCGTACAAGAAAAAACAGTAACAACAACAAGAGTACCAGCTGCCAGACATAGTAGACATGCAGTATGAGCGATAGGATGGAAGGCTACACACTCTACATGTTCGGGTGGGGCAGACGCCGTCCTTCTTCACGATCAGAAGAATCAAACGGATCCCAGGTGGCCACTGGAACACCACACCTCGACGCCATCGCTTGCCTTCAGGAGGCAGTCTACGATGAAACTCATGTACCCCGGCCTTTACCATTGATGACGGTGGAGTTGCAGCGGTGGAATTTGTTCTCCTTCAGCCGGTCACACTAGCCACTAGCTTCTGGCGTCACGGACAAGGACACACTTGGGTGCAGCCGGCGGCGGCGTACATGGAGGCATGATGGCGGGGGTGTGCGCGAGCCGGAGGAGAAAGCGTGTGTGCTGCGGGTTCATGTCCAAGCGGCTCAGGACCTTCTCCCTGATGTAGCTCAGTGGCGGGTCCCTGCGTAGGTGGTGTTTGTTCTGGAGCTCGTCGCGCACCCACGCCCGCACCATGTCGGCCCACCTCCACCTTGACTAGTGTGCGCCACGGCTTGCCCAGGAGAGAAACGCGAACCCCATGCTAGGCGCGGCACCTGCTGCAGGGGGAGGTGGCATAGTGCCAGCACGGTGGAGTCGGCGCTGCCGCCCGGGACGATCTGCTCGGCCTCGACGTGCTCGTCGTGCAGCATGGCCAAAACCCGACCTCGGTGAGCAGCGCCCATGCCGGCCCGAACGAACTGCCCGGCCTCGACGTGCTTGTCGTCCATCATGGCCAAAACCATGACCTTGGTGACCGTGCCGTTCCTGCCCACCGGGCCCTCATGGATGACGATGACCAATATCTCCATGTCCGCCGCAATACTCTCGGTCACCACGGACGGTACCAGCATGTCGGCCCACCCACCGCCACCGGGCCCTCGTACACAACGAGGGCGAGATTCTCCACTAGGATTGGGCCGGCAAAGAGCACGAGGTCAACGTTGAGGTCGAGATCGAAAGCGGTCCGCACAGACGGCAAACCAAGGTCCAGCTCGAGGTCAAGCCCCTAGGCCGCCGTCCCCGCAGATCCCCGCCCCTTGGCCATCCTTCCTCGATCGACATTAAACTACCCTAGCGCCGTTACTTGAGGTCGAAGCTAGCTAGTAAGCGTCGTCGCACAGGGAAAATGTGTTTTGGGGGAAATGACCTGGCAGTACGACTATATATGTAACCGGCCGGTCCTTTTCAGTCTGAATATAAGTTATCTTCAAAATTAGATTATCTGTACTTTGACCAAACTTATAGACAAAAGTTTCAATATTCACAATGCCAAATCAATATTGTTTGATTTGTTATGAAATATTGTTTCATAGTTCATATATTTAATATTGTAGGTTTTGATATTTTTAAAAATAAATTTGGTCAAACTTTGCAAAGTTTGACTTCACCCAAATCAATGTCTGTGAGTAAAAAGTACCGGAGGGAGTATATATATACGGCGCGACACAAGACGGACGGTGGAGGACAATGTATCTAGGGCTTCGGTTTCGCAACATAGTGGGGCACACACGGTTAGGCTACCTTCGGACGAACCGAGCACGCGCAGATCAGGCCAGACTATGTTCACGCGTTTCAAAAATATGTTTGTTGAATTTTATAAAGGATGTTTGTTTAATTAAGAAAAAAATCATAGCATTCAAACAAAATGTATGTTACATTTAAAACTATGTTCATGCATTTCGAAAATATATTTGTGACATTTTATAAAAAATGTTTATCTGATTTAAAAAATGTTCACATAGTTTGAAAAATGCTTTGTATCATTTCAAAAGTTAATTTAATGTGTATTTAACACGTACTCCAGAAAAGCTCAAAAACATGTTAATCATGTAGGAGTATTTGACAAATATTAATTGTGTTAAAAATGTTTTAGATATATACAAAACATATACAAATGTGTATGAAAAAAAGTAGGCAGCTCGTATTTAAAAAACATGTATTTAGAAAATGTTAAACATGTACAATTATGCACGCCATTCGTTGCTACGAATGTGAAACCGAAGGCTGTCTCAACTACCAGTGTAAGTACAGTGTTATAGAAAGATTGCATTCATAATCAGAATTGTACTTGCAACATAATTAAGGAGAGCTAGCTAGCTGATCAGTATGATACAGTAACTTGACAAAAGACCAAGGGACCGATCTAGGCTATAGCTCACTCCAACTGGAGAGTACCATCTGCCAGACACAGTTGACATGCAATATGAGATCCCAGCGAAAGGATCCAACTCGCATTCTACGGGTTTGGTGGCGGGACGCCGTCCTTCTTAGCGATCAGAAGGCACGGACGGATCCCACGCAGCCACCGGAATGCCCTCACTTCGACACTGTCGCCGGCCTCTTGGCTGCAGTCCACCATGAAGCTCCTGTACCCCTTACCGTTGATGACAGTGGCGTCGCTGCGGTGGAATTAGTTCAGCTTCAGGTGGTCAGACATGCACTACCCAAAACGCCAGCGCCCGCTGCTGGCGGAGACGGACAAGGACACGCCCGGGTATGTCGTCGGCGTGTCCCTCACCCCGGGGATAGTAATCGGCTTGGGATCGGTGGTGTTCAAGCCGCACACGGTGATCTCGACGGGGGTAGAGGAAGGCGCCGAGGCGGGCGCATGCGCTGGCCGGGAGGAGGAAGCGGGCGCGCCGCGCGTTCATGTTGGACTGGCACAGGACCTTCCCCCCCAATGTAGCACAGCGGCAGGTCCCTGGGCAGGCGGTGTTTGTTCTAGAGCTGGTCGCGCACCCACGCGCGCACCATGTCGGCCCTCCGCCTCGCCTGGCATGCCCCGCAACCTGCCCATGGGACCAATGGGACCTCGTCGCCGGGCGGCAGCTGCTGTAGAAGGAGGTGTCACAACACCGGTTGGGTCAGCGCGGTGGAGTTAGCGCTGCCGGCCGGGACGATCTGCCCGGCCTCGACAGGTCGTCGTCCAGCGTGGCCAAAACCCTGACTCGGGTCACCGTGCCGTCCCCGGCCACGGTGCCCTCATAGACGACGACGGCCCCCATCTCGACGCCGGCGACCGCAACGCCCTCAGTCACCACGGGCGGCACCGGCACGTTGTCCCCGGCCGCTGCCGCCGGGCCCTTGTACACGACGAGGGCCATTCGTTTCCACTTCCGCGGGCGCCGGGCTTGTCTCGTCAACAGAGCTTGATTGAAGATTCAAAAATCCCTAAACCCGAGGCCCTCGTGTGAATTCAGCAGGGTCATCTTATGCCAAGCGTACTAGTGAGTTTTCCATTTACCTTTCTCCGCTCCCCAATAATAGTTCCGAATCAAACGTATTCAGGTCATCACAAACACCAACTGGGAACTTGAACACACTCATAATAAAGGTAGGGATTGACTTAGCAACTGACTTAATCAAAACTTCTTTGCCAGCCTGTGTAGGATGCCCATCAAAAGAAAACAAGCACTTACTCAACTTAACTTGCAAATTTTGAAGCTTACCCTTAGTCAATCGACCATCAGGTGTCGGCAGACCCTGGTATTTCTCCTTGAAATCAGAAGATGTGACACCCAATACATTTTTTATCACTTCTATTGTATCCTCCGGTCAGGATCCCAAAATAGAATGAATGATTTGAAGGGTTCGATAGCTGACACGTCGACATAAAATGTACGTGACACTTTATAAAAATGTTATACAATGTAACAAAAATGTTCGTGTAAGTCAAAATAAAGAAATTATAGAATTCAAAGAAAATGTACATTACATTTAAAACTATGCTCAAGCGCTTCAAAATATGCTTGTGACATTTTAGAAAAAATAAATAACAATGTAAAAAAATGTTCGCATTACTTAAATATTTTGTATCATTTGAAAAAATAATTCCATGTGTATTCGAAAACTATGTAACAGGTAGTCCAAAAGTGTTCAAAAAAAGGTTAATCGTGTAGACAAATTTAAAAGTGTCAAGCGCCTCGGCCGCCATCCCCGCGGATCCACGACGCCCCTAGCGCCGGCCCTTACTACTCAAGGTGGAAGCTAGGTAGGTGGTGAGCACCGTGGCATGGGGGGATTGTATCGGGGTGGAATGACCTGGCAATACGCCGTATGTATATACATACGGTGCGCGCATAAGACATAGGGTGGCTAGGGTTTCGCGACGGAACGGCGCGCAGCGCACACGGCTACCAGTACCCGCTCGCTCACCCACCCAACGGATGGATGTGTTGGACTTGGATGGCTTTCTAGCCCGTGGATTGAATGAGTAGACTTTGTCGTTTCTGTAATATACGTAGTACACTTTGTTATATCTGAATAAGTATGTTGCTGAACATCCGATGACGCGATTCCTAGCTGTGATATGATATCACGGGTTTGAAGACTGCAACCAGAATTCATCTTGTGTACTGACTCAAATTTTGGTCCCTTCTCTTGGGCCAACTCCAACCGTCGACCCCAAACGCGTATGTTTTGACCGGATTACTTTTCTTGGGCCAACTACAACTGTCGAACCCAAACAAACCTTCTCTTGGCGTTGAGGTCGACGTTGAGGTCGAGGTCGACGTTGAGGTCGAGGTCGACGTTGAGGTCGAGGTCGAACGCAATCCGCACGAACGGCAGGTCGAGGTGCAGCTCGAGGTCTAGCCCCTCGGCGGCCATCACAGCGGATCCACGACACCCCTCGGCCATCCTCCTCCTCGATCAACACGAGCGAAACTACTTGAGGTCGAATCTAGCTAGTGAGCGCCGTGGCACGGGTGGCGCGCGCACGGCTAGGCTACCTTCATTTAACTGAGCGAGCACGATACCCGTGAGCGAGTCACCTCGCTCCTCTCCCATCCCACGGAGCCCTCATATCCAATCGAATGAAAGCAAACCCTACGGATATGTCCGTTCAACATTTAGAAAATTTTAGTACCATTAAAAAAATGCATGTGACATTTAGAACATGTTTATGATTTTTTTTAAATGCACATGGCACTTTTTTGTGAAATAACTATTTATTACTCAGGATTAGGGATTACAATGTCGTAAGACAATATCTAAGACCTCATTTGGGCCCGAACCAAACCAAAACCATGTTACGACCCTGGCCTCTACCAAAGTTTGCCATAGCATGACTAGCACCATTGCCAATATGACGGATATGAGTAATACTCCCTCCATCCTACAATGTTAATACTCCCTCCATTCCATTGCTAATACGACGGATATGAGTAATACTCCCTCCATTCCACAATGTAGTACTCCCTCCATTCCCTCAAATTTCAGTTCCTTCTCTTGGGCCAACTTCAACTGTTGACCCCAAACGGACGTTCGTTTTGACCGGATTAATTCTCTTGGGCCAACTCTAACTGTCGAACCAAAACAAACCTTCTCTTGGGCTGGTGAAGAGGGAGAGGTCGACGCTGAGGTCGAGGTCGAACGGAATCCGCATGGACGGCAGGCCAAGGTGCAGCTCGAGGTCAAGCCCGTCGGCGGCCATCCCCGCGGATCCACGACACCCCTCGGCCATCCTCCTCCTCAATCAACACGAACACAACTACTCGAGGTCGAAGCTAGCTGGTGGCGTCGTGGCAGGTGGCGCGCGCACATGGCTAGGTTACCTTCAAACGAACTGAGTGAGCATGATACCCGTGAGCGAGTCATGTCGCTCCTCTGCCATCCCATGGAGCCCTCATATCCAATCGAACGAAAGCAAACCCAAACGGATGTGTCTGCTCAACATTTAGAAAATTTTAGTACCATTAAAAAAATGCATGTGACATTTAGAAAATGTTTTTGATTTTTTTTAAATGTACATGATACTTTTTTTGCGGAATAACTATTTATTACTCAGAATTAGGGATTACAATGTTGTAAGACAATATCTAAGACCTCATTTGGGCCCGAACCAAGCCGAACCATGTTACGATCGATCCTGGCCTCTACCAAAGTTTGCCATAGCATGACTAGCACCGTTGCCAATACAACGGATATGAGTAATATTCCCTCCATTTTACAATGTAGTGTGTCCGCGCTTCCCCAAATCCAAATTCGACCGTAAATTTAACCAACGAGACCGACTGCAGCGGGAGCAAAAATTATATCACCGAATTTGTATTTTTGATGAGAATTCAGTGATATAATTTTTGCTCCAGCCGCAGTCGGTCTCCTTGGTTAAATTACGGTCAAACTTGGATTTCGGAAAGCGAGGGCACACTACATTGCGGAATGGAGGGAGTATTTTTGCTCCAGCGAGTCATGTTCTCCCATACTATGTTTTATCTCTCTGATCAAGAAAGAGTATTTAGATAAATTGCTTCCACCTTTCAACACCATGGAAACCACCTCCAAGCAGTCAGACTCAACCTCAATGGGTAGAGTACTCCATTGCAATGCCAAGCTAAACCCTTCTCGAATGGCAAGAAATTCAGATTCCAACACATCATCACAGTCGCCAAGATATATGCAAGCACTAAATATCATGCTTCCTAGATGGTCCCGGAGCACCATGCCAACTGCCGCCTTTCCACACAGGATGGAGCCATCCGTGTTTAGCTTAACTCGCCCTTGACAAGGAGGTAGCCAAGGGGTGCTTGAAATTGCATTATTATCACATGTGGCATGCATCATGGGAAACTGTGGTTAACCAGCAATCTTACCTTGACAAAGTCTGTATTAAGGTCAAGCTTAAGACAGGCAAGCGAGTCCAGGTAACTAGCCAGGAACCTGGTTGGGACGTCAATTGGAGGGGCTGGCTTTGCATGCACCACTTCGTTCCGTACATGCCATACGCTCCAGAGAAGCATAAGCACACAGATCCGGACCTGTTTGTTCACATCACACATTAGCTGAATATAAACCAATAATCATGGCGTTTGATGCTAGTTAGCTCTGGCGAGATCGCTCTGCAGCTCAGTCACCACGGCGAACGCCAAAACCCCGAGATCCCCACCCGGTCACCACGTCGTGCCCGCCCACCATGCCCTCGACACGGCGATGATGGTGAGATCGTTCTCTTTACCCTCCTCCACCTCCGAGGCCGCGACGTTCTCCACTGGTATCGGGCGGAGAAAACCACACGACGGCCTCCATCGGAGGCCGGGTCGGCAAAGACTGCAGGTCGAAGTCCAGGACGAAGTCGTGGGCTATCGGCTTGGACAGGATGCCGAAATGCAGCTCAAAGTCAAGTCTCCCAGCAGGAGTCCTCGCGGGTCCATGCCCGTTATCCATCCTCGACACAAAACTGCCATACATACCCTACCGCCGTTACTCTAAGGAAGCTAAGCGCCATCGGCTACTCAAGTGGAAACTGACTTGGGGGAGATGCTTTCGAGAGGGGAACGGGAATCCAGTATGTATATACACACGGCACGACAAGCACGGACGGTTGAGATGTGCGGTGGGTAGCCCTTCCCGAGGTCTATACACGATGTATCTTTCATTTTCGCGACGCTCCCACCCACCACACAGCTACATGCAGAAGAAGCCAGCCAACGCGGATCGGGTGCCCCTCGATCGGCCCACGGCCCATGAGGCGGCACCCGCTATGCATGGAGCAGATTCTGCCACGCCAGTGATCCGGCCTCACACCCCCGCGAGCCAGTCACCAGCGATCTGGCCCCACCATCTCGCGAGCCACTCAGATCGCTCCTTTCCCTTCCGGCGGATGGCCCACCTGCGCCCAATACCAACCGTCATATCCAATCAAACCAAACGCCTCCGTTCCTAACTCAGTTGTTTATTTTTTGTGAAGTCCTAACTCAGTTGTTACCAGTACCCAACGGAGTAATTTGTGGAACAAATTAATCAATGGACTTGTCTTTTCTGCAAATTCAAACTTGTTTTTTTCCTTGAATAAAAAATCTATCTTATTTGAAATGTCTATGCATTACACTTTGCTATCTAAATTTAAAATGTACACTTTGCTATCTGAATTATCTTGTTGAGCATCCGTTGACAAATTTTTCCAACCGAGCACCCCCTTTTCATTAATTGCTTAACTAAATACAAAGTTCACCGAGCAAATACAAACAGCAACAAGGAAAGGAGAAGGAAAAGTCAGGGAGGCGAGTTGGTGCATTGCAAGGAAACCCGCTACGAATGCTCGACTCGGATCCGCTACGGGGCGAAAACCTGAGAACACATCTACAGACGATAGTATCAAACCCAAAGACAAATGACAATCAGCAAGTCTGTCAACACTACTGACCAGGAGACCCTAACCAAAGACAACCAACCGACCATCACCCGGGAGAACCTACTAAGTGTGCGCAAGCCATCATCAGTTCATATAAGCTCAGAGATCAACAACGAAACGTCACACTCCTGTGGCCTGCCCCGTGCCCAATGCAGCTATTACGGGCTTCAACCATGCCTTTATGTGGCTTCTTTCATCAGCACACGGACGCCCTCCTTATTAGCATTCTTTAGAAGACCTGCCCAATACAACATAAACGAGCACACTGTGAAAACGGCCTCAAAAGGAGAGCGAACAACATGTCCATTAAAGGTTACTTTGTTTCTCAGGGTCCAAATGCCCTAGCACACAGCAGTAATGCACATCAAGTAATACTTATGCCTCCGACCCTCCCACCCCCCATCAGCACACGGACGCCTTTCTAGAACACATCCTTATCAGCATTCTTAAGATCGGCCAAGACTACGATGTCAACGTCAGGTGAAAGTCGAGAGCGGTCCGCCTGGACGATCGGCCAAAATACAGCCCGGGGTCAAGGCCCCCCACTGCCGTCCCCATGCATCAAGCCACACAGTCATCCTCGACACGAAACTTCCCTACCTAACCTAGCTCGGTTACTCAAAGGAAGCTAAGTGTCATCGGCTACTCGAGTGTTAAATGACTTGGGGAGATGCTTTTGGGAGGGGAATAGGAATATAGTCTGTATATACATACGGCGCGGCAGGCACGAACGGTTGAGAGGCATTGTAGGAAGTCCTTCCCTAGGTTTGTATCTGATGTATCTTAGGTTTTCAGTGCTCCCACCCACCCCACGGCTACATGCAGGCAAGCGAGCCCACGTGAATCAGGCGCCTCGGCGGCCCACACCACAGCGAGTCAGTCAAGTCGCTCCTCTCTCCGTCTTGCGGATCGCCCCCCTCGAATCCTAGCCCTCCATATGCAATCAATCGAGCACTGGCCCGATGGATGCGTCCGTCAACTTTTAGAAAATCTTTGTACCATTCAAAAAAGCATGTGATATTTAGAAGATGTTCATGAATTTTTAAAAGTTGTATGTAACACTTTTGAAAAATGTTATACAATCGAGCACTAGTCGTGTAATCCATAATATATATTTTGTAGCATTCGAACAAAATGTTTGTAGATTTAAAACTATGTTCATGCGTTTCAAAAATTTTGTAGCAGTCGAACAAAATGATTGTAGATTTAAAACTATGTTCATGCGTTTCAAAATTATATTTGTGACATTTTAGAAGAAAACAATTATAAAATGTAAAACAGTGTTTGCATAGTTTCAGAAATGTTTTATATCATTTCAAAAATTATTCAATGTGTATTCGAAAATATTTAACACATAGTCCAAAAATGTTCAAAAACATGTTAATCATGTACACAAATATCATACGTGTGTAACAAATGTTTTAGATGTATACAAAAAATATACAAATGTCTATGAAAAAAGTAGGGAGCAAAACATATATTTGAAAAAAAACAGGTATTTGAAAAATGTTAAAAATGAACAAAAATTATGCAGCGGATATGTCATTCCTTGGTACAATTGTAAAAATGAAGGTCGCCTCACCTACCATTGTAAATACAATTTCGATCCAGTGTTAGCAACTTACAACAGAAGTGATAAATGCAATCCTAGTGTTGAAGTGTACAATTAGTATTCCATTTGGGAGTTGCCGAGGTTTGACATCATATACGAGATGCATGAACAGATTACTTGGTGTCCGGTAGTCCATCCACGGAGCCTCATATAATGCATAAATGGCGAGATCGCTCTCCATCTCAGTCAGCAGGGCCAATGCCAAAACCCGACCTCCACCACCACAGTCGCCGCATTGTGCCCGCCCACCGTGCCCTCGTGCACGCAGCGATGGCAAGATATTTCATGTTACCCACCTGCACCTCGGCGGCGCGATGTTCTCCTCCGGGATTGGGCGGCAAATACCGTGATGGCCTCCATCGGGATCGTGTCGGACCAGACTGCGAGGTCAACGTTCAGGTCATATTCGAGAGTGACCCACGCGGATGGCATGCCGAAATGAAGCTCGAGGTCGAGGACCCCACACCATCGTCCCTGCAGGCTAAGCCTCTCAGTCATCCTCGACATGAAACTGCCCTACCTAACTTAGCTCTGTTACTCAAATGAAGCTAAGGGTCGTTGGCTACTCGAGTGGAAAACTACTTCGTGGAGAAGCTTTCAGGAGCGTTACAGTAATACAGTATATACATAAGGCGCGGCAGGCACAGACGGTTGAGAGGCGCCGTGGGTAGCCCCGCCCTAGGTCTATATACAATGTATCATACGTTTTCGTGACGCTCCCACCCACTCGACAACTACATGCAGACGAAGCGAGCCCACCTGGATCAGGCGCCCCTCGATCGGCCCACGGCCCATGGGGGTGTCACCCGCTATGGATGGAGCAGCTCCCGCCACTCCAGTGATCCGGCCCCACACCCCCCGCGAGCTAGTCACGTTGCTCCTCTCCCATCACGCGGATCGCCCCCTACCTCGAATCCTAGCCCTCCATATCATATCGAACGAACGCTCACCCAACGGACGTCTCCGCTGCACTTTTAGAAAATGTATGTACCATTCAAAAAAAAATGCATGTGACATTTAGAAAATATTCATGAATTTCATGAAAATGTACGTACCTCTTTTTGAAAATGTAAAGCAATTTAACAAAAATGTTCATGTAATTCCAAAAATATATCTCGTAGCATTCAAAGAAAATGTATGTTACATTTACAACTATGTTCACGTGTTTGAAAAATATGTTTGTGACATTATAGAAAACTTACACAATGTAAAAATGCTTGCATAGTTAAAAATGTTTTGTAATCATTTCCAAAAATAATTTAATGTGTAGTGCAAAACTATTTAACACGTAGTCCAAGTATGTTCAAAAACATGTTAATCATGTAGACAAATGTTAAATATGTGTCAGAACTTGTTTTAGATGTATAGAAAAAATATACAAATGAGTATGAGAAAAACTAGAAAACAAAACGTATAATTGGAAGAAATCATGTGTTTGAGAAATTTTAAACATGATAACACTTATGCAGTGGATGCACCATTCTTTGCTATGATTGTAAAAACGAAGGGCGCCTCACCTACCAGTGTACTTCCTCCGTTCCATATTACTTGTCGCTGATTTAGTACAACTTGTACTAAATCAGCGACAAGTAATATGGAACGGAAGGAGTAACTAATTACAATGTCGATCCAGTATTAGCGATTTAGAATAAAGTGATAAATGCAATGCTAGTATTGAAGTTGTACAATTAGTATTCAATTTAGGTGCCCCCGAGGTTTGAAATCATATAAGAGATACATGGATATATTGCTTCGTGTTTGGTAGTGCGTCCACCGGATCCTCATATACGATGATGGCGAGATCGCTCTGCAACTTAGTCAGTGCAGCCGAGCCAAAACAAGAGCTCCCCACCCGGTCATCCGCGTTGTACCCGCTTCATCTGGGCCTCGTACACGACAATGGCGAGAGCGTTCTCGTTATCCTCCTCCACCTCCGCGACCGCGACGTTCTCCACCAGGATCGGCCCGAAAAAGACCGTGACAGCCTCCATTGGTATCGGGTCGGTAAACACTGCGAGATCGACGATCTGGTCGAAGTCGTTGGCGATCAGTGTGGACGGCACGCTGAAATGCAGCTCGAGGTCGAGGCCCCCCGTTGTCATCCCCGCGCATACACCACTAGTGCAGAACCGGGCAATAGCACCGTTCAGAGGTTTTTAGTGCCGGGTTTAGGGAACCGCACTAAAGTGTGAGCACTAAAGGCCCCCCCTTTAGTACCAGTTCTGCACGAATCGCCGCCAAAGGGTCACCACGTGGCACGTGCCAGCGCCAGGGGCGGGGAGCCCTTTAGTACCGGTTGGTAACACCAACTGGTACTAAAAGGTTTGGGGTTTTTGGTGTTATGATTTCTGTTGCATTTAATTTTGTGTTTTCCATTTTAATTCTTTTTCGTTTCACCCGCAGATATATATATAATAACTCATGCATGCTCGCATCATACATCATCATATATAATAACAAGTCGGCCTACTAGCTAATTAATCAAGCATCATCATACAACTTCTACTCGTTATTAATAATAAGTCATCTGATCATCATCCTCATAGTCATCGAAACCAACCTTACATAATTGTTCTTAGCACATGATCATCAAGATCGGTAGGATCGGACCTAAACACACTTAAGGTAAAATAGCATAAAACAATATAGACCCTGACTCTCCATTATGAAGAATGGAGATCATCCTGTCTCAATTCTTGCGCCTCGCTTCCTTTTGCTTCCAAGAAGCTCCTTACGACTGTCCATACATTTTTCCATCCTTTGATTGTCATGTCTCCACTTCTTTTAGAAATCCGGTATGGACAGTTGAGATTAAATAGGATGACCTGGATATATGTTCAAAACACGAACGCTGCCGCCATTCTGATACATCAAATGAGGCACACAATTCTCTGGGATAAGCTGTTGAAAAACATAGTAATAACTTCGTAATTAGCAATGATGTACTAGTTTTAGAAGTACGCAAAAAGATGCACGGATGTCGTAATAGTAAAAAAACTTACCAGGGTATCTCCATGGTAGTTATCAGAAGTTCAACACGTGCACTAGTGGCACGTATTGACCATAATGTTGAGGAGTTCGATTGTAGATATTGTAATTCTCAATATCATTACAAAATCCAACCAGATGAGTTTTCTCCTTGTAAGTTAACTCAAAGCCATCGATGTAGTAAGTTCTATCTACCATATTCTGCACATTCTTTGATACTTCAAAATAAGCTGTCAATTGAAATAAGCTGTCAACTATTTTGAAATGAACAATATAAGTTCTATTAATAATTAACTATGTTTGAGAAACTCACATAGCGGTAGAACTGGAGGAGTATCAACAAGGACCCAAATGTCCATATTGTCTTGCTCGATTTCAGGATCACCAAGATGCATGGTGACAAGCATACCCTCATCAAAACCATACAATTTGCAAAATGCTTCCCAATTTTGCAACCAAAATGGGTTACGCTCTCAGCATTATACAACTTTACTTCAAAATCCACATCATGATGGGTCCTTAGGTGAATTTTCTTCGTTTCAAAATTTTCATGGTCTTCAAAATCCATCATCTCCAAGACATAGCGTCTTGCATGGCATGGGATCAACTATAATCGAATTGTAAAAGATGAAAATTACACGTTGAAATAGTTGAAGTCATGCTTAATTATGAAAAAAAAAACACTTGTCATCGTTGCGTACCGTTTCAACTGCGAAAGTCTCCTCGAGCTTAATCTTTGAGCGCCGACCATCGTCCGTGTGAGGCCTGTCGCACTCACCTCGATCGTCGTGGCACCGATCGCACTCCCAGGAGACTTTAAATGCCTCGATGAAGACATTTCCTATCGTTCATAATTCAAAGACTAAATTAGATCATTATTATTCAACTAATCATATGCATATGCCTTGCATATAGTGCTCTCAATTTGACTAAAAAGAAACTAGTTCTATTAATTTTCTTGCTAAAAATAAACTACTTCAACTATAGTTCAACTACTAAGCACTTACTATAAATAGAATAATGTAGTACTTACTCAAAATAAACAAGTTGCCCTGTAACTAAGTCCATTAAACACTTTCTAACATAATAAAAATTCTATGACCAAAATTACAACAAAATAATTCATAAAAATTCTATGAAAAAATTCTATGAACTAGTTATATTAACTTTTATACAAACTCAAAATATATAAAAATTAATCTAACATTCGACATTAATCTAACATTTATATATACTCAAAATATATAAAAATTAAATAAACAAAAAACTCATTAACAAATAATATTTTAATTAGATCATCAAATATCAGATACCTAAATTTTCTTACTAAAATAAACTAGTTATATTAATTATTGAACTAGTTCAAATCTCATATACCTAAATATATAAACTAGTTCGACAATTTTCTTACTAAAAATAAACTAGTTATATTAATTATTCAACTAGTTCAAATCTCACATACCTAGCTAAATTAATATCTAATTAAATTTTCTAAAAACAGAAAATAAGTAAAAAAATGTGTGTGTGTGTATATGTGTGTAGTGTGTGTGTGTGTGTATATGTGTGTGTATGTGTGTATGTGTGTGTACAGCGCTCAGACGTCACGCCGCCCAGACGTCTGGCCAGGCGCCAGCGTCTGGGCGGGCGCGCAGCCTTGTGGTGCGAAGACGATGACGTCGGACACAAGCAACGACGACGGACGGCGGCGGCGTTCAAGCGGCGCGAGACAACGACGACGACGGCGGCGGCGGGGACAGCGGCAACGACGACGATTTACAGGCGACAGGCGGCGGCAACGGGATCGGCGGCGGCGGCGATGTCGCGAGAGGTTGAGACGGTGGGGAGATGTAACTGAAATTTTCGTAAGTGCTATATATAGGATGGGTTTAGTACGGTGGGAGCCACCAACCGGTACTAAAGGCCAACTTTGGCCAGGCCAAGAGGCGGGAAGAGCAGGCCTTTAGTACCGGTTGGTGGCTCCAACCGGTACTAATGGGTGGTCTTTAGTACCGGTTGGTGGCTCCAACCGGTACTAAAGGCCTCGCGCTGCCACCCGAAAGTTTAGTCCCACCTCGCCGAGCGAAGGGCAGCCGCACTGGTTTATAAACCCAGTCGCGGCTGCCTCTTTGAACTCCTCTATATAGCAGGCTTGTGGGCCTAATTTCTGCGCCCTGTCCTGTGAGTCTGCTGGGCCTTTAGGGCCTGTAATTGCACGCCTGTATGTGAAGTAGGCCCACAGGCAGCGCCCTAATTTTTTTATATTTTTTCTTTTCTGTTTCTTCTATTTATTTCTTCGTAGTTTTTTGTATAGTTTTTCTTTTCTGTTATATTTATTTGTGAGTAGTTTTTCATCTAGTTTGCCAAAATTCAACATTTTCAGAGTTCATTTTGTAGTGATTTTCAATTTCACGGTCATTTTATATAATTTTTTCTTTTCTGCAAAACTTGAAGGTCAAAGTCTGGAGTTATAACCAAAGTTTTAAAAAAGAAATTCTGGTGTTGTAATAAGTTTCAAAAAATAAAATGCCTTTGTAACAGATGAGTTTAATTTCGTTAACCTGACTACTTGAAAGAGATTGTTTAGTTTGTAAGCGAAAGTGCATCCAGTTTTAGCCGTAAGCCTCTCTAC
Source organism: Aegilops bicornis (assembly GCA_021605145.1). Lineage (NCBI taxonomy): Eukaryota > Viridiplantae > Streptophyta > Magnoliopsida > Poales > Poaceae > Aegilops > Aegilops bicornis. Next base: position 1,128,838 of record JAHIAL010000011.1, read on the forward strand.
TTTCTTGCACATGCTATGTGGGTGAAATGATGATACCATGCCAAGTTTCAACTTTTTCGTAGTTCATTTGTAGTGCTTTTCAATTTCCGGGTCATTTAGTTCTCAAAACAAATCATTGAATGCATGAAAAATAGCAAATGAAGGCAGAAATGGTTGAAAGTTGATGGCGTTGCTTTGAATGGTGCATAGTGATTTTCAATTTCACGGTCATTTTTATATAATTTTTTTCTTTTCTGCTATTTTTTCTTTTCTGCAAAACTTGATGGTCAAAGTCTGGAGTTATAACCAAAGTTTTAAAAAAAGAAATTCTGGTGTTGTAATAAGTTTTAAAAAATAAAATGCCTTTGTAACAGATGAGTTTAATTTTGTCAGAAACCTGACTACTTCGAAAGAGATTGTTCAGTTTGTAAACAAAGTGCATCCAGTTTTAGCCGTAAGCCTCTCTACTTTCTTGCACATGCTATGTGGGTGAAATGATGATACCATGCCAAGTTTCAACTTTTTCAGAGTTCATTTGTAGTGCTTTTCAATTTCCAGATCATTTAGTTCTCAAAACAAATCATTGAATGCATGAAAATAGCAAATGAAAGGCAGAAATGGTTGAAAGTTGATGGCGTCGCTTTGAATGGTGCATACTGAACGCTTCTTCTTCTTCTTCTTCTTCTTCTTCTTCTTCTTCTTCTTCTTCTTCTGCTTCCTCTTCTTCTTCTTCTTCCTTTTCCTCTTCTTCTTCTTCTTCCTCTTCTTCTGCTGCTTCTTCTGCTTCTTCTTCTTCCTCTTCTTCTTCTTCTGCTTCTTCTTCCTCTTCTTCTTCTTCTTCTTCTGCTTCTTCTTCTGCTTCTTCTTTATATAGATTTCAATGAAGACCAAATGCTTGTGATAGTTTTAAAAATAACATATTTAAATTGACATATTTAAATTGTGCATCTGAACGGAGAAAAAATACATTGGTCAGTACCGCCTTTCAGCCAAAACGCGCTACTGCTACAGAGAAGTACATATAAAAACTACATTGAGCATCAATGATCTTTTTGTATAGAATCTACATCATCAATAGGAATCTAGTACATATAAAAAATACATTGATCATCAATGATCTTTTTGTATAGAATCTACATCGTCAATAGGAATCCACCACCGATTTAAGAACCGGCGAGGACTCCTATTGCAGCCACGAATCCTACACATAGAGTTCAATGAAGACCAACTGCTTGTGATAGTTTGAGAAGTACCATATTTAAGGTGGTAAAAGGCTTGTTAGGGGAGCGAGGTGGGACTAAAACAGCCTGCGACAACGTCATTAGTACCGGTTCGTGGGTCGAACCGGCACTAGATGGTGATGGTGGGGCCATAGCCTGACCGCAGGCTGACACAGCCTCTTTAGTACCAGTTCGTGGTACGAACCGGTACTACAGGTTCGCCACGAACCGGTACTATTAATCGCCGCCATGAACCGGCACTACTATACACATTAGTGCCGGCTCTAGTGCAAACCGGCACTAATGTGCTTCACGTTTGACCCTTTTTCTACTAGTGCACGCCCCTCAGCAATCCTCGACACGAAAATGCCCTACCTAAACTAGCGCCGTTATTCAAGTGAAGCTAAGCGTCGTGGGCTAGTTTAGTGAAAAATGACTTGGGGGAATTCTTTTGGGAGGAGAACAGGAATACGGTCTATATATACATACGCCGCGACAGGCACGGACGGTTGAGAGGCACCTTATGCAGCCCTGCCCTAGGCCTTTATATGTTGTATCTTAGGTTTACGCGATGCGGCTACATGCAAACGAAAAGCAAACCCACGAGGATCAGGCACCCATCGTACGGCACACGGCCCATGCAGCAGCACCCGCTACAGATGAAGCAGTTTCCGCCATGCCAGTGATACGGACCCACAACCCTGCGAACAAGTCAGGTCGCTCCTCTCCTATCCCACGGATCGCCCCCTTCCCTTGAATGCTAACCCTCCATATCCAATCGCACGAACACTGACCCAACGAATGTGTCCGCTCAATTTTTAGCAAATGTGTGTACCATTCAAAATATGCATGTGACATTTCAAAAATGTCCACGAAATTCAGAAAAATGTGAGGAACACTTTTCAAAAATCTTATACAATGTAATATCCCCGCGAGCCAGTCATGTCGCTCTCCCATCCCGTGGATCACCCCTTCCTTTGAGAAACGACGCTAGTTTAGGTAGGGCAGTTTCGTGTCTACAACCTAACCGATCACTAAGATACAACAACTTAACCTGAGACTAAGCCACCGCTAGGCTAGTTCACTATGATACAACCGCTAACACATTCTCGCACAAGAAAAAACAGTAACAACAACAAGAGTACCATCCGCCACCATAGTTGACATGCAATATGAGATCCCAGCGAGAGGATGGAAGGCTACACACCTCTCGTGTTTCCAGGGCGGACGCCGTCATTCTTGGCGACCAGAAGACACAGACCGATCCCAAGTGGCCACCGAACCGCCCACAGCTCGACGCCATCGCCGCCTCCAGGCGGTAGTGTACCACATGAAGCGCCCGTACCCCTTACCGTTGATGATGGTGGAGTTGCAGCGATGGAATTTGTTCAGCTTCAAGCGGTCAGACAGGCCAAGAGTCTGCCGCTGATCGCGTAGACGGACAAGGACACAAGTTTTTGGCGGCATACAGGAAAGTGCGATAGAAGGCACGTGCGCGGGCTGGGAGGAGGAAGCGGGCGTGCCACGGGTTCATGTCCGACTGGCTCAGCACCTTCTCCCCGATGTAGCTCGACAACAAATCCTTGGGTAGGTCGTGTTTCTTCTGGAGCTCGTCGCGCACCCACGCCCGCACCATGTCGGCCCTCCTCTGCCTCGACTGGCATGCGCAGCTATATGCCCAGGGGAGCAACGGATCCCCACGACAAGCACCCTCTGCAGGGGAGGTGGCTCGGCGCCAGGTCTGATGGATTCAGCGTTGGCCGGTCGGGACGATCTGCCGAGCCTCGGCGTGCTCATTGTCTAAGCGTGACCAAAACCCGACCTCAATGACCGCGCCCGTCCCTGCAGGGCGGCATGATCTACCCGGCCTAGACGTGCTTGTCGTCCGTGGTGGCCAAAACCCTAACCTCGGTGACCGCACTATCCCTGCCCACCTGGCCCTTGTGGATGAATATGGCCCCATCTCCACATCCACGACCGTATCGCTCTCGGTCACCGCTGGTCGCACTAGCACACATCATCCCCACCCACCGCCATCGGGCCCGCCAGACACTTCGAGGGCGTAGATTCTCCACCGGGATTGGACCGGCATAGAGCACGAGGTTGATGTTGAGGTCGAGATCGAACGCGATGCCGCAAGGACGGCAGGCCAAAGGTGAAGCTTCGAGGTCAAGCCCTCGGCCGCTGTTCTCGATCGACACGAAACTGCCCTAGCGCCGTTACTCGAGGTCGAAGCTAGCTAGTAAGCGCCGTCGTACGGGGAGAATTCTTTTGGGGGGAAATGACTTGGCATTACGGCTGTATATGTACTGCCTCCGGTCCTTTTTGTCTGCATTTAAGTTATCTTTGAAGTGAAAGTATCTCTACTTTGATGAAACTTATAGACAAAAGTTTCAATATTCACAATGAAAAATCAATATAGTTTGATTTGTTATAAAATGTAGTTTCATAGTTCATATATTTTTTATTGTAGGTGTTGATATTTTTAAAAATAAATTTGGTAAAATTTTGCAAAGTTTGACTTGACCCAAATCCAGTAGGCCTAGTAAAAAGGACCCGAGGGAGTACATATGGCGCGGCACAGGACGGACTGTGGAGGACAATGTATCTAGGGTTTCGGTTTCACAACAGAGTGGGGCACACACAGCTAGGCTACCTTCATATGAACCGAGCATGCGCGCATCAGGCCAGACTATGTTCATGCATTTAAAAAAATGTTTGTGTATTTCAAAAAATAAAATAGCATTCAAACAAAATGTACGTTACATTTAAAACTATCTTCATGCTTTTCAAAAATATGTTTGTGATATTCTATTAAAAAATGTTCACATAATTAAAATAATGTTTTGTATCATTTCAGAAGTTGATTCAATGTGTATTCAGAAAATATTTAACACGTAGTCCAAAAAAAGTTCTAAAACATGCCGATCATCAGAAAAATGAACAAAAATGAATGTATCTAGAACTAATACATCCATTTCTCCGACAAGTATTTATGGACAGAGGGAGTATTTGACAAATGTTAATCGTGTTAAAAAATGTTAATCAATGGACTTGTCTTTTCTGTAAATTTGATCTTGTTTCTTTCCTCGAATAAAAAAATGATATTGTTTGAAATGGCCGTGCATTACAATTTGCTATCTGAATTTAAAATGACCCTGCATTACTCTTTGCTATCTGAATTATGTCGTTGAACATCCATTGATTTTTTTCAACCGAGCACCCCCTTTTCATTATTTGCTTAACGGAAATACAAAGTTCACTGAGCCAATATACAAATACCAACAAGGAAAGGAGAAGGAAAAGACAGGGATGCAAGTTGGTGCATTGCGAGGAAACCCCGCTGCGAATGCTCGACTTGAATTCACTACGGGGCGAAAACCTGACAAAACATCTAAAGATGATCATGATAGTATCAAACCAAAAGACAAATGAAAACCGGCAAATATGTCAACACTACTGACTAGGAGACCCTAACAAAAGACAACCAACCGATCATCACCAGGGAGAACCTACCAAGTGCACAAGCCATCATTACTTCATATAAGTGCAGAGATCAACAACGAAACATCATGCTCCAGTGGCCTGCCCCATGCCCAGTGCAGCTGTCACGGGCTTCAACCGTGCCTTTATGTGGCTTCTTTCATCAGCACAGGGACGCCTTATCAGGATTCTTAAGAAGACCTGCCCAATACAACATAAACAAGCACACGGTGAAAACGGCCTCAAAAGGAGAGCGAACATGTCCGTCAAAGGTTACTTTGTTTCTCAGGGTTCAAATGCCCTAGCACACATCAGCAATGCACATCGATTAATACTTATGCCCCTTCTCCTAATCAAGTGTGTTCCGATGCGTGGTTCAGTTTTCTTTGTCTGGAGCTAGCAACTGATAGGATACTACTTATGTGCACAATCATTTGCCTCGTCAATGTTAAACTGACCACGCCATGCTTAACAGATTTCAGCCAAACGGTTGTACAACAAGACCATGCTTTCTAACTAAACATGCGCTTACCTAGCTGCAATTGTGTGATTTGTAACTTGTTTTTTATTACTGCATCTTACTGGGCTCGTAGTTCTCGCAAAAAAATTCTGCAGATCATATTTTTTATTACTGCATTTCTAAGTGAATGTGCGTTTTCCATGCTTTCTAACTTGTTTCTTATTGCTGCATCTTACGCATTGTTATCTGAATTTTATGTTGTTGAACATCCGTGGACGTGGTCCATCTTTCCCGATTTCTCTCTGACTTAGGGTGCTAGACTTTTCAATCAACATATTCTCTAACTCTGGAATCAATTGTCTGAAGCTAGCTTAGACTTCAACTATTAGGATACCGGCATGCAATTTGATATCCTATGAACTCATAACTAACACACAGAAAACTAGGACAATTATAAATCTTACAAAAAATAATTCCCTGCAACATATGCAATTTTCACAGTGGGTTTTATGCAATGGATATTTATACGGCTTTAAACTATGAATGGCTTTAGGGTTTAAGAAATAGTCATTTTAATTCCCAAAACTCTAAAGTATTGTCCTCGTCTGCTCACAAGCCCAACCGGCCCTTCGTATAATTCCTATTGGTGATCCATCGCACAGTTGGGTTATTATATTTTTTCTCCATTCCGACATAATATTTGGATTGCTGTCTGTCAAACAATTTCAATTGAATTGTTTTACAATTTTAGATTCGACTTATGTAAATTCCGAACGATCTGTCTTTAAAAACAGGCCCAAACGACTCATTCGCCATCCAATCCACTTCTCACGCCAAGAGGAATCGAACGCAAAACCTGCTGCCTAGTATACGGGGGCGCTACCATCCGGCTAAGGCTGTTCTCGTGTTGTGGATACAGGTTAGCTTATATTTATACTCTCTGCGAAAGTGGGAAAAATAACAAGGAAATGCTTCAGATCTATAGTCTGATAAGAAGTCCAGCATAAGACCATTCCAACACCGTCGATTCAATTGAAATCCGACGCCTCACGAATTGTGTTCCTTTTGTTAAAAGAAACATCAGCAGGGACATAATTGCCTGTGGCCCCTCGTAAACCGCTCCCCTAATTCTCCCGCTTATTCCAATCGTACCCGCACCTGCCCGAGCTCCTCCAGCTCGCACGCACCAGCCGGAGCGCCGCCCAGATCGCCTTCCCCGCCGCTTCTTGCTCTCCTCCGCCGAGCACCACGGCCACCCCACTGGCCAGCTCCGCCCCTGCTTCTCTGGACCACATCATCTTCTCCACCGGTGACAACGTTGGTGTGCCCTCATCTATGATTCGTGCTTCGACAGGTCAAATCAGGTGCGGCATCGACTGAGTCAGCTGACGGAGTAGCATCAGCCAGCCCGAGAACCTACCGCGGAGCAATCCCCCACCCCCAAAATTACAACCACCCTATCTTGAAATCGCATCTAACGCCCCTGATTTCTATCAGACTATGGACTATTCACTTTGCAGTTTCTGCTATGCAATTTTCTCTGTATTTTTCATCCATGAATCGAGTAGTCCTTTGGTTTGTATGTTCATTGGGTGACTAGTATTGTTCTGGTCACGTGTTACGTCATTTACCATCAAACTTTTTTCTATGTCAAGCTTAGTTGATAACGCGATAACCCATAGCTATGTATGTAGACAGTCGTGGCTATTCTGCAGTTTCAATACTCGGTGCTTCGAATGATAGCAGTTTTCTTTTGCTTCAAGCATTTGTGCTTCCTATGTAGTGGAATTTCAATATATTGCCATGCTTCCAGGTTATTGCTGCATCTACTATCCTTTGTATGTACGTTTGGAATTTCAATCTATTGCCATGCTTCCTTGGTATACATATTATTTCATCATAGTTTTAGCATCTATACTTCCTCAGAGTCTTATGTACATATACTTCTTTCATGCAATGGAACTTCAGTGTCTTGCCATGTTTGCTAGATGTACAGATGTATGGTTCGGAGCATCCATGTTTTTATGTACAGATAGAACTGCAATCATGCTTCCTGAGTTAGTATATGTGTTTCCAATGTGTGTGGATTTTTATTTCATTTTCAACCAACATGCTACATTATATTTCTCATAACTTGTACAATTTCCTTTTCTTGCATTGCCACTTCAGGTTGTGTAATTCGCCTTTTCATTCTAGTAATAATACGTATATTATAAGGCAGCCGCCAGGTCGGTCCTCCTCCTCCAAAAAAGAAAGCTAGGGTTTCTGCCTCTCGCCGGCGCCACCGCAGGTCCGCCTCGTCTCCGGTGGCCCTAGGGCCATGGAGGCGCGGTGGATCCTACCAAGGGCCGGCGGGAGGGCTAAGTTTTCACTCGTTTTTTCCTGTCTTGTTAGGGTTTGTGTCCTGCTCAGGAAGGCGAGACGGTTGTGCTTCCTGAAGATGGAATAAAGGTCTCCCCGCCTAGCCCCCGTTCCGGCGGTGCATCTAGCATCGTTGGTGGGCGTGTGGAGGTGTGTCTCCGGCGGATCTATCTTTGGTGGATTTGCTCGGATCTCATCGTTGTTCGTCTACGTTCGTGTGTCTTCGGGTTGAATCCTTCCAACCTACGTTATTCTTCAACGGCGGCGGTTGTGGTTCTGGTGCGCTGGTCCTATAGGACCTTAGCACGACGACTTCCCGACTGTCTACTACAACAAGTTGTGCCCGACTCCAGCGATGGAGGGGTGATGACGGCGCGCCGCCTTTGGCTCGCTTGATGCTTGTAGTCGTAGCTAGGTGGTCTACGAATCTGGATGTAATTTTTATATCTGGTATTCGTTGAACTGCAATGATTGAATATTAATAGATTGGAAGTTTTTCATAAAAAATAAAATAAAAATAATACGATATTATATATTTGTATTTCATTGCATATATCTTCCCAGACTGATCCATCACCGTTTGTAACCCTATGTTCTCATGCCTAAGGCAGTTACGACGACACGATTGCCAATCTATTTTCTATTGCATGTAACTGTTGATAACCCACAAGTATAGGGGATCGCAACAGTTTTTGATAAGTAAGAGTGTCGAACCCAACGAGGAGCTAAAGGTAGAACAAATATTCCCTCAAGTTCTATCGACCACCGATACAACTCTACGCACGCTTAACGTTTACTTTACTTAGAACAAGTATGAAACTAGAAGGACTTTGTAGGTGTGAAAGGATAGGCTTGCATGAAAATAAAGAACACGTAAATATAAACTAGGGGCTGTTTAGATAAAGAAACAATAAAGTAAATATAGCGAGTGTGGAAAAGTGGTGGTAGAAGTTGTGAAATTGCCCCTAAGCAATTGACTATGTTACTAGACCGATAGCAAGAATTATGTGGGAAAGGCCACAGCTAGCATGTCATCCCTGACATGGAATTCTATGCACTTATGATTGGAACTATTAGAAAGCGTCCGCAACTAATAACGTTCATTAAGGTAAAACCCAACCATAGCATTAAGATATATTGGTCCCCCTTTAATCCCATATGCAACAATCCCCTTACTCGGTTTAAGCTTCTGTCACTCTAGCAACACACTATAAACGAATCATGAACGTATTGCAACACCCTACAGCGGGAATCCCTCACGCTTGCGCGACACGGAGGGCACAATAGGACAGCAACATAACCACAAGCAAATTAAATCAATCATAGCCATTCATCAACCACCAATAGGACAATAATATGAAGCATAAAGCACCATGTTCACGTAGAGGGTACAGCGGGTTGCGGGAGAGTGGACCGCTGAATATAGACGGGGGAAGGTGGTGGAGATGTTGGTGAAGATCGCGGTGATGATGATGGCCCCCGGCCTCCGGCGCCACTGGAAGCAAGGGGAGAGAGCCCCTTCTTCTTCTTCTTCCTTGACCTCCTCCCTAGATGGGAGAAGGGTTTCCCCTCTGGTCCTTGGCTCCCATGGCTTGGGAGGGCGAGAGCCCTCCGAGATTGGATCTATCTCTCTGCTTCGTGTTCTGTATTCTGCCCGCACCGCTTCCTTTATATCCGAGATCCGTAATCTCGATTGGACTGAAACCTTCGCCCAGATCGCTTTCCAAAAATCAGCTTTCTTGCGGCCAAAGAAGGGCATCAATCACGCCTTACGGTGGCCCACGAGAGTGGGGCCGCGCCCTCTTGAAGTGGGCGTGGGCCCCTATCTCGTGGGCCACCTCGGCATCGCCTCGCTGATTCTTCCTCTAAAAAATCACAAATATTCCAAAATAATTCTCCATCCATTTTTATCCCGCTTTGGACTCCGTTTGATATTGCGTTTAGAAACAAAAACATGCAATAGACAGAGGCCGCACTGGGCACTTTGGATCGATATGTTAGTCCCAATAAATAGTATAAAAGTTGCCAAAAGTATATAAAAGTTGAATAATATTGGCATGGAACAATCAAAAATTAGATACGACGGAGACGTATCAGCATCCCCAAGCTTAATTCCTACTCATCCTCGAGTAGGTAAATGATAAAAAAGATAATTTTGGATGTGAAATGCTACCTAGCATAATCTTGATCATATGTCTAATCATGGCATGAATATTAAGACACGAGTGATTCAAAGCAATAGTCTTTCATTTGACATAAAAACAATAATACTTCAAGCATACCAACCAAGCAATTATGTCTTATTGAAATAACATAGCCAAAGAAAGCTCATCCCTACAAAATCATATAGTCTGGCTATGCTCCATCTTCACCACACAAAATATTCACATCATGCACAACCCCGATGACAAGCCAACCAATTGTTTCATACTTTGGACGTTTCTCAAACCTTTTCAACTTCCACGCAATACATGAGCGTGAGCCATGGACATAGCACTATAGGTGGAGTAGAATATGATGATGGGGGTTATGTGGAGAAGACAATAGGGAGAAAGTCTCACATCGACGCGGCTAATCAACGGGCTATGGAGATGCCCATCAATTGATGTCAATGTGAGGAGTAGGGAATTCCATACAACGGATGCACTAGAGCTATAAGTGTATGAAAGCTCAAACTGAAACCAAGTGGGTGTGCATCCAACTTGCTTGCTCATGAAGACCTAGGGCATTTGAGGAAGCCCATCGTTGGAATATACAAGCCAAGTTCTATAATGAAAATTCCCACTAGTATATGAAAGTGATAACTCAAGAGACTCTCTATATGAAGAACATGGTGCTACTTTGAAGCACAAGTGTGGTAAAAGGATAGTAACATTGCCCCTTCTCTCTTTTTTTTTGTTTTTTTCTCCTTTTTTTGGGCCTTCTCTTTTTTTGGCCTTTCTCTTTTTATTTTTTATTTTTATTTTTTTTTCGTCTCGAGTCTCATCCCGACTTGTGGGGAATCATAGTCTCCATCATCCTTTCCTCACTGGGCAATGCTCTAATAATGATGATCATCACACTTTTATTTACTTACAACTCAATATTACAACTCGATATTTAGAACAAAGATATGACTCTATAGGAATGCCTCCGGCGATGTACCGGGATGTGCAATGATCTAGCGTAGCAATGACATCAAAAAAGGGACAAGCCATGAAAACATCATGCTAGCTATCTTACGATCATGCAAAGCAATATGACAATAAATGCTCAAGTCATGTATATGATGATGATGGAAGTTGCATGGCAATATATCTCGGAATGGCTATGGAAATGCCATGATAGGTAGGTATGGTGGCTGTTTTGAGGATGATATATGGAGGTTTATGTGTGATAGAGCGATCGTATCACGGGGTTTGGATGCACCGTGAAGTTTGCACCAACTTTCGAGGTGAGAAAGGGCAATGCACGGCATCAAGAGGCTAGCAATGATGGAAGGGTGAGGTGTGCGATAATCCATGGACTCAACATTAGTCATAAAGAACTCACATACTTATTGCAAAAATCTATTAGTCATCAAAACAAAGTACTACGCTGCATGCTCCTAGGGGATAGATTGGTAGGAAAAGACCATCGCCGTCCCCGACCGCCACTCATAAGGAAGATAATCAATAAACACCTCATGCTCCGACTTCGTTACATAACGGTTCACCATACGTGCATGCTACGGGACTTGCAAACCTCAACACAAGTATTTCTAAATTTCACAATTACTCAACTAGCACGAATCTAATAGCACCACCTTTATATCGCGAAACTATTGCAAGGAATCAAACATATCATATTCAGCGATCTACAAGTTAATGTAGGATTTTATGACTAACCATGTGAATGACCAATTCCTGTCATCTCTCTAAATAGATATAAGTGAAGCAAGAGAGTTTAATTCTTTCTACAAAAGATATGCCCACGCTCTAACAAATATAAGTGAAGCAAAATAGCATTCTACAAATGGCGGTTGTCTAAGTGAAGAGAAACAGGCAATCCAAACTTCAAATGATATAAGTGAAGCACATGAAGCATTCTATAAAGCCATACTCAAAAGATATAAGTGAAGTGCAAAGAGCATTCTATAAATCAACCAAGGACTATCTCCTACCAGCATGGTGCATAAAATAAAAATGAAAGCTAAATGCAAAAGACGCTCCAAGATTTGCACATATCACATGAGCAAAACGAATTCGAAAACATATCGATACTTGTTGAAGAAAGAGGGGATGCCTTCCGGGGCATCCCCAAGCTTAGACGATTGAGTCTCCTTGAATATTTACTTGGGGTGCCTCGGGCATCCCCAAGCTTGAACTCTTGCCTCTTCCTTTTCCTCATATCGAGACATCCTCGATTAGACACTACATCCACGCAAAACTTCAACAGAAAACTCGGTAAGATCCGTTAGTATAGTAAAGCAAATCACCACTCTAAGTACTGTTGCAAACCAATTCATATTTTGTTTTTTCATTGTGTCTACTGTAGTATAACTTTTTCATGGCTTAATCCACTGATATAAATCGATAGTTTCATCAAAACAAGCAAACTATGCATGAAAAAACAGAATCTGTCTAAAATAGAACAGTCTGTAATAATCCGAACATTCACCATACTTCTGATACTTGAAAATTTCTGCAAAATTAGGAAAAATAAAAAAATTGTACAGAAAGACAGTACAAAATGAATCAGAACCATTTGATGTTCCAGTAAAAAAATTAAAATTCGCGCACTATAGCCATTCTGTCCTGCAGCGCACAAACCAACACGCATTGTAAACATCCTAAAGGCAAACCTTGGCACATTATTTTTATAATAAAATGAAATTGTACAAGGGAATAATTATTTTTGTTGAAAAGTTTCTGTAATCAAGATTCACAAAGTTTCCGTGAGCATGAACAAAGTTCAAGGAGCTCTCCCACTTCAATGATGCTTGTCTTTCTTACTTTCACTTTCCTTTTGAAAAGTTTTTAGGTTCCCCTCTTTATTTTTTTGTTTTTAGACTATAAGAAACCCCTCAACACAAATAAATGACTCTCTAAAACTTCCGGGTTCTCTCCCAGGCAGCGCTTTCTTTAAAGCCATTAAGCTAGGCATATAGTGCTCAAGTAATGAATCCACCCAGATCCCAAGGTATATCAAAGCCAATTTTAATTAACAATGATTTGTAATTTAGTAGTGAGCACAAAGTAACATATATCATACAACAACAAAGTCTAACTCTCTTCATATGCATCGGCATGTCATAAAAGAACAATTCATGCACACCAAGTAAAGGCCAATGCATAGTATAAGCAGTTTCTTGCAATTTTGTCATGTGAGAAACATGGAAAGGTGGAGATAGAGTTCCTCTCTCATAATAATTGCAAGTAGGAGCAGCAAGCACATGCATATTATATTCATCAAAATCATCATGTGCAATGGTAAAAGGCAACCCATCAATATAATCCTTAGTAAGCACAAACTTCTCCGATATAGTGTAGTTTGGAGAATTCAAAGAAATAATAGGACTATCATGCGTGGGTGCAATAGCAACAATTTCATGTTTAACATAAGGAACTATAGCAAGTTCATCTCCATAAGCATAATTCATATTGGCATCTTGGCCACAAGCATAGCAAGCATCATCAAAAAGGGATATTTCAAGCAAATTCAAGGGATCATAGCAATCATCATAGCAATCATCCTTCGATAAACACGAAGGGGAATTAAACAATGTATGAGTTGAAGAGTTACTCTCATTAGAAGGTGGGTACGGGTGATCAATCCGCTCTTCCTCCTTTTGTTCTTCGCTCTCCTCATCATCTTTTTCATCCAATGAGCTCACAGTTTCAACAATTTCTTCTTCCATAGCTTCCTGCAAAATATTAATCTCTTCTTGGACAGCGTTGACTTTCTTCATAAAAGCATTAATATAGTAATTGTATTCATAATTTTCATAGCAGTATCCAAGTATAGCAAGATTTTCCGCCTATAACCATCATCATCAAAAGCTTCATACTTTTCAAACAAAGCTTCAATATCATAGGCAGCCTTAAAAGCAACAAATTCTTCTATTTGTTCCACATCATAGTAATCATATATACCATTAGCATAAGAAGCTAAGGTTTCATTATCGTTAAATTTGCATGAAAAGGGAGGTGTGGAGCCTCCATCCTAGAGCAACAAATAATATCATATCTCAAGCATAGATTCCGGTGCATACCAACGCAACATAATAAATTGATCCCATAATAGTTTCCCTTTTTGTGTCGAGCGATAATCCCTAAAGTATTCACGTTGATCCAACGTGTCTCCCATTATAAAGTTGAGTGGGGTTTTCTCGGGATTATCAAAGTAGTACATAATATCTCTCACATAATGAGAATCGGGGGTTTAGGAGTTACCCCATCTACATGAGTAGCAAGTACCTCTAATATTTTTGGTATTTTGTGTTCCATATCCATAACTAAAGATAGAGAACAACTAAGAACAGCAAAAGAAAATTACTTAGTGATAAAGCAAACAAGCACACACGAGAATATTCACCCCATGCTATGACTCCCCGGCAACGACGCTAGAAAAAGGTCTTGATAACCCACAAGTATAGGGGATCGCAACAGTTTTCGATAAGTAAGAATGTCGAACCCAACGAGGAGCTAAAGATAGAACAAATATTCCCTCAAGTTCTATCAACCACCGATATAGGCTTGCAAGAAAATAAAGAACACGTAAATATAAACTAGGGGCTGTTTAGATAAAGAAACAATAAAGTAAATATAGCGAGTGTGGAAAAGTGGTGGTAGGAGTTGTGAAATTTCCCCTAAGCAATTGACTATGTTACTAGACCGATAGCAAGTATTATGTGGGAGAGGCCACAGCTAGCATGTCATCCCCTGACTTGGAATTCTATGCACTTATGATTGGAACTATTAGCAAGTCATCCGCAACTACTAACGCTCATTAAGGTAAAACCCAACCATAGCATTAAGATATATTGGTCCTCCTTTAATCCCATATGCAACAATCCCTTACTCGGGTTTAAGCTTCATCACTCTAGCAACCCTCTATAAGCGAATCATGAACGATTGCAACACCCTACAGCTGAATCCCTCACGCTTATGCCGACAAAGGAGGGAACAATAGGACATCAACATAACCACAAGCAAATTAAATCAATCATAGCAATTCATCAACCACCAATAGGACAACGAAAATCTACTCAGACATCATAGGATGGCAACACATCATTGGATAATAATATGAAGCATAAAGCACCATGTTCAAGTAGAGGGTACAGCGGGTTGCGGGAGAGTGGACCGCTGAATATAGATGGGGAAGGTGATGGAGATGTTGGTGAAGATGATGGAGGTGTTGGTGAAGATCGCGGTGATGATGATGGCCCCGGCAGCATTCTCAAGCGCCACTGTAAGCAAGGGAGAGAGCCCCTTCTTCTTCTTCTTCTTCCTTGACCTCCTCCCTAGATGGGAGAAGGGTTTCCTCTGGTACTTGGCTCCCATGGCTTGGGAGGGGTGAGAGCCCTCCCAGATTGGATCTATCTCTGCTTCTGCATTCTCGTATTCTCGCCGTGGCACCGCTTTCCTTTATATCCGGAGATCCGTAACTCGATTGGATTGAAACCTTCGCCCAGATCGCTTTTCCAAAAATTAGCTTTCTTATGCCAAAGAAGGGCATCAATCATTTACGGGTGGCCCACGAGTGGGGGCCGCGCTTCTCTAAGTGGGCGTGGGCCCCTATCTCGTGGCCACCTCGGCATCGCCTCGCTGATTCTTCCTCCAAAAATCACAAATATTCCAAAATAATTCTCTGTCTGCTTTTATCCGGTTTGGACTCCGCTTGATATTGGGTTTCGTGAAACAAAAACGTGCAATGCATGTGAACTCGCACCGGGCAATCGGATCAATATGTTAGTCCCAAAAAATAGTATAAAAAGTTGCCAAAAGTATTTAAAAGTTGAATAATATTGGCATGGAACAATAAAAAATTATAGATACGACGGAGACGTATCAACTGTACATGTGTGCTTCCATCTTACTTATTATTGCTTGCCAATACTAAGTTCTGTGCCTGGGTGATGCCTATGTTTTTCCACACTAGTTCGCCAAACATACCTTGCTTATATGCTTCGATTCAAGCCTTTCATTGCTTCAGTTGGAATGATGTTTTGCTTCGGGTGATTTTGACAGCGTTGGAATCACCGTTTGAAGCACCGCCACATTGACGAGTTACTTCTTCATGCTGGCAGAAGCAAACCGACATGCAACTCCTAGTGTGTCACCGGTGCCAAGA
Organism: Aegilops bicornis; assembly: GCA_021605145.1. Classification (NCBI taxonomy): domain Eukaryota; kingdom Viridiplantae; phylum Streptophyta; class Magnoliopsida; order Poales; family Poaceae; genus Aegilops; species Aegilops bicornis. The sequence continues at coordinate 1,144,657 of JAHIAL010000011.1, forward strand.
TAATTCTTGCCTTGAGGAGCCGCACTAAAGGCTGAGGGCCGGATTATCACCTCCCATACAGAAGCAAGATGAGAAACTAGTAGAAGCAATATCCAATTCTTGCCTTGAGAAGCCACGTCAACGATTTGATGTCTTGGAAGTAGAGTTGTTTGTCCATGAAACTATGGAAGCAAAATCTTTTATTATTGGAAACAAACTGAGCATATTTGCATTTCTTGGAAACACGTGCACTGATGTGCTTGAAGCAAAAACAATTGTACTCTTGATAATGATTATTCTACAAAAATGACTTATTTGCTTAGAAACAATTTTCTAGTTGATGGAAACATGATTTCGATGTTTTTGAAGTAAAAACAAATGAGCACTTAAGTACAAATTCATATACTACTACAACAAGTTTAATTCGCTGTGGAAGCACTAATAGGGAAAACCTTATACACAATATCTTAGCAGTAGCGCTGGACAAAACAGGGCGCTACGGCTACTTAATAGTAGCGTTTTTAAATAGACCATACTGCTGCTACTACTTTAGTAGTAGCGCTGCTCTCAAAACCGCTATCGCTATATATTTGTATCAAGGGCGCAGATGGCTAGCCCCACTTAGCAGTAGCGTGCACCAGCGACCAGCGCTATTGCTACGGTAGTAGAGCGCCAGCGTTTCTCTAAAACATGCTACTACTTACTTACCTTATCCTGGAGCGGTTCACCCTCTCACACTCACTCGCTCTCGCCACAAGGCCGAACTGCACGTCAGTCTGTCAGCCGCGCTGCTCCTCGCCGAGGTACTCCTCCTCCTCCTCCTCCTCCTCCGCCGCCTCCTCCCACCGCCTCCTTTCCTCCTCCTCCTCCTCCTCCTCCTCCTCCTCCTCCGCCGCCGCCCATCCTCCACCCGGCCCCTCCCTCCTCCGATCCCACCGGCCTGCTCCCCTCCACCACGCTACTTACTCCTCCCTTCCCCTCCACCCTCCATCTAATTTTATTATGCTTTTAACTGTAGTTTTTTAATATTTTATAATGTAGTTTTTTTACTGTTTTTAGTAAGTGTTTAAAATAATTAGTAAGTAAATTAATAAACTAGTTGAAGTAGTTTGGTTTTAGTAAGAACTAGTTGAATTAATAGAAATAATGTATTTTTAGGAAGAATATTAATATAACTAGTTGAACTAGTTTATTTTTTACAAAGAACTAGTTTATTTCTATTTATAGTAAGTTTATATTTAGTAAGAACTAGTTGAATTAATAGAACTAGTTGAACATGTCACATTTGTTGTTATTTTTTAGTTTAAGCAATTATTTCCGCATCGACGTCGACAATGCCTATACCGCATCCTCGTCCGATACCCATCGCTCGCTAGGGTTTTATTTGTATTAGTGATGTTATATATATGATACTATTCGGGATGTATTAGTGATAACTTATAGGGTTTTTGTTTTTGCAGTAAATCAAGGAGCCCTCCATCATCCCTGCCGTCGTTCCCCGCCACCGACCCTCCGACCTCGAGGTGAGACCAGCCAAATCTCCATGTCAATATGAGTCCTATAAGATATGATGTAGATAAAAACAAGATCATAAGAAGAATCACCCCAATCATGATCATTGCAACAAGTAGTGGACAAAGCAAAACTAGCATACTCAAGCTTAGGGTTTTGCATATTATTAGCAGAATTGACATCAAGAGAATTTATAGTAAAATCATTGAAATCATGCTTTTTATTCAAGGAGCTATCGTGAATATCTTCATAAAGTACTTCATCAGAATTTTCAGATTCACAAATTTCAAGCCAAACTTCACAAAGATAATCTAGTGCACAAAACTCACTAGCAATTGGTTCATCATAATTGGATCTCTTAAAAAGATTAGCGAGCGGATGAGGATCCATAGATCTTAGGTTCTCTGTTTAGCAATAAATACTCAACAATTCCAACCAAACGAGCAAACGACCCAAGTAAGACATTAAGGCAGACGAAAAGACGAATAGAAGAAGGGCGAATAAAACGACAAGGGTGAAGTGGGGGAGAGGAAAATTAATTAGAGGCAAATGGCAAATAATGTAATGCGAGGGATAAGAGTTTGTGATGGTTACTTGGTATGTCTTGACTTGTGCGTAGACTCGACAATGGCACCAAAAATGGTTTGTTGTTGGGAGTCAAATCTTGACTTGACTTGGCGCGAATCTCCCCGGCAACGGCGCAGAAATCCTTCTTGCTACCTCTTGAGCACTGCGTTGGTTTTCCCTTGAAGAGGAAAGGGTGATGCAGTAAAGTAGCGTAAGTATTTCCCTCAGTTTTTTAGAACCAAGGTATCAATCCAGTAGGAGATCACGCTCGAGTCCCACGCACCTACACAAACAAATAAGAACCTCGCAACCAACGCGATAAAGGAGTTGTCAATCCCTTCACGGTCACTTACGAGAGTGAGATCTGATAGATATAATAAGATAATATTTTTGGTATTTTTATGATAAAGAGTAAGTAAAGATGCAAAGTAAAATAAACGTCAATAGAAATAGCTAAGTGTTGGAAGATTAATATGATGGAAAATAGACCCGGGGGCCATAGAGGTTTCACTAGTGGCTTCTCTCAAGAGCATAAGTATTACGGTGGGTAAACGAATTACTGTCGAGCAATTGATAGAATTGAGCATAGTTATGAGAATATCTAGGTATGATCATGTATATAGGCATCACATCCATGCGACAAGTAGACCGAAACGATTGTGCATCAACTAATATTACTCCACACATCGACCGCTATCCAGCATGCATCTAGAGTATTAACTTCATAAGAACAGAGTTATGCTTTAAGTAAGATGACATGATGTAGAGGGATAAAGTCATGCAATATGATATAAACCCCATCTTTTTATCCTCGATGACAACAATACAATATGTGCCTTGCTGCCCCTGCTGTCACTAGGAAAGGACACCGCAAGATTGAACCCAAAGCTAAGCACTTCTCCCATTGCAAGAAAGATCAATCTAGTAGGCCAAACCAAACTGATAATTCGAAGAGAGTTGCAAAGATAACCAATCATACATAAAAGAATTCAGAGGAGATTCAAATATTGTTCATAGATAATCTTGATCATAAACCCACAATTCATCGGATCTCGACAAACACAGCACAAAAGAAGATTACATCGAATAGATCTCCAAGAGAATCGAGGAGAACTTTGTATTGAGATCCCAAGAGAGAGAAGAATCCATCTAGCTAATAACTATGGACCCGAAGGTCTGAGGTAAACTACTCACACATCATCGGAGAGGCTATGGTGTTGATGTAGAAGCCCTCTGTGATCAATGCCCCCTCCGGCAGAGTGCCGGAAAAGGCCCCTAGATGGGACCTCACGGGTACAGAAGGTTGCGGAGGTAGAAATAGGGTTTTGGCTCTGTATCTGATGTTTCCAGGGTATATGGGTATATATAGGAGGAAGAAGTACGTCGGTGGAGCAACAAGGGGACCACGAGGCTGGAGGGCACGCCTGGGGGAGGTGGGCTCGCTCCCCTACCTCGTGACTTCCTCGTTGATTGCTTTACGTAGACTCCAAGTCCTGTGGATCACGTTTGTTCCGAAAATCACGTTCCCGAAGGTTTCATTCCGTTTGGACTCCGTTTGATATCCTTTTGCTTCGAAACACTGAAATAGGCAAAAAAAAGCAATTTGGGCTGGGCCTCCGGTTAATAGGTTAGTCCCAAATATAATATAAAAGTTTATAATAAAGCCCATTAAACATCCAAAACAGAATATAATATAGCATGGAACAATCAAAAATTATAGATACGTTGGAGACGTATCAAGCATCCCCAAGCTTAATTCCTGCTCGTCCTCGAGTAGGTAAATGATAAAAAAAACAGAATTTTTTATGTGAATGCTACTTGGCATAATTTTCAATGTAACCCTCTTATTTGTGGTATGAATATTCAGATCCGAAATATTCAAGATAAAATTTTAATATTGACATAAAAATAATAATACTTCAAGCATACTAACTAAGCAATTATGTTTTCTCAAAATAACATGGCCAAAGAATGTTCATCCCTACAGAATCATATAGTTTGGTCATGCTCCATTTTCGTCACACAAGAATGCTCACATCATGCACAACCCCGATGACAAGCCAAGCAATTGTTTCATACTTTAGTAATCTCAAACTTATTTCAACTTTCACGCAATACATGACATCCAATCCACTTCTCACGCCTAGAGGAATCGAATGCAAAACCTGCTGCACGGTATACGGGGCGCTACCATCCGCTAAGGCTGTTCTCGTGTTGTGGATACAGGTTAGCTTATATTTATACTCTGAAAGTGGGAAAAATAACAAGGAAATGCTTCATATCTATAGTCTGATAAGAAGTCCAGCATAAGACCATTCCAACACCGTCGATTCAATTGAAATCCGACGCCTCACTAATTGTGTTCCTTTTGTTAAAAAGAAACATCAGCAGGGACATAATTGATCGTGGCCTCTGCGTAAACCGCCCCCTAATTCTCCCGCTTATTCCAATCATACCCGCACCTGCCCGAGCTCCTCCAGCTTGCACGCACCAGCCGGAGCGCCTCGCCCAGATCGCCCTCCCCCGCGCCTCTTGCTCTCCCCGCGAAATGTCCACGAAATTCAAAAAAAATGTGAGGAACACTTTTCAAAAATCTTATACAATGTAATATCCCCGCGAGCCAGTCATGTCGCTCTCCCATCCCGTGGATCACCCCTTCCTTCCAGAAACGACGCTAGGTTAGGTAGGGTAGTTTCGTGTCTACAACCTAACCGATCACTAAGATACAACAACTTAACCTCAGACCAAGCCACCGCTAGGCTAGTTCACTATGATATAACCGCAACAATAACACATTCTCGCACAAGAAAAAACAGTAACAACAACAAGAGTACCATCTGCCAGTCATAGTTGACATGCAATATGAGATCCCAAAGGAGAGGATGGAAGGCTACACACCTCACGTGTTTCAGAGGGGCGGACGCCGTCATTCTTGGCGACCGTAAGACACAGACCGATCCCAAGTGGCCACCGAAACGCCCACACCTCGACGCCATCGCCGCCTTCCAGCGGTAGTCTACCACATGAAGCGCCCATACCCCTTACCGTTGATTATTGTGGAGTTTAAGCGATGGAATTTGTTTAGCTTCAGCCGGTCGACAGGCCAAGAGTCCCGGCCACGATCGCTAGACCGACAAGGACACACCCGGGTACGGTTTTGGCGGCGCATGTGAAAGTGCGATAGAAGGCACATGCGCGGGCCGGGAGGAGGAAGCGGGCGTGCCACGGGTTCATGTCCGACTGGCTCAGCACCTTCTCCCCAATATAGCTCGACAACAAATCCTTGGGTAGGTCGTGTTTCTTCTGGAGCTCACACGCACTCCACGCCCGCAACATGTCGGCCCTCCTCCGCCTCGACCGGCATGCGCCGCTATATGCCCAGGGAGCAACGGATCCCCACGCCGACACCCATCGCAGGGGAGGTGGCACAGCCAAGGCGGTGGATTCAGCGTTGACGGTTGGGACGATTGCCCGGCCTCAACGTGCTCATTGTCTAGCGTGACCAAAACCCCAACCTCAGCGGACTGCGCCGTCCCCTGCAGGCCGGCATGATCTACCCGCCTAGACGTGCTTGTCGTCCAGGGTGGCCAAAACCCTAACCTCGGTGACCGCACTATCCCTGCCCACCTGGCCCTTGTGGATGACTATGGCCCCCATCTCCACATCCACGACCGTATCGCTCTCGGTCATCACGGGTCGCACTAGCACACATCATCCCCACCCACCATCATCGGGCCTGCGTACACTTCGAGGGCGAGATCCTCCACCAGGATTGGACCGGCATAGAGCACGAGGTTGACGTTGAGGTCGAGATCGAACGCGGTCTGCAAGGACGGCAGGCCGAGGTGAAGCTCGAGGTCAAGCCCTTGGCCACTGTTCTCGATCGACACGAAACTGCCCTAGCGTTGTTACTCGAGGTCGAAGCTAGCTAGTAAGCGCCGTCGTACGGGGAGAATTCTTTTGGAGGGAAATGACTTGGCAATACGGCTGTATATGTACTGCCTCCGGTCCTTTTTGTCTGCATTTAAGTTATCTTTGAAGTGAAACTATCTCTACTTTGATGAAACTTATAGACAAAAGTTTCAATATTCACAATGAAAAATCAATATAGTTTTATTTGTTATAAAATGTGGTTTCATAGTTCATATATTTTTTATTGTAGGTGTTGATATTTTTAAAAATAAATTTGGTAAACTTTTGCAAAGTTTGACTTGACCCAAATCCAGTAGGCCTAGTAAAAAGGACCCGAGGGAGTACATATGGCCAAGCAGGACTTGACGGTGGAGGACAATGTATCTAGGGTTTCGTTTCACAACAGAGTGGGGCACACACAGCTAGGCTACCTTCAGATGAACCGAGCATCCATGGATCAGGCCAGACTATGTTCATGCGTTTTAAAAATGTTTGTGTAATTCAAAAATAAAATAGCATTCAAACAAAATGTACGTTACATTTAAAACTATCTTCATGCTTCAAAAATATGTTTGTGATATTCTATTAAAAAATGTTCACATAATTAAAAAAAGTTTTTTATCATTTCATAAGTTGATTCAATGTGTATTCAGAAAATATTTAACACGTAGTCCAAAAAAAGTTCTAAAACATGCCGATCATCAGAAAAATGAACAAAAATGAATGTATCTAGAACTAATATATCCATTTCTCCGACAAGTATTTATGGACAGAGGGAGTATTTGAATGTTAATCGTGTTAAAAAATGTTAATCAATGGACTTGTCTTTTCTGTAAATTTGATCTTGTTTCTTTCCTCGAATAAAAAAATGATATTGTTTGAAATGGCCGTGCATTACACTTTGCTATCTGAATCTAAAATGACCCTGCATTACACTTTGTTATCTGAATTATGCCGTTGGGCATCCGTTGATTTTTTTTCCAACCGAGCCCCCCCCCTTTTCATTATTTGCTTAACGGAAATACAAAGTTCACTGAGGCAATATACAAATACCAACAAGGAAAGGAGAAGGAAAAGATAGGGATGCAAGTTGGTGCATTGCGAGGAAACCCCGCTGCGAATGCTCAACTTGAATGCACTACGGGGCGAAAACCTGACAATAAGATGATTATGATAGTATCAAACCAAAAGACAAATGACAACCAGCAAATATGTCAACACTACTGACTAGGAGACCCTAACAAAAGACAACCAACCGATCATCACCAGGGAGAACCTACCAAGTGCACAAGCCATCATTACTTCGTATAAGTGCAGAGATCAACAACGAAACATCATGCTCCAGTGGCCTGCCCCATGCCCAGTGCAGCTGTCACGGGCTTCAACTGTGCCTTTATGTGGCTTCTTTCATCAGCACAGGGACGCCTTATCAGGATTCTTAAGAAGACCTGCCCAATACAACATAAACAAGCACACGGTGAAAACGGCTTCAAAAGGAGAGCGAACAACATGTCCGTCAAAGGTTACTTTGTTTCTCAGGGTTCAAATGCCCTAGCACACAGCAGGTATGCACATCGATTAATACTTATGCCCCTTCTCCTAATCAAGTGTTTTCCGATGCGTGGTTCAGTTTTCTTTGTCTGAAGCTAGCAACTGATAGGATACTACTTACGTGCACAATCGTTTGCCTCGTCAGTGTTAAACTGACCACGCCACGCTTAACAGATTTCAGCCAAACGGTTGTACAACAAGCTTCCATGCTTTCTAACTAAACATGCGCTTACCGAGCTGCAATTGTGTGATTTGTAACTTGTTTTTATTACTGCATCTTACTGGGCTCGTAGTTCTCGCAAAAAATTCTGCAGATCTAACAGATTTCAGCCAAACGGTTGTACAACAAGCCCATGTTTTTTATTACTGCATTTCTAACTGAATGTGCATTTTCCATGCTTTCTAACTTGTTTCTTATTGCTGCATCTTACGCTTTGTTATCTGAATTTTATGTTGTTGAACATCCGTGGACGTGGTCTATCTTTGCCGATTTCTCTCTGACTTAGGGTGCTAGACTTTTCAATCAACATATTCTCTAACTCTGGAATCAATTGTCTGAAGCTAGCATAGACTTCAACTATTAGGATACCGGCATGCAATTTGATATCCTTTGAACTCATAACTAACACACAAAAAACTAGGACAATTATAAATCTTACAAAAAATAATTCCCTGCAACATATGCAATTTTCACAGTGGGTTTTATGCAATGGATATTTATATGGCTATTAATTAAACTATGAATGGCTTTAGGGTTTAAGAAATAGTCATTTTAATTCCCAAAACTCTAAATATACAGTAAAGCTCATGCAATGCATGCAAGGTTTAGAAATGCACATCCTAAATTTGGAAAATTTGAGATGTGATCGGTCACCCCCTGGTATGTCGTCAGCTCGTATTGTCCTCGCTCACTCACAAGCCCAACTGCCCTTCAGATAATTCCTATTGGTGATCCATCGCACAATTGGGTTATTACAATTTTTCTCCATTCCGACATAATAATTGGACTGCTGTCTGTCCAACACATGCAATAGAATAGATTGACCATTTTAGATTCGACATATGTAACTTCCGAACGATCTGGATTTAACAACAGGCCCAAACGACTCACTCGCCATCCAATCCACTTCTCACGCCTAGAGGAATCGAACGCAAAACCTGCTGCCTAGTATACGGGGCGCTACCATCCGCTAAGGCTGTTCTCGTGTTGTGGATACAGGTTAGCTTATTTTTGTACTCTCTGCGAAAGTGGGAAAAATAACAAGGGAAATGCTTCGTATCTATAGTCTGATAAGAAGTCCAACATAAGACCATTCCAACACCGTCGATTCAATTGAAATCCGACGCCTCACGAATTGTGTTCCTTTGTTTAAAAAGAAACATCAGCTGGGACATAATTGCATGTGGCCCCTGCGTAAACCGCTCCCCTAATTCTCCCGCTATTCCAATCGTACCCGCACCTGCCCGAGCTCCTCCAGCTTGCATGCACCAGCCGGAGCGCCTCGCCCAGATCGCCTTCCCCCGCGCCTCTTGCTCTCCCCTCCGTCGAGCACCACGGCCACCCCACTGGCCAGCTCCGCCCCCTGCTTCTCTGGACCACATCATCTTCTCCACCGGTGACAACGCTGGTGTGCCCTCATCTATGATTCGTGCTTCGACAGGTCAAATCAGGTGCTCCATTGACTGAGTCAGCTGACGGAGTAGCACCAGCCAGCCCGAGAACCTACCGCGGAGCAATCCCCCACCCCCAAAATTACAACCACCCTATCTTGAAATCACATCTAACGCCCCTGATTTCTACCAGACTATGGACTATTCACTTTGCAGTTTCCGCTATGCAATTTTCTCTGTATTTTTCATCCATGAATCGAGTAGTCCTTTGGTTTGTATGTTCATGGGGTGACTAGTATTGTTCTGGTCACGTGTTACGTCATTTACCATCAAACTTTTTTCTATGTCAAGCTTAGTTGATAACGCGATAACCCATAGCTATGTATGTAGACAGTCGTGGCTATTCTGCAGTTTCAATACTCGGTGCTTCGAATGATAGCAGTTTTCTTTTGCTTCAAGCATTTCTGCTTCCTACGTAGTGGAATTTCAATATATTGCCATGCTTCCAGGTTATTGCCGCATCTACTATCCTTTGTATGTACGTTTGGATTCTCAATCTATTGCCATGCTTCCTTGGTATACATATTATTTCATCATAGTTTTAGCATCTATACTTCCTCAGAGTCTTATGTACATATACTTCTTTCATGCAATGGAACTTCAGTGTCTTGCCATGTTTGCTAGATGTACAGATGTATAGTTCGAGCATCCATGCTTTTATGTACAGATAGAACTGCAATCATGCTTCCTGAGTTAGTATATGTGTTTCCAATGTGTGCGGATTTTTATTTCATTTTCAACAAACATGCTACATTATATTTCTCATAACTTGTACAATTTCCTTTTCTTGCATCGCCACTTCAGGTTGTGTAATTCGCCTTTTCATTCTAGTAATAATACGTATATTATAAGACAGCCGCCAAGTCGGTCCTCCTCCTCCAAGAAAGAAAGCTAGGGTTTCTGCCTCTCGACGGCGCGCCCGCAGAGGTCCGCCTCGTCTCCGGTGGCCCTAGGGCCATGGAGGCACGGTGGATCCTGCCAAGGGTCATGGAGGGCTAAGTTTTCACTCGTTTTTTCCTGTCTTGTTAGGGTTTGTGTGCTGCTCAGGAAGGCGAGACGGTGGTGGCTCCCTGAAGATGGAATAAAGGTCTCCCCGCCTAGCCACCGTTCCTGTGGTGCATCTAGCATCGTTGGTGGGCGAAATGCAGCTTAACGTCAAGCCCCCCCCCCCCCCCCTGGCGTCTGCGCGGATCCACTCCCCTCAGCCATCCTCGACATGATACGGCCCTACCTTAACTAGTGTCTTTACTCAAGAGAAGCTAAGCGTCGTGGGTTACTTGAGTGAAAAATGAGTTGGGGTAATGCTTTTGGGAGAGAAAAGGGATACGGTCTCTATATACATACCACAAGGGCAGGCACGGATGGTCGAGAGGCGCCCGTATGCAGCCCTACCCTGGGTCTTTATATGTTGTATCTTAGGTTTTCGTCACATGGCTACATGCAAACGAAAAGCAAGCCCACGCGATCAGGCACCCTCAACCGCCCTCGGTCCACGCAGCGGGCATGCGGTACCGATGAAGCAGCTTCCGGCACCCACTACAGATGAAGCAGCTACCACCACGCCGGTGATCCGCCACACAACCTCATGAAGTCAGTCACGCCGCCTCTCCTATCCTGTGGATCGCCTCTTCCCTCGAATCCTATGGCACGAACACTGACCCAACGGATATGTCCACTCAACTTTTAGAAAAAGTATGTGCCATTCAAGAAATGCGTGTGACATTTGGAAAATGTCAATGAAATTCAAAAATGTGTGTAACACTTTTGATAATGTTATACAATGTAATCACCCATGAGACAGTCATGTCGCTCCTCTCCCATCCTGCGGATCACCCCTTCCTTCGAAAGTAACGATGCTAGGTTAGGTAGGGCAGTTTCGCGTCGGCAACCTAACCTATCTGATCACTAAGATACAACAACTTAACCTAATACCAAGCCACCTCTAGGCTAGCTCACTATGATACAATAACAAATTCCTCGTACAAGAAAAACAGTAACAACAACAAGAGTACCAGCTGCCGCACACGCTTGACAAGCAGTCCGAGCGATAGGATGGAAGGTTACACACTCTACATGTTCAGGTGGGCAGACACCGTCCTTCTTCACGCATCGTAAGACTCAAACGGATCCCAGGTGCCCACCGAACACCACATCTTGAAGCCATCGCCCGCCTTCTCAAAGTGCGGCAGTTCTATGAAACTCATGTACTGGCCTTTACCATTGATGACGGTGGAGTTGCAGCGGTGGAATTTGTTCTGCTTCAGCCGTCACACTAGCCACTAGCTTCGCGACGGACAAGGACAGACTCGGTCTGTCCGGCGGCGGGCGTACATGGAGGCATGATGGCGGGGTGTGCGCGAGCCGGGAGGAGGAAGCGTGTGCGCCGCAGGTTCATGTCCAACTGGCTCAGGACCTTCTCCCTGATGTAGCTCAGTGGCTGGTCCCTGCGTAGGTGGTGTTTGTTCTGGAGCTCGTCGCGCACCCACGCCCGCACCATGTCGGCCCACCTCCGCCTTGACTAGTGTGCGCCACAGCTTGCCCAAGGGAGCAACGGGATCCCCATGCTAGGCGCGCCACCTGCTGCAGGGGGAGGTGGCATAGTGCCAGCACGGTGGAGTCGGTGCTGCCGCCCGGGACGATCTGCTCGGCCTCGACGTGCTCGTCGTGCAGCGTGGCCAAAACCCGACCTCGATGAACGACGCCCATGCCGGCCCGAATGAACTGTCCGCCTCGACGCGTGCTTTGTCGCCCATCGTGGCCAAGACCATGACCTTGGTGACTGCGGTTGCCCTGCCCACCGGGCCCTCATGGACGACGATGACCAACATCTCCACGTCCGCCGCAATACTCTCGATCACCGCTGGTGGCACCAGCATGTCGGCCCCACCCATCACACCGGGCCCTCAGACAGACGAGGGCGAGATTCTCCACCAGGATTGGGCCGGCAAAGAGCACGAGGTCAACGTTGAGGTCGAGATCGAACGCGTCCGCACGGACGGCAGACCAAGGTCCAGCTCGAGGTCAAGCCTCCTAGGCTGCCGTCTCCCGCAGACTTCGCCTTGCCATCCTTCCTCGAGACATTAAACTAACCTAGCGCCGTTACTTAAGGTCGGCTAGCTAGTAAGCGTCGTCGCACAAGGGAAATGCATTTTGGGGAAATGACCTGGCAAAGACGACTATATATGTACCCCGCCGTTCTTTTCATCTGAATATAAGTTATCTTCAAATTAAAGTATCTGTACTTTGACCAAACTTATAGACAAAAGTTTCAATATTCACAATGCCAAATCAATACTGTTTGATTTGTTATGAAATATAGTTTCATAGTTCATATATTTAATATTGTAGGTGTTCATATTTTTAAAATAAATTTGGTCAAACTTTGCAAAGTTTGACTTTACCCAAATCAACATACGCTGAGCAAAAAGTACCGGAGGGAGTATATACATACGGCGCGCACAAGACGGATGGTGGAGGACAATGTATCTAGGGCTTTGGTTTCTCATAGAACGTGAGTGGGGCACACACACGGCTAGGCTACCTTCGGACGGAACTGAGCACGCCGCAGATCAGGCCAGACTATGTTCACGCGTTTCAAAAAATATGTTTGTTGCATTTCTACGAAGGATGTTTGTGTAATTCAGAAAAAATCATAGCATTCAAACAAAATGTACGTTACATTTAAAACTATATTCATGCATTTCGAAAATATATTTGTGACATTTTATAAAAACAAATTATATGATTTAAAAAATGTTCACTTAGTTTGAAAAATGTTTTGAATCATTTCAATAGTTAATTTAATGTGTATTCAGAAAATATTTAACACGTACTCAAGAAAAGCTCAAACATCCTTCGGAAGAGGAAGCGGTGGCACGGATGGTCGAGAGGCGCCGTATGCAGCCCTGCCCTAGGTCTTTATATGTTGTATCTTAGGTTTTCGTGACATGGCTACGTGCAAATGAAAAGCAAGCCCACGCGGATCAGGCACCCCTCAACCGGCCCTCGGTCCACGCAGTGGTATGCGGTACCGATGAAGCAGCTTCCGGACACCCACTACGGATGAAGCAGCTACCACCACGCCAGTGATCCGCCACACAACCTCATGAGCCAGTCACGCCGCTTCCTCTCCTATCCCAGGATCGCCCCTTCCCTCGAATCCTATCGCATCTAACACTGACCCAACATATGTGTCCACTCAACTTTTAGAAAAAGTATATACCATTCAAGAAAATGTGTGACATTTGGAAAATGTCCATGAAATTTAAAACAATGTGAGCAACACTTTTTGATAATGTTATACAATGTAACAACCCCGCGAGACAGTCATGTCGCTCCTCTCCCATCCCGCGGATCACCCCCTTCCGTCGAGTAACGATGCGAGGTTAGGTAGGGCAGTTTCGTGTCGGCAACCTAACCTATCTGATCACTAAGATACACCAACTTAACCTAATACCAAGCCAGCGCTAGGCTAGCTCACTATGATACAATAACAAATTCCTCGTATAAGAAAAAACAGTAACAACAACAAGAGTACCAGCTGCCAGACATAATAGACATGCAGTATGAGCGATAGGATGGAAGGCTACACAGTCTACATGTTCGGTGGGCAGACGCCGTCCTTCTTCACGATCGTAAGAATCAAACGGATCCCAGGTGGCCACTGGAACACCACACCTCGACGCCATCGCTTGCCTTCAGGAGGCAGTCTACGATGAAACTCATGTACCCCGGCCTTTACCATTGATGACGGTGGAGTTGCAGCGGTGGAATTTGTTCTGCTTCAGCCGGTCACACTAGCCACTAGCTTCTCGCGTATACGGACAAGGACACACTTGGGTCTGTCGGCGGCGGCGTACATGGAGGCATGATGGCGGGGTGTGCGCGAGCCAGGAGGAGAAAGCGTGTGTGCTGCGGGTTCATGTCCAACTGGCTCAGGACCTTCTCCCTGATGTAGCTCAGTGGCTGGTCCCTGCGTAGGTGGTGTTTGTTCCGGAGCTCGTCGCGCACCCACGCCCGCACCATGTCGGCCCACCTCCGCCTTGACTAGTGTGCACCACGGCGTGCCTAGGGGAGCAACGCGGACCCCATGCTAGGCGCGACACGTGCTGCAGGGGAGGTGGCATAGTGCCAGCATGGTGGAGTCGGCGCTGCCGCCCGGGACGATCTGCTCGGCCTCGACGTGCTCGTCGTGCAGCATGGCCAAAACCCCGACCTCAGTGAACGACGCCCATGCCGGCCCGAACGAACTGCCCGGCCTCGACGTGCTTGTCGTCCATCGTTGCCAAAACCATGACCTTGGTGACCGTGCCGTTCCTGCCCACCGGGCCCTCATGGATGACGATGACCAACATCTCCATGTCCGCCGCAATACTCTCGGTCACCGCGGGAGACACCAGCATGTCGGCCCACCCACCGCCACCGGGTTCTCGTACACGACGAGGGCGAGATTCTCCACCAGGATTGGGCCGGCAAAGAGCATGAGGTCGACGTTGAGGTCGAGATCGAACGCGGTCCACATGGACGGCAAACCAAGGTCCAGCTCGAGGTCAAGCCCCTAGGCCGCCGTCCCCGCAGATCCCCGCCCCTTGGCCATCCTTCCTCGATCGACATTAAACTACCCTAGCACCGTTACTTGAGATCGAAGCTAGCTAGTAAGCGTCGTCGCACAGGGAAAATGCGTTTTGGGGGAAATGACCTGGCAGTACGACTATATATGTACCCGGCTGGTCCTTTTCAGTCTGAATATCAGTTATCTTCGAAATTAAAGTATCTGTACTTTGACCAAACTTATAGACAAAAGTTTTAATATTCACAATGCCAAATCAATATTGTTTGATTTGTTATGAAATGTAGTTCCATAGTTCATATATTTAATATTGTAGGTTTTGATATTTTTAAAAATAAATTTGGTCAAACCTTGCAAAGTTTGACTTCACCCAAATCAATGTACGTGGAGTAAAAAGTACGGGAGGGAGTATATACATACGGCGCGACACAAGACAGACGATGGAGGACAATGTATCTAGGGCTTCGGTTTCGCAACGTAGTGGGGCACACACGGTTAGGCTACCTTCGGACGAACCGAGCACGCGCAGATCAGGCCAGACTATGGTTACCCGTTTCAAAAATATGTTTGTTGCATTTTATAAAGGATGTTTGTGTAATTCAGAAAAAAAAATCATAGCATTCAAACAAAATGTACGTTACATTTAAAATTATGTTCATGCATTTCGAAAATATATTTGTGACATTTTATAAAAAATGTTTATATGATTTAAAAAATGTTCACATAGTTTGAAAAATGTTTTGTATCATTTCAAAAGTTAATTTAGTGTGTATTTAACACATACTCCAGAAAAGCTCAAAAACATGTTAATCATGTAGGAGCATTTGACAAATGTTAATTGTGTTTAAAATGTTTTAGATATATACAAAACATATACAAATGTGTATGAAAAAAGTAGGCAGCTCGTATTTAAAAACATGTATTTAGAAAATGTTAAACATGTACAATTATGCACGCCATTCGTTGCTACGAATGTGAAACCGAAGGCTGTCTCAACTACCAGTGTAAGTACAGTGTTATAGAAAGATTGCATTCATAATCAGAATTGTACTTGCAACAAAATTAAGGAGAGCTAGCTAGCTGATCAGTATGATACAATAACTTGACCAAAGACCAAGGGACCGATCTAGGCTATAGCTCACTCCGACTGGAGAGTACCATCTGCCAGACACAGTTGACATGCAATATGAGATCCCAGCGAAAGGATCCAACTACGCATTCTACGGGTTTCGGGCGGGGCGGACGCCGTCCTTCTTGGCGACCAGAAGGCACGGATGGATCCCACGCAGCCACCGGAATGCCCTCACTTCGACACTGTCGCCGGCCTCTTGGCTGCAGTCCACCATGAAGCTCCTGTACCCCTTACCGTTGATGACAGTGGCGTCGCTGCGGTGGAATTAGTTCAGCTTCAGGTGGTCAGACATGCACTACCCAAAACGCCAGCGCCCGCTGCTAACGGAGACGGAGAAGGACATGCCCGGGTATGTCGTCGGTCTGTCCCTCACCCCGGGGATAGTAATCGGCTTGGGATCGGTGGTGTTCAAGCCGCACACGGTGATCTCGATGGGGGTAGAGAAAGGCGCCGAGGCGGGCGCATGCGCTGGCCGGGAGAAGGAAGCGGCCGCGCCGCGCGTTCATGTCGGACTGGCACAGGACCTTCCCCCCAATGTAGCACAGCGGCAGGTCCCTGGGCAGGCGGTGTTTGCTCTAGAGCTGGTCTCGCACCCACACCCGCACCATGTCGGCCCTCCGCCTCGCCTGGCATGCCCCACAACCTGCCCATGGGAGCAACGGGACCTCGTCGCCGGGCGGCAGCTGCTATAGAGGGAGGTGTGACAACACCGGTTGGGTCAGCGCGGTGGAGTTAGCGCTGCCGGCCGGGACGATCTGCCCGGCCTCGACAGGCTCGTCTCAAGCGTGGCCAAAACCACGACTTGGGTCATCGTGTGCCTCATAGACGACGATTTATCGGCTCCCCCATCTCAACGCCGGGCGACAACACCCTCGGTCAACACGGGCGGCACCGGCCATTGTCCCCGGCCGCTGGCCAGGTACACGACGAGGGCCCTTCGCGTTTCCACTTCAAGGGCGCTGGATTGTCTCGTCAACAGAGCTTGATTGAAGATTCAAAAATCCCTAAACCCGAGGCCCTCGTGTGAATTCGGCAGGGTCATCTTATGCCAAGCGTACTAGTGAGATTTCCATTTACCTTTCTCCGCTCCCCAATAATAGTTCCGAATCAAACGTATTCAGGTCATCACAAACACCAAATGGGAACTTGAACACACTCATAATAAAGGTAGGGATTGACTCAGCAACTGACTTAATCCAAACTTCTTTGCGAGCCTGTGTAGGATGCCCATCAAAAGAAAACAAGCACTTACTCAGCTTAACTTGCAAATTTTGAAGCTTACCTTTAGTCAATCGACCATCAGGTGTCGGCAGACCCTGGTATTTCTCCTTGAAATCAGAAGATGTGACACCCAATACATTTTTGTTATCACTTCTATTGTATCCTCCGGTCAGGATCCCAAAATAGAATGGATGATTTGAAGGGTTCGATAGCTGACACGTGGACATAAAATGTACGAGACACTATAAAAATGTTATACAATGTAACAAAAATGTTCGTGTAATTCAAAATAAAGAAATCATAGAATTCAAAGAAAATGTACATTACATTTAAAACTATGCTCAAGCGCTTCAAAATATGCTTGTGACATTTTAGAAAAAACAATTAACAATGTAAGAAAATATTCGCATTACTTAAATATTTTATATCATTTGAAAAAATAATTCCATGTGTATTCAAAAACTATGTAACAGGTAGTCCAAAAGTGTTCAAAAAAAGGTTAATCGTGTAGACAAATTTTAAAAGTGTCAAGCGCCTCGGCCGCCATCCCCGCGGATCCACGACGCCCTTCGGACATTCTCCTCCATGGACGGCACTGCCCTAGCGCCGGCCCTTACTACTCAAGGTGGAAGCTAGGTAGGTGGTGAGCGCTTGCGGCATAGGGGGGATTGTATCGGGTGGAATGACCTGGCAATATGTTGTATGTATATACATACGGTGCACGCGCGCAAGACATAGGGTGGCTAGGGTTTCATGACGAACGGCGCGCAGCACACACGGCTACCAGTACCCGCTCGCTCACCCACCCAACGGATGGATGTGTTGGACTTGGATGGCTTTCTAGCCCGTGGATTGAATGAGTAGACTTTGTCGTTTCTGCAATATACGTAGTACACTTTGTTATATCTGAATAAGTATGTTGCTGAACATCCGATGACGCGATTCCTAGCTGTGATATGATATCACGGGTTTGAAGACTGCAACCAGAATTGAACTTGTGTACTGACTCAAATTTTGGTCCCTTCTCTTGGGCTAACTCCAACCGTCGACCCCAAACGCGTTCGTTTTGACCGGATTACTTTTCTTGGGCCAACTACAACTGTCGAACCCAAACAAACCTTCTCTTGGCGTTGAGGTCGACGTTGAGGTTGAGGTCGAACGCAATCCGCTGCTGAACGGCAGGTCGAGGTGCAGCTCGAGGTTCAGCCTCGGCGGCCATCACAGCGGATCCACGACACCCCTCGGCCATCCTCCTCCTCGATCAACACGAGCGAAACTACTTGAGGTCGAATCTAGCTAGTGAGCGCCGTGGCACGGGTGGAGCGCGCACGGCTAGGCTACCTTCAGACGAACTGAGCGAGCACGATACCCGTGAGCGAGTCACGTCGCTCCTCTCCCATCCCACGGAGCCCTCATATCCAATCGAAAGGAAACCCTACGGATATGTCCGTTCAACATTTAGAAAATTTTAGTACCATTAAAAAAAATGCATGTGACATTCAGAACATGTTTATGATTTTTTTAAATGTACATGGCACTTTTTTGTGAAATAACTATTTATTACTCAGGATTAGGGATTACAATGTCGTAAGACAATATCTGAGACCTCATTTGGGCCCGAAGCAAACCAAAACCATGTTACGACCCTGGCCTCTACCAAAGTTTGCCATAGCATGACTAGCACCATTGCCAATATGACGGATATGAGTAATACTCCCTCCATTCTACAATGTTAATACTCCCTCCATTCCATTGCTAATACGACGGATATGGGTAATACTCCCTCCATTCCACAATGTAGTACTCCCTCCATTCCCTCAAATTTCAGTCCCTTCTCTTGGGCCAACTCCAACTGTTGACCCCAAACGGACGTTCATTTTGACCGGATTAATTCTCTTGGGCCAACTTTAACTGTCATAGCAAAACAAACCTTCTCTTGGGCTGGTGAAGAGGGAGAGGTCGACGTTGAGGTCGAGGATGAATGGAATCCGCATGGACGGCAGGCCAAGGTGCAGCTCGAGGTCAAGCCCGTCGGCGGCCATCCCCGCGGATCCACGACATCCCTCGGCCATCCTCCTCCTCAATCAACACGAACAAAACTACTCGAGGTCGAAGCTAGCTGGTGAGCCGTGGCAGGTGGCGCGCTAACGGCTAGGTTACCTTCAAACGAACTGAGTGAGCATGATACCCGTGAGCGAGTCATGTCGCTCCTCTGCCATCCCATGGAGCCCTCATATCCAATCGAACGAAAGCAAACCCAAACGGATGTGTCTGCTCAACATTTAGAAAATTTTAGTACCATTCAAAAAAATGCATGTGACATTTAGAAAATGTTTTTGATTTTTTTAAATCTGCATGACACTTTTTTTTGCGGAATAACTATTTATTACTCAGAATTAGGGATTACAATGTTGTAAGACAATATCTAAGACCTCATTTGGGCCCGAACCAAGCCGAACCATGTTACGATCGATCCTGGCCTCTACCAAAGTTTGCCATAGCATGACTAGCACCGTTGCCAATACGACGGATATGAGTAATATTCCCTCCATATTACAATGTAGTGTGTCCGCGCTTCCCCAAATCCAAATTCGACCGTAACCAACGAGACCGACTGCAGAAGGGAGCAAAATTATATCACCGAATTCGTATTTTTGATATGAATTCAGTGATATAATTTTTGCTCCAGCCGCAATCGGTCTCCTTGGTTAAATTACGGTCAAACTTGGATTTCGGAAAGCGCAGGCACACTACATTGTGGAATGGAGGAGTAGAAGAGTCATGTTCCCCCATACTATGTTTTATCTCTCTGATCATGAAAGAATATTTAGATAAATTGCTTCCACCTTTCAACACCATGGAAACCACCTCCAAGCAGTCAGACTCAACCTCAATGGGTAGAGTACTCCATTGCAATGCCAAGCTAAACCCTTCTCGAATAGCAAGAAATTCAGATTCCAACACATCATCACAGTCGCCAAGATGTATGCAAGCACTAAATATCATGCTTCCTAGATGGTCCCGGAGCACCATGCCAACTGCCGCCTTTCCACACAGGATGGAGCCATCCATGTTTAGCTTAACTCGCCCTTGACAAGGAGGTAGCCAAGGGGTGCTTGAAATTGCATTATTATCACATGTGGCATGCATCATGGGAAACTGTGGTTAACCAGCAATCTTACCTTGACAAAGTCTGCATTAAGGTCAAGCTTAAGACAGGCTAGCGAGTCCAGGTAACTAGCCAGGAACCTGGTTGGGACGTCAATTGAGGGGCTGGCTTTGCATGCACCACTTCGTTCCGTACATGCCATACGCTCCAGAGAAGCATAAGCACACAGACCCGGACCTGTTTGTTCACATCACACATTAGCTGAATATAAACCAATAATCATGGCGTTTGATGCTAGTTAGCTCTGGCGAGATCGCTCTGCAGCTCAGTCACCACGGCGAACACCAAAATCCCGAGATCCCCCACCCCGGTCACCACGTCGTGCCCGCCCATCATGCCCTCGTACACAATGATGGTGAGATCGTTCTCTTTACCCTCCTCCACCTCCGAGGCCGGCACGTTCTCCACTGGGATCGGGCCGGGGAAAACCACACGACGGCCTCCATCGGAAGCGGGTCGGCAAAGACTGCAAGGTCGAAGTCCAGGACGAAGTCGTGGGCTATCGGCTTGGACAGGATGCCGAAATGCAGCTCAAAGTCAAGTCTCCCAGCAGGAGTCCCCGGGTCCATGCCCGTCATCCATCCTCGACACAAAACTGCCATACATACCCTACCGCCAAGCATTTAAGGAAGCTAAGCGCCATCGGCTACTCAAGTGGAAATTGACTTGGGGGAGATGCTTTCGAGAGGGGAACGGGAATACAGTATGTATATACACACGGCACGACAAGCACGGACGGTTGAGATGTGCAGTGGGTAGCCCTTCCCGAGGTCTATACATGATGTATCTTTCATTTTCGCGACGCTCCCACCCACCACACAGCTACATGCAGAAGAAGCCAGCCAACACGGATCGGGTGCACCTCGATAGGCCCATGGCCCATGCGGCGGCACCCGCTATGCATGGAGCAGCTTCTGCCACGCCAGTGATCCGGCCTCACACCCCCGCGAGCCAGTCACATCGCCTCTTCCATCCCATGGATCACCCCTACCTTGAATCCTAGCCCCCATATCCAATCGAACGAGCGCTCACCCAATGGATGCATCCGCTCAACTTCTAGAAAATGTACCCTAGTAGAAAACAGGGCTTTGGTTGAGGCTTGGGTAAGGGCACTAATCCCGGTTCACTCACATACCGCGACCAAAGGGTGCATCAGTCCAGGTTTGTGAGGCCAAGGCGCCCGCCGGGCCTTTTGGGGCATTCTTCCTGGTTCGTCTGACCCCTTTGGTCACGGAACCGGGACCAATGGGCCTCACTCCTGGCCCATCATCTTTAGTCCAAGTTGGTGGCTGGAACCGGGACCAAAGGTTGTCCTTTAGTCCCGGTTTTAGCCACAAACCGGGACTAAAGAGAGGCCTATATATACCCCCGCCCTTGGCCCCGCGAGAAGAGCCACTGCTCTGTTTTTTTGGCCGGCCGTGGGAGAGGTTTGTGGTGCTTTAGCTCATCTCCTATGCACATGAGGTGTTTGATGAAATGCCCAAGCCACACTTAAGCTTTCTCCTCTCAAAGCTCCTTGTCCAAGCTCCATTTTTCTCAAAATTTGTCTACGTTTGGCGGTCCGTCCTGTCCCGTCCCCGTCCTCACCACCGTCGATCGCCCACGCCGATCTGGTCGCCGGCACCACCATGGTGAGCCTCTTGTTCTTATCTTCTTTCTAGGCCGATGTAGTACCCGATCGGCGCACAGGGCAGGCCTAGACGGAGCTTGAGATCGAGTCCATCCGCCGTCGTCCTGACCGATCCACGCGCACCCGCCATCTCGCTACGACCCACCGCCGCCAGTCCTCACTCACGAGCTCTACTAGCGTCGTCGGCTGTCGGCTGGAGGAAATGGGAACGGGGAAAGGGAAAATGACTTTCTGTATATACGGGGAAATGCTTATGTAGCCCTAGGCTGTATACGTCGTACCTAGGATTCCGCAACGCCCTCACCACACGGCTACTACAAACAAACAGAGTCCACGCGAACCACGCCCTACCAGCCCAGCAGCTCATGCGGCGGCACCCAGCCCAGCCCACGAGCGGGCGGACGGAGCAGGTTCCGCCACACCAGCGATCTGGCCCCACCATCTCGCGAGCCACTCAGATCGCTTCTTTTTCCCGTCTCCGGATGGCCCACCTGCGCCCAATACCAACCGTCATATCCAATCAAACCAAACGCCTCCGTTTCTAACTCAGTTGTTTATTTTTTGGGAGTCCTAACTCACTTGTTACCAGTACCCAACGGAGTAATCTGTGGAACAAATTAATCAATGGACTTGTCTTTTCTGCAAATTCAAACTTGTTTTTTTCCTTGAACAAAAAATCTATCTTATTTGAAATGTCTCTGTATTACACTTTGCTATCTACATTTAAAATGTACACTTTGCTATCTGAATTATCTTGTTGAGCATCCGTTGACAAATTTTTCCAACCGAGCACCCCCTTTTCATTAATTGCTTAACTAAATACAAAGTTCACCGAGCAAATACAAACACCAACAAGGAAAGGAGAAGGAAAAGTCAGGGAGGCGAAGTTGGTGCATTGCAAAGAAACCCGCTACGTAATGCTCGACTCGGATCCGCCACGGGCGAAAACCTGAGAACACATCTACAGATGATAGTATCAAACCCAAAGACAAATGACAATCAGCAAGTCTGTCAACACTACTGACCAGGAGACCCTAACCAAAGACAACCAACCGACCATCACCCGGGAGAACCTACTAAGTGTGCGCAAGCCATCATCACTTCATATAAGCTCAGAGATCAATACGAAACGTCACACTCCTGTGGCCTGCCCCGTGCCCAATGCAGCTATTACGGGCTTCAACCATGCCTTTATGTGGCTTCTTTCATCAGCACACGGACGCCCTCGTTATTAGCATTCTTAAGAAGACCTGCCCAATACAACATAAACGAGCACACGGTAAAAACGGCCTCAAAAGGAGAGCGAACAACATGTCCATCAAAGGTTACTTTGTTTCTCAGGGTCCAAATGCCCTAGCACACAGCAGTAATGCACATCAAGTAATACTTATGCCTCCGACCCCCCCCCCCCACCCCCCCATCAGCACACGGACGCCTTTCTAGAACACATCCTTATCATCATTCTTAAGATCGGCCCAGACTACGACGTCAACGTCAGGTGAAAGTTGAGAGCGGTCCGCCTGGACGATCGGCCAAAATATAGCTCGGGGTCAAGGCCCCCCACTGCCGTCCCCACGCATCACGCCCCACAGTCATCCTCGACACGGAACTGCCCTACCTAACCTGGCTCGGTTACTCAAAGGAAGCTAAGTGTCATCGGCTACTCGAGTGTTAAATGACTTGGGGAGATGCTTTTGGGAGGGGAACAGGAATATAGTCTGTATATACATACGGCGCGGCAGGCACGAACGGTTGACAGGCATTGTATGAAGTCCTTCCCTAGGTTTGTATACGATGTATCTTAGGTTTTCGCAGTGCTCCCACCCACCCCACGGCTACATGCAGACGAAGCGAGCCCACGTGAATCAGGCGCCTCGGCCGCCCACACCACAGCGAGTCAGTCAAGTCGCCTCCTTTCCCGTCTTATGGATCGGCCCCTCCCTCGAATCCTAGCCTCCATATCCAATCAATCGAGCACTGGCCCGATGGATGCGCCCGCTCAACTTTTAGAAAATCTTTTGTACCATTCAAAAAAGCATGTGATATTTAGAAGATGTTCATGAATTTTTAAAAGTTGTATGTAACACTTTTGAAAAATGTTATACAATGTACAAAAAGATTCGTAATCCATAATATATATTTTGTAGCATTCGAACAAAATGTTTGTAGATTTAAAACTATGTTCATGCGTTTAAAAAATTTTTGTAGCATTCTAACAAAATGATTGTAGATTTAAAACTATGTTCATGCGTTTCAAAATGTGACATTTTAGAAGAAAACAATTATAAAATGTAAAACAATGTTTGCATAGTTTCAGAAATGTTTTATATCATTTCAAAAAATTATTCAATGTGTATTCAAATATATTTAACACATAGTCCAAAAATGTTCAAAAACATGTTAATCATGTACACAAATATCATACGTGTAACAAATGTTTTAGATGTATACAAAAATATACAAATGTCTATGAAAAAAGTAGGGTGCAAAACATATATTTGAAAAAAACAGGTATTTGAAAAAATGTTAAAAATGAAAAAAATTATGCAGCGGATATGTCATTCCTTGGTACAATTGTAAAATGAAGGTCGCCTCACCTACCATTGTAAATACAATTTCGATCCAGTGTTAGCAACTTACAACAGAAGTGATAAATGCAATCCTAGTGTTGAAGTGTACAATTAGTATTCCATTTGGGAGTTGCCGAGGTTTGACATCATATACGAGATGCATGAACAGATTACTTGGTGTCCGGTAGTCCATCCACGGAGCCTCAGATACGACAATGGCGAGATCGCTCTCCATCTCAGTCAGCAGGTCCAATGCCAAAACCCCGACCTCCACCACCACAGTCGCCAGATTGTGCCCGCCCACGGGCCCTCGTGCACGCATTTACGATGGCAAGATATTTCATGTTATCCACCTGCACCTCGGCGGCCGCGATGTTCTCCTCAGGGATTGGGCCGGCAAATACCGTGATGGCCTCCATCGGGATCGTGTCGGACCAGACTGCGAGGTCAACGTTCAGGTCATATTCGAGAGTGACCCACGCGGATGGCATGCCGAAATGAACCTCGAGGTCGAGGACCCCACACCATCGTCCCTGCAGGCCAAGCCTCTCAGTCATCCTCGATACGAAACTGCCCTACCTAACTTAGCTCTGTTACTCAAATGAAGCTAAGGGCCGTTGGCTACTCGAGTGGAAAACTACTTCGTGGAGAAGCTTTGGAGCGTTCTGTAATACAAGATATACATAAGGCGCGCAGGCAGAGACGGTTGAGAGGCGCCCGTGGGTAGCCCGCCCTAGGTCTATATACAATGTATCTTACGTTTCATTGGACGCTCCACCCACTCGACAGCTACATGCAGACGTAAGTGAGCCCACCTGGATCAGGCGCCTCGATCGCCCACGGCCCATGCGGGTGTCACCGCTATGGATGGAGCAGCTCCGCCACTCCAGTGATCCGCCCCACACCCCCGCGAGCTAGTCACGCCGCTCCTCTCCCATCCCGCGGATCGCCTCACCTCGAATCCTAGCCTCCATATCATATCGAATCTAACGCTAACCCAACGGATGTCTCCGCTCCACTTTTAGAAAATGTATGTACCATTCAAGAAAAATGCATGTGACATTTAGAAAATATTCATGAATTTCATAAAATGTAATGCATTCTTTTTGAAAATGTAAAGCAATTTAACAAAAATGTTCATGTAATATCAAAAATATATCTCGTAGCATTCAAAGAAAATGTATGTTACATTTGCAACTATGTTCACATGTTTCAAAAATATGTTTGTGACATTATAGAAAACTTACACAATGTAAAAAATGCTTGCATAGTTAAAAATGTTTTGTAATCATTTCCAAAAATAATTTAATGTGTAGTCAAAAACTATTTAACACGTAGTCCAAGTATGTTCAAAAGCATGTTAATCATGTAGACAAATGTTAAATGTGTGTAAGAACTTGTTTTAGATGTATAGAAAAAATATACAAATGAGTATGAGAAAAACTAGAAAACAAAACGTATAATTGGAAGAAATCATGTGTTTGAGAAATTTTAAACATGATAACACTTATGCAGTGGATGCGCCATTCATTGCTATGATTGTAAAAACGAAGGGCGCCTCACCTACCAGTGTACTCCCTCCGTTCCATATTACTTGTCGCTGATGTAGTACAAACTTGTACTAAATCAGCGACAAGTAATATGGAACGGAAGGGGTAACTAATTACAATGTCGATCCAGTATTAGCGACTTACAATAGAAGTGATAAATGCAATGCTAGTATTGAAGTTGTACAATTAGTATTCAATTTAGGTGCCCTCGAGGTTTGAAATCATATAAGAGATACATGGATATATTGCTTCGTGTTTGGTAGTGCGTCCACCGGATCCTCATATACGATGATGGCGAGATCGCTCTGCAACTTAGTCGATTGCAGCCGGAGCCAAAACAAGAGCTCCCCACCCGGTCACCGCGTTGTACCCGCCCACCGGGCCCTCGTACACGACAATGGCGAGATCGTTCTCGTTATCCTCCTCCACCTCCGCGACCGCGACGTTCTCCACCGGGATCGGGCCGAAAAAGACCGTGACAGCCTCCATTGGGATCGGGTCGGCAAACACTGCGAGATCGACGATCTGGTCGAAGTCGTTGGCGATCGGCGTGGACGGCACGCTGAAATGCAGCTCGAGGTCGAGGCCCCCCGTTGTCATCCCCCTCAGCAATCCTCGACATGAAAATGCCCTACCTAAACTAGCGTCGTTATTCAAGTGAAGCTAAGCGTCGTGGGCTAGTTTAGTGAAAAATGACTTGGGGGAATTCTTTTGGGAGGAGAACAGGAATACGGTCTATATATACATACGCCGCGACAGGCACGGACGGTTGAGAGGCGCCTTATGCAGACCTGCCCTAGGCCTTTATATGTTGTATCTTAGGTTTACGCGACGGCGGCTACATGCAAACGAAAAGCAAACCCACGAGGATCAGTCACCCATCGTACGGCACACAGCCCATGCAGCAGCACCCGCTATAGATGAAGCAGTTTCCGCCACGCCAGTGATACGGACCCACAACCATGCGAACAAGTCAGGTTGCTCCTCTCCTATCCCACGGATCGCCCCCTTCCCTTGAATGCTAACCCTCCATATCCAATCGCACGAACACTGACCCAACGAATGTGTCCGCTGAATTTTTAGCAAATGTGTGTACCATTCAAAAAATGCATGTGACATTTCGAAAATGTCCACGAAATTCAAAAAAAATGTGAGGAACACTTTTCAAAAATCTTATACAATGTAATATCCCCGCGAGCCAGTCATGCCGCTCTCCCATCCCGTGGATCACCCCTTCCTTCGAGAAACGACGCTTAGATTAGGTAGGGCAGTTTCGTGTCTAGAACCTAACCGATCACTAAGATACAACAACTTAACCTGAGACCAAGCCACCGCTAGGCTAGTTCACTATGATACAACCGCAACAATAACACATTCTCGCACAAGAAAAAACAGTAACAACAACAAGAGTACCATCTGCCAGTCATAGTTGACATGCAATATGAGATCCCAGTGAGAGGATGGAAGGCTACACACCTCTACGTGTTTCAGGAGGGGCGGACGCCGTCATTCTTGGCGACCGAAGACATGAGACCGATCCCAAGTGGCCACCAAACGCCCACACCTCGACGCCATCGCCGCCTCCAGCGGTAGTCTACCACATGAAGCGCCTGCACCTTACCGTTGATGATGGTGGAGTTGCAGCGATGGAATTTGTTCAGCTTCAAGCGGTCGAACAGGCCGTAGCCGGCCGCTGATCGCGTGAAACGGACAAGGACACACCCGGTAAGTTTTTGGCGGCGTCACAGGAAAGTGCGATAGCGAGGCACGTGCGTGGGCCGGGAGGAGGAAGCGGGCGTGCCACGGGTTCATGTCCGACTGGCTCAGCACCTTCTCCCCGATGTAGCTCGACAACAAATCCTTGGGTAGGTCGTGTTTCTTCTGGAGCTCGTCGCGCACCCACGCCCGCACAATGTCGGCCCTCCTCTGCCTCGACTGGCATGCGCCGCTATATGCCCAGGGGAGCAACGGGATCCCCACGCTGACATCACCTACTATAGGGGGAGGTGGCACAGCGCCAGTGCGGTGGATTCAGCGTTGACGGTCGGGACGATCTGCCCGGCCTCAACGTGCTCATTGTCTAAGCGTGACCAAAACCCCGACCTCAATGACCGCGCCCCTGCAGGCCGGCATGATCTACCCAGCCTAGACGTGCTTGTCGTCCAGGGTGGCCAAAACCCTAACCTCGGTGACCGCACTATCCCTGCCCACCTGGCCCTTGTGGATGACTATGGCCCCCATCTCCACATCCACGACCGTATCGCTCTCGGTCACCGCGGGTCGCACTAGCACACATCATCCCCACCCACCGCCATCGGGCCCGCGTACACTTTGAGGGCGAGATTCTCCACCGGGATTGGACCGACATAGAGCACGAGGTTGACGTTGAGGTCGAGATCGAACGCGGTCGGCAAGGACGGCAGGCCGAGGTGAAGCTCGAGGTCAAGCCCTCGGCCGCTGTTCTCGATCGACACGAAACTGCCTAGCCCCGTTACTCGAGGTCGAAGCTAGCTAGTAAGTGCCGTCGTACGGGGAGAATTCTTTTGGGGGGAAATGACTTGGCAATACGGCTGTATATGTACTGCCTCCGGTCCTTTTAGTCTGCATTTAAGTTATCTTTGAAGTGAAAGTATCTCTACTTTGATGAAATTTATAGACAAAAGTTTCAATATTCACAATGAAAAATCAATATAGTTTGATTTGTTATAAAATGTAGTTTCATAGTTCATATATTTTTTCTTGTAGGTGTTGATATTTTTAAAAATAAATTTGGTAAGTTTGACTTGACCCAAATCCAGTAGGCCTAGTAAAAAGGACCCGAGGGAGTACATATGGCGCGGCGCAGGACGGACGGTGGAGGACAATGTATCTAGGGTTTCGGTTTCACAACAGAGTGGGGCACACACAGCTAGGCTACCTTCATATGAACCGAGCATGCGCGGATCAGGCCAGACTATGTTCATGCGTTTAAAAAAATGTTTGTGTAATTCAAAAAATAAAATAGCATCCAAACAAAATGTACGTTACATTTAAAACTATCTTCATGCGTTTCAAAAATATGTTTGGGATATTCTATTAAAAAATGTTCACATAATTAAAAAAAATGTTTTGTATCATTTCAGAAGTTGATTCAATGTGTATTCAGAAAATATTTAACACGTAGTCCAAAAAAAGTTCTAAAACATGCCGATCATCAGAAAAATGAACAAAAATGAATGTATCTAGAACTAATACATCCATTTCTCCGACAAGTATTTATGGACAGAGGGAGTATTTGACAAATGTTAATCGTGTTAAAAAATGTTAATCAATGGACTCGTCTTTTCTGTAAATTTGATCTTGTTTCTATCCTCGAATAAAAAAATGATATTGTTTGAAATGGCCGTGCATTACACTTTGCTATCTGAATTTAAAATGGCCCTGCATTACACTTTGCTATCTGAATTATGTCGTTGAACATCCGTTGATTTTTTTTCCAACCGAGCACCCCCTTTTCATTATTTGCTTAACGGAAATACAAAGTTCACTGAGCTAATATACAAATACCAAAAAGGAAAGGAGAAGGAAAAGACAGGGATGCAAGTTGGTGCATTGCGAGGAAACCCCGCTGCGAATGCTCGACTTGAATGCACTACGGGGCGAAAACCTGACAAATCATCTAAAGATGATCATGATAGTATAAAACCAAAAGACAAATGACAACCAGCAAATATGTCAACACTACTGACTAGGAGACCCTAACAAAAGACAACCAACCGATCATCACCAGGTAGAACCTACCAAGTGCACAAGCCATCATTACTTCATATAAGTGCAGAGATCAGCAACGAAACATCATGCTCCAGTGGCCTGCCCCATGCCCAGTGCAGCTGTCACGGGCTTCAACCGTGCCTTTATGTGGATTCTTTCATCAGCACAGGGACGCCTTATCAGGATTCTTAAGAAGACCTGCCCAATACAACATAAACAAGCACACAGTGAAAACGGCCTCAAAAGGAGAGAGAACAACATGTCCGTCAAAGGTTACTTTGTTTCTCAGGGTTCAAATGCCCTAGCACACAGCAGGAATGCACATCAATTAATACTTATGCCCTTCTCCTAATCAAGTGTGTTCCGATGCGTGGTTCAGTTTTCTTTGTTTGAAGCTAGCAACTGATAGGATACTACTTATGTGCACAATCGTTTGCCTCGTCAGTGTTAAACTGACCACGCCACGCTTAACAGATTTCAGCCAAACGGTTGTACAACAAGACCATGCTTTTTAACTAAACATGCGCTTACCGAGTTGCAATTGTGTGATTTGTAACTTGTTTTTTATTACTGCATCTTACTGGGCTCGTAGTTCTCGCAAAAAAATTCTGCAGATCATATTTTTTATTACTGCATTTCTAACTGAATGTCGCTTCCATGCTTTCTAACTTGTTTCTTATTGCTGCATCTTACGCTTTGTTATCTGAATTTTATGTTGTTGAACATCCGTGGACGTGGTCTATCTTTGCCGATTTCTCTCTGACTTAGGGTGCTAGACTTTTCAATCAACATATTCTCTAACTCTGGAATCAATTGTCTGAAGCTAGCATAGACTTCAACTATTAGGATACCGGCATGCAATTTGATATCCTATGAATTCATAACTAACACACAAAAAACTAGGACAATTATAAATCTTACAGAAAATAATTCCCTGCAACATATGCAATTTTCACAGTGGGTTTTATGCAATGGATATTTATACGGCTATTAATTAAACTATGAATGGCTTTAGGGTTTAAGAAATAGTCATTTTAATTACCAAAACTATAAATATACAGTAAAGCTCATGCAATGCATGCAAGGTTTATAAATGCACATCCTAAATTTGGAAAATTTGAGATGTGACAGGTCACCCCCTGGTATGTCGTCAGCTCGTATTGTCCTCGCTGCTCACAAGCCCAACCGGCCCTTCGTATAATTCCTATTGGTGATCCATCGCACAATTGGGTTATTATAATTTTTCTCCATTCGGACATAATAATTGGACTGCTGTCTGTCCAACACATGCAATAGAATAGATTGACCATTTTAGATTCGACATATGTAACTTCCGAACGATCTGGATTTAACAACAGGCCCAAACGACTCACTCGCCATCCAATCCACTTCTCACGCCTAGAGGAATCGAACGCAAAACCTGCTGCCTAGTATACGGGGGCGCTACCATCCGGCTAAGGCTGTTCTCGTGTTGTGGATACAGGTTAGCTTATTTTTGTACTCTCTGCGAAAGTGGGAAAAATAACAAGGGAAATGCTTCGTATCTATAGTCTGATAAGAAGTCCAGCATAAGACCATTCCAACACCGTCGATTCAATTGAAATCCGACACCTCACAAATTGTGTTCCTTTTGTTAAAAAGAAACATCAGCAGGGACATAATTGCCAGTGGCCCCTGCGCAAACCGCTCCCCTAATTCTTCCGCTATTCCAATCGTACCCGCACCTGCCCGAGCTTCTCCAGCTCGCACGCACCAGCCGGAGCGCCTCGCCCAGATCGCCCTCCCCCGCGCCTCTTGCTCTCCCAGCCGTCGAGCACCACGGCCACCCCACTGGCCAGCTCCGCCCCTTGCTTCTCTGGACCACATCATCTTCTCCACCGGTGACAACGCTGGTGTGCCCTCATCTATGATTCGTGCTTCGACAGGTCAAATCAGGTGCGCCATCGACTGAGTCGGCTGACGGAGTAGCACCAGCCAGCCCGAGAACCTACTGCGGAGCAATCCCCCACCCCCAAAATTACAACCACCCTATTTTGAAATCACATCTAACGCCCCTGATTTCTATCAGACTATGAACTATTCACTTTGCAGTTTCTGCTATGCAATTTTCTCTGTATTTTTCATCCATGAATCGAGTAGTCCTTTGGTTTGTATGTTCATTGGGTGACTAGTATTGTTCTGGTCACGTGTTACGTCATTTACCATCAAACTTTTTTCTATGTCAAGCTTAGTTGATAACGCGATAACCCATAGCTATGTATGTAGACAGTCGTGGCTATTCTGCAGTTTCAATACTCGGTGCTTCGAATGATAGCAGTTTTCTTTTGCTTCAAGCATTTGTGCTTCCTACGTAGTGGAATTTCAATATATTGCCATGCTTCCAGGTTATTGCTGCATCTACTATCTTTTGTATGTACGTTTGGAATTTCAATCTATTTCCATGCTTCCTTGGTATACATATTATTTCATCATAGTTTTAGCATCTATACTTCCTCAGAGTCTTATGTACATATACTTCTTTCATGCAATGGAACTTCAGTGTCTTGCCATGTTTGCTAGATGTACAGATGTGTGGTTCGGAGCATCCATGCTTTTATGTACAGATATAACTGCAATCATGCTTCCTGAGTTAGTATATGTGTTTCCAATGTGTGTGGATTTTTATTTCATTTTCACCAAACATGTTACATTATATTTCTCATAACTTGTACAATTTCCTTTTCTTGCATCGCCACTTCAGGTTGTATAATTCGCCTTTTCATTCTAGTAATAATACATATATTATAAGGCAGCCGCCAAGTCGGTCCTCCTCCTCCAAAAAAGAAAGCTAGGGTTTCGCCTCTTGTCAGCGCCGCCGAGGGTCCGCCTCGTCTCCGGTGGCCCTAGGGCCATGGAGGCGTGGTGGATCCTGCCAAGGGCCGGCGGGAGGGCTAAGTTTTCACTCGTTTTTTCCCGTCTTGTTAGGGTTTGTGTCCTGCTCAGGAAGGCGAGACGGTGGTGGCTCCCTGAAGATAGAATAAAGGTCTCCCCGCCTAGCCCCCGTTCCGGCGATGCATCTAGCATAGTTTGTGGGCGTGTGGAGGTGTGTCTCCGGCGGATCTACCTTTGGTGGATTTGCTCGGATCTCGTCGTTGTTCGTCTACGTTCGTGTGTCTTCGGGTTGAATCTTTCCAACCTACGTTATTCTTCATCGGCGGCGGTTGTGGTTCTGGTGCGCTGGTCCTATAGGGCCTTAGCACGACGACTTCCCGACTGTCTACTACAACAAGTTGTGCCCGACTCCAGCGATGGAGGGGTGATGACGGCGGCGCGCCTTTGGCTCACTTCAGTGCTTGTAGTCGTCGCCAGGTGGTCTATGGATCTGGATGTAATTTTTATTTCTGGTGTTCATTGTACTGCCATGATTGAAAATGAATAGATTGGATGTTTTTCCGCAAAAATAAAATAAAAATAATACGTATATTATATATTTGTATTTCATTGCATATATCTTCCCAGGCTGATCCATCGCCATTTGTAACCCTATGTTCTCATGCCTAAGACAGTTACGATGACACGATTGCCAATCTATTTTCTATTGCATGTAACTGTTGATAACCCACAAGTATATGGGATCGCAACAGTTTTCGATAAGTAAGAGTGTCGAACCCAACGAGGAGCTAAAGGTAGAACGAATATTCCCTCAAGTTCTATCGACCACCGATACAACTCTACGCGCGCTTAACGTTTACTTTACCTAGAACAAGTATGAAACTAGAAGGACTTTGTAGGTGTGAAAGGATAGGCTTGCAAGAAAATAAAGAACATGTAAATATAAACTAGGGGCTGTTTAGATAAAGAAACAATAAAGTAAATATAGCGAGTGTGGAAAAGTGGTGGTAGGAGTTGTGAAATTGCCGTAAGCAATTGACTATGTTACTAGACCGATAGCAAGTATTATGTGGGAGAGGCCACATCTAGCATGTCATCCCTGACTTGGAATTCTATGCACTTATGATTGGAACTATTAGCAAGCGTCCGCAACTACTAACGTTCATTAAGGTAAAACCCAATCATAGCATTAAGATATATTGGTCCCCCTTTAATCCCATATGCAACAATCCCCTTACTCGGGTTTAAGCTTCTGTCACTCTAGCAACCCACTATAAGCGAATCATGAACGTATTGCAACACCCTACAACGGGAATCCCTCACGCTTGCGCGACACGGAGGGCACAACAGGACTGCAACATAACCACAAGCAAATTAAATCAATCATAGCAATTCATCAACCACCAATAGGACAATGAAAATCTACACAGACATCATAGGATGGCAACACATCATTGGAAAATAATATGAAGCATAAAGCACCATGTTCAAGTAGAGGGTACAGTGGGTTGCGGAGAGTGGACCACTGAATATAGATGGGGAAGGTGATGGAGATGTTGGTGAAGATCATGGTGATGATGATGACCTCCGGCGTATGCTCCGCGCCATCGGGAAGCAAGGGGAGAGAGCCCCCTTCTTCTTCTTCTTCCTTGACCTCCACCCTAGATGGGAGAAGGGTTTCCCCTCTGGTCCTTCGCTCTCCCATGGCTTGGGAGAGGCGAGCCCCTCCGAGATTGGATCTATCTCTCTGTTTTCAGATTACGTATTCTGCCCTCGCACCGTTTCCTTTATATCCGGAGATCCAGTAACTCCGATTGGATTGAAACCTTCGCCCAGATCGTTTTCCAAAATTAGCTTTCTTGCGGCCAAAGAAGGGCATCAACTGCCTTACGGGTGGCCCACGAGTGGGGGGCCGCCCTCTTTAAGTGGGCGTGGGCCCTTATCTCGTGGGCCACCTCGGCATCGCCTCGTTGATTCTTCCTCCAAAAATTACAAATATTCCAAAATAATTCTCCGTCCGTTTTATCCCGTTTGGACTCCGTTTGATATTGGGTTTCGCAAAACAAAAACATGCAATGCAGACGAACCGCACTGGGCCTTTGGATCAATATGTTAGTCCCAAAAATTGTATAAAAAGTTGCCAAAAGTATATGAAAGTTGAATAATGTTGGCATGGAACAATAAAAAATTATAGATACGACGGAGACGTATCAGCATCCCCAAGCTTAATTCCTGCTCGTCCTCGAGTAGGTAAATGATAAAAAAGATAATTTCTGATGTGGAATGCTACGTAGCATAATCTTGATCATATGTCTAATCATGGCATGAATATTAAGACACGAGTGATTCAAAGCAATAGTCTATCATTTGACATAAATAAAATAATACTTCAAGCATACCAACCAAGCAATTATGTCTTATTGAAATAACATAGCCAAAGAAAGCTCATCCCTACAAAATCATATAGTCTGGCTATGCTCCATCTTCACCACACAAAATATTCACATCATGCACAACCCCGATGACAAGCCAAGCAATTGTTTCATAATTTTGACATTTCTCAAACCTTTTCAACTTTCATGCAATACATGAGCGTGAGCCATGGACATAGCACTATCGGTGGAATAGAATATGATGATGGGGGTTATGTGGAGAAGACAAAAAAAGGAGAAAGTCTCACATCGACGCGGCTAATCAATGGGCTATGGAGATGCCCATCAATTGATGTCAACGTGAGGAGTAGGGATTGCCATGCAACGGATGCACTAGAGCTATAAGTGTAAAGAACTCACATACTTATTGCAATAATCTATTAGTCATCAAAACAAAGTACTACACGCATGCTCCCAGGGGGATATATTGGTATTAAAAGATCATCGCTCGTCCCCGACCGCCACTCATAAGGAAGACAATCAATAAACACCTCATGCTCCGACTTTGTTACATAACGGTTCACCATACGTGCATGCTATGGGACTTGTAAACCTCAACACAAGTATTTCTCAATTTCACAATTACTCAACTAGCACGACTCTAATATCACCACCTTTATATCGCAAAACTATTGCAAGGAATCAAACATATCATATTCAGTGATATACAAGTTTATGTAGGATTTTATGACTAACCATGTGAATGACCAGTTCCTCATCTCTCTAAATAGATATAAGTGAAGCAAGAGAGTTTAATTCTTTATACAAAAGATATGCCCACGCTCTAACAAATATAAGTGAAGCAAAAGAGCATTCTACAAATGGCGGTTGTCTAAGTGAAGAGAAACAGCAATCCAAACTTCAAATGATATAAGTGAAGCACATGAAGCATTCTATAAAGCCATACTCAAAAGATATAAGTGAAGTGCAAAGAGCATTCTATAAATCAACCAAGGACTATCTCCTACCAGCATGGTGCATAAAATAAAAATGAAAGCTAAATGCAAAAGACGCTCCAAGATTTGCACATATCACATGAGCAAAAGCGAATTCGAAACATACCGATACTTGTTGAAGAAAGAGGGGATGCTCTTCAAGGGCATCCCCAAGCTTAGACGCTTGAGTCTCCTTGAATATTTACTTGGGGTGCCTCGGGCATCCCCAAGCTTGAACTCTTGCCTCTCTTCCTTTTCCTCATATCAAGACATCCTCGTTTAGACACTACATCCACACAAAACTTCAATGTAAAACTTCG
This sequence comes from Aegilops bicornis, assembly GCA_021605145.1. Lineage (NCBI taxonomy): Eukaryota > Viridiplantae > Streptophyta > Magnoliopsida > Poales > Poaceae > Aegilops > Aegilops bicornis. The sequence goes on from JAHIAL010000011.1 coordinate 1,180,998, forward strand.
GTAAGATCCGTTAGTACAATAAAGCAAATCACCACTCTAAGTACTGTTGCAAACCAATTCATATTTTGTTTTTGCATTGTGTCTACTGTAGTATAACTTTTTCATGGCTTAATCCACCGATATAAATCGATAGTTTCATCAAAACAAGCAAACTATGCATCAAAAACAGAATCTGTCTAAAACAGAACAGTCTGTAATAATCTGAACATTCACCATACTTCTGATACTTGAAACTTTCTGCAAAATTAGGAAAAATAAACAATTTGTACAGAAAGACAGTGCAAAAAGAATCAGAACCATTTGACGTTCCAGTAAAAAATTAAAATTCGCGCACTATAGCCAAAGTTTCTGTCCTGCACCGCACAAACCAACACGCATTGTAAACATCCTAAAGGCAAACCTTGGCACATTATTTTTATAATAAAATGAAATTGTACAAGGGAATAATTATTTTTGTTGAAAAGTTTCTGTAATCAAGATTCACAAAGTTTCCGTGAGCATGAACAAAGTTCAAGGAGCTCTCCCACTTCAATGATGCTTGTCTTTCTTACTTTCACTTTCCTTTTGAAAAGTTTTTAGGTTCCCCTCTTTATTTTTTTGTTTTTAGACTATAAGAAAGCACTCAACAGAAATAAATGACTCTTTAAAACTTCCGGGGTGTCTCCTTGGCAGCACTTTCTTTAAAGCCATTAAGCTAGACATATAGTGCTCAAGTAATGATTCACTAGAGTTAGACCACATTTTATGGATTAGGACCAATTTGTATGCATTTTTCATATTTCTAGCTATTTTTAATCATTTTTTGAGTGGCAAAAATGTTTGTTTGTGAAGAACCAACCAAATAATTGTTGCAAAATTGGACCTAATCAATTTTATAAAATATTAGGCCATATTAAATGCACAATTGACCAAATGGTTGGGTGTAAAAAGTTTTGATCCACCTCTCGTGAAAAAGACAAATTCCCGCCGGTTCAGCTGGAAGCGGGTCAAATTTGAACTGCAACTGCCTCATAGTTTGCTCTTTATTTTTTCAAAAAATCATTTATAGGTACATAAGTATCTATTTAATAAGAGAAACACCAAAAAAATTCCAAGATTCAACCACTAGCTAAGGCAGTCAAGCCCTACTGCTTTGACCGCATTTTGAAACAGGAATAAAAATTTAAAAAATCAAAAAATTGGAAAACCTTCGCATTGTGTCATTATATGTGACCAAGTTTCCAGGAAAAATAATAAACTTGTAATACGGAAATTATTTTAGAAAAGTGTTCTCCGAAATGAGCTGTCATGACTGAAGATTCATGGCTTTCAAGCCAAATGATCAATCTTATGGCCACATTCATGGCATAGTTTGTTCAAATGATCTCATATTGTGCACAAGGGTACATATTGGAATTCCAAACAATGTTGCCTAAGGGAGTTTTCACTTTCTTTGCACGGAAAATTACTTTTCCATTTTCCAAGTGCCTGAAATGAGGTTTTTTTTTGTGAAGGACCTACCATATATTTGTTGCAAAATTGGACCTAAGCAATTTTATAAAATACCAGCCATATTTAATGCACAATTGACCAAATGGTTGGGTGTAAAAAGTTTTGATCCACTTCTGGTGAAATGTATAAATTCCCTTGATTCAAATTGAAGCGGGTCAAATTTGAACTGAAGCTGCCTCATAGTTTGCTATTTATTTTTTCCAAAAATCATTTCTAGGTACATAAGTATCTATTTAATCAGAGAAATACCAAAAAAATCCAAGATTCAACCACTAGCTAGGAACGGTCAAGCCCGTCGTTTTGACCGCATTTCAAAACGGGCATAAAAAATTCAAAAAAAATCAAAAAATTGGAAAACCTTCGCATTGTGTCATTATATGTGACCAAGTTTCCAGGAAAAATAATAAACTTGTAATACGGTAATTATTTTAAAAAAGTGTTCTCGTAAATGAGCTATCAAGTGTGAAGATTCATGGCTTTCAAGCCAAATGATCAATCTTATGTCCACATTCATGGCATAGTTTGTTCAAATGATCTCATATTGTGCACAAGGGTGCATATTGGAATGGCAAACAATGTTGCCTAAGGAAGTTTTCATTTTCTTTGGACGAAAAAACCATTTTTCATTTTCCGAGTGCCCAAAAGGATGTTTTTTTGTGAAGTAACTAACAAATAATTGTTGCAAAATTGGACCAAATCAATTTTCTAAAATACTAGGACATATTTAATGCACAATTGACAAAATGGTTAGGCGCAAAAAGTTTTGATCCACCTCTCGTGAAAAAGACAAATTTCCGCCGATTCAGTTGTAAGCGGGTCAAATTTGAACTGCAGCTGCCTCATAGTTTGCTATTTATTTTTTCCAAAAATCATTTCTATTTACATAAGTACCTATTTAATCATAAATACATGGTTTGGTGGTGTACGTCGAGGTTTGGGCGGTGGCCGAGGGCCCCAACTCTAGAGTGCGTAAACTCGCATGCCTGGCCAAGCGTGGTCACCAAGTGACGTATGGCGTTGCCATGTGTTCTGGGCGGCCTAGGTATGTCTAGTGGGTTTGGCACTCCCCAGGTAGGTGCTAGGAAGAAAATCACAACATAATATTCTCACGAGGAGACCGATCGATGCTCAAACATGAATAAGCAGCCAAGTGTTTGATTTGCGGTACGGGAAATGCACATGGCTAATGGGCGTGAGTTTTGGCTGAGGATGATCAGTTACTAAGAAGACCGTCTTCACAAATTTTCAGCTCAAAAGGAGGAGCCTATGTGGTACTTGCTTTGCAAACTACCACACTGGACATAAATACGAATGTTGAAGCTCGGCTCAAAATAATAAATGGATTGAGCTGGCATTTGGTGGAGGATGGTTATTTGGGCATAGAAAAGCACTGTAGAAAATGGATACTATTTGGACATGCCAAAGTGGTACTTCCTTCACAAACTGTTGTTCTGAACAGAATAGGAAAATGAATATTTTTGAATTATTTTTGAACTAGGCAAGGAAGGTTTTTACATATTTGACGAAGATATGACCCAAAGAATTTATGAGATTTTTTTGGGAATTTTGGGAATGACAGAAATATAGGTTGCTTCACAACCTAGGGCAAAAACTGCCACATGGACATGACACTTAGGAATAACTTATGAGGTGGCGCCGAGTCATAGCAACCCACCACAATTTACAAGGCTATGACCATCTATATTTGTCGTTAACAACTAGAAATAAGGCAGCGGACTAGCGCTATTTGCTTTATGACCTTTTCGTGTAAGGAAATTACGACCTTTCTAACCAAAATGGTCACAATGGTTTAGGGTTTGGAGCCCCTCGAACAGCTTTTCACGAATTGGTCTGAAATGGTCATAGATCTATGACCAATTCTTCCAGAGTCACTGACAGAAGGTCACTAGTTGACATATTTCTTGTAGTGTTTGAGGATTTTGATGATGAAGACTTTGAGGATTTCTTCTTTTTCTTTGCATCATCAGAACTGTAATTCTTTTATTTCTTCTTCTTTGATTCCTTTTCCCACTGAGGACAATCTTGAATGTAGTGTCCAGATTTCTTGCATTTGTGACAAAGCCTCTTCTTGTAGTCACTGGATGAGGAATCATTGCTCCTTGAGGGTTTTCCAAAGCGACAACGTCTTGAGAACTTCTGGAATTTCTTCACAAGCAGTGCTAGCTCATGGCTCACTTCTTCAGGATCACCAAGGCTGCTACCAGAGTCTTCATCTTTAGACTCAGAAACTGCCTTGGCCTTCAGTGCACGTGATCTGCCATAGCTCGACCCATAGAGATCTCTCTTTTCAGTAAGCTGGAACTCATGAGTATTTAGCTTCTCGAGGATATCAGCGGGATCAAGTGACTTGTAATTAGCACGTTCTTGTATCATCAATGCCAGAGTATCAAATGAGGAATCAAGCGATCTCAACAATTTCTTCACCACCTCATGGTCGGTGACGTCAGTGGCACCAAGTGCTTGAAGCTCATTTCAGATGTCAGTGAGGCGATCGAAGGTTTGTTGAACATTTTCATTGTCGAGTCTTTTGAAGCGGTTGAAGAGATTGCGAAGAACATCAACTCGAGAGTCACGCTGTGTTGAGACTCCTTCATTCACTTTGGACAGCCTATCCCAGATAAGCTTAGCAGTTTCCAAAGCACTCACTCTTCCATACTGTCCTTTGCTCAGATGGCCACATATGATATTCTTGGCTTGAGAATCTAGTTGCTTGAATCTCTTCACATCAGCAGCATTCGTGAGAAGGTGTGGTGAGGAACACCATTTTCCACAACATACCGTAGATCGTTATCAATTGCCTCAAGATGCATTCTCATCTTATTCTTCCAATGAGGGTAGTCTATCCCATCGAAGGTAGGACACCCAGCAGAGACCTTGATCATACCAAGGTCGACATAACTAAAACTCTAGGCGGTTAAACCAAAATCACACGTAACAAGGGAGTACCTTGCTCGATACCAATTGAAAGTGCGTTATATCGACCGGAGGGGGGTGAATAGGCGATTTTATGAATTCTTCAACGAGGAATTTGCAGGTGAGGAAATTCCTTAGCGAAGAACTACTTGCGGAATAAGTACTCAAAAGTAAACATAACAGAACACAATAATGGTCATCATAATGAAATGAAGACAAGCGTAGAAGTACGTAGCGTAAACACAGGATAACACAGGATGAAGACAAACAAACTGAAGAAATTGAACTGAGGAAATTGAGAAAGTCTTCAGTCAAAGTCTTAAAACATATATGAACAAGAAGCCAACAACTCTAATGAGGAAATGAAAGAGTTGGGGAAATAGAACCAGTAAGCTTGGTGTAGACAATGATTTGGTAGACCAGTTCCAACTGTTGTCTCAGTTGTACATCTGGTTGGAGCGGCTAGGTATTTAAACCTGAGGACACACATGCCCGGACACACAGTCCTCACATATTCTCCTTGAGCTAAGGTCACACAGACCTCGCCCAATCACTCGTGGTAAGTCTTCAGGTGACTTACGAACCTTCACGAACTCGGTCACTCGGCGATCCAAAATTTCCTCTTGGATGCTCTAGACCATGACGCCTAACCGTCTGGAAGAAGCACAGTCTTCAAACGTAAGAAGCGTCGGATCCACACAGGATCAATCTCTTCAGTGATGCTCAATCACTTTGGATTTGTAGGTGTTTGGGTTTGGGTTTTCCTCACTTGATGATTTTCGCTCAAAGTCCTCGGAAGATGGGATGCTCTCAAATGACAAGTGTCAGTTTCGCTCGAAGCATCCAACCAGCTAGTGGTTGTAGGGGGCGGCTATTTATAGCCTAGGGAGCAGCCCGACATGATAAGACATAAATGCCCTTCAATTATATGACCGTTAGGTGGGTAGATTTTTTAGGACAGCTGGTGCTTAGCACAACAACGGTCGCAAATTTGAGGCTCAAATTCCTTAGGGCTATCATGTTCCTCACTGTGTAGGCAGTCCGCACTGGTGAATTCCTAACTCCTCAGTCAGAACAAATTCCTCAGAGACCCGGAAAAAGCTGCGTCTCACATCCTGAAGAATATGACTGAACTGTATGAGATTTCCAATGGCTTCACTCGAAGGGATTGGTAGGTGTAGGATTTTGAGTTGAGCATCACATGGAAATTTTTCCTTAGTATTTCCTCGACCCCCTTTAACAGTACGGTGTTTCCTATGAATCAAGAAAGACAAAAAGAATCTACGAAAACAGAAGTCTTCACGATTCATGTTCCTCAAATGAATACCAAGTCTTCAAGGTCACACCAATTTCTTCACTTTCAAGTCTTCAGAAAGTCTTCAGAAATCCAAAGTCTTCAGTCGAACAACTTCATTTTTAGGGGTCGACTTTCTCTCAGAATATCAAACTCCTCATAGACTTATAGACCTGTACACTCACAAACGCATCAGGCCCTTAACCTATAAGTCTTCAATACACCAAAATCACTAAGGGGCACTAGATGCACTTACACAAGGCCATCATGTAGTTAGATTCTTTGGTGCAGACATTTGGAGGCATGTTGTAAGGGATAAAAAGCACTGGCCACATGCTGTATGTGGCGCTCTGGTGGCCAAATGGGTTAAATCCATCTGAAGATAAGGCAAGTCTAATGTTTCTCGGGTCAAGACAAGCGCTTAGGTGCTTGTGATTGAAGCTTTTCCACTCACTACCATGTGATGGATGGCTCATTACATTCTGATCTCTGAAATCCTGGTTCCTAGAATGCCACAGTGTCGAATGTGGGGTTCCCGCAAACCCTTAAGGTTCGAACACTGGGGTGCACGTGAAGTCTTTCCGTCCTACCGATCTATGCCCTAGCTCGCTAAGATCTCGCAGACGAACTCGATTTAACTCGCAACACGTAAAGACACGAGGTTTATATCGGTTCGGGCCACCGTTGTGGTATAATACCCTACTCTTGTGTGGTGGTGGATTGCCTCTAGGGCTGATGATGAACAGTACAAGGGAAGAACAGCATCCTGAGGTTGAGGTGTTCTTGTGGCTAGGGTAGGCTCTCGATCGGGTTGGATCAAGCTAAGATGAGATGCCTCTACTTTGGTGGCTAGCTTTAATTATATAGGCCCTAGCCCTCTTCCCAAATATCGAGCGGGAAGGGAGCCAACAACGGCGGGCAAATTTGAAGGGGGACAACTAGTACAAGCTTTCCTGACAAAAGTGGTTTTCGCCTGCGAAAAGCTTTGGTGGTGACGCCATCTTGGGCTCCATGATGACCTCCGTCTTGCCTTACTCCTGGTCTTGGTCTCATTGCACCAATATAGCTACCTTTGCCTGATGCCTCGGTACTCTTCGCCTGCGCTGGCCTCCTTAGCACCAAAGAGAAAATAAGGACGCTGCGTGCACTAGCGCCCGCATGGCACCAGCGATGGTGTCGTTACGTCATGGCTCACGCCACGAGGGCCTCATGAGGTTTTGCCCGCCTTTGATATCTCCGCTCCTCATGAGCCTGCCTGGCTAGGCTACTCCGAGAGGAGGTCTTCATTCGTCGCCTCGCGAGGGTCTTGGATGCCTTGTTGATGAAGATGGGCCGTCTGACTCTTGGCTTAGCCACGCCGTGGAGCATGAGCGAGAGCAAAGTCTGGGACCCCCAGTTCCCCCGAAGCAGCCGACACCTGATACATCCTCTCTTGTTTTAGCATCATGAAACAACCTCTACAATCTTGGTGAAATTGGAAAATTCCTCAAACATTATGAGGAATCCTCTTCACAGCATCGCCATCTTTCCATCTTGATGATTTGCATTTCGGGCATTCACTTAAGTTGGCATAATCCTTCCGAATGTAACACAATTATTCTTACAAACATGGATCCTATAATATCCAATTCCAACCGCATGAAGGAAATTCTTCATTTTATCAGAGGTGTGTGGCAGCTCGGCGCATGTCACAGGAAAGCTTTTATGAAAGCAGCCAACATCGTGATCGAATGATTTGTTGGTCATCCGCTCAGATGTCTTCCCAAATATCGAGCAGGAAGGGAGCCAACAACGGCGGGCAAATTTGAGGGGGGACAAGTAGTACAAGCTATCCTGACAAAACTGGTCTTCGCCTGCGAAAAGCACTGCTGGTGACGCCGTCTTGGGCTCGACGACGACCTCCGTCTTGCCGTCCTCCTGGTCTTGGTCTCGTTGCACCAATATAGCAACCTTTGCCTGATGCCTCGGTACTCTTCGCCTACGCTGGCCTCCTTAGCACCAAAGAGGAAATAAGGACGCTGCATGCACTGGCACCCGCCTGGTGTCGTTCATCATGGCTCACGTCACGAGGGCCTCATGAGGTTTTGCCTCGCCTTGATATCTCCGCTCCTCGTGAGCCTGCTTGGCTAGGCTACTCCAGAGGAGGTCTTGCGTCGTCCGCCGCGCGAGGATTGGACCCTTGCGAGGGTCTTGGATGCCTTGTTGATGAAGATGGGTCGTACAGCCTGCTAGCTTAGCCACGCCGTGGGCCACAGGCAGGCAAGTCTGGGGACCCCCGTTCCCAGAATGCCGACAGTAGCCCCCGGGCCGAAGAGTGCCCTTTGGCTTGGCCATGGTGAAGCCAAGGGTCAAGTTCGGAGCACCGTGGGCCCCAAAAGCCTGCGGCCTTGGTTGACAAGTGGCGGTTGATTGGACGTGGGCGTCTCCGCTTCCCCGCACTGCCTCGGCAACTGCTTGTCCTGACAAAAGGTTAGCGCGGGCAGTTCTTGCCTTCATTGCTTCTTCATCACCTCACTCCAGATCCCCTTTCTCGCTCTTCACCGCCGCTACCTCCAGATCTGCTCCAGCCTAGCTCTGCATTTGCCGCCCATGGCGCCGCGCAATGTCAAGACTTTATTCGGCACCGTCTTGGTATGAGCCCACTCTTGAAGTGCCCACCGTCACAGAGAAGAGCCTCGCCCGCAAGGCCCACCGACGGCGGGGAGAAACCGAGTGTGGGAAGACGGAACTCCGTCTTGCTTCCGATGAGCCGGAGCCTGAGGGGAGCACCTTCTTCCCTTTCTTCTCGAGCAGCGTCGCATTTGGGTTGGTCCCCCTTTCTTCGATTTCTTTTATGAAGTCCTCGACCACTACGGTCTGCAGGCGTTGCATCTCCATCCCAACTATGTCCTCCTCCTGTCCATCTTCGCCTACTACTGTGAGGCGTACGTAGGCGTGATGCCATCTGTGGCGCTCCTGCCCCATTTCTTCTTCCTCCGTGTCAGCGAGACGCACATCTCCGGGTGTGCTAATTTCGTTGCATGCGGCAAGGCCAACTCGATCTCGAGCACCGGGAAGAGGGCCGACAACATTCGACCAAATGGGTCATGATGGACGCCAAGCACGCCGACCCACGTCTGGCGTTGCCAACGGTGGCGCCCCTTCCAACGGGGTGGCCCAAAGCGGAGCTCGTCGATGAGCGGACATCGTCGGTGTTGGGGCAGATGATGACCGACTTGAAGCCGGGCAACGCGAGGGCGGCCAGTAATCGGGGATGCTCCGAGGGAGTTGTTGATGCTGCGGGTTGCCCCTCCTCAGGCGCCCCCTCTAGGAGCTTGAAGAAGAGGAAAATAAGACCCGTCTAAGGCCGGGGGACCTGCCTGGCGATGAATTGGACGCCATCCTGCGCCTCATAGTCGGGGACAACCAGGAGTACGCGCCTAGCGCCTTCGTTCCCCTGTTCCAACGCAGGGACTGGGAGGAATTCGTCGCCTCCAGGCCGGCTATTGATGCGGCTGCTGGTGCCGCCCGGTGCTTCGGGAGCTCCTACGGCACAGAAACCGGTGGAGGTGTCTTCTGGCGAACCCCGCGGAGAGGGGGAAGAGGAGGTGGACTCGGAGAAGACTCTGGAAGAGGTGGGGGAGACTTCCCCTCTGAGCAAGGCCGAGATTCTCCGCGCCCTTCCTGATGATGCCGAGGCCGACGCCTACCAAGGGGAGAGGGAGCAACCCCTCGTCCCGACGAGGGGTAGGTCGTCGCTGGTGGCCCGTGGTGCCGCCTCCGCCCCGACACCTCATGGGGCTGGATCCGGTTCGCCTCACCGCCCGCTGGGCGCCACGAGCCCGAACGTCTGCTTCCTCGTGTCCCGGCTGCTCGGGCTTCAAGCTCCCCAAGCGGAAGTATGTTGCGGTGGATCAAGAGTGTCTTAAAGCTTCGCCTTGTCCTTGTTTGTACATCGCCATTTTCTCGACGCCGCCTTGGTCGATCAGGCCGACATCTTCGGCGAAAAAGAAGAAGGAAGACGCAGCGGCCGTGCCTCCCCCCCGCAGAGAAAGGAGGCAGTAGCACCCGAGTCTCCCCAGCCCGGTCGTCCTCGCCAGGCCAAGAGGAGCATCGCCGCGTGGAGTCAGCCCCCAGGGTCCCGCTGGCTCCGGAGGTGCCAGCGCCTGGTGCGGCTGACGAGGTCCCAGCTGCTCCGGAGCCCGCGATCCGCCAGGCCCTGGTGATGATGTCGCCTCCTCCCGCTGCTGCACGTCCAATCCTAGGTTCTTCGCCGCTGTTGCTCGAGCGTGTTTCTTTTGAGATGACCCAGTTGCAGCGGATCTCCCGAAAGCGCTGACTCCACGCTCTTGTGGCCAGGCGCCTGGAGCTGGCCTCAGGTTGGCTCCACTCCGACTTGGCTATTCGCGCGGCGCTGGGCCAGGCCGCCGCGGCTTCTGAGAAGGAGAAGCGGAGCACCACCAACGCCGCAGCCGATCGTGAAGACGGGCTACCGAAAGACGCCAAGGCCGCCATGATCGCGGCCGTGCACTTGAGGACGAAGTTGCAGAGCTCGCATCACCAGCACGCCGAAGAAGCACGCTGCCGCCAAGGGAAGGAGGGGGAGGTGAAGGCCTGAGAGGACACCGTGAAGAACCACGATGCCGAGCTGGCGGAGTTGGAGAAGACGCAGGCCGCCGAGCGGAGCCGGTTGGAAGGGCTAGAGCAGAAGGCGAAGGCGAGGGAGGCCGATCTCGACGCCAAGGCGCCAGTCCTGGCTGAAGATCGCGCGGCCTTCGCCTACCTCGAGGACAGGTCTCGCAAGGCGCTGAAGACGCTCTACGAGCACGGCCTGGAGAAGTCGCTGGCCACTGATGAGGACGGCCCCGCCCGGCTGCTTCCTCTCTTGGTGAAGGCGCTTGAGGAGGTCGTTGATGGCCTCGGTCCCATGGCGGAGGCAGAAGCTCGTGTCCTATCTTCGGCTGCACTGACTTGCGTCTTTCACCATGTGCACCTTCGCAAACCCTAGCGCGCCTTGACGAGCTGCCGGAGCCTATTGCTGAAGATCAATGTGAGACCGCCGCACGCACCATGCGAGGTCGTGTGGAGGCCTTTGCCGAAGAAGTTCAGCGACTTTGTCTCCGCCTCCGTCGCGGTGCCGCCGATCCTGCGGTGGGTGGTGAAGGCGAGAACATCGCCGCTTCATGAGGAAGCGCCTTCCGCAGCGATGGCAACGCCCGAGGTGACCTGCAGCTATTTCTCCCGCTTGCTCCTCGCAACATGTGTCAGCCTCGTGGAGGCGTTTAGACTTTTCGCTTGATGTCGTGGAGTGTCGGTGTCAAACCGCGGATCTCGGTAGGGGGTCCCGAACTGTAAGGCCAAGGCTGATGGTAACAAGAAGTAAGGGACATAGATGTTTACCCAGTGTTCGGCCCTCTCGATGGAGGTAAAACCCTACTTCATGCTTGATTAATATTGATGATATGGTTAGTACAAGAGTAGATCTACCACGAGATCGTAGAGAGGCCAAACCCTAAGAGCTAGCTTATGATGGTATGATTGTAATTGTGATCGGTCTTCTAAGGACCAACCTCTCCGGTTTACATAGACACCGGAGAGGGCTAGGGTTTAGACAGAGTCGGTTACAAGGAAGGAAATATAATATCCGGATCGCCAAGCTTGACTTCCACGCCAAGGAAAGTCCCATCCGGACACGGGCCGAAGTCTTGAGTCTTGTATCTTCACGCTTCAATAGTCCGGACGTTGTACACAGTCCGACTGTCCGGATACCCCCTAATCCAGGACTCCCTTAGTAGCCCCTGAACCAGGCTTCAATGACGATGAGTCCGGCGTGCAGTCTTGTCTTCGGTATTGCAGGGCGGGGTCCTCCTCCGAATACTCCAAGGTAATTGTCGAACACTTAAACAGTGTCCGGATCCACAAGGTGATCTTCGTATGCCACCGTAGAGGGAATAATGTTTCACAAATGCAATCTGCTGACAACTTCTTAAGCAACGCGACGTGTCGCTACGGCCAGGTCATTATTCGAACCGTTCTTTCCACAACCAGCCACAGTGCATATCGCGAGGCGGTTTCCTTGACACGTCTTGTCAAACAGAGATCGTGCCCCCTTATTACGAGATTCTCATCAATACGGGTATGGGTAATCCCACCACATTATCAATCGTGACGCTTGGGAAGCAAGCGATTCCCAACGGGCAAGTGGGGAGGCGCACCGCCTTCGTCGCCTCTATAAAGGGATAAGATTCCCTCATTTTTACCCACGCCTTCTTCCTCCTTTGCCCATCCTTGCCACCTCGAGCTCCAGCGCCCAAGCCCAAGTCTCCTCCGCACAGCTAAACATGTCCGGAGCAGGAGGCAGGTGGGTGGCTTCCACCGTCAAGGAGAAGCACATCAAAAATCTTCGGGCGGCCGGATACTTGGCCGCAGACATAGCGCACCGGCTACCGGACGCTGGGCAGGTCATTCCGACCCCAGGACCTCAAGACAGAGTCGTGTTCGTCGCCCACTTCGTCCGTGGACTAGGATTTCCACTCCACCCCTTTGTCCGCGGGCTTGTGTTCTACTGTGGGCTAGATTTCCACGATATAGCCCCGAATTTTGTCCTCAACATCTCGGGCGCTCATCGCCGCTTGGGAGGCCTTTCCTCCGCATCCGGCCTCATTTCGGCCTATATCGCAAAACCTTCAAGGTGAAGCCGAAGGTTGTAAGCGGATGAAGCGGAGTGCGGAGGGAGCCATGGTGGGCAAGATGCCTAACGCCACTGGCTGGACGGCTCCTTCGCGGAAACCGTAAAAGGATGCCAATCGGGGTGGTTCTACATCACCGAGCCACGCGGCTCCAGCTGGGCAGCGGCCCCCGAGTTCCGACCTGGAACACCCATGCGGTTCGCCTCCTGGGAGGAGAAGGGCCTGTCCTGGGGCGATTCCACGGAGCTGGCCGGACTCCAGACATGTATCAAAAGCATGAAGGACAAGAACATCAAACTTGTCAACGTGATCCAGGTCATGCTTTGTTCGCCGGATCCCGCCTCGCCAAAGCGGGCGGTTAACTGTGGGAGTTCGCCCCGCCGAACACCGTGACGCCCGTGGTTTCACGACATAACGCACTCTAAGGCGCATGGAAAGTGTTGTTCAAGGCCTCAAGTACCTCCTCCCACATCTCGAGGACCGCGGGCTTCACGCCCTGCTGGGTCCTAGTCAGTGAGTTCTCGACTACCACCGACACAGCTTTTCCCCAATATATTCACGGGAGTCCCTCAAGTAATCATGCATACTTGCCTCAGGACTATGTGGAGACAGCGGAGCAGGTCTACTGTTCGGCTCTGCTACCAGAAGACCCAGCGGATGCTCTCCTGACGGAGATGCTGGTCCCGGCACCGTACAAGGTGCCGGAGAAGAAGGCCGAGAAGAAGGCCCTGGGGACCCGAATGAAGGAAATATGCCCTAGAGGCAATAATAAAGTTATTATTTATTTCCTTATTTCATGATAAATATTTATTATTCATGCTAGAATTGTATTAACCGGAAACATGATACATGTGTGAATACATAGACAAACATATAGTCACTAGTATGCCTCTACTTGACTAGCTCATTAATCAAAGATGGTTATGTTTCCTAACCATAGACATGTGTTGTTATTTGATTAATGGGATCACATCATTAGGAGAATGATGTGATTGACATGACCCATTCCGTTAGCCCTAGCACTTGATCGCTTAGTATATTGCTATTGCTTTCTTCATGACTTATACATGTTCCTGTAACTATGAGATTATGCAACTCCGTTTACGGAGGAACACTTTGGGTGCTACCAAACGTCACAACATAACTGGGTGATTATAAAGGAGTACTACGGTGTGTCTCCAAAGGTACATGTTGGGTTGGCGATTTCGAGATTAGGTTTTGTCACTCCGATTGCTCGGAGAGGTATCTCTCGCCCTCTCGGTAATGCACATCACTATAAGCCTTGCAAGCAATGTAGCTAATGAGTTAGTTACGGAATGATGCATTACGAACGAGTAAAGAGACTTGCCAAGAACGAGATTGAACTAGGTATTGGATACCGACGATCAAATCTCGGCAAGTAACATACCGATGACAAAGGGAACAACATATGTTGTTATGCGGTTTGACCGATAAAGATCTTCGTAGAATATGTAGGAGCCAATATGAGCATCCAGGTTCCGCTTATTGGTTATTGACCAAGAATAGTTCTAGGTCATGTCTACATAGTTCTCGGCCGTAGGGTCCGCACGCTTTAAGGTTTCGGCGATAGCTTATATTATGAGTTTTTGAGTTTTGATGTACCGAAAGAGTTCGGAGTCCCGGATGAGATCGGGGACATGACGAGGAGTCTCGAAATGGTCGAGACGTAAAGATCGATATATTGGACGACTATATTCGGACTTCGGAAAGGTTCCGAGTGATTCGGTATTTTTCGGAGTACCGAGAGTTACGGGAATTCGCCGGGAGTATATGGGCCTTATTGGGCCATACGGGAATAGAGGAGAAAGGCAAAGAAAGGAGGTGCACAGCCCCCTCTGGTCCGAATTGGACAAGGGTGCGGCCCCTTTCCTTCCTCCTCTCCCCTCTTTCCCCTTCTCCTACTCCAACAAGGAAGGAGGAGTCCTACTCCTGGGAGTAGGACTCCCTTGGCGCCAAGATCCTCCTAGGCCGGCCGCCTCCTCCCCTTGCTCCTTTTTGCTCTGAGGGGGCAGGGGGCACCCCATGACACACAAGTTGATCTACGGATCGCTCCTTAGCCGTGTGCGGTGCCCCCTCCACCATATTCCACCTCGGTCATATCATCGCGAGTTTAGGCGAAGCCTCGCGCCGGTAGAGCATCATCATCGCTACCACGCCGTCAGGCCGACGAACTCATCCCCGACACTTTGCTGGATCGAGTCCGGGGATCGCCATCGAGCTGAACGTGTGCTGAACTCGGAGGTGCCGACGCTCGGTACTTGGATCGGTCGGATCGTGAAGACGACGACTACATCAACCGCGTTGTCATAACGCTTCCACTTTACGCCTATGAGGGCACGTGGACAATACTCTCCTCTCGTTGCTATGCCATCACCATGATCTTGCGTGTGCGTAGGAAATTTTTTGAAAATTACTACGTTCCCCAACACCGAAAGGGTGTCCGGTGTAAGGTTGTGCCAGAAGCCTCGTCCGAGGACGACGAGGCAGACTCCTCCCACGAAGGGGAGGAGGAAGAAGAAGAAGCTCCATCCGAAAGGATGAGGAGCCCGGGCGAAAATGGGGGGCCGAAAAAGGCCCTCGGCGCAAGGCTGTTATACCCCTGTCGTCTGATGATGACGAGACAGATTCCTCCCACAGAGGCGGGGGGAATCAGGAAGAAATTCCGCCTCCCCGCACCAGGGGGGAGAAGAAGAGGAAAGCCGCCCCAGAGGGGGAGGCTGGGACGTCCAAGAAAGGGAAAACATCCCTTCCGGGCTACTCCACCACGGCCGCTCACAGCGATGAGGGGTGGCTGCCCCGGGGTAAGCCCCCGGCGCAATCGTAAGTGTCCGCACTCTATCGTGGTTTTCACTTCATAATTGTTTACTAACGCGGAATATTGATGCAGTCCGGCCCAGACTCATCCGGCGGTGTCTTCTTCGGATGGGTCTTTGAGTTCTTCGGAGATGAACTCGCGCCCGACGGCCACCACTCCTCAGCCTGAGGCAGGATACAGAGGTGTTGTCTCGCAGGCTCCCCGAACAGGGGGAGGTGACCCTGGAGACGCCCCAAGGCGGACCCCCGAACATCGGGCATGCGGGGTTCAAGATTCCCGCAGATCGCGTCGATGAGAGCCGCAACAAGGCGGATTCTCGTTCAAACACTGTTTCGGAACCTCTGATGGTTCCGGACATAGGCGGGCAGCCCCTCGTTAGGGAGGGCGAGCCGCCCGTGCCGAGGACTTCCGTCGCATCAACGGCGCCGGATAGCCTGGTGGAAGCGCTTCGAGGCACTTCCATCACTACTAGGAAAAGGCCTACTAATGGCGCACCGGTTTTGCCTACTAATGGCGCACTACCGATTAAGCCATTAGTACCACGCCATTAGATACTAATGGCGCATCGCTGGTGCGCGCCATTAGAATAGCCCACTGCGCGCCATTAGTATTCACGGTATTCTAATGGCGCACCACATAGAAGTGCGCCATTAGTAACAATATTTTTTCAATTTTTTTTTCAAAATTTTTTTTATGAAATTTTTTCTTAATCTCAGGTCACTATGGCTTAATCTCGGGTCAATATGCTTAATCTTAGGTCAAATCGCACTCCGTGGTCAAACTTCCCGAAAGGTCACCCATCCTCACACTACTCCAGCCCAAGCACGCTTAACTTCTGAGTTCTATCCAACCCCAAAGAATAAATTTCACTTCACGGGCACTTGTTGATATATCTATATATCAATCCTATTATACCTTGTTGATGTCTAGGACTTTGTTCATGTTCATGACTATGATGAAATTTTGATAAATATTTCAAACTTCTCGGTCATATTACGTATCATTTTTTGAAAAAAAATTCAAAAAAAAATTCAAAACCAATTTTTTTTTCTGTTACTAGTGGCGCACCACATCCACGGTGCGCCACTAGTAAGTTTGAAATTTTTTGAATTTTTTTGCCTCTAGATCTTGAAAGGCCCGTAACTTTTTTTCTGTTAGGTTTTTGGGGATTTTGAAAATGTTTAACGGGGTTCCCCCCGTTAAATTTGGATGTAACTTTTCGAGTAGATGATTTTTCATATAAAAAACTTTTTAATCCAAGTTCGTATGCAAAAGTTATGGCCATTTTACAAATTTCCAGAGAGATTTTGCAAATAAAGTCGAAATTCATATTTGTAAATTTTCCCAACAACTAGACCACATATCACATGGGAAACTTATTTTCTTTTATTTTTTTGACATTTCCATCATTTTCTTTTATTTTTTTAAAAATTGAAAAGGCGATCCACAAGGGGGGTGCATTCGGTGTTGGGGCAAGTTAGTAATGGCGCACCGTGGGGTGGTGCGCCGCCATTACTAGTTTTGAAAAAAAAATTGAATTTTTTTTTGAAATTTTTTTGAAAAAAACTTAGTAATGGCGCACGAGTGGGCAGTGCGCCATTACTAGTTAAAACTAGTAATGGCGCACCGAGACATGGTGCGCCATTAGTAACAAATATTTTTTATTTTTTTTACTTTTTTTTCAAAACTACTAATGGCGCCATAAAGGTGTGGTGCGCCATTACTATAAGTCAATAGTAATGGCGCACTACTCCCACCGTATGCGCCATTACTAGTTTTGAAAAAATTAAAAATTTTTACTAATGGCGCACCGTGGGATGTGGTGCGCCATTAGTATTTGCATTGACTAATGGCGCACCAACACATGGTGCGCCATTAGTATTTAGTAATGGCGCACCACATTTACAGTGCGCCATTAGTGTCCATCCCATCTATAGCCCTTTTCCTAGTAGTGCATGGAAGAAGAGCACCGTACTCTTATGAGTGCGGTGATTCAAAAGGTTCTGTTCGCCAAAAGCGGACTGACCGAAGCCTGCACAAGCCTCCTGATGGGCTTTGAGGTAAGTAAAAAATGTATGAGATTATCACCCGATAGGTAGTAGCCCCTGATACTCTGTTTGGCGTTCAGAAGGAAAAGTCAAACGGAGGGTCAATTATAATCCACAGGAGTCTAATAATAAGCATTGTTGTGAATAAGCAGGCTGTGCTGCTTGCTGATGCTGCCCGTACCGCCGAGTTTGCCGAACTAAAGCAGGACCTGGAGTAGGCGCATGGAGAGCTCAACCTCACGAAGAGGTAGCTCGAGGAGAATGAAGGTAAGTGATTCCCCGTTTGTGTGTATATTTAAAGATAAGAAAATGTGTCAATCTAACACCAAAGCGCCATGATCAGGTAACAGGGCCACCGCTGAAGTGGCGTCCCTGAAGGAAGCGCTGTCCGAGGCCGAAAACAAAGCGGCCTTGGAATGCAAGGAGCGTGAAAAGCAAAGTGCTAGAGTGGGCGAGGTACAGCAGGAGCTCCAGGACCTCGGCAAGAAGTTTGAGTCCATGGAGCATGATCTGAAGGCGAAAGAGGCCGAGCTTGTGAAGGCCCTTGAGAGTGTAAGAGACGCCAAGGCCGAAGGCCGAGAAGGCAGAGCGGGAAATCCAGAGGCCAAAAAGATAGCAGCGGTAAGAAGTTCTTTATGCAAAGCAAACATGTGGAGGAGGCGCTTTTTTACTTACTCGGATTCAGAGCTCTCCTGTGGGCATTCGCAGATCTGCCATGCAGCGATCTGACGCCATGGAGTTCTACCGTGCCTGTGAGGGAGCTCAACGAAGAAGCTGTTCAGGCCCAAGATGCTGGGGCTGAACACCCAACGCCTCTGAGTGACCAATTAAAGCAGTTGCTCGAACTCCACAGGGCGGCCGAACTGGCTATGAAAGATTTCATAGTCCGGATGTGGCCTGGTGAGCTCCTGCCCACTAGCTACTTCGGCCTGATCAAGCGGATGGTGGATGCCTATCCGCGCCTTGAGGTGATCAAGCGATCCGTTTGCATTGAAGGTGCCCGCCGGGCCCTTGCCCGTGTCAAGGTGCATTGGGGCAAGCTGGATGCGGAGAAGCTAGTCAGGGACGGGCCGCCGGAGGGCAAGGCGCATCACCATCCTGAGATGTACTATGATGGCGTGATGAAGGGTGCTCGTCTTATCGCTGATGAGTGTACCAAGGATGCCATATTTGAATGAATTCACTTCTGTCATGTTTGTAATTAAAGACGAAGTTACTTGCGCTATGTAGCGCTTTTGTTATTTAAAATATTACCTTCTATGCGGCTGTTTATAAAATCCTAAAAGTAGGCCAGTCGTCGGCTCCCCGCCCGCTGCGATCTAGCACTGGGTGTTCGTGGAAAACCCGGACAATCTTTACCCAAATGTTTGGTCCCTTAAGGAGGTGTTCGCACAATGAACCAGTGCAATCGGGCTATGCGGCTTTATAACTTTCACTTAGCCATAGAAGTCTACAATTTTAAATTTGGTGAAGCCCCTAGAACTGAAGATCGAATCGGGCGCTTATACACGCCTAGATCGGACGGCCGATTTATCGCCTAAGCGGAAAATCTTTAAGGATTTTAGAACCTCTTGAACAGCGACCAGCTCTGGCCATATCATGCCGGTCGGGTTTTCGGCTTTCTCTCGAGGTGCTCGTCCCCAAGAACCGGACACAATCGCAGAGTTCTCCCTCGCGCTTACCTTAGCCGATATAACGAACGTAAGGCACCAAAACAAGGGAGCCGGGCTATCCCAACTGTAGACCCAAGACACGATTCAGAGCTGATGCATATAGTGTCAGAAGTTCGTGGTGCCGCACTTTGCTGAAAGTGTTCGACTTCGCTTGCCATATAGCGGGCACCATAAGAAGCCCTCTGTTAAACCGGGCCGTACCAAGGTGTAATGGATGCAATATCAAATAAACATTTATAAGAGCAAAATGCTCAAATAAGAATAATAAGTTGGCGCTTATGTATAATCTCACATTGACGAAAAAATACGCTTGAGCCGCATATTTACAATGGATGCGTTAGCGAGATAAATAGGACTATTTGACATGTCCTATCCAGTAGGCAGGCTGTGTTCATATAGATAAAGCAGTGTATAATGATCGTAAATAGATTCCACCTGTGTATTTCCTTCAGGCACAACGTCTGTTGCCTCCGTGGAAGTCTCTTCCCTATGAGTCCCGCACTGCTTTTGAGGATGTCGCGCCAATGTCAGGTCCTCAAAGGTAAGAGGGAAAGAGTATCAGTATTTTCGCGTTACCCGCACTATTGATCGAAGTCGTTGATGCGCCTCCGCCTATGCCCATGGTATTTTAAGTGCGTAATTGTGTGCATGTGGCACAAACACCGCTTTTATGGGGCTTAAGCGAGGCCGGACTATAGTCGCGCTCTTGGCGTGCTCGATGATGTCGCGTTGTGGTACCTGCACTCGCTTTGAATGTGCTCAAGTTGTTGTCGCTGGATTGATTTGTCGTGAGAAGGTCGCATTGTACTTCCGCCGCAAGGGCTGCAGTATGTTCTTCTTCCTGCGTGAGGGAAGCGATCCATGTTTCCTTTCACCGTTATGACCCCACGTGGTCCTGGCATCTTGAGCATGAGATATGCGTAGTGTGGTACCGCATTGAATCTGGCGAATGCAGTTCGTCCGAACAGTACATGGTAACCACTGTGGAAAGGAACGATGTCGAAGATTAACTCTTCGCTTCAGAAGTTATCCGGAGATCCGAAGACCACTTCCATTGTTATAGAGCCACTACAGCGGGCCTCTACTCCGGGAATTACACCTTTAAAGGTGGTTTTAGTGGGCTTGATCCTTGAAGGGTCAATTTTGGCGTGACCGTGGTCCCGATAAAGCAGGTTCAGGTTGCTGCCGCCATTCATAAGGACGCCACAGGAGGTGGAATCCGTCAATAATTGGGTCTAAGACCAATGCGGCCGAGCCGCCGTGACGGATGCTAGTAGGGTGATCCCTACGATCAAAGGTGACCGGGCAAGCTGACCAAGGGTTGAATTTGGGGGCGACTGGCTCCATCGCATAGACGTCCCTTAGTGCCCGCTTTCGTTCCCGCTTGGGGATGTGCGTGGCGTAGATCATGTCGACCGCTTTCACCGGGGAATTTCTTCGTCCCCGTGTTCGGACGTCTGGGCTCCTCGCGCCGTTGCTGTGCATCCCCTTGTCCTTGTCTTCGGGCGCTTATCTTGCCGCCTGTTTGAATACCCAACAATCTCTATTAGCGTGATTGGCTGGTTTGTCTGGTGTGCCATGAATTTGGCACGAGCGCTCTAGTATGCGGTCCAGACTGGACGGTCCCTGATTATTTCTTTTGAACGGCTTCTTCGTCTGACCGGGCTTGGATCCACTAAATCCGGTGTTGACTGCCGTGTCTTCAGTGCTGTCGCCGTTGTTCTGTCGCTTATGTCTGTTACGCCGTGGCTTGCCGTTATTGTCGCGGTCATCCGAATTGCCAGACTATGGCGTAGTGCTGCTGCGGGCCAACCAACTGTCCTCGCCCGCGCAAAATCGGGTCATTAGTGTTGTGGCAGCTGCCATGGACTTGCGTTTTTCCTGGCCGAGGTGTCGAGCGAGCCACTCATCACGGACATTATGCTTGAAAGCCGCCAGGGCTTCGGCGTCCGGACAGTCAACTATTTGGTTCTTCTTAGTTAGGAACCTAGTCCAGAATTTCCTGGCTGACTCTCCGGGCTGTTGAGTAATGTGTCTCAAGTCGTCGGCGTCGGGTGGTCGCACATCTGTGCCCTGGAAGTTGTCGAGGAATGCATCTTCCAGGTTTTCCCAGCTGCCGATGGAATTTGCTGGCAGGCTGTTTAGCCAGTGCCGGGCTGGTCCTTTGAGCCTAAGGGGAAGATACTTGATGGCGTGTAGATTTTCACCGCGGGCCATGTGGATGTGGAGAAGAAAATCTTCGATCCATACCGCGGGGTCTGTTGTGCCATCGTATGATTCGATGTTTACGGGTTTGAACGCTTCTGGGAATTCATGATCCATTACTTCGTCGCTGAAGCGTAGGGGTGCGCGGCGCCTCTGTGCCGGGCTATGTGGCTACGCAGGTCGAATTGATCTGGGTGGCTATATTGGGCCCGGCCGGACTTGTTGAAGGCGTGTACGGCGCGACGGTCCTCTTCGCGTGTCGAGGCGCGCCCCCGCGATCCGTAGATCGATCTTGGGTGTCCTGATTTGTTGCCCCGGGCCGTAGTATGTTGGCATGGGGGTGTTGGCTGGTATGCGCATCGGTATGCCGCTTATCCCGGCCGCGAGGTGGCCGGTCAGCCGGTGGTGCCTCGAGTCCATATTCCTCTACCGCCGTGACTTCAGTCCATCCGTCTGCGTGAGCAGGTCTTGATCAGCTTGGAGTTGCCGGTGCTTCTTTTCGTGCTCCTTTGCGGCTGGCTATAAGTCGACGCTGAAGCGTTCTCGCTTCTACGGGATCCTCGTGCACGCCCGAACTCGCTGCCGCCGAGGCTAATCTCGTCTCCGGAGGGGGGCATGTAGCCGTCCTCCTCCGGGGTATTCGTCCGTCGCCTGTTCATCTGGGTTGACTTGCTCGTCCCCCTGTTCGGCCTGCCCGAAGGCGGGCTGATCGGGATTGTATTCTTCTTCGACACCATTCGGATTATTTTCATCTCCTAGGCTGGTGTTGGTGTTGCGGGGCTTGGAGTGGCGCCGACGACGCCCATTCTTTGCTTTTTTCCTTGAGGTTTTATCCTGCGTTGCCTCGTCGCCATTTGTTTCCTTCGGGGTGTCCACCATATATATGTCATAGGAAGAGGTGGCTTTCCACCGCCCAGTGAGCAGTGGTTCGTGTTCTTCTCCTGCATCGTCGTCCATACCGTTGATGTCTTCGGAGTCGAAGTTTAGTACCTCGGTTAAATCGTCAACCGTGGCAATAAAGTGGGTGGTGGGAGGGCAACGAATTTCCTCGTCGCCTGCCTCCCACTCGAGCCGGACATAGTTCGGCGGAGAGCCTCCTGACAAAGAGAGAGACTTTAATGAGTCCAGCATGTTGCCAAAGGGCGAGTGTTGGAAGATGTCCGCGGTGGTGAACTCCATTATCGGAGCCCATCCTTGCCCGACGGGCAAGGGAGTGTGCGGACTGGAACCAACGTCCAGACATTTAATCCGGGATTCGGAGTTACTGTGCCACCGAGAGGTGAGACCTGTTCGGCTCCACCGCCGATGAGTGTGCGACCTAGGGGCGGGTTCATCCTTCGCCTTAGGCAACGCAGTCAGCCCGGATCTAGGTCCGGGACAGTATGGGATGATGCCCGAAGCTTCAGTCTGACGGCGGTCTAAGCCAAGCTCGTCGTGGATCGCCCCGGTGCTCCTGGCATAGACCCAAATCCATCGAAGATCAAGTCTCCGCGGATGTCCGCCGCATAGTTCAGGGTTTCTCAACCTCGACCGATGGCTGTGGGCGTAGCTATCGATTCGCTCCAGATGGCTGCCGAAGTTGGCCCGCAGTGCGAAGCCGCCGAACACGAAGATCTGTCTGGGGAGAAAAGTCTCGCCCTGGACAGTGTCGTTGATGATGATTGAAGGAGCCATCGAGCCCCGTAGCGACGACACAGAGGAACTCTCAATGAAAGCACCAATGTCGGTGTCAAAACCGCGGATCTCGGGTAGGGGGTCCCGATCTCGTGGCCAAGGCTGATGGTGGTCACAAGAAGTAAGGTGACACAGATGTTTACCTGTGTTCGGGCCCTCTCGATGGAGGTAAAACCCTACTTCCTGCTTGATTAATATTGATGATATGGGTAGTACAAGAGTAGATCTACCACGAGATCATAGAGGCTAAATCCTAAGAGCTAGCCTATGATGGTATGATTGTAATTGCGATCGGTCTTCTAAGGACCAACCTCTCCGGTTTATATAGACACAGGAGAGGGCTAGGGTTTACACGGAGTCGGTTACAAGGAAGGAAATATAATATCCGGATCGCCAAGCTTGCCTTCCACGCCAAGGAAAGTCCCATCCGGAAACGGGCCGATGTCTTGACTCTTGTATCTTCACGCTTCAATAGTCCGGACGTTGTACACAGTCCCTCTGTCATTGGGCCGATCGGAGACCAGGACGGACCAAGGAGTGAGGGGCTACATGACCAGTTAGTCTCCTGAGGGGCGCGCGACTCCCAGGTCCGGGGGACCTGGTTGGGTGGCGTGCGCTTGGGCGTGACCCGAGCACAGCCCCCGTGCCCATCCCCCTCGTGCGGCTCTCCCTAGGGGAGGCGTTGTGGTGAGGCTGGGCGCTGAGCTCTGGGCTCCCTAAGGTTGGTACGACCGTGGGGCCACCCTCAGTTGTTTATCACCAGCGCGGAGCATAGTGCTTGCACTTGTGCACGGGCATAGCCGCTCCTCCGCAGTGTCGACAGCCAGCGCGGAGCATGGTGCTTCCACTTGGCGTGGATGGGGCCCTCCGGGAGGAGAGCTCCCTGGCGTAGACAACCCCGGCCGACACGTGGCTTTCACGGCAGGGCTGCGAGGTGTATCCGGCACTGTGAGCTGCCAAGGGACTCACGAGGCCCTACCTCAAGGCGGGTTGCACCTAGTCTTGAGTCTTGGTGATCAGATGTTCTCGCAAGGCGGTTAGATGCAAGCACTCTATGTCCTCAGGTCCCGCCCTCGAGCGAGCTCAGCCGCCACTGGTATGCTAGGGTCGCGATGCCGTGGTCAAGGCTGTGGGTGAGGGCCGGAGAGCGAAGAAGAGCTCCCCGAGTCGCGATGCTCAGGAGCCCCCTTTAACATGCAAGCGAATTGCATAGGATGAAACAGACCCTGGGCGGTCACGATCGAGCCGGGCGATAGCCGTGGAGCGAAGCCAAGCATGGAGAGCAATTCAGCTTGAATAAATGCAGGAAGATACATGCCACCGGGTCCGGCCCGAGCGGCTTGGGGATGATGCAGCCCCAGGAGCGCCCCCAGCAAGGTAAGCTAAAGACATAAGCAAAAGGGATACATGCCACAGGGACGGACCCATGTGGCTTGGGAGTAATGCAGCCCGTGGGCGCCCCAACTAAACGAGCTTGGAAGATGTCACCGGTTCTCAGAACGAAGTAGAGTTGGTACAATCAAGGCGCAAGGCCGTCAAGAAATGACTCCTCATGAGCCACCGGTACCTCGAGCCTCGGGAGGCTCACGGGGGCTCGGAGGTTCCTCAAGACCGTCTCCATCTCCTCCGTGACGGGCGTGGTACCTGGCCTCCTGAGCCGCCAGACACGCCGCAGGTCGCGTTGATAAGCCGACGCCACGCCGACAAGCCGGGGCATGTGAACGTAGCCGTGGTGGGCCCTCGCAGCCGCCCACACGCTGGCGGCCGTAAGCGCCTCGAGATGCGCCCTGTTGAGCCCTCGACGCCGATGCGCACACGCAGCCCAAAGATCCTCGCCAGATGGGGAGTTGCGCCTCGTGAGAACGACGATTTGCGCCCTTGGCGCATGGCTCTTCTGCGCCTTGCAGTTCCTCGGGTGGTCTTGGTGACGAACTCCTCGAGTGGTGGGCACTCCCGCCTGCGTTTCCTCGAGGAACATGTGCCGTGAAGCACACTTCCAGGTGGTGCCCAACCGCCTCCCTCGTGAGGTTGGCAAGGTCAGAGGCCCTCCAGAAGAGAGCCCCCGAGCCCTGCCCGAGGAGGGCGCCGGACGCGCTTTCCTATGTGACGGAGGGAGGCGCCCCTGAGACAGGCGCCGATCCTGATGAGGCCCCTCGCCATGACGCCATCCTCCCCGAGGTCTGCGCGGCGCGGGCTGCTTCTTCTTGGGGATGGCCTCCCGAGGGCCTTCACTTCTGCCGCCGTCGCCGATTGTCGCGGCTTGAAAGGCACACTCGAGGGAGCACACTGCATCCCTCTCTTCACACGGGACCGTGATAATTCCTCCGCTTCCCGGCATCTTGAGAACGTTGTAGCCGTTATGAGTGACTGCCATGAACTTGGCTAGGGCTGGATACCTGAGGATGGCATTATACGGCAGGCGGATGTGCGTGACGTCGAAGTCGATGAGCTCGGTGCGGTAGTTCTTGCGCTCCCTGAAGGTGACAGGCAGGCGGACCTGCCCTATCGGTGTGGTGGAACCGTCGGTCACTCCTGAGAAAGGCTTGGTGGGCTGGAGCTGTCCATATGGCACTTGGAGGTTGTCGAACGTGTCGACGGACAGGACGTTGAGCCTGCGCCGCCGTTGATGAGGGTCTTTGTGACCTGCACATTGCTGATGACTGGGGAACACATCATAGGGAGGGTGCTAGCGGTGGCTGCGCACTTGAGCTGATCCACCGAGTTGAAAGTGATGGCGCATTGGGACCACTTGAGCGGGCGCGTGGCCTCGAGCTTGGGGAGCACCGCGTTCACCTCGCGAGCGAACCATTTGAAGATGCGCTTAAGAGGTCGGGCTCGGGCGCCGCCCAAGATGCGTGTGATTGCATCGTGGCTCTGGAAGCCCCCAGCCCCTCGTCCTGGTAGTGGTCGTCGTTCCTTCTTGGTGGCGGCAGCGGGTGAAGACCGGTGTTGCCCTGGGGGCGATCCTCACGAGGCGGGTCCCTCCAGGCGCCCTCGCGAGGTTGGTCCTGCCAGCAGTCCTCACGAGGCCGGTCGCGCCCCTCTTGGCGTGGGCCACGGTCGTCCCAACGTCCGCCTCCTCGTCCTCCTCCACGGCCGTAGCCTTGGTCACAGCGCCGGGCATCGACCAAGCGCCCTTCCCAGATGGCTCGAGCTCTAACAATGGCTGGTGTTGTGGGTGTTCAGGTTGTGGAAGGCGCAGAACGGTCGACCGCTCTTGGACGACTCAGGCTGATCTCTGCCCGCTGGTGTCGGGCTCCGCTGCGTAGCACCACCGCCTCCTTGCGCTTTCACACGCCCTGGCCTTGGCCTTCTTCTCCTCCGCTCCTGCAGCTGGAAGCTCGAGGAGAGAAAGGCGCCCCTCCTCAGCTCTTGCGCACTTGGTCGCCAGGTTGAACAGCTCCTGAGATGTGCAGAGCTCCTCGTGGAAGGCGACCTCTTCCTTCATCTTGACGTCGCGGACGCCGTCGGAAAACGCGGAGATGATGGCCTCGTCCGTGACCTTGGGGATCTTGAGGCGGTGTTGTTGAAGCGGCTGGATGTACTTCCGAGGGTCTCTCCGGTTGCCGCTTGATGCGCATAGATCACCCGCGTGTGTGGGCGGTCTCGAGTGCCCTGGAAGTTGGCGACGAAGCGGTCGCGCATCTCGTCCCAGGAGGAGATCAAGCCGTGCAGCAGGTTCAGGAGCCAGGACCGAGCTCCATCCTTGATAGCCATGGGAAACCAGTTCACCATGACTTTTTCATCGCTGTTGGCCGCTTTGATGCTCAGCTCATAGAGCTGCAGGAACTCCATGGGGTCGGCGGTGCCGTCGTAGCGAGGAGGCAGATCCGGCTTGAACTTGCTTGGCCAAGCGACGCTACGCAGCTTGGGGGTGAAGGCGCGGCAGCTGGCCGTGGTTGCCGGGGCCCGCTTCAGAGGTGGAGCTTTGTCTTGACGAAGTCCGCGCTGCGCCGCTGCGGGCGGTGGGCGGTCTTGATGAGGTGGCGCGGGGAGCGCAGGTGCAGCTTCTCGCGGCCGCGAGATTTCTTGGCAATTTCTCTCTTCGTGCGCGGGCACCGGGCACGCTGGATCACACCGTGGAGCCGCGCGCCTTGGTGCCAAGGCGCCGTCTTGGGGCAGAGGTGGTGGAGGCACGCCATGAGCCTCCTCGCCCATGGCTGGTTGAGGGGGAGGCAGAGAGAGGGACGGCGCCAGAGAGCCCCCTGCGGCGCGGACAAGCTTGGCGACGCGGTCGAGCCACTCCTCATAGAGGTCGTCGACGGGGCGGTAGCGCAGGAGTTCGCTTCGCTGCGAGGCGCGACCCGTGCTCTCCATGGGAGCGCCACAGCATGAGACGTAAGAACCGGCAGGGTCAGTGATGGAGAAGCGGTGCGGCCATCTTGCCGCAGCGGCGATGCAGCAAGGACGACTTCCTGCCATTCTTCGCTGGGCCGGTGGTAGTGTTGGTGGCGGAGACAGAGAACGACGAGGTGGCCCGCCACGGAAGCCGCTCGAGCGACGCTGGCGGTGTGTGGGCAGCCCGACACTCAGCTCGAAAGCACGGCGAAGGCCCGCCATGGAGACGACGGAGCGACGGAGCGATTTAACTAATGGAAGCGGTTATGGCGCACTTACCGGGCGCGCCAAATGTTGGATGTGGGGTTCCGGCAAACCCTTAAGGTTCGAACATTGGGGTGCGCGCAAAGTCTTTCCCTCCTACCGATGTATGCCCTAGATCGCTAAGATCTCGCGGACGAACTCGGCGAACTCGCAACACAGAAAGACACAAGGTTTGTACTGGTTCGGGCCACTGCTAGATGTAATACCCTACTCCAAAGGTGGTGGTGGATTGCCTCTAGGGCTGACGATGAACAGTACAAGGGAAGAACAGCCTCCTGAGGTTGAGGTGTTCTTGTGGCTAGGGTAGGCTCTCGATCGGGTTGGATCAAGCTAAGATGAGATGCCTCTACTTTGGTGGCTAGCTTTAATTATATAGGCCCTAGTCCTCTTCCCAAATATCGAGCGGGAAGGGAGCCAACAACGGCGGGCAAATTTGAAGGGGGGCAACTAGTACAAGCTATCCTGACAAAAGTGGTTTTCGCCTGCGAAAAGCTTTGGTGGTGACACCGTATTGGGCTCCACGATGACCTCCGTCTTGCCGTCCTCCTGGTCTTGGTCTCATTGCACCAATATAGCTACCTTTGCTCGATGCCTCGGTACTCTTTCGTCATACCTGGCCTCCTTAGCACCAAAGAGGAAATAAGGACGCCATGCAGACGGGCGCCCGCATGGCACCCGCGTGGTGTCGTTCGTCATGGCTCACGTCACGAGGGCCTCATGAGGTTTTGCCCCGCCTTGATATCTCCGCTCCTCGTGAGCCTGCCTGGCTAGGCTACTCCAGAGGAGGTCTTCGGTCGTCCGCCTCGCGAGGGTCTTGGATGCCTTGTTGATGAAGATGGGCCGTACGGCCTGCTGGCTTAGCCACGCCGTGGGCCGCAGGCAGGCAAGTCTGTGGACCCCCGTTCCCAGAACACCGACACACAATACATCCTCTCTTGTTTTAGCATCATGAAACAACCTCTAAAATCTGGGTGAAATTGGAAAATGTCTCAAACATTATGGGGAATCCTCTTCACAGCATCGCCATCTTTCCATCTTGATGATTTGCATTTCGGGCATTCACTTAAGTTGGCATAACCCTTCCGGAACAGAACACAATTATTCTTACAAACATGGATCATATCATATCCAATTCCAACCGCATCGAAGGAAATTCTTCATTTTATCAGAGGTGTGTGGCAGCTCGCACGCATCTGTGAAACCTTTTGGAAAGCAGCCAACATCGCATCGAATGATTTGTTGGTCATCCGCCAGATGTCTTCACCAAGAAAGGTGACCATAGCTGAGAATATCGACAGCTTATTTCCGGGTGACAGCCACGCTTCATTGTTCCAACATGCGGGCCCACCGCTTTTTCTTCGCAGTGAAAGTTCACGGAATGCACAAGCATTTTGTAGCATTGTTTCAATGTTGGTCAAACTCACTGGCTCCGCCACCACCTCCTCCTCCTCCTCTTCCACCTGAGAATCAGGCAGATCAAGATGGTTATCTGCTGCTTCCACGTAGTCAATAACATTGACGTTCACAGCTTCACCATGATGAACCCACCTAGTATATGTGACCGACATCCCATACAATTGTAGATGATTTTGCACAGTTGGATCGGGTCTTGTAACTGAATTCATACAACTACTACACAGCAGAGCACAACTGATTTCGACCACCGTACTCAGCTCGATAAAGTTCAGACGCTTTTCAACCACCTCGACATATGCAGCGGAGAATCTTCGAGCAGAAGTTATCCAAGTCATGTCCATCTCTTAGACATACAAATTAGTTCTTCTACTAGATATTACAGGAAAGAAATATGCTTTTTTATGAAGTCCAGAAGAAAATACCTAGGTCGATGTCTAAAGCTATGGCAAGATATTTGGACGAGCAGATCTAAGTAACGAAATATATGTAAAGTTAATTCAGCAAACAGATTTGAGTGCTAAATTATGGCAGGCTATTTCAGCAGTCAATGATGCCGAGCACACAGCCATCAAACTATCGAAGGCCATCGCAGCAACAAAGATCGAGTATAAAACGGTGTGGAGCTAGTTCACCTAATAGATTGGCTACTAGACCATGGCAATCTACGTCACAATAAATATATGGCAGGATATTTCAGCAACTAATCGGCCTTGGCATGCCATCTCAGGTAAGTAGATTGAGTGCAGAACAGGGTAAGGAAGCTTCTTAAGCAGAGCATATTGACTGTAAACTACTTCGCAACAAAGTGAGATTTACAAAGATCTATCAGCTAACATTCAGCGCTACACCGACATGCACGGGGCCTCAGTTTAGAATGCGCGTACTGTGGGAGAAGCTGACCGCCGTGCGTCTCCACACGAATGTCGCCAGCGGTGGCGACGCTGACCGCCATGCGCCTCCACAAGAACATCGCCAGCGGTGGCGGCGCGGCTAGAGGACGCCAGTCTACGAGAGCGTACTGTGGGAGCGAGAGGATCGCCGTGGGTCCCCTCGACGAACCGCGACGCCGACGTATCGGTGTGGTGGGGAGGGCGGCTTTGGCGGAGCGAATGGAGTGGAGGGGCACGGGGGGAGGGGGGTTTGGTGAATATTATTGGCTAGTTGGCCGAAGGGCGGTTGAATCTAGGATTTGGGGGGAATTTTTCGGTTGTGGAGGATTTTCATGCGGGGGGCGGGGGAGTTTGGTGCATGGTCGGTTTCTCCAAGTGCAGTCCCACGTGTCGTTGAAGAGGCAAGTCAAGCGTGTTTCGTTTGCGTGAGCCGTGTGCAGGAACAAATGTGTGTGGGGTGCAATGCGACCGCAACAGGGGTGCTGTGAGTGTACCGCCTTTTTTCCTTTTAAACTAGGTGCTTCGCCCCCTCAAAAAAACTTGTTGCTTCGCTACTAGTAATTCGGTAATCCCGACTAAACGGCGCGCGGCCGGGTCTTTTCCCGCGTGATATGCTGGGAGGTTGGCTTAGTTGGGTGGTTTTGGACGAGTAATGCTACACCTACGTAGTCCCAGTTACGTAATTAACATAATGTGAAACGTGTGAGCTGTTGATTGTAGATTCGAGGGAGGGAGGGGCCCACCACCATGAAAATCAGGGGAGGAGAGGGAGAGGCAATTTACGTTTACCCTTTCGTAGGTTCCTCAGAGATGTAGAAAAATGTGAAATGCGTGAATGTGCATTTGCGGATAAGGCCTTCCTCGCTCATCCTTTTCTCCCACAAATGTTGATCTTCCGTGCAACGCATTTGTGCATCTTGCTAGTACTCCTACAATATACTATATTATTGTGAAAGTTCATATACACTGGCCGAGATTAATGCAAACACGGTAAATTTTCATTACATTTCAAACTTTTATAGGACAGGAAAATAAAAGAAACCCGACCCTAAACCTATTCTACTACAAGCGATCGACGCCCCGTGATTCTGCGATCTCCATGTACGGGGGCGGGGTTCAAGACCTGTGAAGTGAAGGTGCGGTCTCCGACGAGGAAAAGTAGAACATAGGAGACGGAACGTCCAGTTGGCACACCATGCCCTGCCGCCTCCCATGCCCTACTAATCCTCGGAGGAGTCCCCAACCTCGGCGGTGCTGGGCATTGGACGGCGGCAAGTAGGCTGCGTGGCTGACGGTGCTCCCGGCGTCGGCCGCCAGCATGGCCACCGCTTGTGCGGCGACCTCGAGCTCCATCCCCGAAGACAAGCTCTCCCATAGAGCGTTCGCGCTTGTGGTCATGGCAGATGTGGTGCCATGTAGGAGGACGATGCGCTATGGTGTGGAGGTTAGCTGGGCGTTGCCGCTTTATGTAGCGCATTCCGGTGAGGCCAAGCGTCCTGGTGCGTCATTAATTCGCCGGAGTTGGTTCCTCAGGCACCGAGCCTCTTAACAACGAGATACGGACGGACGGCATGAATGTGGGCAGCTGTCGCCGGCTGGGAACGCACCGCGCGACGGCGCGAGGGACGAGGGTTTTTCGTGTGCCAGGGTAGTCAGCTGCGGCCGTGGCAACGTTGGAGATGCCCTTTGCTCACATGCGATCGACGCATGTCATTGAAAAAGCGAGACGACCCGGCATGGTCTGAGGTCCTGAGGATGCAGTTGGCCGCGCTACACCACTCCGCGGACGCTCCCGGCGCCCCGTGTATCCACTACGAGCCGGGTGTTGGGGTGTGTTTGGATTGTGGCCAAAGTGCACCTTACCAAAATTTTGGTCATGACCCAAAGATTGGTCTTTGTTTGGATGGTTGCCATTTTTTTGAGGTTTTGGTCATGACCCAAAAATGGATGGTTGCCATTTTTTGGCATGCCAATGAACTCTAGCCAACTCTAGTTCATTTTTCTTGCCGATATCGGCCAAATCATGGGCAACCAAAACCTCAACCAAAATTTTGGCTACCCAATGCTTTGATAGGGCAACCTTGGGCACAAACTAAACATACTAGTTGTTGGTCGTGCCACAGCACTAACGCCACCCTCGGCACACTGAAACCGACCGTGTCTAGCGATGATGAGCGTGTCACTCACCGCGGTCGCTGTGTCCAGAGGCGGTGCTGGAGCTGCACCACATTGTTGTCCCCCACGACCCACATGAACGGTTGCCGGTGGCGAGCTAGGAGGTCGTGGGCCAGCTCCTCCATTGGACTAGTTTATGCCACGTCGTCTCCGGCTGTGTGCCCCACATGTCGGTTTCCCTGTTTTCGGCCATATTCGAAAGGCCAAGGTTCGTGGTTGCGCGATTAGGCCTTTCACTATGTAGGCCAAGCGAGACAATTTTATTGTTTATTTGAGCCGGTCAAGTATAATCATGTGGCGTTTGCTTATTTCTCATTCATCTCCAACCCTCTTCTCCATCGATCATATGTCGCCCTCCTGGCCGAGTCCATCCTCCCGCATGCCTCATTTGAACATTCTCGCCGAGTATCATTCACATGTAGGCCTAGACCATGCTTGTATTTCCAATGTTTATTTGTAATTTGTCCGACATGCATACAAACAAATGGTTCGCTTGAAGTTTCACTTTGCCTCCACTACGTGTCGCTTCGCTGCCTTAGTTTTGGCATCCCAGTCGCTTCATGCATGCCCCGACATATGTTGACGACATCGATTGATGTTCAGAGATCAATTGTGTGTCGTGCAAGGAGATAAAGGTTTGGTCTATTTCTATGATAGAAATGACCCGCTGGGGGTCTGTAGGATCGAGGGAGTATATTGTACGCTCATGAGCGAAACGAACATATTGTACCCACTCTAGTCCTCTTTCAATCGATCTCTGGACCCTGAGATGAAATCGAGAGAGAACGAGTGGGGGCATGTGTGATACCTAAGGCGGATTCAAAATTTTGAACCGGTGATCATAGCATCCGCAAATCATATATAAAGGGTATTCAATGTTCGTTTCCTTTTTGAACGTACAATATACTCCCTCCTATCCTTTCTAGTTTACATATAAGTTTTATGTGTAGTCAAAGTATCTCTACTTTGATAAAAAAAAGTATCAAAATTCAACAATGCCCAATCAATATTGTTAGATTCCTACGTACTCCTAGATTTGCACTCCAAGATGGTTTCCAATTTGTTTTCAACCACGTGAATGTGCTTTTTCTCGCGCATGCTCTTCCTACTAGGATTTCACCACGTATAGCCAGTCCAATAGTAACTTTTTTTAAGCTCCCTGTCCAATAGTACTAGTGGAGTACTGACAACATCTGTACTAGAGTATGCAGTGCTCATAGTGGTACTCCCTCCTTCCATTTATATAGGGCCTATGTGGACGAGAGAGATGTGAAAAAGTAAGGGGAGTGAGCTCTCTTGCAAGAGCCTAGCCATATATGCATTCCTAGTTAAATACGTACAATAAATATGACGAAAGAGATGGAGAGGAGATGGAAAAAAGTACTAATACAATAGCCAACCTTATAAATTTTTTTGCGGGAAATAGTCAACCTTATAGCCCCACACTACTGTATGAGTGAATATAATAGATGATGGCTATAGATGACATGGCAGTTCCTTATAGCCATCGACTGGCTATATTATTAACCATGCTCTAATGCGTTTTTCAAAACCGCATTTGACTATTGACAAGATTAGTAGTACATGAGATGTATAATGTGAAAAATATATCATTGGAAGCTCCTTTGACATACGTATCCCTGCCTTACCCTCCCTTTCGGTCACTTCTATCGCGGACCCCATGCTTGCTAGGGCCCCGCATGTCGGTTACTCAATGGGTTCGGCCACGTCAGGGGATCCTCAGCTGTAGTATACTCCCTCTGTTTTTATTTACTCCGCATAAAATGACACGGGCTGGGGAGGGGGAGGGACATTGGTTTGCTCTCAACTACGGTCCCACAAGCGAGCGAAAATGCAAAACGAAGCACGTTCCATTCGGTGAGCGACGTGGAGGGTCCAAAGATGTCGGCTGCTGCCACACGAAGGCGACATAAGAGCGATTTCTGATAAAACCTATTGACCGTCGTCACCGAACAACTATTCACACCGTAACCTTTTCGGCCGCCGGGATACGCCCAGCCAATCGCCTCTAAAACCACACCTACTCTACAGCCCCTTCCCCCACCTTTCGATCCCCTAGCCCGCATCAAGCATCCCCTAGTTCGCCGGAAACCTATGGTGCGCCGCAAGATCACGTACTACAAGATGCTGACGCCAGAGCGCCGCGCAGAAATCGCGGCGGCGGTCAGCGCCAGAGACCTCCGTTCCCAAGCTCCCTTTGCGGCAGGCCAGTCCCAGAGTTCTCTGGAGCCAAGCTACGAGATCGAGGAAGCCGATCCAATGTTCATGGCAGAGGTCGCGGCGCAGAAGGCCCCTGATGGGTATGAGACGATGGACGCCGACTTTCCGTCGGGCGTCCGAAGTCCCCTATGGTGGTGCAAAGTGACCGCGGTTCAACTCCGGGCGATACTAAAGGAGGACCGGAGGCGTAGGCTCAACTCAACGCTGAGCGCCGCGCATGCCGCTGCCTTCGAGGCTCACCGCAGCAGAACCGGATGTCGTGGATGTGAACCGGGCGGCGGAGGCTCAACTTGAGGCGGAGCGCTGCGGATGCCGCTGCCATCGAGGCCTCTCCGCAGCGGAACCGGACGCCCTGGACTTGAATCGGGCGGCAGAGGCTCAACTTCGGGACGCTGGAGCGCCGCTGGATGCCGCTCTCATTGAGGCCCTCCCAGGCGGAATCAGACGCCCCGGACTTGAACCGGGCGGCGGAGGCTCGACTCGACGCTGAGCGCGCTGGATGCCGCTACCATCGAGGCCCTCTCGCAGCGGAAACGGACGCCCTCGACTTGAACCGGTGGTGCTCTCATCCGCAGAAAGCACCCGCACACTCCACGTGAACGAGTAGCTGGAGGCCGAGGACAACCTCGGTGCGGAGACACACGTGGCAGCTACGGCTGGTTCGCGCCGGCTGCCAAAGACGACGAGGCCGTCTCGTTCCACGAGCAGTGATAGTTTTTCGTTATGTTGTTGTTTTTATGGATCTTTTGCTGTGTAAAAACATATATTGTTATGCAAGTCGCCTGACTTGGGTCAGTCTACCATTTCAGGCGGTTGGATGAATATCCTACGTCTCCTAACCCTTTTTCCTCACCTCTTCTTTCTTCCCCAATGCACCATCGCACCGGCCGTACGGATACTCCCCAACATGCGGTTGGATAAACATACTCTATGAATGAAAATTATGTGTCAGCGGTAGGATGGCTGAGTTTAGATTGTTCACATGCGACATCACGTGTTAGTGAGGCTGTGTTCCCTTGGTTGGGTTTGCGGCGTGCAGGAGTGACTGCATGTGGGAGGGAAAAGGGAAGCATCAAGGGCGTGAAGGAGCGATCTGCGGTGAGGGTGCGGTGCGATCGCGACACGTCAGACGCAGTGTACCTCCTTTTCATTTTGAAAACTTTAGGCAAGCTTGGCAAAAATGTGTGGCTTAAGTATGGCAATGCAAGGCCTAGACCCAAACAGGATAAGTACGTAGTACTACGTACTAGGAGTACTAGTGTTAAAAAAGAAAGGCGGGGTTTTCCTTGGCGGGATTAATCTATACAAATCCTCGTTTCACGTGTCAATTAATGCTTATTTTTTTCTCCAAAGCCCAAAGAGCTAACCATCTCACTCCTTATCGCTTGATTAATGCAGCACCATGCAAACCAACCTTCTCACTTCCGCATGCATGTAGGGGATATTAATGTCCTTGGTTGCTAGTACGAGGCAAACCCCATCAATTTTGCCTCGATTAGTGTTAGTGGCCTTTTGCAAATTGTAATTTTGATATACTGGCCTTGTGTACAAAAAAATGGAGGTAGTAACTATATTTGACTTCATTAACCATTGCTGTGACGACTACGATATCTCTAACGTTGTGGTTTGGCGGCGCGCTCGACGGAGAACACCATTGAGGGAGACCATGGTAATTCATTCGCAAGTGCGTCGCAGTAGTTTCTGACAATCGCTTTATTTGCATCCAGAAGTCCGTTGGAACCAAAGGACACGTGAAATGTACTAGTACTACTCGTACACAATAGCGCCGTCCGCCCAAATTTTAGTGCGGTGAGATGCTTTCTCGAAGAAGACGATGGAGAAGCGGAGTCAGCGAAGAGTGAAATGATGGTTGCTTCGTTCGTGCTTTGTGATTTGACGCCTCACTGCTTTGTGATTTGTGATAGCAGGGACAGGTGAGTAGACTCTGTCCTCTATACTATACATGCGTCCAAGCACGGGA
The DNA here is from genome assembly GCA_021605145.1 of Aegilops bicornis. Taxonomy (NCBI): domain Eukaryota; kingdom Viridiplantae; phylum Streptophyta; class Magnoliopsida; order Poales; family Poaceae; genus Aegilops; species Aegilops bicornis. The sequence goes on from JAHIAL010000011.1 coordinate 1,217,126, forward strand.
GAAAGAGGAGAGACGTTGTATTTTTCTATTCCTTCAATCGATCAATCAGGGAGCTTCGGTTCCATCCATTTGGCTTTGGCAACACCGTCCACAATGGTTCCCACGATGCCAAAAGGTATATTCACATTTGGCTACACATTGTGGATGCCCTTAAACGTACCACTTGGTTTTGCTCCTATGTGCTATCTATACAAATCTCAATTATATTGATCTAAAAAATTATAGAATCAAGATTAGTAAAAAGGAGGTGATTTTGCCGCGCGGATGGCGGGGGAGGTTTCATATTTTTAGAGGAAGTTGTCCTGGTGGTTTGCTAACATGCGGTCCAACGTGTCATTGCTTTTAGCAAGCGTATACACTTCGCATATGAGGCAGAACAACGGCAGAAGCAACATGTGGTTAACTTGAAGAAGATGAGGAGAAGCAGATTCAACAACGAGTGAAATGATGGTTGCTTTGTCCTCCAACTTCTTTTTTTTAGAATTATTACGCCGCCCTCGAACTTAATCATGGAAAGGTGCAGCTTTGTGATTTGACGCCTCATTGCTCATTACTACACCGGGCGCCATGATTGGGTGCTTCACCTCGCTGCTCAAGCATCAGATTCGGTATGGCACGTGGGACCCGGTAGCCCGATGCCCCACATACGGGCGTAAAGGGACTAGAAGATTTATGAAAGTGAGCGCCAATTTTATGACGGAGGAGTACACGACACAACGCCCAAAGTGAATCGTCACTTGTGCTGTATATAGTACTATAGTTTTGCTGTTTCACGATCCATCAATACAAACCCGATTTAAACAGGAAAGGGCAGGATTTTTCCTGCGCGTATATGATAATCGCTATACATTTCAAAGGCAATTTTAATGTATGCAAACTGAATAATTAAGTAACAATATGATATCTAGTAAAACTTGTGTCGATGATTTTCGTTCTAAATACTTGTCATCAAAATAAATAGTAAAAGGGGATGTATCTAGATGTATTTTAGTTCTAGATACATTCCTTTTTATTTATTTTGAACACAAGTATTTTCGGACGGAGGGAGTATGATTTATTGTGTTAGAGTGTAGTAGTAGTGTTGTATTGCATAGTTGTTAGATATAACATGCGAGAAAGTGTAGAGATGTAGTTTTGGAGGGCCTACAGAGAGAAAAGCGTAATACGTTCACCGAACTTCAGAATAAGCTCATTACGTACTACTATATACATTTTATGTGATTATACGGTCACTTTCTCATGGTTCAAGATCGATTGCACTCGCTGACCGCCAAATAGTCTGCGTGGCACCACGCTGACTAGTTAAATTGACCATGTTCCTTGTGGGTCCCACCTGCCGCTTTGCATGGGGAAAAGGTCGATAAACACAAATTTACGCAGGAGCGCATTAAGACTCCACCCCTGCGCGCTGGAATCACCTGGTTGTGTATGTGTCTGCTGGGTGGCCCCTGATGTGTGCGCATGCACGTGTAGGTTGAGCACTTGAGCGTGAGAGTGTGTGTTGGTCATGTGGTGTACTGGTGTGTGCATGCATGCGTGCGTGTGTGCGTGTGAGTGTTGTGTGCATGCGTGGCCGCATGTGTATGTGTGAGTGTTGCGTGCTTGCGTGGGTGCATGTGTTCGTGTGAGTGTTGCATGCATGTAGTTCAAGCATGCGCAAGGCAGTGTGTATAATCACCACACCAGCTCATGTGTGTTAAAACAGACGGCTCAAAGATACCAATACAAGGCCACCTTGTCCTTCCTGTGCTCATGTCATGACTTCAACAACCGTCCAATATTTTTTTGTCGCTTTGTTTTCATTCTTACTAGTGAAGATGCTCGCATGCTGTAATGTGAACATCAAGATGCATTTGTATGACTAGTTTATCTTGTGAGAGAAAAGGATGAACGAGGGAAGGCCTTATTTGCAAATGTGGAGAGGTTTGTGGTACATCTTAGGCAAAATTGTCATAGTTTCTTTCCTATCCGTCAGATATAAATTGTACGGCCTATATTGCAGGAAGGCAGGCACACCATCATCACCAACTCTGTTTTTTATAAGTGTATTTTATCCCTACTCTTATAAAAGCATAGTCGGTGATGATCGTGGTGCTCGCCATCCCGCAATATAGGTCGTCCGATCTATATATGCAAAGATACCTGCATTCTCTCCACACTTGCAAATAAGGCCTTCCCTTATTCATCCTTTTCTCCCACAAGATAAACTACTCATACAAATGCATCTTGATGTTCCGTGCAACGCATGGGCATCTTGCTAGTATTTTATAAGAGTGTAGATGTAGAGTAGATACAAGCCGACAGGTGGGCCCGATGGTAGTGAGATAATGTGATGCAACACTAGAGGTGCCACGTGGAGTGTTTAACTGGTCAACTAGTCGTGTCTTGAGCAAATACGGAGTTGTACGATGAGCCCGTGACTGTATAATAACCACAAAACATAAATGGTGACGATAATGAGTGGATTCTGAAGTCCAATGTACACGATCGCTTTTCGCTTCAAATACAATGATCGCCATCAGATATATCATGAGAGAAAGATGAAACATGTGTGAATGTGCTGGGGCTTACTTTTAGAGGACCCGGAGATAGGTTGTAAAGGCATTTGCAGAAAGGGGCGAGAGGGGGGGTATGCGATGGAGAGAGAGATGCTATTCGCTTTCTTTATTATGACTAACTTTTATATATAGTATAAAAATATACAAATTCACAAAGGCGGAATAAATATCATTGTGGGCACCATGCGATGCAAGCGTTCATACTCCTCCATATAACTTTGTAATTTTGTATATATGTAGAAATTCTTAAAAAAATTGTCCACACTTTATTCAAAAGGAATGTTGTGTGCGAAATAAACATGAAGAGAGGGCTTTTTAGATCAATGGGGTACGTGATGTAACATGTGTGAATGTGTAGTTCATGCATTTGGCAGGGCCTTGAGAGGTATGTGTGTGTATTACATATTCGAGAGAGGCATGGATAGAGGGGCCGACAGGGGGGGGGGTGCATGGGAGAGATAGCACGATAAATGAGAGTGGTCTAGAGAGAGAGAGAGAGACGAATATGACGTCACGGCAAGAGATTCCCGGGAGTGTGTATATGCAAGGGGGGAGTGGATAGAGGCACCAGGAGAATATATTTTTTGTGTGTGGTTTCTGTGGTTGGTATGTGTGGGTGTGAGAAGATAACGAGACATGGGGCAAGAGGGTGTGTCACCGCTGAGGTCCCGGGTGGGTCGAGGCGAGGCCTTCTGCTCGGGTTCCGGCCTCTGCGCCACATTGGTCGGCCCATGACTCATTTAGGGAGACCCATGGATGACTAGTCGCACAAGACAAAGATATCATAATTGTGAAGGACTCTATGTCCATCGACAAAGCCAGCTAGGATTTGTAACCCTAGGTTCTCGTGACTAAGGTAACCCTTTATCTCCTGATATTACTATTCATCCAACCTAACTTTAAGGGGCATCCTATGTAATGCTCGCTAGAATCATACTCGTCGATTAGGAAGAGAGGTGTGAGACAATGTGTGAGAGACAGGACTAAATATAATGTGCGTACAGGAGACACGTAGGCAGGTCTATGTACATAGAAAGGGTCGATGGGGATTGTGCGTGTGTATGCTTGCAAGAGGAAGAGTGCTTGTGATAAAGGTTAGTGAAAACAGTCGTAAATGGTTACGTGAGGGAGGGAGGGTTATATTATATCGAGAGCATATGTGCAAGAAAGACACCTCGGAAGAGAGTGTGTGAGCATGTGTGAGAGATCACCGATGGAGACTGAAACTACACGTACAAGACTGCTGTACACATTGATTAAAGATATAAATTGTATCCAAATATTAGGATGGTATCATGATATTTGCAATTCGCGTAAGGAACGGTCATTGATCCATCATACATCTAGATTCTATCGAATTTGAGCATGTCTATGTTATTATTCGAGCACAATTGATCCACATAGTTAGTATTTTGAACTCCCCGACAATACATCGCTTAGCAATCGAATATAAACGTGAGTATAGTTCATGTTGTGTGTGCAAAGCACATTATACATACGAAAGTTACACAATGAACATTATAAATAGCTACCTATGAACTAGCATACATTTGAATTCAACTTAAGGTGGTTTTAAAAAATCGAATAAAACATGAAGTCCATTCAATTATTTGAATTTGATATCATGGAATTTGTAAATCATACTAAATTATGGGGGCACCAATCTTTGCTCTGATTCTGTACATAATAGCATATGTAGTCGTGTACAAAATAGATTCTAATTTAGCTCCTCCATTCCAAAATAATCGTAGTTATAGGATTTTCAAGTGTCAAAATTTCGAAAAGAAGCAGATAATTTAATGAGGTTTTCAAACATACAAGGTCAAATTTAACATTGTCTATTTAGGTCAATCCTCAAAGTTCAGGAGTACTCTAAACGTGAATGCTTGTGTTTCAAAATTTCGAACGGCGCCTAAAAGAGCCTCTACTCGCCTCAAACCGCTGCGTGAGACCAATGTTTGGTAGTACAAGGAAATTACCTTTCTAATAATTCCGACCCGTGAAACCTACCGGCCCGACGTCCAAAGGTCTAAACTGGGGTAGTTTGTAGCTTCATCTAGACGCCACACAACCGCCTCCAAAAAACATTCATACACAATGGCCGATTAAGCACACATGCGCGCGGCTGAAATCGCTCCCGCCCACTATTTGAGACACTGGGATTACCATCCTACCCTGCACTCCGTAGTAGGTCCGAAATTTAAGAGGGGGCAAAGTTTGTACTTTCTTCAAATTTCAAACAAGCGCCGCTTCTTCTGCTCAAAAAGGCAAAAAAGCACGCCCCTGCATCAAAACATGGTTCTCCCCCTCCCCCGCCCACCCATCTGATTCCCCATTCAGACTGCGTGGGCGAAAACTACCTCTCCACCAGCCGCGAAACCCCGGCGCCCTCCGTCCGCCACCCCATTCCACCCATCAACCGCCGCCTCCTCCATCACGCCGAGCCGAGTAGCTCCGACGCCGCTTGCCCACCGCAACCTCAACTACAACGCCTCCACGGGCTAGTAGTTGAAGCCGAGGCTGAGCCGTCCGTACCCGAGCCAGTTCAACCACGCCGTCCTGCGCCTCACCGCTGCGGCTCCAACTTCGCCACCGTCCACAGCACGGGAGTTGTTCTTGCTGCGCCGTCCTTCGCTGCCTCGGATCTGCTTCCCCCGACATACGGCCACGGCAACACAGCCAACAATTTGGCCATGGGTTCGTCCAAGGTTGCACCCTCCTCCAAAACATCGGCTTCCCCGGCAAAAAGAATAAGATCGCCGTGACATATGGAGGACCCAACACCGCAACCAGAAATGGTACTCCTCTTCCTTATTCATGCAAATCTTACGTGGTTCCGCTAGCATGGTATTCATCCCACGTAAGACACTAGTTGACCGCTTCTTCTTGATACTAGATGTTCCTAGTAACTCGTGATGCACAAGGTTTCTCCTCATATACTATTTCACCTTAGCTAGAGGTCCGCCGCCTCAATTTCAATTCCTGGTCAGTTGATTCCCAATTAACTAAGTTGCGTTCCTCAGCCAGAATAGCGCTAGTCCGCCTATTACGTCGGGGAAGCAACGCCTCGGTGTTTATCTTAGGGGTGTGTGGGTCCTAGAGCTACTGGCGCCTGATCTGGAGGTCGGCCGGGATTAAAGGGATGGCCAGGGGGCGCTGCCAAGCACGTCGGTGGTCTGAGGTCGAGGGGAGGGCGGAGCGGTGGAGGCAGGGGTCTGGGCCGATGGTCAGTGGCGGTTCGAGAAAGATCGTCAACAGTGACTGGCACGAGGTAGACGAAGGCCATCTGCCCGTTCCTTATAGATCGGACGGTTCATTAAAAAAATCGACTGACCTATTTATTTCCAGTTGACTATTATCTTGACATGACCACATGTGGTGTGCTGGAGGAGTACCTTCATTTCCAAGCCATCCCTCTGCTCATATATTACAAAATCATACGGAGTAGAATCTAATTTTCTTTGCCAAGCAATGTTGTAGAGCTATCATATGTCTCTTGTCATTTATTTTTCAGCCACCTGCTATCTGCTACTTTTACAGTGCTTTAGTTCTGCACACACTTCACCATACTCTCACTATTGTTTTTTTATTTATGGGTATTTCAGACTCTGCCAATCAGTTGATAGAAGCACGAAATAAAAGAGAGAAGCAGCTCCAGATTTCTTCGGGCTTAGGCAAGACATGTTTCAGCGTTATAAAGGGTGCAGTGTCAGTAGATGGAGATGGTAAAAGTAGCTCTTGAGTTGATGATCTCGCTCGCCATGAACCACCATCCCAGGTGCTTTCTTTAACTTCGCGGTGTCATATGTGGTTGCATGTTGCATATGGTGTCTAGCTTGTATTCAAAAGGCCAAAGTCGGTCTTTACTAAGATAAGGAAAGATTATTTTTACATGAACCACCATCCTTTGAGCACCGTGAAGATAAATAGTTAGTCGTAGAACATGGAGCCAAAGGACAAGCCCAACAAAGAGAGGCATCACCGAAGCCAACTAAAAATCCACGATGGTGGCGAAGCAGCCCACCTCCCACCGTGCTCTCGTGTCCTAGATGATCATGCTCACCACTCCAAATGGATGTCTAGCTTGTATTTCTTCCAATTTGGTTAAATTGCATCTGCTTAGCTTACACATTATACCTTTGAATATGACATGCCTTTCTATTTTTGGTACATACTAGTACATCTGTGTATTAACCATGTTCTTACATCAAACTAATATAATGTTCTTGTGTATCCCTCATCAATCACTTATGATGAGGCAGTCAGGCAAGTGGATTACTCCTTATTTAAAGAATGCAACACAGCCTCCGACATGATTCTCAAGAAACAAAGAAGGCTAGATGAAGATAGTGAACGAGCTCAGAAGTTGATTACCGCATTTCCCCTACACTAGCATCGCAGGTGCTTTCTCTAACTTGGCAGCGTGATATGTGGTTGCATGTTGCATATGGTGTCCAGATTGTAATTCTTCCAATCTGGTTAAACTGCATGTGCTATTCTGCTTAGTTTATACATTATACCTGTTAATGTGACATGCCTTCCTGTATTTAGTACATAGTACATCTGTCTATTAAGCATGTCCTCACATAAAACTATTGTTTTTTTGTATCCCGCATAAATCAATATGACGAGACACCTTTAGTATATGCAAGTGGTGATATTAGTTGCATCTTTGATATGATTTATAGTATGCGCTGCTTCTAATTTGTTGAAATGCCATTTATGATGGGACACTTTTAACTTGGCAGAGTCATATTGGTTGCATCTTTCACGTGGTGTCTAGCTTGCATTGCTTCTTATTTGGTGAAATGGTTTCGCTTAGTTTACACAAATAGTTGTGAATATGCCATGTCGCCCTTTTTCGTATTATTCCATCCTCGGAATCATGTGTTTGCCTTACATCAAAGTACCGATTGTTAGTATCATGCACCTAATGAGTTCAAGAGTGAATTTTATTGCTTTTTCTTGTCGATATTACTTGACAATTCAAAATCAATAAAGCGGAAGGAAGTTAGCAAGGCAGCGGATGAAGGTGCTCCTTCCACATGGAGGGCCTCTACAGATTATACTCCTCCATCCCCCCCAAGATGATTTCCAAGACAACACATGCATAAACACTCAATGTAGCTGTGTTGGTGATGAGCACGTCTTCCCTAGTGCACCATCAAAGGTGCTCCCTCTAACTTGGCACTATTATATGTGGTTGCATGTTATGTATGATGTCTAGCTTGTATTGCTTCTAATTTTGTTGAATTGCATCTGCTTACTTTACACATTATACTTGTGGCTAAGACATGTGTTCCTGTTTCTAGAACATACAATATATGTCTATGACACCATGATCTTACATCAAGTACATTTGTTTTGAAGAACTAAATTGTTATTCGCTTTTTCTTGTCAGCTTGACTTAACATGGCACGTAGAAAGAGGAAGCAAGACAGTAATCTACATGGAAAGGGAAGCGCAACAATCCTGCAGATTCTGCTGGTCCTGATGGTACGATAGAAGGTCAAAGTCCAGCGGAAAATTGTACCAACAGGGTAGCCCATGCTAAACGAGCTGCAGAACAAGACAAACAGAAAAAAATAGCTGCCACCAAACAAGCAGAGACAACCCTAGTTGTTGCAACACCTTCCACAGTACCACCAGCTGCACGATTTAATCATTCGTCAACTCAGCTAGCAGCACGTTCCCAAGCTCCCTTGCCACCTGACACTACTTCCGAAGCACTCTTGACACAAGATAAGTTGGCAAGATCAGGAACTTTGTGAGCTTCAGCAGCAAGAAGGTAGTTGCTGGAGTCAAGTTACAGTTGCATGCTTCTTTATATGTAGTCTCATAGTTTGATGTACACTAACACTTCCTATATATGTTTGTTGTCGGACTAGCACCTAGGTGCAAGAGGAAACAAACATCAGGGATAATGCTCGATAGGTTAACTAAATCTAGAGAAGGAAGAATGGAGATCTGTTTTGAGGCAGGTTTAAAAAGGCCACGTGATGCTACAGAGTCGGCCAAGTTAGTATCAGAGGCAAGTGGTTGTCAAGTAGGTGTCATGTACCTATCCTCCCAACATGGATTCAAGACAGAATGAAAAAGACTAAACCCGCTCAACACCTTCCTCGACCATTTATCTGTAAGTATGGTTATGTATGGAAACTAGTAATATCGTCTTGCTCTATCCAATACTTTCTAGGTTGCTGATAATGAGACTCCCATAATTTTCAACAGATGAGGTTCAAGTTGGAGAGGCAAGATGATGCAACCAGACAAGTTTGCACCCATGTTTTCAAGTCTGCTATGCGACAGTATCGGTATAACTTGAGGAAAACTCACTTTGAAGGCAAGGCTAACAGTGATCTTGCCCAAACATCTCCAGTGGAAAATATATCTGATGAAGTCTGGAGAGGCCTCGTTAAACACTGGTCCGATCCGAAGTATCGGGTGCATTATATATATGTCATCAGATCACATGTTGAAGTCCTATTTACGCATGTGCCACATAAATTTATCTTCTTCTAGGTGAACTATTCAAAGAACAAGTCCAACCGTACGAAAGTGAAATTCCAACAGACGGCAGGATCTCGTAGCTATATTACACACTGCGAGGCTATTGTAATTAGCTGCTGTTTCACTCTTTTTGTTTTACCATATTATCAGATCTATATTGACTTGTTCCAAATGCAGAGGAAAGCCCGCAAGGACCAAAAAGTACCTGAACCAAATGCTGTGGAAATCTTCAAGGACCGGCTACACCAAGAAGAAGAAGGGCATGACTACACCAACAAAGCCGCTGTTGTAAGTCCTTAATCCTCATGCCTTTTAACTACTACTTACTCTGACTTGTGCCTTGAACTGCATGGTTTGCAGCCAATGTTTATTACTCTTTTCAATTTTATACACAATTGTCTTAGCGTATCACTGCACCTTACAAGGTTTAAAAGAGAGGAGTGATGTTCCTTTGATCTTGACCTGTAATCAAGTTCCGTGGTACGGACTTGCCCACACAACGCTAATAAATTGCTCGCTTGTCCGTTTCTCGCTTGTTTTGTGATATGAATGATGTCATACTATGCTTATCGTATTATAAACTTCGCCTCTTTATACTTAGCCCTCAATACAATGTGAAGAAATAGACTATACATTAGCGATGGTACATGGTCATATGTTTAGAACCTGGTTTTACTTTGTTCTTTCCAATAAAATACAACTATTATTCTACATGGGTTCACCAGAATAAGTTCTGTATATAGACCAAAGCTATTTTGTTTGGTTTTGCTGCCTCCTTAATATCTTCTCGCTCGGTACTACTAATGTAAAACCACAAATTTTCAGCGAAGCTATGGAAAAATGGTGGAACTACCACCTTCCTCAAGGTGGTGGCGAGGCAACTATAACCGCAATGTCGCCTCTTATCAAGTGGGCCAAGACTGCCCACTAACAAAGGCTAAAAGCACGCTCCTCACAGTAATACTGGGTTGGTTGTTAAGGCAATCTCGTCCAAACTGCCTCATGATCAAGATATGCAAGCTCAAAATAATGTTGTATTTGCGCTCCAGACACAAGTCCATTCCCTAATAGAGACCCTTTGTGAAACAAGGAGAGACATTGTTCGATGTTGTCAAGATATGCATGGTTTTGAAACTAGACTATCAGACATTTGCTATGTTATTCAGGAGTCTAGGAGAACTGAAGGCGAAGGTTATGGTGCTCCATCGGAAAATACAACATGAAAACGTAACAGTCAGGTCAAATGAACTGATCTTCTGAACTTTTGGTGGTGCATTTATCTGCTAGACGGTTAAGTTTTATGCCAACCTTCCTTTTGTTTTAAAGTTGTAATTTGTTTTGGTGCGATACAAAACTTGTGCTTAACGTGCGGCCACCGGTTGAAGAAAATAGCAAGCCATTTTTGTATAGTGTAGGGTGTTCCCTATATTTGCACCGGTGGCGAACTTTGATGCCCACCGCTATAGTTAACATGGGCCTCCCACGGGTCAGAGAAACAATGGGCCTTCTAAGGGTCAGAGAAACAATGGGCCTTCTACGTATGAGAAACAATGGGCCTTATACGGGCCATAGACACAATGGGCCTTCTATGGGCCGTATCATCAATGGGCCTTCTACGGGCTTATGATCGGTTGGCCAAACATGGGCCAATAACAGCCCACATTATGGTCGTAAATGGGCTAGAGTTGAAATCGTCCATTCATGGGCCGACCATAACGGGTCGTCGTTAATCGGCCGTATTTTGATGACGCTATGAAAACGGCCCAACGTATTAACGGGCCACAAACGGGCCGACTGTAACCATGGGCTGAATTTGGCCCACAAGCAGAAAATGACAGTAACGGGCCGTAAGTAAACGAATGTGGAAATGAGCCCAAGAATAAATGGGCCCCGAGAAGGCTGAAAGATAACATGGGCTGGAAACGGCCCACAGAATAATGGGCCGTTAATGGGTATAAAGTGATACACTGTTCATTACGGGTGTCGTTGTCAAAACCGGCGGATCTCGGGTAGGGGGTCCTGAACTGTGTGTCTAGGTGGATGGTAACAGGAGACAAGGGACACGATGTTCTTACCCAGGTTCGGGCCCTCTCGATGGAGGTAAAACCCTACTCCTGCTTGATTAATATTGATGATATGGGTAGTACAAGAGTAGATCTACCACGAGATCAGAGAGGCTAAACCCTAGAAGCTAGCCTATGGTTGATTGTTGTTTGTCCTACGGACTAAAACCCTCCGTTTTATATAGGCACCGAATAGGGTTAGGGTTACACAGAGTCGGATATAATGGTAGGAAATCTACATATCCGTATCGCCAAGCTTGCCTTCCATGCCAAGGAAAGTCCCATCTCGACATGGGATGAAGCCTTCAATCTTGTATCTTCATAGTCCAGAGTCCGCCAAAGGCTATAGTCCCGCTTATCCTGGACACCCCAATCCAGACTCCTCAAGAGCCCTGAACCAGGCTTCAATGACGACATTTAGTCCGGGCGTGCATATTGTCTTCGCATTGCAAGGCGGGTTCCTCCTCCGAATACTTCATAGAAGATTTTGAGCACAAGGATAGTGTCCGCTCGCAGAAACAAGTTCCACATACCACCGTGAGAGAATAATATTTACATTAAGTTCAATCTGCCGACGTATTCCGCAGTCAGTGACATCACACCACAGCCAAGCCTTTATTCAATCGTTTTTATCGCCCCACCTCAAGGCTTAGCAAGGCGGTTTCTTGGCACGCCTTGTCAAGGCAAAGATCGTGTCCCCTTATTCTGGGATTCTCATCAATACGGGCGCGGTAACCCAATCGTGCCCGTTGGCACGCCTCCTCTATCGAAGGCGAGTCCCGAATGGTCACGGGGAGGGCTCCTGGTATTCAACCTCTTTATAAAGAGACCAAGGCCCCGCTCTTTTGTCTCAATCTCAATCAAATCCGCCCCTCGCGTCGAGTCCCAATACCCAAAGCTCCAGATTCGCGCGCTTCGGACCTTCGATGATGTCCGGCTCCGACCTTCAAGGCCGGTGGATGCCTTCCTCCGTCACGGAAGAAGACGTCCTGAAGCTAAGAGATGCTGTATCTAACCGGCGAAATCAAGATAGGCTGCCTGCCCAAGGGCAGGTTATTCTTCTCCCCAGCCCGGTGAAAGCGTGATGTTCACGCCTCACTTCCTTCGGGGCTAAGTTTCCGACGGACCCCTTCGTGAGGGGGGCCTCGTTTTATTACGGGCTGGAATTTCACGACTTGGATCCGAGTCCATCGTCCACATCTCGCTGCTCATCGTCAGAGCAGTAAGCCTTCCTCCAGATTACCCCACACTTCGGATTGTGGCTCAAAACCTTCAAGGTGGAGCCAAGATGATCAAGGGGCAATCGACAAAGGCGGAGGGGCTGTTATAAGCAAGAATGTCGACGCCCATGGCCCGAGGGCTCTTTTCAAGAGGAGCTCACTATGGCAACAAGAGTGGTTTTATATTACAGCCCTGTGGGCACCAAATGGGTGGCGCCACCTGCCTTTCGCCGGGTCCTCCACCGCTGGCCGGGCGCCATGGGTCAATAAAGGGCTTGACTGGGCCGCCCAAGGACGTGCCCCTGCCAGGTGGCCTGTGATTCTCGAGACCTCCTAGAGAGAGAGATCAATCTAGTCGTAGTAGCGCAGGTCATGTTGATTCTTCGCATCCTGCCTCGCAAACGCCGCCTCCGCCTCAGGAGTTCAATCCAGAGGGACCACGAGCTCTTCAACATTTTATGGGCGCAACACCGTGGAGATGTAGAAACTGTTCTTCTGATCACAAGCAATGTGTCCGGACTTGACCGAGGACGCAGGTCTGAGCTGCAATCGCCTGGATGCTCAAGTAAGTAGTCCTGCATCCGACACGCTATCCGTGATATTTATCATAAACTTGTTTTAAAAGAGTTGTCCCTTAAACAGGAGTGGATAGCGAAAGCAAAACTGATCAGGTGTCCAGCCCCCCTCCCTGAGACCACGCCGGATCCCGTGTTAACCAAGATGCTGGAGGCTGCGCCTTTAGATAAAGGCAAAGGGGGGAACAAGAAAGCTACTGCCTCCGTGAAGGAGGTTATCAAGAAAGGAGGGATCGAGAATCCTTCCGTACAAGGGGAGAAGAGGACCGCCTCTGAAGATCCGGAGACCAAGGCCTCAAAGCTGGAAGAAATCTTCGCCAGAGGGTCCTCAAGGCCGAAGATGCCCCGCCGACATTATTTCCCCAAGGAGATCAGCCCTCCAAATGAGCCGTAAGTAGAGAGGGGAGTCTATAAAATAAAAGACATCCCTGTTTTATTTCTGAAGATGACCAAATTTTACCTTGTAGTTCGGATCTCAGCCCTTTCTCAGCAGAAAGCTCGCCGTCGGGGGATCTTCGTCCCGAGATGATGGAGAGCTGAACGCCTCCTGCCGTACTCACCTAGCGAGGCGGAACGATCCCGAGGTGTCGCCGCGAGGGTTTCCCGAATCCGAAGGGGTGGAGGCGGTCGAGGGCCCCCGGAGCCTCTCCGTGTCCAGCCTCCGGAAAGGCCATCGGACGAGTCCCACCTCCCCGGTGCACGGTCGGAGGAGTTGAAGGATCCGCTCGCGAGTGTCTATTCAGAGGATCACCGTGCATTGATGGGGCACGGTGATTGAAAAATTTCGTCCATGGAAAGCAGGTTGTATGAGGCCGCCAGAGTTTATCGACGGGTTTTGACGCACGTGTAATGATGTACCTTTTGACGGTTCCACATATATAAGATGCACCCCGTGTAGATAGTAGCCCTCGAGACTCCGGTGCGTTGTCAAAATGACAAATAAGCGTCGAGGATCATATAATCCCAGATATAATATGTCGCCCTTCCTATGTAGGTGTATGGGCGTCCATTAGCTAGCCGACTAATGAATTTGCCGAACTAAAGCGGCAACTTGACGTGGCGGATGCCGACATCGTATTTCTGCCAATAAGCGGCTTGATGAGTCACAAGGTATGTGGTTTCTCCGCGGACACCGGTAAGGGAGCTTGATGCCCGTGCCTTTACAACATGTATGCTTGATGCAGATGGTGCCGCTGCCATGGAGAACCTTTCGGCGTAGCTTGCCCGATCCAAGGAGCAGGCCAGAAAAAGTGATGCGGTTGCCTTTAAAGGCGTCAAGAGCTAAAAGTCAACAGGCTGCTCACCGGCCAAGTAAGAAGGAAATGGCCGAGATGGCCGTGGAAGTTGAAGAATGCTATCGACCGCCGCGAAGCTTTTTGAAAAGCAGGTCGAGCGGAGCAAGAGGACTGAAGAAGGCCACCACCGAGGCTAAGGATGCTCGCTCGCGATGAGAGCTATGAAGGAGGAGCTACGCCGGCCGGAGATATCGCTGGCCGAAAGCCCTTTTCGCCGCGGAGGAAGTTCATGATCCTAAATATGCCTCGGGCTTGGACCGGCTGTGGAGTAGTGAGGATGTTTATCTCGACTTGAGCGGCGAAGTCATGGACGCGTCAACACTTCGGAGATCAAAAGGATCACGAGATGGAGGAGATTTTTTGGTCCCAGTTCCATAATCCAGAGCGTCCACTTCCATTAACCGATCGTCTGTCCGAATGGGCGGAGCTGAATAGGTTGTCCGTACTTGCCATGAAGAATGTTGACTCATTTATGGCCAAAAAGGCCCGAGCCGAAGAGTTATTTTGGCTTGGTGCAGCAGTTCCTTGGTGCGGTGCCGCATATCAAAGCAATGAGGCGGTCAAGATGCATAGAGGGTGCGCTGATGGCTCTTGCCCATGTCAAGACATACTTGGCGGAGATGAAGGCCACCGATATTGCATCCCAAGATTCTGACGGAAGCTGGCACCGCCGAGCACTATTTTCAGGAAGTTCTGCAGGGCGCTCGTTTAATAGAGACCCAGTGCTCGAAGGATATTATGTTCGAATAACATGTATTATTGTGAAACAATGTTTCGCAAGAATATAAAAGCTTTTTATACTTGTGCCTTCAAGAATTAAAATACCTCCTGTGCGGCCGTTAATGTATATGTGTATATAACATGAAAGATGGCAGTCTTTGGCTTCAGCCCCAACGCATATAATGCGGGGGTGTTTGCAGAAGCGCTTTTCACACTTGATCCAACGCCTTGGTCCTACAAAGGAGGTGATAGCGCAGCAAACTAGGCAACCGGACTATAATGCTTTTATCACTTTCACTTAGCCATAGGAGTTCTCGACAAAGGGGGCTACTTATAGCCCCTAGGGGCACCGCGCTTCACCCAAATACTTGGCGCTGTGACGCGTTCTGGACCGGAAAACAGCCCTTCGCCAATGCGGAGGAATTCTAAAGATTCGAGCGGGTCATCGAGTGGTTGACCAGCCTCACGCTATATCATGACAGCCGCTTTTGGCTTTCTCATCGAGGTGCTCATTGGCAGGCAACCGGGGCACAATCAGCGTAGTTCTCCGGTGCCGCATTAAGCCGATAGAGCGGAACATAAGGCAGCAAAACACGAGCCGGGCAAACCCAACATTTGACCAAAGACATGATTCGGAGCTGATGCATATAAGGCCTAACTCGAGACGCCGAACACTCCCTAAGGTATTCGGTCTTTATGTAAACGGGCCGAACAATCGCCCTTGGTAATGAGCCCCTGGTGTCCAGGTATGCGCGAAATTCTGATGTGGCCTATGCCAAAACGCCAGCCTCCCCCTCGGTTATAGCAAGAAACCAGGGGATGTGTATCAACAAGAGACAGTAAAAAAGGTTTACACAGAGTCTTAATCTGAAAAGAATACTTGCAACGGGTCCCTGCTGCATGTCTCATACTGCGGTGTCTCCGCAGTTGTGCCGTATCTCGACGGGTGTAGCACGGTGCTCATCTGTAAAAGAGAGGAACTTAGATGAAAAAGGTCGTATGCGAAAATGTACGCTATACTAAATAAACGGGCACAATTCAAAAAATGAATAAAATTGAGCAGTATTGTCTCTTGGTGTGCATGCGCGGAGCCCCTTGTACGGGGGTATGCGTCTAGTGAGCCCTTGTATGTTTACGCCGGACTCGTCCAGCCATGTCTGGGGTCTGGACGACCTGTCCAAGTGCTTTTAATGATGAAGCCGGTTTATTGTGTGGCTGTCAAGGTAGTCAAGACGATTTTCCGGACTCGAGGAACCCTCGATGTTTCCTTTTAACGAGATGATGCCGCGTGAGTCTGCATTTTAAGTGTAAGAGATGCATAATGCGGTATTATGCTAAAGCGGGCGAAAGCTTGGCGTCCCAATAGTGCTTGATAGCTAGTTGTAAATGGGGCGAGGTGGAATGTTAACTTTTCACGGCGGAAGTTGTCGTGTGAGCCGAACACAACTTCTAGCAAAGAGAGAGCCCGTACAATGGGCATATGGGCCTGCCATTACCCCTTGAAAGGAAGTGTTGCTATGGCGAAATTTGGTTGGGTCTATACCCATTTTGTGGATTGTGTCCCGATATAGCAGGTTTAGATCACCGCCATTGCCCATTAGGACTTGTGAAAATTGGAGTCCGCCAATTATCGGATCTAATATCAAGGTAGTCCAACCTGCATTCCGTATACTTCTAGAGTAATCTTGATTGTCGAAGGTGAGTGGTTTTAACAACCATTGGCGGGACTCCTCCGGGATAGGCCGTATGGCGCGTACCTCTGTGGGCGCCGCTCTATTTTCCCTTTTGTCACGCGAAGTGAGTTTATTGTTTTGATTTCTTGTGGGAAATTCTTTTGTTTTCCGGTGCTCGCTTTTGGGGTTCGCCATCGTCCTCGCTTGGTGTGTCGAGCCCTTGTGTTCGGGCGTTGAGTTTGTCGGATCGCTTGAAGACCCAACAACCTCTGTGGGTATGGTTTGCAGGTTTCCGGGAGTACTGTGGATTTGGCATATCTTGTCCAAGTTAGATAGCTCGTCCCTGTTATCCTTAAGGAGCAGCTTTTTATAATTCTGCCAAGAGCTTTTGAATCCGGCGTTGATCCGTGGTTTCTTCGGCTATTTCCTTGGTCCGACGCTGGTCCTTGCTGCGCTGTGGTTTCCGCTTCCATCCCCGACTTCGATGTACTTTGGGTCGCCGGTGCTGCATCTTGCCACCAACTATCCTCTCCCGCTAAAAAGCGGGTCATGAGGCTTGTTAATGCGCCATTGTTCTTGGCTTTTCTTGGCCGAGGTGTCTGGCGAGCCATTCGTCTCCGGACGTTGTGTTTGAAAGCTGCTAAGGCTTCTTCGGCGTCCGGACGATCGACTATTTGGTTCTTTTTAGTAAGGAATCTGTTCCAAAATTTCCGGCTGACTCTCCCAAGTTGTTGAGTTATGTGACTTAAATCGTCAAGGTCCGGAGGTCGGACATAGGTCCCTTGAAAATTTGGGTCAAAAGCATCCCTCGAGCTCCTCCCAACTTCCAATGGTGTTTTCGGAAGGCTTTTAAGCCAATGCCGGGCTAGCCCTTTGAGCTTGAGGGGTAAGTATTTTATGGCGTGAGATCATCTCCTCTAGCCATGTGTATGTGGAGGATGTAATCCTCAATCCGCACTCTGTGGTCCGTTGTTCCGTCAGATGCCTCTATGTTTACGGGCTTGAATCTCACCGAATTCATAATCCAAAGCACCTCATCGGTGAAACATAGTGTGCGGCACCCCTATATTTAGGTGTACCGTGATGCTTGGATACTTGATGTGTTGCAATCGCTACTAGAGCTTGCTTTCTTGGCCCGTAGATAGATCTAATCGGGCCATCTTTTGGATGAATCCTCATGCGGATCGCATGCCGGCTTGTGTGCGGCGCCGCTTGCCGCTTCTCTGCTTGCCATGGGTTCGTCCATCCGACCGGGTGGCCTCTTTGTTTTTTGATTGCGGGGGCTCTACGGCCTCCTCATCAAATTCAGGCAGTAGTTTTTGCTTTGGGTAGCTCTTCGTTCGGCGACTGTCGCCGTATTTGTCTGCGGTGTTGAGTACTTTGCTCCATCTGATTCTGAGTGCATCTTCCGCTGTTTTGAGCTTCCGCTTCTGCTTTTTCAGGCTACGCAGCGGCTGCGAGCCTTTTGTGGAGGTTCTTCGCTTCCAGCAACTTGTCCGGCGTGAGATCGTCCGGACTGTTATCTTTGCCGGGACGGGTTGTTTATCCAGATTGTCCTGTTCGGACGATTGCTCGATAGCATGTTCGTCAGCCCACCGGTTCGCCCTGCCTATGGCTGGTCTTTGTCGAGGCAGATTTTGAGCGGCGCTTATGCTGCCGCTTTTGACTGCCGAGGGAATGATCCTTCGTAGCGCCCCGCTGTTCCTCATCGCCGCTTCCTTTAGGTGTGTCCACCATGTATACATCGTGAGATGAGGTGGTTCTCAAGTGCCCTATAGGTGCTGGTTCATGTTCCTCCCCTACATCGCCGTCCATACCGCCGATATCTTCGCAATAAGTCGGTGCATGTCGGTTAAATCATCGGCGGTGGCTACGAAGTGGGTGGTGGGTGGGCTTTGAATTTCTTCGCCGCTCGTGCATCCCAACCTTCCCGACCATAATCCGCCCGGGCTCTCCGATAAAGAGAGAGACTTTAGTGAATTCAGGATGTCGCCAAAGGGCGCAGGCTTTGAAAGATGTCCGCGGCGTTGAATTCCATGATCGGGCGCCCAATCGGATTCGATTGGCGGGCGCGAAGGCTCGGAGTCCGGATAGGAGTCCGCACCTTGGAGTCACGAAGCCGCAAAGGACGGAGTAGGTGTACGGCTCGATCGCCAGAGAGATCGCAGCCCCGAGGCGGTGTCTAGCCACCCGCCCTCGATCGGCGCAGCTTGGCTCCGGAAGCTAAAGGTCGGAGCGGACACCGGTGCGCCTCCGTGATGTTGTTCGGCGGCAGAGCTAGATCATGCCCTCGTGATGCAAGGCGGGCGCGCTTGGCTGTGGTTCGAACCCGTCGAAGATCAAGTCTCCGCGGACGTCGGTCATGTAGTTCAAACTTCCAAATCAGACCTGGTGGCCAGGGGCGTAGCTTTCAATCTGCTCGAGATGGCCAAGCGAATTGGCCCGCAGTGCAAAGCTGCCGAATATGAAGATCTGTCCGGGGATAAAAGTCTCACCCTGGAGCGCATCGTCGTTGATGATCGGAGGAGCCATCGGGCCTAAGGATGACGCATACGAGGAACTCTCAATGAAAGCACCAATGTCGGTGTCAAAACCGCGGATCTCGGTAGGGGGTCCCGAATCGCATGCGTCTAGGCGGATGGTAACAGGAGACAAGGGACACGATGTTTTTACCTGTGTTCGCCCTCTCGATGGAGGTAAAACCCTACTCCGCTTGATTAATATTGATGATATGGGTAGTACAAGAGTAGATCTACTACGAGATCAGAGAGGCTAAACCCTAGAAGCTAGCCTATGGTATGATTGTTGTTCGTCCTACGGACTAAAACCCTCTGGTTTATATAGGCACCGAATAGGGTTAGGGTTACACAGAGTCGGTTTTAATGGTAGGAAAACTACATATCCGTATCGCCAAGCTTGCCTTCCACGCCAAGGAAAGTCCCATCCAGACATGGGACGAAGCCTTCAATCTTGTATCTTCATAGTCCAGGAGTCCGGCCAAAGGCTATAGTCCGGCTATCCGGACACCCCCTAATCCAGGACACCCTCAATGGGCCAGTTTCTCCACGGGCCGCTAATGGGTATAAAGTGATACACTGTTCATTATGGGCCAGTTTTACCACGGGCCATTAATGGGCCGAGAGTAATAAGGGCCTCATATGGGCCGAAAGACGTCATGGGCCATACATGGGCCGGAAGTTAAAACAGGCTGGAATTATATTGGACGGCCCAGATGACGCTACTGGGCCTAATTCGGATAGGCCGTAAACGGGCCCTGGGTTAGCGGGCTGTAAATGGGCTATATGCGAACATGCCGTTAACAGGCTTGCCGTGGGCCGGCCCGCCACCTTTTGACCAAGTCAAACGGGCCGGCCTTTTCACAGGAATGGGCCTCTGTTGGGCCGTGCCACGTGTCGACGTATCATAGGCGCTTTGTGTCCAATGAGTGGATGGCATCTGTCCCAACGGTGAGCTGACACGTGTTTCCTCCAGCCAATGATGATTTTACACCTGGAAAATCCCCATTGGTTGGGGATGTTAACGGGTTATCGGATCCAAAACCGGACCCAATAGCTTAACGGCGTTCCGTTATGGTGGATGCCACGTGTTGGTCACCCTTGACGAAAGCACTTCTGTGACGCGCGATTTATCGTCATGGAAGTGGACACTTCCGTGATGATAATTTTCGTAATGTCATGGAACACTTCTATGACAAGACAGGTATGTCTATCTTGATTCTGTCATAAATTTGTCATGGATGTACATGCATGACAAAAAACGCAACCACCGTGACAAACACGTATCATCGCGGAAGTGTATTTTTTTGTAGTGTTGTCGATCGTCAGGGCGAGGCCAAGTCGAGTCAGCTACAGTTGCGCTCCGTTAGGTCGCTGCTTACCGGCGTCATGGGTGACGTCGGGTGCACTGTTGCCACGCCCATTTCGTCGGTAGGTAGGGGGGCACCGTTGCCTCGCTGGTGACCCGGAGGCATGGGCGGGGCACTGTGGCTTCGGTTATCAGTGGGTGGAGACTCGTCCCATCATATGGCTGGGATGGGACGGCTGCTGACCCTTTGCCGGGTTTGGAGAACATGCCAAGGGCGGTGCTGGCTTGTTGGGGAAGTCTTGAGCTTGGTTGGTTGGGCCAAGTCGAGGAGTCTAGCTGGGTTGCAGATCCTAGCCGGGTCGCAGGGCCTGGCCGGGTTGGGCGACCCGGCCAATGGCGAGCCGGATCGAGGGGCGATGCTGGCCCCGTTGTTTTGTAAAAGGATCTGGGTTCCATTGCCTTCCTGGGGTTCATCCCCCCGACACATTCCTTGTTAGAATAAAGGATCATGCTAAGCATTCAACTGTGGTCAGTAAAAGTAATATTAGAACACCCAAACCCTCTGAGCAAATTAAAGTTGATCCTAGTATTGCGATGATTATAGATCTCTTGGTCGATAATACTGATGGGCATGTTATTTATTTCTGTGATGATGCTCCTAGGATTGCTAAACCCGATACTAAAGATAAACATAGACCTGTTGTGGGCATGCCCGCGGTATCTGTTAAAATAGGAGATTATTGTTATCATGGCTTATGTGATGTGGGTGCTAGTGTGAGTGCAATTCCTTATACCTTATATAAATAAATTATGAATGATATCGCACCTGCTAAGATAGAAGATATTGATGTTACTATTAAGCTCGCTAATAGAGATACTATATCACCAATTGGGATCGTTAGAGATGTTCAAGTCTTGTGCGGGAAGATAAAATATCCTACTGATTTTCTTGTTCTTGGTTCCCCACAAGATAACTTCTTTTGTCCCATTATATTTAAGTGCACCTTTCTTGAATACCGTTAATGCTAAAATAGTCTGCGAGAAAGATATTGTTACTGTTGGTTTTGGAGATATGTCTCATGATTTTAATTTCTCTAAATTTCGTAAACAACCTGATGATAAAGAATTGCCTAGTAAGGATGAAATTATTGGTCTTGCTTCTATTGCCGTGCCTCTCCTCGATCCATTAGAACAATATTTGCTACACCATGAAAATGATATGTTTATGAACGAAAGAAGGGAAATAGATGAAGTATTCTATAATCAGGGACCTATTCTGAAACACAATTTGCATGTTGAAATACTCAGGGATCCTCCTCCACCTAAGGGTGATCCCGTGTTTGAGCTTAAACAATTACTCGATACACTGAAATATGCTTACATTGATGAAAAGAATATATATCCTATTATTATTAGTGCTAACCTTTGAGAGCATGAAGAAAAGAAATTACTGAAAACTCTGAAGAATCATCGTGCCGCTATTGGATATACTCTTGATGATATTAAGGGCATTAGTCCCACTCTATGCCAGCACAAGATAAAATTGGAAAAAGATGCTAAACCAGTTGTTGATCATCAACGAGGATTAAATCCTAAGATGAAAGAAGTGGTAAGGAATGAAATACTGAAGCTTCTGGAGGCAGGTATAATTTATCCTATTGCTGATAGTAAATGGGTAAGCCCTGTTCATTGTGTCCCTCAGAAAGGAGGTATTACTGTGGTTCCTAATGATAAGAATGAATTGGTTCCACAAAGAATTATTACAACACTACTGCAGGATGCTGCTAACGCGACACCACGATCAGAGACCCTTCGAGGAAACTGTGCGCGATGCAATAATCGCAAACTGTGGTGTAAAAAACCATCAAAAAGGTGCAAAACATTTGCGATGGAGGATGCATCAAACACGGTTCAGATTTTACTTGCGTGTGTGATGCAGGGCATACGGTTAAGTTTAATTAACTGTTTGCTATGATGAGGAACAAAAGAAACGGGCATCCAGATGAAGGTGTGTGTGATATACGGCATACGGTTCACTAGGATGAACTGTGTGTGATCAGGGCAACAAAATGGAAATGGTTCAACTGAACAAGATGTGTGTGATACGCGGCAAACAGGTCCGTAATCAGAAATGTGTGCGAAGACCAATAATAACTTAGACGATTGCTACTAATAAGCCGTGTGATTTCTCTATATATAGAAGAATAACATGTATAAGGACTTGATTCCATAAACAAATTGAACATCGAATTACATATGTGGCTAGTACACACATGACCCTTGCACACACGAAAGTACGTTCCAAAATGCCTATGAAACTCAAATAATGTTTAAAAAGGCAAAACGAACCGTGTTTAGTTCCATATTTTTAGGACGGCGCTACTATATATAGTTGCATGTTGCCTTTGTAAGATAAATCAAGGCGGGAACAGACATCGTATGTCGTTTCACACACATAGGTGACAAGGTCCCTCTCGGAACCATGAGCCTTTTTGAGAGAAGCTCTGGTTTGTAAGAAGATTGTACCAAAACTTGTCCCAAATTGGACTAATTTTTTACCCCAACATGTTGGTGCTATAACATAACACCATGCCAAGGTTCATGATTTTGAGGCGATTTTTGGATTTACAGTAATTTTAAAACCAGGTTTCTCAATGTTTACTGTCAAGTCGGCACTGCCCTGGATAGGATTTTTCCTCGTGGGTCCCAAATGATAAATCCAAATCTGTGACTACCATGCAGCTTTTCTTATTAATAATTACATCCCTTGGTGTGCAAGCTGAAAATAAGTTTGTGGGTGCTGGTAGCCACTAAAAACTTGCGGTTCTGTAATGAACAAAGATCTCAAGGATCCCATGAGAGTGATGTTCTTTTCCTATGTTGTGAATGCTTATAATATTATGTCTTAATTAAAGAAATGGCAAGCCATTGGCCCAGTAAGAAAGAAAATATGGGTCAAAGCCGAGTTGAAAAGGGCAACAATATCTCGACTCTAGCTAACAAACAAAGACAAAAGCACGAGGATTAATTGCTCATCAGGTTTAGAAAAAATCTAGATTGAACAGGACAATGACATCTAACTCAACCAAAGTATTCGGCAGTCACAATCAATTGGATCGGTCTGATCCATAAAATCAAGATCAACAGCCAGAAATTCTACTGGTCCATGATGACAAGCTATTGTAAATAGAAGCCGAGCACGATCAGAATCCCTTAGGTCCACATGAAACTTCTTTTTATGTTGTTCAACACCTGCAAATTAAATAAGAAATTTCTTGTTGAAAAACTTAATCCTCACGGACAATAGTGCCCTCGCATTCAACACGAAGAATGTGACAAAGCTAGTGTTTGCATTGTTGGATGCATAACCACTACAACAAGAACCCCCATACAACAACATATCAATGAGTTGCCAAATGTTGATATAAGCGTTGGTAAGACCTACACCAACGGATTTGTATGTGTTGCCGCTTATGGCGCTTAAGAAGTTCACAACAACACATATGCATGCGTTGGTAACTGATGTCTATAAGCGTTGCAAGGTAGCAACGTATAAATCAGAGCTTAACAACACTACATATGCGTTGGTGGGTACCCTACACAATTGGATTTCAAATGGGGAAAATAAACCATTGCAACTCTTAAATGAACTGCTACATAGATTATTAGGCCAATGTTGCGACTGTACAGGAGATGCAATATTGTAAAAAAGACCTCATATATTAAATCAACAATGTTGCTTTACAAAGGGCACCATCCGAAGAATACATGATATGTATATTTATGTGCTTTGTTCTAAGTATTGCCCATCAGAATGAACTGATGATTACAAATTTACCTTCAACTTGTACACATGTGTTTAACAAGAACATGTGCACTGCATAAAGAAACAAATCGAAGCATCATTGCAGAAATCAAAAAGCTAAGCTCATCACATGAGCATCTAGACTAATATGTTCAACCTTCATTAACTAAAACCAGGAATAAATAGTTCCTCTTCGCTTCCATAACTCCACATCCTAAAGATAGTTCTCGCCAGTTCCAGCTAAAATAAATTGCACACTCTTCATTTTCTGTGAGCAATGAAGGAAATACGAGCAGTTAAGTATACCACTTTGGATAATAAATAAGTTCTGGGCGAATTTAAAGTGCAAGCTACCAACCAAGATATCTTATCACCAGCTTTTTACGTAAAAACTTAGTAACATTTGTTCTTATCATATCCTTTTATCTCCTCTTCACAAGCTTTTCTTAGAAATAAAAGCTCTAGAATTATCACAGCAGTAGGCTAAAATCAAGACCGGCCTCAGTTTGTATATCTTGCACTCCAGGATCATGTAATATAAAGTTCTATGTAGCTTATGAACCTGATAACATAAAGGGATTTGTATAATAGGTAAATTAGTAGCTTCCATGGTAAGTTAGGCAAACACGTTAATGTATGTTCTCACTTAGGAATTAATAACTGCTATCATATGGAGATTTGTGTTTGACCTAAACAAGTTCACATGCATCATATATCTGAAAATACACTAACAAGTCCTGGAACATAAAACTTGTGGTTGCTCTATTATGTGTACTGTTGCATGCTTCTCTTGAACAAAGAGATTAATGGAGTCTGATACATCATAACCTGTAGAAAAAAATCTAAATTAGAAAAGGCTTGAGGTGACTTTTAAACTTACCTTTTCATAGCTTTGTACTTCCAAAGTCAGAGCATAAGAATAGGCAGAGGCATAGAGCTGTTTTCAGAATTAATTAACCTACAATGCATCAATAGTTAAGATCCTTCAGAAAAAAACAGATTACGAGTGCAAACACGAACGAACACTTACATACGCTAAATTACAATACGACGTTACCTCCAGTGATATTATTTTTCTTCGAGATATCACACTTAAAATAATCTAAGAAGAGTTGGACGTGACTAATCAATCATTTATAAGATGGTATCAAATGCATGGGATAAATGTGTTGGGAGAGAGATCAATCTAAATGAACAATTAGCATGGCATATGAAGATGGGATACATATACACATGCCAAATGTTATCAATACACACACAAAGAGATAAGGGATGGATGAACACCACACCTACATGGTGTCATGGACTTGCTGCCATCATCACTGGTCCTATTTATCTTCCCAGGTTACAGCACTCATGCAAATTTCCAATCTGATTATCTCAAGTAGCTTTGTATTCTTTAATATTTTCTTTAAACCTGCAAGATCATAGTTCACAAAGTAACAACTTAAAATACAAATACTAAAGAGAATAAAAGATTTAGTGTGGCATCTCGCGAAGCAATCATGATGTGATTTGTCGGAGTAATGGGCCACGGGTAGCCTAACCCGAAGCTCCGTAACCTTCCAAGGCATCAGGGCCGGCTGCGCCCCTCTAGACGTCAAGATGGAGCGTCGTCTTCTGGTAGCCGGCTGGCCAAACGGCCGACTGCTAGAAGACGGCGACGCTTAAGAAGACGGCTCCAAGACGGGCCGACTCGGCAGCGGTTTTCTAGAGAGGCCGCTCATAGCAATGCCCACGGCGCCTCGTAGTCTCTGCGCCCAATTAAGAAGACGAGACAGGGTGATGCTACAGTGTATCCCATCACCCCCATATCCAGGGCTGGGCGAGGCCACGCTGTTCGTGACATGCGGAGATCTCGCCGGGCGCGCACTCGCTGCCACTCCGCCCCGATGTCAATCCTGTCAGGCGAAGCCCTGCTCCCACGACCGTCTGTCGGTACGGCCCGAAGATGATGGGCCCTACCGATCAGCGAGAGCCCGGAAGACGGCTAGAGCCTCACCAGTCGGACACGAGGGAGGCCGGCCCTTAGCAGTCGGACCCGAGGGAGGCCGGCCCTTAGAAGTCGGCCCGCCCCTTCTTCAGGGCCCACACGCCATTAACTAGATAAGACGCGGAGTGGCTACAGTGATCTCCCGCCATGAGGCGGGACTGTAGCCATGCTCGCCTGACCAAGCAAGCGTCATTAGCGTTACGACTACAAAGAATCGCCAGGCCTGCAAGACCTGCGGAGCGCGGAGGCGCCTTATCGGCTGCATTACCAGACCACCGGCAGGGCCCACCAGGCGGCGGGCCCCAGCAGCCGGCGGAGAAGCCGGCGACCAGAGAGACTGATGGCCGGGACTGACGGATGGCCGGATTACCATTGTACCCCTGGGGGGTAGGCCTATATAAACCCCTCAAGGCACCCATGCAAAGGGTTGGAACCTGTTAGAATTAGACCATCACCTAGGGGGAGAGGAGAGCAAGCCTTGCCTTCTTCTACCTCTAGCAAACAGCTCAAGGAGCAGCATTGTACTCACTAGTGCCTTAGTGATCATGCGGAGACCCTGCAGAGGAGGACTAGGGGTGTTATCTCCTAGGAGAGCCCCGAACCTGGTAAAGTGCGCTTGCTCGTAAGTTCATGCCTTTATCCCGCTTCCTGTGCACCGGCGACGCTCTACTCGCTCCCACCATGATAAGCCGTCCATTGGCATATGTCGCACCGAACCCCCGACATTTGGTGCCCACCATGGGGCGAGGTGCACCGTCTCCCGGAGATCTGTTTTGGACGGGACCCTTGTTCCTTCCCGGCGAGCGTAGCCAGCCCGGCATGCAAGACGAAGTCTGTGCCGACGCGCTGCACGGCATGGAGGTCGCCTCTGCAGCAAGTTGCCTCGCCGATCTTGTTGGCGACGTTCGCCTCTCCGACGAGCCCGCATCTGACGCAGGCACCGAGGGCCCCGAGAGCCGCCTCGTGAGCCTCCTCGATCAGCTCCACGCTCTCGCGAGCCAGTCAGAGACTTGGAGTCGGTTGGCTCCACCGACCCGATGCTTGTCGCTGACACGCTCCCCACCAACGTGGTGGTTCACGACGAGCCGCTTCCTCACGCGGACAGCGACGGCAGCACCATCATGGAAGTGCTCGCCATCAGCCACGGCGAAAGCAATCCGTGGAGGTGGCTGTGATCCGCTGCAGCGCGGCGATGCAAGACCGATCAAGCGCCATCCCGGAAGACGCCGACATCGAGACATCGGAGGCACGCCGCCCAGCTTCGCCGAGAGCGCCAACCGGCTGGCCAACATGAGACGCCTTTCGAGGCCTACCAGCGTGAGATGGATCGGTCGCCGGTGGCACGCTGCTCCTCGGTGGGCCTAGCCGCATTGGCCGAGATCCTAGCGCGGCGCAACCATCGCCACTTTTGTTCAGATGAGATCCTCCCGCTTCACGCCGCGCTACGCAGAAAAATATACGAAGCTACCAAAGCGGCAGCGCATTTGAAGCCAGACAAGCTCGAGGGCGACGAGCATCGCCACATGATGGAGTGGGTCCAGCAGCTCCTCGACGCGGCTGCTGAGTAGCAAGACGCCGGGTGCCGCACTGAAGCGCCCAACCGACGAAACGACGACCCGCCTCCTCGCCCAGACCAAGGTGTGACATCCCGGATGCCGACTGGTGGCGTCCGCGATAGAAGAGACAAGGAGCCGGCTGCTAGCCGTAGCCGGACTCGCATCACCATCGAGCGCGACCAAGACGGACGCCCAAGACCAGTGCAGTGACGAGACGACTGTCCGCCTCCTCCTCCCCGCAGGGAGAGGCACATTTCCCCGCCGCCTATTGTTCACCTGTCACTCGGCGACCGCCTTTGCCGCCGAGAAGGAATCGGAGAAAACGACGCCTGCTACCGGATTGATCGCCTCAATCGATCCCTGGTGGTAGAAGAAGAAGATGAGCTGGGACCGCCTTGCTTCGGCCCCCGCATCCGAGACGAACCTTTCCCCAAAGGGTTCACGCTCCCGAGAGATACACCTGGCACACCGCCTGCGGAAGCCGGAGGACTGGCTGGTCGACTACTCCAGCAGTACCAAGATCGCGAACGGCAACAAGCGCTGTTGCCGTAGTACGCTCCGCCATGCTCCAGGCACGGCCCGGACATGGCTGAACAGCTCGAAGCCCCGCAAAGATCACCAGCTGGGTTGATTTCATCAAGCATTCATCCGCAACTTCACCAGCACGCATAAGCGCCGCCCAAGCCTCGCCAACTCTCCTTGTGCGCCCAAGGCCCCAACGAGTCGACTCGCGACTACCTCACGCTACCGGGCTGAGCTACGCAACTCTTGCGAGGGCGTGCACGAGGTGCAGGCCATCGAGTATTTCACTGTCGGGTGCCGAGAGGGCACCCTCCTCAAGCACAAGCTCCTCTGTGACGAGCCGGCAACCCTCGACGAACTGCTGATCATAGCAGACAAGTACGCCACGGCCGACTCCTGCATGAAGACGGAGATCCAAGTCAATGTGTCGGGTAAGGTGGCCCCTCAAGCTCCTCGGACCCCGGCTGGTGACACCAGTCGGATACAGCAACCAAACGACAACAAGCGCAAGGCCATGCAACCGGCTTCCTCGAGCCGGCAGGTGGCAATAGTCGAAGATCAGCAGCCGGAAGGGCAGCCTCCTCCCAAGCGCCAGAAGGGCGGCAAGCCCAATTGGTTGCCTGCCTTCTCATACGAGCAGACCCTTGATGCACCCTGCAAATTCCACAGCGGCACGAAGCCATCCAACCATACAACTCGGAAGTGCAACTGGCTCACCAGGATCGCCGAGGGTGACGGACTCCAGCCCGCTCCGCCAGCGGGCCCGCCGCCTCCTCCTCAAAGAGCCCAAGGTTCGGCCACCGGCACGATACAAGATGAATACCCTAAAGAGCATGGAGCCTATGTTGTGTTCACCAGCGTGGTCGACGACAGGCACAGCAGACGGCAGCAGCAACATGAAGTGAACGCGGTAGCATCAGAGGCCCCCGAATTCACGCACTGGTCTGAGAAGCCCATCAGCTGGAGCAGAGCAGACCACCCGGAAGTGATGGCTAATCCTGGATCCTATGCTCTGGTGTTGGATGCCACCTTTGCCATCGAGAGGCGAGCTGCCTGCTTTCTCCCGAGTTCTGATAGATGGCGGCAGCAACATCAACATCATGTACAAAGATACCATGGGGAAGTTGAGAATCAAGGAGAGACATCTCCAGCCCAGCCGGACTGTTTTTGATGGCATCGTTCCTGGCCTTTCCGGCTCACCAATCGGCAAGACCCAGATAGATGTTCTCTTTGGGGACAAGAATCATTTCCACGAGAGCCGGGCCTGGTTTGAGGTGGTGGACCTTGAGAGCCCCTATCATGCACTGCTTGGCCGGCTACGCTGCCAAGTTCATGGCGGTCCCCCACTATGCCTACCTCAAGATGAAGATGCCGAGCTCCAAGGGAATCCTGACCATCGCAGGAGACTACAAGAAGTCGTCCGCCTGCGCAGCAGAGAGTAGCTAGTTAGCCGAGTCCCTCGTGATCGTGGCTGAGAAGCGGCTCCTTGACCGGGTGTTGGCAATGGCAGGCAAGCAGCCGGAAATGTCACCCAACCCCAAGGAGTCGGAAGCTGAGGGCTCGTTCAAGCTGGCCAAAGAGACAAAGAAGATACCCTTGGACCCGGAGCACCCGGAGAGGCACACTGTCATAGGTCCAAACCTTGACAGCAAATAGGAAGGCGAGGTCGTCGATTTCCTTTGTGAGAATTGGGACATCTTTGCATGGTCACCCAAGGACAAGCCAGGTGTTCCGACGGAATTCTCCGAGCACAAGCTTCATGTCCGGTCTGATGTCAAGCCAGTCAAGCATCCCTTGCGCCGTCTGTCAGAAGAAAAGAGAAGAGTTGTTGGAGAAGAGATAGCCCGGCTTCTAGCGGCCGGCTTCATCATGGAAGTGTTCTTTCCAGAGTGGTTAGCCAACCCGGTCTTGGTACTGAAGAAGAACAAGCAATGGCGCATGTGTATTGATTATACCAGGCTCAACAAAGCATGCCCCAAAGACCCGTTCGCTTTGCCAAGAATTGACCAAGTGATTGACTCCACAGCCGGATGCGAGCTGTTGAGTTTTTTGGATGCATACTCGTGATACCACCAGATCAAGCTGAACCCGCCGAAGGCTGAAGACCGCCTTCATCACGCCATTCGGAGCCTTATGCTACCTAACCATGACGTTTGGTTTGAGGAATGCCGGCGCCACATTTCAGCGTTGCATGCAGAACTGTCTCCTCAAACAACTCGGCCGAAACGCCCACGTCTATGTGGATGATGTTGTGGTGAAGTCAGAGAAGCGTGGAACACTGCTAGAAGACCTCAAGGAGACCTTTGAGAACTTGCGCCGATTTCAGATCAATCTCAACCCGGAGAAATGCATCTTTGGAGTACCAGCTGGCCAGCTTCTTGGCTTTTGGTCTCGTAGCGCTGCATAGAGTGCAACCACAGAAGATCAAGGCCATTGAGAGGATGGAAGTACCCACCCGACCGGTTGGACGGCAAAATTCACCAGCTGCTTGGCATCCATCAGCCATTTCATCAGTTGGCTGGGCGAGAAGGCTCTTCCCCTGTACCAGCTCATGAAGAAGACCACTTTTTTCGAGTGGAATGACAAGGCGGATGAAGTTTTTTCCAACTCAAGAAGATGTTGACCACTCTGTCTGTCCTAGCGGCTCCGACTCCTATACATCGCCGCTACCAGCCGGGTGGTCAGCACATCATAGTGGTGGAACGCAAGGAAGAAGGCAAAGAACTACCAGTCCAGAGACCGGTGTATTACCTGAGTGTAGTGTTGTCCGCCTCCCAAAGAAAACTACCCCACTACCAGAAGATGTGCTACGGCGCGGCACTTTGCCGCCAAGAAACTGAAGCCATACTTCCAAGAGCACCCAATCATCAGAGTCAGACATAGCTCGCTTGCCAAGATCATTGGAAGCCGAGATGCTTCAGCCGAGTGGCCAAATGGGCCATAGATTTGGCCCCTACACCATCTACTACCAGCCTCGCACCGCCATCAAGTCACAAGCACCGCCTACTTCCTCGCCGATTGGGCGAGACCCGAATCGCCGCCAGCCAGACTCCACCCATTGGCGAATGCACTTTGATGGTTCCAAGATGCGCACCGGTTTGGGAGCCGGCATCGTCCTCACCTCTCCCAAAGGCGACAAGCTCAGATATGTGCTACAAATCCATTTCGCCGCCTCCAACAACATCGTTGAATATGAAGCACTCATTCATGGGCTCCGGCTTGCCAAGGAACTCGGCATTCACCGGATCCCGTGGCTATGGTGATTCCGACTTGGTGGTCCAAATGCGTCAGCGATCGACGCCAAGGATGTGCAAATATGGCGAGTTACCGCTTCTCGACAAATGCAACTCGGTGGATACTTTGAAGGGTGCGAAGTTTCTCCATGTGCCAAGGAATGACAATGAGCAAGCAGATGCCTTGGCACGAATCGGCTCCACCCGGCAAGCAATACGAACCGGCGTCACCCTACAACGCCTCCTCAAGCCGTCTGTCCAGCCATCGCCAGAGTCGGATTCCATCTTTGTGCCAGCTCCTCCCGGGCGCCGGATCCGACTTGAGGACCCCAAAGAGCCGCACGAGGAATTCGACAGCGACCTGTGGACTGCCGCAAGCCGCACTGCAGTCCGACTCAAGAAGCGACAATGACTCCAACCCGCCGCCTCCCGCCCAACCGCCTCGCAAGTAGTAGTCTTAGTAATCAAGAAATCGTGAACGCCTTCATGGGCCAAGCCCATCCTCAACTTCTGGTGAACAAAGAGTCACGACTGATGAGATCTCGGCCCGGCAAGTGCAATGACGGGCAGCAGCATACACCATAGTCAATAGAGAGCTTGTAAGGCGCAGTATCACTGGTGTCTACCAGCGCTGCGTGGATTCGGAGCATGGCCAAGAAATCCTCAAAGATATTCATCAAGGCGAGTGTGGCCACTGTCGGTGTCAAAACCGGCGGATCTCGGGTAGGGGGTCCCGAACTGTGCATCTAGGCGGATGGTAACAGGAGACAAGGGACACGATGTTTTTACCCAGGTTCGGGCCCTCTCGATGGAGGTAATACCCTACTCCCGCTTGATTAATATTGATGATACGGGTAGTACAAGAGTAGATCTACCACGAGATCAAGGAGGCTAAACCCTAGAAGCTAGCCTATGGTATGATTGTTGTTCGTCGTACGGACTAAAACCCTTCGGTTTATATAGACACCGGATAGATTAGGGTTACACAGAGTCGGTTACAATGGTAGGAGATCTACATATCCGTATCGCCAAGCTTGCCTTCCACGCCAAGGAAAGTCCCAACCGGACACGGGACGAAGTCTTCAATCTTGTATCTTCATAGTCTTGGAGTCCGCCGCGTGATGATAGTTCGCTATCCGACACCCCGGTCCAGACTCCTCAAGAGCTCCCGAACCAGGCTTCAATGACGACGAAGTCCGGGCGCGATATTGTCTTCGGCATTGCAAGTCGGGTTCCTCCTCCGAATACTTCATGGAAGGTTTTGAACACCAGGATAGTGTCCGCTCGCAAAACAAGTTCCACATACCACCGTAGAGAGAATAACTTTCGCATGTATCTGCTGACGTATTCGCGGGCGTGACATCACACCACGGCCAGCCTTTTATGAATTGTTTTTTACCGCTCCGCCTTAGCGTGTTTAGCGAGGCGGTTTCCTTTGGCACGCCTTATCAAAGCATAGATCGTGCCCCTTATTCCGGGATTCTAATCAATACGGACGAGGTAACATATCCGCCGCCATTGATTACGGCGCTTGGGAGATAAGCGAGTTTTACACCCGAGGCTGGTGGGGACGATAGCTTCAGTCTCATTCATATAAGGGATAAGGATCCACCTTTTCACCCACGCCTTCTTCCTCCTTTGCTCATCCATTTCCGCCAAGACTCGAGCTCTAGCACCCAAGTCCGCACATTCCTCCTCAACCTTCTCCAACCATGTCGAGCGGGAGGCAGATGAATGGCCTCCTCCGTCATGGAGGGGCACATCACAAGATCATGGGAGGCCGGATACTTGTCCGCGATATCGCTGCGATAGGCTGCCCTGGACGCAGGGCAGCTCATTCCAACCCCTGTGCCCCATGAGAGGGTGGTGTTTCTCCCCACTTCCTCCGCAGACCAGCTTTTCCACTTCACCCATTTGTCCGGGGCTCATGTTCTACTACGGCCTGACTTCCACGACCTGGCCCCAATTTCGTCCTCAACATCTCGGCATTTATCGTCAGGTGCGAGGCCTTCCTCTACATCCAGCCCCACTTCGCCTATGGCTGAAGACCTTTAATGTCGTCAAGGTTGTGGGCGGTCAAAGCCGGAGGCGGAGGCGCCATCATCGGCAAGATGGCCAAAGTCCTATGGCTCGAGGGCTCCTTTGTGGAGACAATAAAGGGGTGGCAATCGGGTGGTTCTACATCACCGACTCCACGCCGACCGAATGGGTGGCGGCCCCCAATTCAGATCTGATTCCCCACACGGCTCTCGCCATGGAAAGAGACGGGCCTGAAGTGGGGGGATTCGGACGAGCTATCCGGACTCCAAACATGCGTCCAAAACCTAGTGGACAAGAATCTCAGGCTTGTCGACGTAATCCAGGTGATGCTCATCCGCCGGATTCTCCCATGCCAACAACGGGCCTTCAATTTGTGGGAGTTCGATCCGGCACAGCACCGAACCTTGAGCCGGCTCTTCGATACTATGTACGAAGATGCCTGGAAGGTGCTGTTCAAGGGCGCCGAAGCCCCGTGATCCGCCAGCTAACAAAGATCGCGGATACAGCTCAAGTGACATCAAGCCGTGAGGTAAGTTATTTTAACCTTTACGGACTCTTTTTCATAGATTGACTTACGGGATCTAAAACTCCCTATTCTTTGGCAGAGGGTAGCTGAAGACGTCCGGACAGATTAACTGTCTGGCTCCTTTGCCGAAGACCCAGGGACGCCCGATTGATTTGGGTTAGCTCTTGGCTCCGCACCCATGTGGTGCCGGAGAAGAAGGCCAAGAAGGAGGCCAGGGAACTCAAGGAGCTCCCGACGCCAAAGCCGCCAGATTCTCAAGCAGAATCTTCTCCAAGACGCAGGAGGAGGAAGAAGAAGCTTCTCCCCAGCGGGGAGGAGAGGAAAGGAAGGCCTCCCAACCAGGGAGGCCGGAGGGTCCAAGAAGGAAGAACCCTTCCTCCGGACTTCACCACCAACATCGACGACGACAAGGAGGATTGGCCTACAAGGGCCAAGCCCCTCGGCGAGATCATAAGTGTCCTGGATACCCATGGCTTTTTATTATTGCAGAGTGTTCTCTAATGTCGAACAATCGTGCAGCCCGCCCAAGGGCGAAGTTCGCCGATTCATCGAAAGCGGGTCCTCGGGCTCGCCGGAAATGGAGAGTACTGCCGCTTCCGACCGCCTCCTCGCCTCACGCCGCGGACGCCCGCCGCGGTGGGGCCTCAAGGGCGGCTTGGTCAAGAGGAGGTGGCGCAGAGGTGCAACAAGGCAACCTCCCGGACTCCAGCGCGTGGGGGCAAGACCCCAGGGGCTCTAAGCCGACCTTGTCCGACTCCATGCCGGAACCTTCAGCGTTCCGGAGTCCGGCAAGCGGTCCCTTCGCAAGAAGGTAAGACGCCGTGTCCTCCGTCCCAACCGAAGGCACCGGATAGCTTACTTGGAGACGCTCAACGCGCCTCCATCGAGGAGGAGCACCGCATTGTTATGAGTGCGGTGATCCGACAGATTCAGTCCGCCAAGAGCTGGCTGACCAAGCCTGCATCAGCCTTCTAACAAAGCTTTGAGGTAAGTTTAGAATATGTAAAAATATTACCAAGAGCAGACAAAGTAGCCCCTCGGTGCTTAGTTCGTGTTCGGAAAGAAAAGCCAGACTAAGGATCTAAAAACATATACGCAGGAGTCTAACATAAGTATGTCAATATGGAATGCAGGTTGCGCTGCCGATTTCCGGCCAGACTGATCAAGGAGGTCCATGCGTTAAGCAGAGGCTCGAGCGGTCTCGAGAACGAAGCTCGCCAAGCCAAGAAGCAGCTCGAGGACAAGGAAGGTACCTTATTAAAGAAATACCATATAGAAAGGTTTCAAGTTGCAAAGATAATAGGAATAACATAGGACTGCAGGGCCACGAACGCGGTGGCGACCCTAAAGGAAGCGGTGTCCGTGGGCTAAAAACAAAGCGGGCTGCGGAATGCACCGAGCGAGAAGGGGAGGGGCAGCTGGCTACAGGTACGTAAGAGCTCCAAGTTCTCGTGGAAAACACGAGAGTTTGGAGCGTGACTCAAGACTCGAGAGTCCGAGCTCATCTCGGCTCTTGAGAGTGCCAAAGTCGCTAAGGCCGAGGCCCAAAAAGCCCTCCAAGAAATTGAGTCGTTAAAGAAGATAGCGGGCGGTAAGGCATTCTTTATGCAAAGCAAGCATGTGAAAGTGAATTACCTATTACTTACCCGGATCTCGAGCTCTCCAGAGCATTCGCAGATTTGCCCTCAGAGGTGTCCGATGCTGCCGCATTCTACCGCGCCAAGGAGGAGCTCGACGGAAAAGGTGTTCTGTCTCAAGATGCCGAGGCCGAACATCCGGTGCCCTTCGAGCGACCAGTCTGAAGCAGCTGGTCGAGCTCCACAAGGTCGCCGAACAGGCCATGAAGGGCCTTATAACTTGCGGCTGTGGCCATTGGAGGCCATGCCCGAGCTACTTCTGGCTTGGTGTAGCGGGCTGGTGGATGCCTCGCCCACGGATTGAAGTCATCAAGCGCTCCGTCTGCATTGAAGGTGTCCGTCGGGCCCTTGCCCGTGCTAAAATGCACTGGGGCAAGCTGGATGCAGAGAAGCTTGTGACGGACGGGCCACCGAAGGGCCATGAGCATCGCACGCCCGAAATGTACTATGAGGGCCTCTACGAAGGGTGCCCGCCGAATAGCGGATGAGTGCTCCAAAGATGTAATTTTGAATAGGCTCGCATTTGTTATCCTCAGACGCTAAAAACTTGTTCATATGCGCTTCAAGCAACGCTTTGTTAATTTAAAATATTACCTTCATGCGGCCGTTTATCAAATTTGAGAGATGGCAAGTCGTTGGCTTCAACCCCCATGCCACGAAGTCTTTGGGGTGTTCGGGATAAGCTTGAGCACTCTTGTTCCCATTCTTGGGTCCATCTAGGGAGGCGCCAACACAACGAACAAGGCAACCGGACTTATAATGCTTGAACACTCTCACTTAGCCATAGAATTCTATAATTTTAAATTTCGGTGAAGCCCTAGTATTCGGAAGACCGAGTTCGGGCGCTTATCCACGCCTTTGGCCGGACAATTCCGGTTCCTCGCCTAAGCGGCATAAGTCTTTAGGGACCTGAAAACCTTCTCAACAGCGACTCGCTCTCGCCCTATCATGACGGTCGAGTTTTAGCTTTCTCCATCGAGGTGCTCGACCCAGCTCAACTGGGGAACAATCGCAGTGGTTCTCCTGCTACCTTAAGCCGATATAACGGAACGTAAGGTACCAAAACACGGAGCCGGGCAAACCCAAATATTGACCCAAGACATGATTCGAGCCGATTCATATAATGCTATAAGTTCGAGGTGCCGCACTTCAGAAAGTGTTCGACTTGTCACACCATAATTTTGGGATACTTAAGCCCTCGGTGTATTGGCCGTACCAAAGTGTACGGTTGCAACATGTCGTGAAATGAACATATGTATAGATAAAGGAAGTAGAGCAATAATAAGCAAAGCTATGTATTGTTTATTCAAAAAGGTACTGCAATGAAAGCGTAATGATGCAAATAGTGCGATAAGCAAGGGATGGGACTATCTAACATGTCCCCCTCCAGGGGTAAGCTGCGGGATGGTATGTAAAACAGGTATAATGCTCGTAATAGAGACCACCTGAACGCTTCGACGTGGCTTACTGCTTCCCTGGCTGTTGCATCGTGAGTTCGGCGATTCTAGTGCCGGACAGGACTTCTGAAAGACGGAGTCCTGAAAGTAAGGAAAACGAAGAAAAATGAAAAAGGAAAACAATGACACAATCGCCAGGCCCACGGTGCGGTCGAGCCGCATTCTTGGCGTGCCATGGTCTTGCCCCTCCCCATATGCCCATGGTATCTCCAGAAGCGTAATTATGTACGCGTAACACTAGCTTCAAAATTTCGCGAGGGCTGGGGTGGGCCGGATTGCTACGCTGCGTGCTTGAATCGTGCCAGCGGTCTTGTTGTAGGTTACTCCGGCGCGCTGGATGTTGTCCGGACGCTTAATGGCCGGACTCGAGAGTTGCTGTGAGAGGCTGCTTTGTACCTCCGCCCGCGAGGGCCGCTGGTGTGCTCCTCCGCTCGGAGAGAGCTGCTCGGTGTTTCCATTGACCGTGATTACCCTCGAGGGCCTGACATCTTGAGCTTGAGGTATGCGTGAGTGCGGCACCGCATTGAACTTTGCAAATGCGGTTCGTCCGAAAGGCATGATAGCCGTTGTGGAATGGGATGATGTCAAGATTAACTCTTCGCTTCGAAGTTATCCGGGATCCGAAGACCACTGAAAGTGTAACCGAGCCCGCATAACTGGCCTCTACACCCGGTATGACGCCTTTTAAAGGTCGTCTTTGTAGGTTTAATCCTTGAGGGGTCTATGCCCATTTTGCGACCGTATCCTCGGATAAAGGTGTCCAGTTGCTGCCGCCGGCCCATCGGGACTCTGGTTAGGTGAAATCCGTCGATAATTGGGTCAAGAACCAATGCGGCGAAACCGCCGTGACGGATGCTAGTGGGGGGGTCCCTTCGATCGAAGGTGATCGGGCAGGAAGACCATGGGTTGAACTTCGTGGCGACTGGCTCCATCGCATATACATCCCTTAGTGCACGCTTCTGCTCCCTTTTGGGTATATGGGTTGCGTATATCATGTTCAACGTCCGCACTTGCGTGGGAAAACCCTTCTGTCCTCTATTGTTCGGCGGCCGGGGCTCTTCCTCGTAATCGCTATGCAGCCCCTTGTCATTGAGTTCGGCACTTAACTTTCCTGCTTGCTTGAACACCCAACAGTCCCATTGGTGTGATTGGCTGATTTCGGGGTGCCATCTATCCGCACAATCGATCGAGTATTCGGTCCAAGTTGGGACGGGCCCTGGGTATTTCTTTTGAATGGCTTCTTCCACCGACCGGTTTAGAGCTCTGAATCTGCATTGACGGTCAGATCTTCGCTGTTATCGCCACATGCGGGCGCTTTGTTCTTGTTGCGACACGACCTGCCATTGCTGTCCTTGGTATACGAACTATCAGGATGTTTGGCCAAGTTGTTGCTTCGAGCTAGCCAGCTGTCCTCTCCCGCGCAAAAGCGGCTCATGAGTGTTGTGAGGGCTGCCATGGATTTTGGCTTTTCCTGTCCTAGGTGCCGGGCAAGCTACTCGTCGCGGATGTTATGTTTGAAGGCTGCAAGGGCCTCTGCATCCGGATACCAACAATTTGATTTTTCTTGTTAGGAACCGTGGTCCAGAATTGTTCCGCCGATTCTTCTAGCTGCTGGATTATGTTGCTAAGATCATCGGGCGCCGGTGGTCGCACATATGTGCCCTGGAAGTTATCAAGGAATGCGGCTTCCGTGTCCTCCCAACAACCAATTGATTCTACGGGCAAGCTGTTGAGCCAATGCCGAGCTGGTCCTTTAAGCTTGAGTGGGAGGTATTTGATGGCATGTAGATCATCACCGCGGGCCATGTGGATATGGAGGAGAGAGTCCTCGATCTAGACCGCAGGATCTGTGGTACCATCGTATGATTCGATGTTTACGGGTTTGAAGCCGTCAGGTATTTGATGATCCATTACTTCATCTGTGAAGCATAGTGGGTGTCTTGGCGCCTACAGATTGGGCTATATCACTGACGTAGCTCATATGAGCTTTGTCTCATCGTATTCAACTTGAGACGGGTTCTTTGTATCCGCGCGACGGTAATCATCCCGCTGGTTAGGTGCCCACGCGATCCGTAGATCGGAAATTTGTATGTTTTGCCTTATCCTCCAATATATCTCGCAAGTCCGCCGCGTTTTCCTGTGCCTTGGTACTTTTTGAGCGGCGTCGGGGTGTGGCTTGAGCGGAGGGCCGAGAGGTTTCTTCTGTCAGCGCCACGGGTGGCCGGTCTGCCATGTCGTCTTGGTGACTTGGGTGCTTCCTCCTCCGACGAGGCAACGGCCTGCGCTTGGGGTAGCTTTTGAGGGCGTTCGAGTTCATACTCTTGGCTGCAAGGACTTCAATCCATCCGTCACCTAGCGAGTCTTGGTCAGCTCTAAGCTCGCTGCTGCTTTTTTCTTGAGGTTGTTTTGTCGTGGCCATAAGCCTGCGCTTGAAACGCTCCTGCTCGGCGGGATCCTCAGGCACGACAAATTCGTCATTGCCGTCGAGGCTTGCCTCATCTTCGGAGGGAGGCGTAATTATCGTCCTCGGCCTCTTCTTTCTGCCCGCATCACAGCGGACTTGCTTCTCCCTCCTCTGCGTTGAGTCCCGCTGAGGGGGTTGTCTTCGATACTGTCCCGGTGTTATTATCTCCCGGCCGGAATCACCGCTTTTTTGTGGCGGGATTTAGAGCGGATGGCGCCGACGCCGGCGCTTCGGTTGCTGTTTGGAGGGGTCATCCTCCGTTGGTGCATCGTCGTTCCCATAATTGGGGATATCCACCAAGTATATGTCTTATGACGCAGGTGGCCTTCCGGTGCCACTCAGAGGCGCTGGGTCTTGTCGCCTCTCGCATCGCCGCCCATACCGCCGATGTCTTCGAGTCGAAGTCTAGCATGTCGGTTAAATCATCGTGATGGCTACAAAGTGGGTGGTGGTGGGTGTTGAATTTCTTCATCGTCTCAAGCATCCCAACCTTCCTGTCCGTAATAGTCCGGCCAGGGCTCTCCGGATAAAGAGAGAGACTTTAGTGAATTCAGGATGTCGCCAAAGGGCGATCACCTGAAAAAGATGTCCGCGGCAAGTGAACTCCATGACGGCGCCCAATCGGATTCGATTGGCAGGCGGGCGCGAGGGTTCGAGTCGGAGAGGAGTCCGCACCACACAGAGTCAAGGTCTTCGCGGGGGACAGGGATGGAGTTCGCTCAATCGCCAGAGGATCATATCCCCGAGGCGGTGTCCAACCACTCGCCCTCGATCGGGGAATCCGGCCCGGATTAAGGGTCGGAGCGGATGCGGGTGCGGCCTCCAAGGCAATCGCTCGGCCTGCGTAGCTAGATCATTCCCATCGGAGACAGAAGCGTGCACGCTTAGCGCGGCTGCTCGAATCCGTCAAGATCAAGTCTCCGCGGATAGCGCCCGTGATAGTTCAAACTTCCAAATCTGACCTGATGGCGGGCGTAGCTTTCGATCTGCTCTAGATGGCTGCTTAATTGGCCCGCAGTGCAAAGCCGCCCGAATACGTAAGATCTGTCCGGGAGAAAGCCTCACCTGGACCGCTGGTTGTTGATGATCGAAGGAGCCATCGGGCCTATCGGTGACGACGCTGGAGGAACTCTCAATGAAAGCACCAATGTCGGTGTCAAAACCGGGCGGATCTCGGTAGGGGGTCCCGAATCGTGTGTCTAGGCGTATGGTAACAGGGAGACAAGGGACACGATGTTTTACCTGTGTTCGGGCCCTCAAGATGGACGTATATACCCTACTCATGCTTGATTAATATTGATGATATGGGTAGTACAAGAGTAGATCTACCATGAGATCAAGGAGGCTAAACCCTAGAAGCTAGCCTATTGTATGATTGTTGTTCGTCCCTACGGACTAAAAACCCTCCAGCTTATATAGACACCGGATAGGTTAGGGTTACCACAGTAGTCGGGTTACAATGGTAGGAGATCTACATATCCAGACGCCAAGCGTGCCTTCCACGCCAAGGAAAGTCCCATCCGGACACGGGACGAAGTCTTCAATCTTGTATCTTCATAGTCTTGGAGTCCGGCCGTGATGATAGTTCGGCTATCCGGACACCCCCTAGTCCAGGACTCCCTCAGCCACCACGTGGTTTCAAGAGCACTCGTGGCCAAAGCTTTCCGCCACGGTTTTTTCCGGTGACTACTCTAGAAGACGCCAAGGATCTGGTCCCAGAAATGCAAAGGGTGCGGAAGTTCCGCTCCACAGCCACATCACCAAGCTTCGACTTCAAGACAATCCCCATTGCCTGGCCCTTTGCCGTTTGGGGCCTGGACATGGTGTGACCATTCAAGACGGCGCGCGGTGGCATGACTCATATGCTTGTCGCGGTGGACAAGTTCACCAAGTGGATAGAAGCAAAGCCAATTAAAAAATTGAATGGTCCGACTGTTGTGACTTTCATCTCCGACATCACCATCCGGTACGGCATACCACACAGCATCATCACCGACAACGGCACGAACTTTGCCAAAGGCGCCTTGGCCCGTTTCTGCGCGACGCAGGGCATCCGACTGGACTTAGCATCCGTTGCCCACCCGCAGTCAAACGGCCAAGTGGAGCGTGCAAACGGCCTCATTTTGTCCGGCATCAAGCCCCGACTGGTCGAGCCTCTGGAGCGTTCAGCCGACTGCTGGCTCGACGAGCTGTCGGCCGTCCTCTGGAGCCTACGCACAACTCCGAACAAGTCAGCAGGCTTCACGCCTTTCTTCCTCGTCTATGGTGCCGAGGCCGTCATCCCGACGGACATAGAATTCGACTCCCCTCGAGTCACCATGTACACCGAAGAGGAGGCAGAAGAAGCACGGCAAGACGGCGTCGATCTGCTGGAAGAGGGCTGGTTGCTGGCACTCAGCCGGTCCACCTTCTACCAGCAGAACCTGCACCGATACTACAACCGAAAGGTCAAGCCAAGATCCTTCCAAGAGGGAGACCTTGTGCTCCGGCTGATCCAGCGAACAGACGGCCAACACAAGCTCTCGACACCTTGGGAAGGCCCCTTCATCATCAGCAAGGTGTTGGGCAATGACTCCTACTACCTCATTGACGCTCAGAAGCCTCGAGCACGCAAAAGAGATGACTCCGGCAAGGAGACGGAGCAACCATGGAATGCAAACCTCCTTCGAAGGTTTTACAGTTGATGCAAGATATGTACCACGCCAACTTTTGTATTAAGTATGAAGATTCTTCGGGTCCCCGAGAAGATCTCGGGACTGCTCTCTTTATCTATGTGATAAGTATTACGCACTGTCATTTGTGTTATTTCATTTAATCGGAAATGCAAGTCTGTTGCGGGTTCGACCCGATTAAACCGGGGACTCGGGGACTTCGCCATATGTACTATGTAATGCTTCCCGCAGTGGGACAAGTAAATGTATTGGCACTCAAGCTTTCCTTGCCAAAGGCCATGACCTTTCATGAGCGACTAATCGTTGTCCGGTGGCGGGAGTTATGGCGAAAGGGTGCTGCGCATGAAAATGGCTACTGGACCCAAAGCATGTAATGCGTACGTGGTCAACCGACTTCCACTTATATCGGCCCAGAACTCTTGAGCAACTGACCCGGCCGACTTCTACTTAACTTGCTAGAAAACTCTAAACCCGTTATACTTTCCTCCCCAAAGTGGCTAAGTACTTGACTCAGCTTCTGGGTCCTTGATGTTTGGCTAACAAGACGGCAATGACAAAGGGAAGGCGGCAAGGAAAAAAGCCAAAGAGCAGTAAAGCAAGGAAAGATAGAACTTCGGGAAATATATTTACACACCAAAAGGCCCTTGACATTCAACATAAATCTGAAATACACCTGCTTGGTCGAAGATTGTGCGAGATTAACAAAGTTTGTCGAGACCGATAGAGTAAAAACAAAGATAAGCTGGCGGCCCACAAGGGAGGCGTGCCCAGGCGGCTTGATTGGAGTGGAGGAGTTCGGTGGTGCGGTTGGTGGAGTGGCTGGTGAGTCGCGCCGCTTGGTCGCCTTCATGAGCAACCCGGCTCGCTCGAGCGTGGCTCGTTGCTTCGGAGGTGCTTGAGTCGAGCTAAGGTTGGTGATCTGCTCCGACCTCTAGCGGCGTCCTCTTCACCTTCCTCCTCCTCGTCGTCTTCTTCCTTGCCATTTGGAGCCGATCACCTCGGCGAGTCCTCGCTGGCCCTCCGGGTTCAGCCCGAATCCATTCTCGAGTGGCGCCTCGTGCGCCCATTCTCGCCTGCTCAAGAGATGAAGACGCTAGTGTTGGTATACTCGGCGATTGCTGCCGCGCGCTTGACAAGGTCATCCTCCACTGCCACCAGCTCCTCCTGGGCCTCCTGCCGAAACGTGGTCAACTAGGCTAGATTTAGCCCAGGGTACCACGCCTTGACAAACTCCAAGGCCAGTAGCGCTCCAGCTCGGGCCAAGGAGCCCTTCCAGCCTCTCTGACGGCCGTGCATTGCCACCTCTGTATCAGCTACCGACGGTCAGGCTGGGGAGTCGCGTGAATGTGGGCATGTCACTGCAGGCGTGATGCGGGCTGGCGCCGACATCGTTGAAGACGCCGCAGCATCCGTGAGGCCAGAAGACGGGCCTCGATGCTCGTGGAGCTGCTCGCTAAAGGTCCGGGGCGTTAGCGACAATCTGCGCACCTTCCACCCTCTATCCTTAGCGATCAGCTTCGATGGCCTGATTGGTGGCAGGATGAAGACGGTCGCACGGAGGTTGTGATAATCCTTCAATGAAGATATCAGATAACGTTAGTACTCGAAGCCTACCAATTAAAGTTCCGAACACTTTGCTCAGCACGGCCGGCCCGAAACTCGAGGACTACACTGAGTGAGTCTATGTTGGCGCGCCGTAGAAGTATAAAGTCAAACAAGCAAGAAGTATACCCGCACGGCTGCTAGCGACTCCAAGAACGCATTGTTGCAACGCTTAAGAGCATTGGCTTCGCCCTGAAGCTTGGCTTGGACGTCCAGGATTGCCGTGTTCAAAGGGCCTATCCTGCTTCCCCGCACCCACCGAGTGGGCGCGCGCTGGTCGCCTCGATGTCCGGGATTGAAGAGCTCGCGGGCGTGGCGCCGAAGCCGCCTTTGCGAGCCGGTGACGCATCAGGGTGCGGACTTCAGGAATTGGGTCCGTCGCCATCTCGTCTCTGGCTGATGGCGCCGGTGGATCAGCCGGCTGCTTGTCTCGAGCCTCCTCAGCAGGCGGCGGCGGGGGCACGATTACGTCCGACATGATGACATCGCTGCCATCCCTCTCCATGATCGGGTGCTCATCGCCGGCTTCGGTCGGCGGTATCACGAATTCTAGCGGCCGCGCGGTCGAGGGGTGACGATATCGCCGGCCGAGGCGTAGCGGCGTCCTCGGCCTGCTTCTTCGCTGCAGCGACTGCCTTGGCCTCCGCTAGCTTCTTCAGGACGACAGCCTCCGCCTTCTCCACTTCCGCCTTCTCCAGGCGGGCAGCATCCTGCTCCTCGCGTGCCTCCTGCCGTTTAAACTCCGCCTCAAGGGAGGTCGCAGCTGGATTGGATTGATTCGTCGGGT
This sequence comes from Aegilops bicornis, assembly GCA_021605145.1. NCBI lineage: Eukaryota > Viridiplantae > Streptophyta > Magnoliopsida > Poales > Poaceae > Aegilops > Aegilops bicornis. The sequence continues at coordinate 1,261,859 of JAHIAL010000011.1, forward strand.
GGTGGCGGAGGTCTCCGCCGACCCAACGATGGAGGCGCCAACCGACTTCTCAAGAGAGAGTGGGGCCCTAAGTCAAGAAAATAAAGCAAAGGAAACTCAGAAAGAATCAACAAGGAAAAAAAGCGCGGGAGAAGATGCTTACGCCGACGCCATGGGAGGCACCTTCGGCAACCCCCTGAAATTTCCAGCGCGCCTTCGCGGTAACTTCCATCCGCCCATGAGTTGCGTTCGGGTTCTTCGCCGGCCTGTTGCCCGAACAAGACGACAGCGCCTTGCTTGCGTTTACGTGCTACGCCGCGCAGCGACCGGCTCGGCGGAGGACTCTGCGTCGCTTTGCCCGCCTACCGTGAAGGGCGCGGGTCGCCTTCCTCATCATCACATCGGCCAGTCGGGTCTCGATGCTGCCTTCAGCCACGGCTCGCCCATAAACGCCGCCCGATTGCGGTGTCCTCAAGGCGGCTGCCCCAAGTCGGGGTCATCCACGTCGCTCATGGCCCAGTCCGGTGTGTAGTCACCACCCGGCCCCACGACAGCAGCCGTCGTCGGAGACATGTATTTCTGCATCCCAAAGTGCGATTGCTCAAGATCACCAGACAGGACAAAGATGAAGTATTAAAGAAAGGAGAGACTGAAAAGACTTACGGTGGGTGGCGGGTCCGCGTGAGAGTACGGCGGCTTGCCGAACTGCCAGGACTCCTCCAGCTTGAAGCCAGAGATCTCGTTCACCAAGTTGGCCACCTCGGCAGCCGGCATCTCCTTGGTGCTCAGCAGGCATGGGTCCCGATGCCCACTCATCCGGCCCGATCGTGAGTGAGGCCGGCCTTGGAGCGGGAGCACCGGCGCCTGACGAAGGCAACCAACAAGTCGGTCGCCTTTGAGGCCCTCGGAGTTGGTCACAACTACATGGTTGGATGTGGCGGCAGCGTCTTCCGGAATCACCGGCTTCGGCTTGTAGCCCGAGCTGGCCCGAGGCTCAGCCGGCGGGCCGGCTACATAAGGCGGCAGGTTGAGGAAGTCGACAGCCGGGTCGACGTTCTCCATGTAGAAATAACATTGCTACCAAATCTTGACCGACTGTGGCAGCTTGACGGTAGGGAAGGCGTTCTTCGAGGACGGCCCACGCACCGCGATGAAGGCACCGTACTAGGCAGCCACCTCCCGAAATGAGGTGCCCACCTTGGTGTAGAAAAATGCTCCTCACAGCTCGATGATGGGGAGGATGCGAGATAGCCTTCACATCGTGGCGAAAGGCGGATAGGGGCTGGCATCACCGTGTTAGGGCGTGGTGATGAGGATCGAGAGTGATAGAACTTCGAGGCAACGAGGAGGAAGCCGTTCGCGGCCGAGGCTGAAGCCCGCGGATGAAGTGCGGGCGGAAGGCGACCGCTGCGCCCTCCCGGCACCCGGCGAGATCTCCCTCCCCTGGCGCAGCGCCTTCACGTAGCCCGCGCCAGGGAGGCACCGCGTGTCTCGGAGGAAAGCAATGTGGTCTTCATGGACGTTTGACCCGTCCCAGTCCCCTCCATGCTCGCGCGCCATGGAGAGCTCGATGAAAAGAGCTGCGCGGTGGGAGAACTGAGTTTGGGGCGGGCCCAAGAGGGCTCGGAGTCGAGCAGCGGTGGCGCTCCGGTGGAGCTCGGGGGCACTGCGGCAAGAGGAAGAAGGAGGAGGGAAAATGGGGTGGAGAGGCGCGCGTGCTTTGCCGCTCACTCTCCTTCCCCTACTTATAGCCTCACGGGCACTCTGAAAGAAAGCCGAGGGGCGGGCGTGGGATCGTGGGATTAGCGCCCACGCACCACGCTCCCCGCTTTTACCGGCCTGCAGTAACTCATGAGGAAAACCCAACCGCCCGCCTCGACCGTAGCGGATCCGCTCACGTGCCGAGGCCAGGTGGTGGCATGCCCCGCCTGCGATCGTCCCATCACGCTAGCTGAGGCTGGTGATCGGCTAGGCATGTGTGGCACGCCCACGGGCAGGCGGTCCTAGAGGCTTAGCTAGCACGCCACCTTGCTCGCGCCACATTCAAATTCCAGATAAACCCAATGGGCGTGGCCGACTCCCTCAGCGGCTGTTGCCAGAGTCAGGCCAAGCTTCCACCCATAGCACCGGAGGAGGAAACCGATGAGGCTTGCTTGGCCCCTCGTCATGCGGGCGCCTCACCTAGCTTCGGGGACTACTGGCCGGAGTAATGGGCCACCGGTAGCCAAACTCGAGCCACTAGAACCTTTCAAGGCATCAGGCGGTGTTGCGCGCCTCAAGACGCCAAGATGGAGCGCCGCCACTTGGTAGCCGGCCAGCCAAGCGGTGTGCCGGAAGGCACGTACGCTTAAGAAGATGGTTTCCAAGACGGGCCGACTCTGGCTCGTGGCGGCCTCCAGAGAGGCCGGCTCTTCTACTTGTTCGGCCCACGGCGCCCGAGAGTCTCGCCCCCCATTAAGAAGACGAGGCAGAGGTGTGAAGGCTACAAGTGATAGCCCATCACCCCGATATCTGAGAAATTTGGCTGGGCGAGGCCACGATGTTCGTCACAGCGGAGATCTGCACTCGCCTTGCTGTTGCCCTCCGCCCCGATGTCACTCCCTGTCGGTAATCTGCTCCTACGACCGTTTGTCGGTACGGCCCGAAGACAGCAGAGCCCTACCAATCGGCGAAGCGAGTCTGAAGACGGCTAGAGCCTCACCGGTCGGACCCGAGGAGAGCCAGCCCCGTGATCGGCCGCCCCTTCTTCGGGCCTTCGCCATTAACCGAGATCAGATGCGGAGGGTTCTGATGGGCGGATTCGCCAGTGGCGGGGCTGTCTGCTCTCGACCAAGCAAGCGTCATTAGTGTTACAAGACCTTGATGTCGCAAGACCATGAAGGGGCGGAGGTGCTGTCGACTCCGTGCAGACCAACCGGCGGGGGCGGGAAGCTGAGCTGGCCCGGGCCCGGCGTGCAGCCAGCGGAGCCCGGCGTGACCCGACGAGAGGCAGCGGCGGGACGGCCTTGCTGGCGGATTACCATTGTAACCCTCAGAAGGCCTATATAAATCCCCCAGGGCACCCATGTAAAGGTTTCGAACCTGTTAGAATTAGACCGGCACCTAGGGGGAGAGGAGAGCAAGCCTTGCCTTCTTCTACCTCTAGCAAACAGCTCAAGGAGCACCATTGTACTCACTAGTGCCTTAGTGATCATGCAGAGACCCCGCAGAGCAGGACTAGGGGTGTTATCTCCTAGGAGAGCCCCGAACCTGGGTAAAGTGCGCCGTCAAGTTCGTTAATACCATATATCCGCTTGCAGGCACAGCTCGTTCTACTACGCTCCCACGAGGATAAGTCATCCATTGGCATATACTTTTACTCCAACCACCCGACATGATGCATCCTTCGATCTACAAAAGATTGCAATTCATCATAACATGCAAATAAACACAAAGTTTTCAGTACTTAGAAGTACCTAAAGTTAAACAAAAAATAGGTCAAATGAATCAAATTTTACCTACATACTTTAGCATGCAGTAGAAGTGTGTGAGATGTCTAGACTGCTGATTTATATACATTTTAATGTGTTGTTTTGTATACTCATGCTTAATATATTCCTCTTGCCTCCTTGACAACAAATGTTTTTTGTAAAAAGAAGTGAATAATTAATTAATTAATAATCCTGTTTCCACATAGAACTAGATTATCTCCTTATAAGCCTCGAAGATGCAAGCATTGATAATATCCCAACAAGATTGTTGAATAGTCATCCGAGGCAAATAGTTATTTTGTTTTGGAGTATAATCTAGCACTCAGTCTGATGGTAGACATTTCGCAAATATATCTGGATAGTATATGTAGAAAACACCATTATGGTCTCCACGCACAACTAAAGTAAATGATCACCAAAGAAAAAATTACAACAATAGGATCAGGTTTCCTCCAACAAAAAGAGAGGGTCACCATCATAACCTAAGTACATGAGTATAAATATTCATTGACTAATTGACTTGGAAGTGGACAAACATGTTGACCAATCTCGTACTCTAATTGTTCCACCACATGTCACAAGTCAAAGTTCGTGAGAGTTGGAGCACCAAATCCCATTGTAACCAATTATAGAGGCCACCATTTTGTTAAATTAGGAGACTCATTATTGGGGGATAAGAGAAATACACGTTCTTGATGGATATGAATCTGGGTGAGTTATCGTTATGACATATGCGACCATGTAAGCCTCCATAGGAGAGAGTTCCACGTGGTTGATGTTTGTATGCAGCCACGATCTCTCTGACATCACGACTACAAGCCCTAGTAATATGTACACGCCCACAATGTTTCAGAAAAACAAGCCACACCACAATGGATCAGACGAGGATATATGAGCAGAGGGAGGGAGTGCCTCACTTTGAAACATCAGACGCTTAGGTGTCACATCCCTAGTTCCTGGTACATACACTAGGCTAGCCCTTCATGTGGGCATCATGTTTAAATTCAAATGAAATTTGAATTGAGGAATTTTCAAAAGCCTGAGACCTCTAAGAATAACCAACATTTAAATCTCATCAAATGAGTCCAAGAAAATGTTCTGTTAATCTCTAGAAATATTGACGAGGGACTAAAATTCAAACCAATATTTCTAGAATCTCTGACCAACAAGTTATTTTGGGCCTTTGAATTAATCAATAAATAATTGAATTGGATCTACATTTGTTATATAATAAATATATGTTCAATAATTCTGGGGAAATTGTTGTGTAGCTTTGGATAAGTCCATTTAGTTTACACAATTATTTTCATGAATTTTGAAAATGGATTTAGTCTTTGAACTAAATCAAAACATAATAGCAAAATAGAAAAAACAGAACAAATTAAATAACGAGAGAAGAGTTAGTACCTGGGCCACTTACCCATGCGGCCCGAGGAAGCCAGCAGTAATGGGCTGGCTTGATGCCTGATCGTCTCCCTGGGTCGTCTCGCCCGAAGGGCGAGGCGTGTACTCCCGCCCGCCCAGCTGCAACGCCTGCAGCACAGCCACCTCACCGCTTAATAAGCGGCTAACGCTCAGCGCCAGGCGCGCCACGACACCCCCGCATCTTCCTCCCCTCTACTGTTCCTCCTCTCACCCCAAGCGCTGGCCTTTCGCGCGCAGCCTCCCGAGCCGAGCCCATCGCCTTGGCAGTTCACGCCCACAGTAGCCCACCGACCCACCCCTACGCCTTGCCCCCGAAGAAATATCCGGAAGAATGGCGTGGTCTCCTTAAATCGTCTACACCAGTCCACGTTCGACCGTGGGAGCACCACCAGTGGCGTTTGCAAACAGTCTACAACCTCGGGCACCAGGCTAGCCTGTCGATCGATTCGAGCACACGCCGGGAGAACCTCCCGGGCGAGCTCGTGACCTCGCCCTTGGCATCGCCCGAGCCCCTGCTCCCAGCCCCTCTCTCCCCGCCATTGATTTCCTCCTCTAGCCCCTTAGGCCTGCGGTCGATCAAGCACAAATCGCCGTTAAGCCCTAAACCGTCGCTCTTGCAGAGTCGACAGAGCCGAACCCGGCCCGCTCAAGCGCCGTCACCGTGCTCCCTGGTGACGCCGAGGCAATGAGGAGCCCTCTGCCTTCAGCAACCCTGCTGTGCCCTGCAGCCACATCCCCCCCGAAGCCGTGTTTCGGCCGCCGCCCCAAGCTCCGCTCCGGCGAGCTCCGGCCACCCCGCGTCCTCCCCTCGCCTCCCCTGGATGCGCGAGAGCCCGGGCTACGCCCCGGTGCCCTAAGCCGCCGCCCCTGTGGCCTGAATCACGGACACCGCCGCGTCCATAGGTCGTCGGCGATGATCTCACCGGCCTGACATGCGGGCCCGACCTGCCAGGTGATTAGCTTAATGCTAACCACCATTTAACTAATCCCCCGATCTTGATCTTGTGATGGGCCCCTAGTGCCACTAATATTAATTAGATTAGAAATAACCCCGTATTTAACAAGCAACCTTGACACCGGCGTGTGGACCCCACACGTCGGAGTTTGTTTCAGAGAGCAGCCACATTGACCTCTTTGGCCTTGACATGACGCTTAATGCTGATGTGGGTTAATCATTTTTGGATTTAAAATAATTGAGAGAATTCGAGAGAAAATGCCCAAAACTTCTAAAATGCATAGAAATTAAACCGCAACTCCAAATGAAATAAATGATATATTAAAAAATGATCAGAAAAATCCATTCTATCCATCTGTAGTGGTTGCATGCATGTTCAAGCAACTTAACCTTGCTGTTTAGTGCAAAACATGATAAGGCCCTATTTAAATTCATAAGTTGAGTTTGGGATTGAACCTTTGGTTCAAAATGACCCAAACCCATTTGGTTGTAGTTGCATTAGGCCAACACTCACATTGCCATGTCACATTCATGCATCCATATTTTTGCATTGCATTGATTGTGTTCTTTCCTACTATTTGCCGGTGGTTGTCCCCTCTCTCAATAGGCGGCGTTCGACGATGAGATCGATGACACCGATGAAGCGATATACTATCTTCAGAAGTGCCAGGCAAGCAAAAACCCCTTGTTCATTCCGATACAATCCCACTCTCTCGCTCCTGCTCTCTTTTACTGCATTAGGACAACAACGATTCATCTGTTACTTGTTCGCGTTAGTTTGAACCCCTTTGGTTCTCTTCCTCGTAGACATGACCTATCATTGCCACAGTAAATAGATGAAACCTCCACTAGCATGAGTAGGAGTTGTTTGAGCCTTACGAATGTGCCTACCATTCACCGCTTGTTTGTCATGCCCGCTTTCGCTTAGAGTTGAAGTCGGGGTCCCGATCTACGCCGAGGATGAATTTGGAATATAGTGAAACATGTCCTCTTTATTATGTATGTGAACTAAGTGTGTGAACACGATTTTGGTAGAAGGTAGCGTTGAGAGGCCATGTAGGAAGATACATGGTGGGTTGTCTCATTGAAACCGCTTCCTCGGGAACTGAAGTTCGTGTTTGTGATCCATGCGAAATTTCTTTACTACCACACAATGGGATCAACCTTAATTGATTCTCTCGACTTCTTATCCACCTTGTCCTCATGGCCGGGGAGTTGCAAGTAGTTTAAGTGTTTAGTAGTATGCTGTTGGTCAGGCCGTGCATAGCGTTGATCCCGAGGGGTGGGCTATGATGCACATTGAGCGCGATGGCCCAGTATGCTTTCTGGGCGCCTGTTTAGTGTCATGGAACTCACATGCATTTTCAGGTCTGTGATGTCTGCGAAACTCTCGGCCGGACTCCCTGCCATGGATGGAACCTCGAATAGGAGATAAGTCTCTGGACTAGAGACTTGAGTGTTTTAGGTGAGCCGTGGCCGACACCCTCGTTGGGCTTAAGCAGAAGGTTAGTTGCCGAGTACATATGTCGTGGTAAACGCTTGGCGGTAAGTGGTGAGAGCGTGAGAGAGGCATGAAGAAGTACAACCTCGCAGTTGTTAACATCATCTATTCGAATAGCCGTGTTCAAGCGGTAAAAGGACTTCCGGGTTGCACATGCAGGTTCATAGACAAGTGAAAGTGGATACTTCTAAAACTCGTAAGATAAGCATGAGTGCTATGGATGGCGCTTCCTCGTAGGGAGAGCGAGCGGACCCATAGTGGTGTATGTCGATATGGTGAATATGTGGACAAATTATTAATAGCCACCTCAAAAGAGTTACTTGCGATCGTAGTTCGGGATAGCTACCAAAGTCAAAGGCTGGCTTCTTGAGTTAAACTTCCGCCCTTGCTGTTGATCTTGATGCATATGTAGATAGTTACGATGTAAAGTCTTCTTTGGGTACATTTTGGCCTCACGTTTGCTTAATTTATGTTTTTGCGGAGAGGCTTATCTCGCTGTAAGTAGTTCAGCGTGGACTTGACGTTTAAACGATACCTTATTTCACGATCTTGTGCCCTCGGCGGAGATGCGGTAGATAGTCGGAGCTTCTCGGCCTTTTTCATTTGTAGATACGTACTCGGACATGTTAAACTTCGATTGTGCCTTGACTTGCCTGCTTTCTGTATGTTGGGTCATGAGACCCATGTTTATAATATCTAGGCTCCTCAGGAGCCCTAATGAAAATATACTTTGATGCGTGGGGGTATGTTGTGATGCCATCTTGTATTTACACATATTGAGCATATTGTGCGTATGTTTTGAGGGAAATACTTGGCGCTATTGTGTGGGATGGTAATCTAGTTGTTTATCCTTGGCAGCCTCTCTTATGGGCAAATGTATTCTAGTACTTCTGACGGCGATAATAGATGCTTCATAACCCGTTTAGCGAGTCACCTGTAGCCCGGCACTCTTGCTCTTGACACTTGGACGTGGCATATGATTCACGCCGTTCACTGTACGTCGCCGGAAATATCCACCTTGGTGACATCCGGTCTTCTAACTGCTACAGCCAGGTTCCCAGTCCTATTAGCCAATGCTACCTTTGAATTCACTGCAACTATTTGTGGAAACATGCTCGAAGAGATTGATTCATGTATACTGTCCCCATGGGTGGAAAATCAAGCTTTAGGTTCACGACTTTAGCCATGTCGGCCCGGGTTCTCTGTCATATGGATGCTAAACACTATCATGCTCGTAAGCCAAAAGAAAGCAAAGCGGTCCCCGAACCATGGTAAAGGCGACTTGGTAGGAATACCGTGCGTGAAGACGCAAAAGTGACATGAGGTGTTAAGAAGCTAGAATCGATGTGACTTGGAATCCAGGTCTGACAGCGAGTTATTATTGAAACTGTTGCAATAGGATTACCAAGCCAATAGCCCCGGTGAAGTTTTGTCTAGAAATGCTTTGGTGTATGTAAGGGAATTGATTGTGGAAGGAGCGTAAAACTCTTTTTACTCCTTATACCTCATGGCCTTGATCTGACAGGTCATCCTCTTCTTTGCTCTGGGGATTAAGAACTAAGTATTCTCATCTATCTCTTCGAGGATAGCGTGTTACTAATCCATAGACTTTTACAGATTGTTAGTTTCTAAGCCTTGATTGAGTTTCTACTACTTCCATATGTTTCATAGCTGGTCTTAGAATCACGATATTGTGATGTTGAGTGGTTATGCCACCATTTTTTGCGAGGATGTCTCAAATCTTTTGAGCATTTACTGACCCGTTATCTTCTTAAAGATCATCCGGTCTCTAAATAATACTGATGCATTTTGCAAATCCTTACTTCCATCCCGATGTCGCTATATGGTCAGAATAAACACACTAGCAAGTGCGTTGAGGTAATTTATTGCCTTGACATTGTATGTTGGAGACTAATATTATGACCCTATAGTGTCTAGAGTATAACCTAGTAATGTCCAATGCATGCTTTGTGTTGCCCCGATTGTGATGATTACGGCATATCATTCTCGAAAGCCTTACGTGATGCCATTTAGTAGTAGGTATTCTGTTCACTGGTTCTTGAACCGAGATTCACCCTACTTACCTCATGTTGATAATAATTGCTGGCTCCCTTGGGTTATTAGTAACCTTGATGATAGTCCTCGAGGTCCGTGATGTTTTATTCTTCCAAATACTATGAACCGCTTATGGCGAAGCTCCTCATTGAGCCAGAAGGATCCTGGCTCGAGAGTGCTCTTGAGGAGTTCTCCATTCATAATTGTGAATCTGCCAGTTCTACTTTCACATAGGTTGTCAGGAAGAAACCTGTTTGAACTTGATTTGACATACTAACCTATGCATCCACAACTTCGAAGAAAGTTATATGCTCGCCAGAGTTGTCCCTCTTTCAGATTGTTTTCTGGCCCTCGTGGTAGTCGGGGAATTAGTTATGCATTAAGTGTTCATCGATGCCACTACTCTTGTGGCCCGTCAGAAGGCCCATTCTATTGGCGGGAATGACTAGGAGAAACAAACTCGATTGCCTCATCCCATATCTAGGATTGGGTCAAAGCAATTATTCCATGGGATCAAAATGCCAAACCAGCTTTGCTCTCACCCCATGCCTTGGAGATATTACCATCTTTATATCAAGAGTGTCATGAGGGTGCACCATTTCTCATAAACTCTTGGCAATAAAGTAATACTTCTAGCCATCATTACTCATTCCTCGGTTCCGTGTTATCACGACACGGAATGCGGAGCAAAGTGAAAGCATGATGTTAATGAAATCTATACTCCTAGCAACCTCGTTGCTTAAAAGTGAGTTCAATAGACAATATTCTCATTCTTAAGCGTGTTGGTTGTTAAATCATCATCCCTAGGGTGAGCGTGCTACCTAGTCCTTGATTAACGGTGCACTCTCCAATCAATGAGTTAGGAGTTGTGCCAATCCCTAAACTCTTTTGATCATATACCGTCTTGCCCTAAAAGCAAGATTATTCTAGGAGAGCTTAGTAGCATATTGGTGGTTATTGTATTTTCCGAATATCTTCTCGGAAGTAATACCAGGTTGTCCGCACACGGTGGCGCTATATTGAGTTAAATGATCAATGTTGGTTTTCTTCCTAAACCACCCATTCTCCAAGAATCCGTGTTGAACATCCCTTGAAGGCTGGTTGGGTTAAAGCGAACAACAACAACTTGGAGAGTTGGAAGATAAAAGCTTGCCCTAACTTAGTTCATTCAAAGGGATGATACCCTTGTGTGTGTGTGTTGAAGAAAGATGATATCTCCGAATCAATTGGTCCATAAATGATCGAGTTATTGCTGGATCTGTGCCTTGTCAAAACTTTGACTTGAGTATGGGCCATCGTCAAGTCAAATCAGGAACCAACGATGTCGTAATGTTGTCTTACTCGCTGACGGTTGTTCCTCGGGAGCATAAATAATTATATCTTTTGGCCTTGACGACCAGATACTATCACCGTGTTCACATGATGGTGGAAGTCGATTGATATGGAAATCCACGTTGAGTTGTTGTTGGAGCCCATCCAGTGACATTTTAACGTCTCCCCACATGATTCATGTTGAACATCAAGTTAGTGTTGGAAACTTTTTATAACGCAAATGCACTTAGTGTTCCATTCATAAGGTATATGTTTGGATGAAAGGAAGTGACTTCCCTCTAGTTCATGTGCATTTGAAACAAGTTGCCGTTATTGAATTAAAGAAAGTTTGTTTTGCCTCCTTTGGAATGTCCCAAATCAATCATGCATACGTGCTTGAGAGTATTCTATAGATGCAAGGAACTTGCAACCCTCCACTCCATATGTATTCTAACCCTAGCACACCAAACCCATGAATTGATTTATTCAAGGAAAAAGAGTTCTTGAGTGCTAACCTTAAGGACCCAAAATTACATGCCTTGAGGACTTCGCTCTCCGCAATGATGGTTCCCCACACGAACTTTCGGTAGTGTTTCATTATAAGACTTCTTGTGGCCGGTCATGCTTATTTTGGGACATTGTGTTCCACATGTATGTAAGCGAGAACCAGCTCATGTTTTGGAGCCTTGCTACCGTGAAGGCACATCTCCAGGAGAATCTACTTAATATCATCTAAATCGAGTTTGTGTACTGCAACTTATTCCTCTTGAGCATGTTATGCTGAGTATCCACCGTTGCTAACCCAGATCACGAATCTCAAGCAGATATATGATGGTTGGAACATTTCCCAACAGTTGCATGTTGTTTCCCAGCTACTTTTCACGCCATTGTGCCATTCTACCATAGGTCCCTTCGATTTCCGATGATAAGCAAAAGTCATCGATTGCGTTGTCTTCTTGATAAAGGTAGTCCACATCATCCATTCTAGTCACGGGTTTGCCATTCCTTCCATACTCCGTCAAACAATGCGTTTGTGATTTTTGCCTTAGAAGTGGGTATAAGAGTTTGACAATGATCTATGTATCAACAAAGTAATTCTTCTTGCCACTTCGAGGATAAATCTCTGGCGCTCTCTCCCAAAGGTCTTGTAACGTTATGGGATCATGGCAATTTCACTCTCGCTATTTGAAAACCCTTGTCAAGCTGTTTCCTCCATCCTTCCCGATGCATGTTTGTCTCCACGGCTCGAGAAGATGTTGTCCATGTCTCCTCCGAGGAGTTGATCTGACGAGTTGATTCGATCTCCGAGGAAAGATACGACCTATCTAGAGTTTTCCTTACCTCTCGTTGTCGTATGGGTTGGAGTTCTCGAGGAAGTAACACATCGAGACAAAAGATGGTGATCGATTCAACGTTCATATGGCAGGTGCCACATGGACCGTGAAGATTATGTTAGTTTCGCGTTTCCCCTTCATCCCTACCCTCAGCTTGAATCTCGGGATGAGATTCTTGTTTAGTGGGGGTGAGTTATCACATCCCGATTACGGTAATGCTTAGTGCTTGCATTAGAGTGTTGCATCATGTTTTACTTTTCCAAAAAACACAGAATGGGGATGACAAACCCTAGCACCAAATTAAATCAAATAGGGTCAACGATATTTTCAATGAACCAAGAATGCTTTTCGAGAAAAGTTCATCATTTTTGAATTGGTCTAGAACCTCTTGCCAAAAATGGTGCACATTCTTCTAGGCAGATTACGGATTTTTCGAATTAAATCATATGGTATTTGCATTTGGGCATTTTAATTGCTAAATAATATTTTAAATGCCCAAATAATCCTGGTACTGAAATGTTTGTTGTTGGAAATATTCAAGCAGTGACATTAAGCGATTTCATGATTTTTGGAAATGCCACAGCATTTTTATTAAAGCCAAACACAATTCACGAGGAAATAGAAAGCAGAAACAATTTAGAAGAAGCGGAGACTTCACACGAGGCCCACTTACACAGTGGCCCAGCAGTTTCGGCCCAGCCCACTTCCTCCTTCCAGTCATCTTCCTCCCAGGCCGATGGCGGGCGTGTGGCAGCCAGCTTCGGCACGCGCCCGGCCTACCTCCACCCTGCCTGCCTACGTCCCCCACTGCCACACTGGATCTCTCCCGGCGCCACCGCGCCCAGGCCCTCTCACTCTCCCTGAGCGCTCTCCCCTCCTGTTCTTTCCCACTTGCAAGCGCCTCCGTCGCTGCCACGTTCACTGCCATGAATCCGCATTTTTGAGCTCCCTCACCCTACTGTTTTTTGTCCAACGGAGGCTCGCTTGACGCCGTGGATCACGCAAGGCAAGGCTTGCAGCGCTTCATGGATGCCTGAAGCTTGATAGCCATCGAATACAGGCCTCATCGCCGTCCTCTGCCCGGCGATCGCTTGCGTCGATTCGCCGCCTCAAGCGCTTCCCCGACCACGATGGGCTTCTGCGGAAGTCCTCTGTAGGCTCTCTCTGCCGTTACCATGCCCTTTCCCGTCCTCCGCCTTACGTTCCCTAGCGCTAACCTTTGCACGTACTTGCCAGGCTTCGCCCATACGCCGTGCCTCATCGCTTGGCGTGGCTTCGTCCCTCCACATTTCGGCTTGAAACACCTTTGTCTTTCGGCGCAGCTCCGAGCAAACGTGGCGCCCATGGCTCACCTCCCATGCACCGTAAGCGCCCTAAACCGGGTCGATGGCCCGAACTCCGGCAGCCTTAATGAGCTTCGCCCGTCGGCTCATCACAACCACTACGGCTTCATCACTTGTTGCTTTGGATGCGCCTCACCCCAGCTTACGCAAGGAGCAAACCGTGCATCGAATAGTGCTTAAATGTGATACGGAAGTGCACGGTGCACCTCCATTTATCGGTTGTGGTAAATCGCCCGGTGCAACCTCTACGGCGTCTTCGGCGATTAAGCGACTTCATTAGCCACTAACAACCCATTAATCAAGCTCGTTGTACTGACGGCATTTGGGCCCGCATTTGTCTAATTAAGCGTGGAATTAGTTTACGCATTTTGGTTTTAATTAATCTGGGTAGGGCCGCAGCGTCCACTTTGACCAAGTTGGCGTGGGCTGTTGGCGGGCCCACATGTCGTGACACCTAACCAGCCCGATCCAGCGACGGGTATTGAGCCCCAGCAGTCAGAGTTTGACTTGTGGCCGTTGTTGATGACTGCTTGGAGTTGACATGATCTAATCTTGATGCTGATAAACATTTTCTGAATTAAAATAAATCGAGAAATGATTTATAAATTTAGAAAAATGATCTAAACTTCTAAATTCATAGAAATTCAACCGTAACTCCGAATGAAACCGATTATATATGAAAAATGATCAGAAAATCCAATCTATCCATCTGCACTGGTTTCATGCATGTTAAAACAACTTAAACCTGCTGTTTATATCAAAACATGATAATGCACTTTATTAAGTCATAATTTCAATTTTGAACTTGAACAGGTTCAAACTAACTCAAACCCATCGATTATAGTTGCATTACCCCAACACACTCATTTTGTCATGTCATGATCATGCATCATATTGTACCGTGCATTGATTGTGTTCCCATACGTGACCCCTAACTGGTATATGTCCCCTCTCGATAGGCGTGATACCGGCGATGAGATCGATGACACCGATGAAGAGCTATAATATCTTCGGAAGTGCCGGGGCCAAACAAAAGACCCCTTGTTCATTCCGATACAATCCCTCTCTCTCATCCTGCTCTCTTTGTTGCATTAGGACAACAACGATTCATACTGATTAACTTCTTTGAACCCCTTTATCCTTTGCATGGCGTGTCATTCCACGATAAATAGATGAAACCCACTAGCATGAGTAGGAGTTGTTTTAGACCCTGTTATTACCTACTCATTCATGCTTGTTGTCATTTTTATTCTTTGCTTAGAGTTGAGTCAAATTCGATTCATCACATGTCCTATCTATTGTGTGTAGCAAAGTGTGTGAACACGATTTGGTAAAAGGTAGCGGTGAGAGGCCATGTAGGAGTACATGGTTAGGTTGTCTCATTGAAGCCGTCCTCGAGGCCGAGTTACGTGTTTTGTGATCCATGAGCAGCTACTACCACACGTTAGGCCACGAAATATGACCCAGCTAAACTTATTAACGCCCTTGTCCTCTTGTCCGGGAGTTGCAACTAGTTTCTAGTGTTTGTAGGATGTGTGTTGGAGGCCGATGCGTATGACCCTAGAAATTGAGCTATGATGCGGTAGATACACCCATGGCACGGTGTCTGGGGCACCCGTTTAGTGTCTCGGGAACCCTGCACACATCGTTTGGGGCTGTGTTGAAACTCCGGCCCGGATCTCCTGCAGGATGGAACCGAATAGGCGATAAACCTAAGGACTAGAGACTTGTGTGGTTAGTCGGTGGTAAGTCTACACCCAAATCGACTTTCGCTTCGTCTGCCGAGCACATGTAACAGTGTCTTGCAGCCTTCAAAGTGGTGCAAACATGTGTGAAGAAGAAGTACACCCCTGGGGTTATAAATGATCTATTCGAATAGCCGTGTCCATGATAAGGACTTACGGGTTGCCTATAGCTTCATAGACAGAGTGAAAGTGGATACTCCGTCATAAAGATAGCGTGGAAGTGCTATGGATGGGCGTTTCCGTAGGAAGGCGGGATCGAATCCATAGTGGTGTATTGATTAGTGAATATGTGTGGACTCGTATGCGCCACCTCAAAGAGTTACTTGCGTTATGGTTCGGGATAACCACCGAGTAAAGCTGGCTTGCTCCGGTTAAACTCCACCACGCCTTTGTGAATCTTTGATGCATATGTAGATAGATTACGATGTAAGTCTTCTTGTGTACATTTGTACTCCGCGTTTGCTTAATTTATGTTTTTGCGGAGAGACTTCCGTCTAGCTAGTAGTTCAGCGTGGACTTGACGTTTAGCTTGATACCTGCTACGATCTTGTGCCCTCGGCGGAGATCACAGTAGATAGTCAGGCTTCTACCTTTTCATTTTGTAGATGTACGTACTTTCGGACATGTTAAGCTTCGCTTGTGCCTTGACTTGTATGCTTTCTGTATGTTGGGTCATGGGACCCATGTTTTGTAATATCTACATCCTCGGGCACGATGAATAAATACTTTGAGTCATAGAGTTATGTTGTGATGCCATGTTGTATTTACACATATTGAGCATATTATTGTATGTTTGAAATGCTTGGTATGTGTGGGATCCGACAATCTAGTTGTTTATCCTTGGCCCCTCTCTTATAGGAAATGTAGTCTAGTGCTTCTGGCGATAGTAGTCCTCTCTACTGGCTCACGAGTCACGCTAGCCAGCCTCTTTCTGCTACGGACACTGGGTAGACATGTGATTCACGCCGTTCTGTGTAATACGTCGCCAAAAATGTCACGGGGTGACATCGAGTCTGCCTAGCTACCACTCGGCCGGGTTCCCAGTCCTGATAGCCCGAGTGCTACAGCCGGATTCTGCAGCGGCAAGACCGACATGCTCGGGGGATTGATTCATGTATACTGTCCCCATGGGTTAGTGCCGCTTTGGGTTCACGACTAGCCATATCGGCCAGAGTTCTCATCATATGGATGCTAGAGACACTATCGTATAAGTAAAGCGGCATAAGCGGTCCGTTGAACCATGGTAAAGGCGACACCGATAGAATACGTAAATGAGGCCGCAAAGTGATATGAGGTGTTACCGGCTAGATCGATGTGACTTGGAATCGGGGTCCTGACAGTTGTTCATCGTTCCTAGTTTAGATCCCTCGCAAACAATTAATGCGTGAGCTGGTAGGGGAAATATCTCCGCGGCACTTTTTAAGTGTTCGAACCTCAAAGATACGCGGAACCAATCCGACATTTAAGCGCGCCGGTAAGAGGCCCGGAATCTTTCTTCGGCTGATGGCGTGTGATCTTCCATCGGGCCCATAAGGCGGCCTTCGCCGGAAACCGCTGGCGCGCGGGCTGCTCGCGCCATTCGAGTCGCCCCAGCAGCTCCCATCGTGACACCCCGTCGTTCCCGTCGCTTTGCCGCCAACGCCGCCGCCATCGGCGAAACGGCAGCGAGCCTCATCCCTGCACCCATCGGTGGCCGAGAAGGCCGCACTTTCTCCTCGCTCACCCTCTTGGTTCTCCGTCCTTTTGCACTCCCATGGAAACGGCTTGAGCTCGCTCATCGCGTGACGAAATATCTGCGCTCTTGCCTGTCGATGGCGTCCACGAGAGGCTCCACAGCGTCGCCGGAAGCTTCGTCCACGCCCAGAGGCTCCCCGCGTCGTCCTCTCGCTGCCTCGCCCTTCATCCCTGTGGGCGGGGGCAGGAGATGCCCCGCCACCACCTCCTTCCAAGGCGCCCAGCTCCAAACCAGCGCGCATGGCCTGAGCCGAGACCCTCGCGTCCCGGCGCAGCAAGAAAGGAGCTGCCGGAGGTCCCTCGTCCCAAGAAAGGTGCTCGCGTGCTCCCGGCACCGGGCGCGCGACCACGCTCAGCGCCACCGCATCAAGACCCCAGCGCTCCTCCGAGGCAGCGGTGCGAGAAATCCACAAAACCAGCTCCGCATCGTTGAGAAACCCCGTTGGCCACCCCTTGGTACGCTGCAGCGCCTTCACGCCCGAGCTCGCGGCATCGCATGGCCCGGCAAGTTCAAGCAGACCGCCTCCTACGCTTCGGTAGCGCTTTGCTGACCCGGGAAGTTCCTTCAGCTCTCTGAGAAGCTGGGCATCAAGCATAGCCAGGGGCGAAAAGCGTCATGGCAGGTGGTTCCCCATGGTGCTCAAGGATGGGCCCGAACCTGGCTCCGGAACACCGGTTCGACGCGATCTCCTCCTCACAGGGCAGAATGCGCACCGCTTCATCGCCAACTTCCAAGGCACTGCGCTTCTGACCTCCGGCCGTGAAGCGACATGCACCGCATCAAGCAACAGCGACGGAGAGACCTGCGGAAGTACATCCAGGTAACGCTTGACAACGCCCGCCTCAAGATTCCCAAAGGTGGTAGAAGCCATCATCTCAGCCTTCTCCGATAAGCGTGCGTGGCGTCAAGATGAAGGAGGAGCTAGCAATGCATGAAGACCTATGCACATCCTGGGCTGTTCAACTTGGCGACCAAATGCGCCGGAAGACTGAGGAAAGGCGCCTCTCCCTCCTCGAGCTTCCATTTGCCGATCCGGAAGAAGAAGCCCAAAGGCCAGGGCGTGAAAGCGCAAAGGCCTTGGTAGCCGATGTGGCGAACAGAACACCAAGCAAGGCAAGGATCGGCCAGAGTCATCCAAGGGCAGCCGTCTGCGTGTACCACGACCTCCACGCCCACAACACCAGCGAATGCCAAGAGCTCGGGGCCATCACGAGAAGGCGCGTTGGCGGCGCTTGAGCACAATGATGGGGCTACGTGACCATGAGGAGGGAAGAAGCGGCAGGGAATATTTGGGAAGACCGTGGCCCTTGCCAGAGATGGCGTGGCAGTCTCGCGAGGACCGGTGGCGAGACCAGCCTACCATGAGGAGGTGGAAGAGACCAACCTCGTGAGGATGCGCCCTCAAGGCAACAAGGGCTCCCACCTTTGCCACAGCCGCCAGGAGGTATGAGGGTAATCATCAGGGCAAGGGGCTGAGGGGCTTCCCGAGGCAGCAGCGATTCTTGCATCCTGGGTGGCGCTTCAGGCCCAGCCTCTCGGCGCATCTTCAAGCGATTTGCTCGTGTGAGGTGAATGTAGTCCTCCCCAGGCCTGAGGCCACGCCCTCTCAGGTGGTCATCATGCGTTATCACGTTATTTCAGCGCAGATCGGCTCAGAAGTCTTGTAGCAGCGGCGAGTCCACCCCATGCTTTGCTCACGATCATGTTGAGGTACAAGTCACCCGGAGACCCTCATCGGCCAGTGCCGGGCGGGCTCAACATCTTGTCATCCCGAAATATTCAACGATCTCCAAGTGCCATAGGATCAGCTCCGGCCGACCAAAGCCTTTCTGGGGAGTCACCGATGGCTCCACCGTCCGGATAAGGGCAAGTTCGCCTTCCGTCACCTTCGGACGGCTGGCTGACCTTCCGCACCAGAGCTCATCGACAGACGTCGCCCACATTAAACGCCATCTGATGCCATCCTCGGGTACCCGGCTTTGTGGGAAGTTCATGGCGACTCATATTCCATACAATGTCCTCAAGATGCCGGAAGCGGAGGAGTCATCACGAGTACCTTGTGAGAAAGGGATGCGATGTGCTCTCTTGGCCTTGCCGAAGCCGCAGCAATCGAAGACCCAGATCACATGGCAAGCGGAGACTTCCGAGGTGATCCCTAAGAAGAAAGAAGCCGCCTTTGGTCCAGAGCCCTCACGAGGAGAGCACCGCCGGGGCGTAACGCCGAGACCAGCGCGCCCGTTCAAAGGGCGCCACCCTCTGTCGCATAGGAAGGCGCCTGGCGCTCCTCAGAGTGAGGCTGGGGGCTCTTTCATGGCGAGCCACCGACCCTAGCCCGAGGTCACGAGGGGCTTCAGGCACCACTTGGGCGTGCTTCAAGGCACGTTTCCCTCGAGGAAGGTATAAGGCAAGGAGGGCCAAACCCTTAGGGAGTTCATCGCGAGGAACACCCTTGAGGCCTCTGAGAGTCAAGAGTCATCTTGGTATGTCGCCTTTTGCCTTGCCGTGGCCCCACATCCGGCGAGGATCTTTGGGCTGCGGATCTGCATCGACATACCGAGAGGCTCAATGGGCGCGTCTCGAGGCGATCTACATTGCAGCGTGGGGGCGTTTTGAGGTCCACCTCACTGCTTCACGTTCGCATGCCTTCGGCACCTTAAACCACGGTAGCCGCCCATCGGCCTTGGCCGAGGTGTGCTCTGAAGCTCGGGAGGTCAAGCGGCCTTGTGATCTTGTAAAGATGGAGATGGGTCTCGAGGAACCCCGTGCCCCGGAGCCTCGAGGCTCCAGTGCAGAGGGCTTCGTGGCGGCCCGCTTCCTCATCATGCGTCATCTTGCTACCTCGACATCTCACCATCTCAAACCATATCGGTGACACCTTTCCATGTTCCGTTTTCAAGCGCCCTCGGACGCATCATTCCAGGGACGCATGGGTCCGTCCCTCTTGGCATGTATCCGTTCTTATGTTCTTTACTTACCTTGTTGGCGGCGCCCCTCGGGCTGCGTATCCCCAAGCTGCTCGGGCGGAGACCAGTGGCGTGTGCTTTCTCCGCACTTATCTAGATGGATTTGCTCCTCTGCGCTTAACCTGATTCACGTAATTGTGCCTACTACCTGTCATGGGGCCTCTCCGCCCCTAATGCAAAAGCGCTTGCACGTTAAAAAGGGGTACACGAGCATCGTGACTCATAGGCTCTCTTGGCTCTCCGGCCCTCACCCCAGCCTTGATCCACGGCATCGCGACACATCATACGTGTGGTGAGCTTCATCTCGAGGGCAGGACACGAGGGCGTGGAAACATTTGCATTCTAACCCTGCGAGGAACACATCACTTTGATAAAGGCCCAGGCAGGCGCAACCCGCCTGGTAGGGCCTCGTGGAGTCCCAGCCCGGCTCACAGGTGCCCGGATACATCTCTCCTAGCCCTACCGTGCCGCCACGTGTCGAGGCGGGGCTGCCTGCCTTGAGGCTCCTCGGAGCCCCCCTCACGTACTAGTGGAAGCACCATGCTCCCTTGTTGGCTACTTAACCTGCCGAGGCCCGGCTATGCCCCTTGCTCATACAGAGCGCTATGCTCCGTCTTGGTGATAAACAAGCGAGGCGGCTCACAGCAGCCGTATCAGCCTCGGGAGGCCGGGCTCGGTGTCGCGCCATCATAATGCCTCCCCTCGGGAGTGCCGCGCGAGGATGGACCGCAGGGGCTGCGCCAGGCCACGCTCGAGCGTCGCCACCCAGCCAGGTCCCTCGGACCTGTTCTGCCTGCCTCCCGGCCGAGCCGAAGTATGAAAATTACGTTTGAGCGTCAAGGGAATCCTGAGCATCGCGACTCGAGAACCTAACTGGTCACGTAGCCCCTCACTCCTTAGTCCGTCACGGTCTCCGGTCGGAGCTAATGGCCGAGGTGAGGTATCGCGGGGCGGGCCTTTGCCAAGCGATAGGTGACAAATCCCACTCCTACGCCGCTTCCCTACTTGCATTAAGCGTCAAGGGGACTCACGAGCATCGCGACTCGGGGCGTAACATGCCACATAGCCCCTCACTCCTTAGTCCCGTCCTGGTTTCGGTCGAGGCTAACAGTTGATTGAGGTATCTGTGAGGGCAGACCTGCCGGCGTAGAACGAAGGCAAATAGGAGGAAAATGCAAATCCTAAAAGGAATTCAAAGCAAATATTACAATCCATAAAGTGTTCTCACAACACCAAACACAGTTTTAAACGCCTCCACTAGAGCATGGTGCATGTTGCAGGAATTAAAACAGGACAAAGGGCGCATGGGGATCACTTTCGATTAGCGGCGCACTTTGGGTGGAACCACTGCGGCGGGTATCCGGCCTCCACGAAGCCCTTGGAACTGATGCGCGTCGCGTCTAGGCAAGGCAACGCTGAAGAGCCACGGAACTTCCCGGCAAAAACCGCCTCGGCCACTTCCACGCAGCCTCGGCCCGTGGCGGCAAGGTCGCCGCTCTGGGTTCCATCAGGTATCGAGTGCGATGTTGGGGTCGCGAAGGTAGATAATGGCCGAGAGGATGCAGCGTCGGTAGCTGCAGACCAACAGGGCATGCGCCTCGGCCTCGTTGTAGGACCAAGGCAAATCCTTATGCATCTTAAAGCGCCTGAACAGGAAGGGAAGCAGCTTCAGCAGGGCCGTCCTCTTCGCCGATAGCAGGTCCTCTAAGCCGCTCTCATAGAGGCATGCCGGTAAGGCGCGAAGCCTTCTCCTGCAGCTCGTTGAGGCCACAGTCCTCGGCCGGACCTTAATATATGGTCTAGCTTTCAGCCCTCTCCACCTTGTTGTCTGTCCAGCGTCTCCAACGGCCCTGACGATCAACAAGCTCGGCGTGCGATCTTTGGCCAACAGCCTCCCGAGCCTTCAACACCTCCTCCTTCTCACTGGCGGATCACGGACCTCCCTCTGTGAGCTCCTCGCGCCGAGTCTTCTGGCCTCAGCCTCCAACATATGCAGTGACCATGGGCATCCATTCCGCCTTGAGCAGCATCGCGAGGCGCCTTAGCTGGCGGCAGCACTTGCTCTCTCTCCTTATTAAGGCGGGCGTAGCCTGCCTCAACGCCGCGCTTCAGACGGAGAGCGTGAGCCAGGCCGGACGGAGGCTAACTCCAGGCGCCCAGAACAGCAGTAGCAGGTCCGTGCTCAGAGATCCTCCAGAAAGCAGCTCGATTAAGTCGGCTGGTCCAAAACGTTGAGGATCAGAAGAAAGCGGGAGGCTAGTGGAGTAAGCGGAGAGGCAATGCGTGATCGGCGGCTTGGGAAGGAAGAGCCTCCCAGGCGATGGGCATTTCAGCTGACACCAAGCCTAGGCCCCTCAAGTTGGCCCAGGACCACAGGCTGACTCTCCTCATGGAAGTGTCCTGTTGGGCTCACAAGGGGCAAGGAAGGGGAAGCATGGGCCTCGGTGCCTCCTTTCCCGCGAGAAGAAGGAATGCTGCCTCGTGACAGGCTCTCCTCAAAGCGGGGCGGCTGAAGCCTCCCTCAACCTCTTACACTTCAATGCCGGCCTGGTCAAAGTCGCAGGCGTCAAGTCTCGGCCAGCTGTGAAACAAAGCAGTGGTCTGGCCCAGGCACCTTCTTGTCAAGTCCTGCCCAGTTGCCCGGCGTCGTGGGCAGTGGCGCCCGACCAATCAATCGCCATCACAGCGCCCAGAGCCCATGAGCCTATTAGAACCCTTGGCGCCAGCACCTTGCAGCCTCGCTAAGCCAAGTCACGGTGCCTTGGCCAGGAGCCTCTTGTCGGTGTTACAGGGCAGGGGTCCCCGGACACCTTTCGCGGACTCCAGGCGTGAATCAAGTGGGGCCCAGTGGCCCAGCTTCAGTTAGCTCAAGCTCAAGACCCTCGCTGAGGACCAAGCCTCATGAAATAAACGGCGAGAACCTTCCTCGGAGCAGCCTGCGTTAAGCGGGAGCTCACGAGGAGGCGGAGAAGATCAAGGCGGTACCTCACGAGGGTGCCCGTGGCCCTTAAGCCATGGACGATCGAGGACGGTAGGCGCCAGCTCTGTGATGTCCTTGTTTCCCTCTCGGTGCAAAGGGGCAAGCCTGGGGCGAGGCATCGAGGCAAAGGTTACCGTTTGATTAACAAGACCAAGACTAGCGAGCGGCGGGATGGAGGTCATCGTGGAGCCAGACTGGCGTCACCACCCGAGCCTTTGGCGATCGAAGACCAACTTTAGTCGGGATAAGTGTGGATGTTCCCCTTCAAAATGGCCAATTGTTGGCGCCCTTCCGCTCATTATTTGGGGAGAAGCAAGGGGCCTCCACCTATAAATAGGACTAGCCACCCACGAAGATGATCATCTAGATGATCTAGATTATCTAGAGATCAACTTGAAGAAGCGAGAGAGAGGGAAGCCTTTGAGCTCACCCAATGATTCATCTTTTGGCTCAAGAACAGCCCCTCATGAGGCTGTTTTCTTCCTTTATCTTGTTCTTCATCAGCCCCGAGGCAATCCACCACACACACCTGCTGGGTAGGGTGTTACACCACCACGGTGGCCCGAACCAGTATAAACCTTGTGTCTCTTGTGTTTGTTCATACGTTACGTAGTTCAGATCCTTGCAAACCATTAGCCTTTGGCAGACGGTAGGGAAAGATCTCCTTGCGCGCGCGGTGTTCGAACCTCATGGGTCTGCGGAACCGAGAAATCAAAACCAAGCCCCAGCGCCGTCATCATTTACCTCACGGGCAAAACCTTGGTGTATCGTATGTCGGTGATTGCGAGCCACGGCTGGATGATAATAACGCTTTGCCTCCGGCTCTCGTTGGCCTCCTACCGCGGTGCTCGAGTAGGCCAAGATTCAGCGAGGATACCAAGCTGGAGCGAACTCGGTAGCGCCCGCCTGGCGCCGGACGGCTAAAGCCTTCCAGGAACTCGAAGCGACCGGCCTGCTACCTCCGGCCGGTCGACAGTCCATTTGGGGTTTCGAAGAACGCCTCGCCCGAACTAGAGAGGCGTCCGGCACTGCGCCCGGCACTGAGGCCAAGTGAGCATGCGGTGTCTGCATTTGCGGTGAGCTGAATCACCGGAAAAGCTGCTCCTCAAGTGGCGGGGCTAGCATCCGATGCGATCTGTTACACAGCCGTCCTTTATCGCGGTGGGCCTCGATTACTTGGCGGCTGACAGCAGAGTAACCAGGAAAGTAATGCACAAGAAGAAAAGGAGTGGCACAAAGTCGGAAGACCGTCGAGATGACAAAAGGCAAGCAAAGGCCGAAGAAGAAGGCGTCCTACCGTCAATTAAATCCTCAATCCGTCCACCAACCTTCCGCTCAACGCTTACACTTAACCTGTTATTCGCCGCCTCGGTCTCATATTACGGCTTTGAGGCGGCCCTCATTCATCCTGCGCCGTCTTGAGACGCCTTGTGGCTCTCCTCTGATCGGCAGTTCTCGGTAGCCGATCACGCTCCACGGGCCAAGCGTTGCACTCGGTTTCCTTGAGTGCGAATGGCGGTGCAGACCCCGCCTAGCTGCTCCCTCAAATCGGCATTGGCCTGCCTGAGATATGAAGAAGAAGAAAAAACAATAAGGAAGAAGTCGCCGGAAAGATCCTTCCATTTGCTTTCGTGATCGGCCCGAATCTCGGGGACTACCACACCGATGGGTGTGACTTCGCTTACATGAGATAAGAAAATGAAACACTTACTCCGGTCAGTTAAGCGGTCTTGGTTCATCTCCAGGCACCGGGAGTTGAAGCAACATGTGAGGTGTGATATTCCTGCCAAATGAGGGGCCGAGAGTGCGAATAAGAACAAGAACAACAATCGAAGTCTACTAAAGTTCCAATCCAGCACGCTTTCGGGCTGACCAACTCGAAAACTCGGGGACTACACCCGATTAGGAGTGTTGTAGCCCCACGGAAGGAAATCAAAGCGATCGGCGAAAAATGGAGAGACTCACCCGAATGGCCGTCCGTTGGCGTGAAAACTCTTGAGTATACTGCTTCGATTGGTGGCACAGGCCTACAAGCGACTCCGGACCTCCTGCGCCCGCCGTTATTTCGGCCGTCCTGCGCCCGAAGGCGTCCACCCGAGCAATTTGGCGCTGGCGCCTCCGAGATCTGAGCGGCAATTTGGTGCCCGCCCGGCTTTTACGCTCGGCGCTTTAAATCGCCTCCCCAGCAGCGCCCGTGAGAGATGGCTGACAGAACCTGAATCCGCCCCGCGATCGGCTGCGCCTCGGCTTAGGCACTTGCTCGAGAGTATTGTGATAGGCAACCGCCTTAGCCCACGTTCAGCCCGAAGCGTTCACGGTGCCGCCTCCCCCTCCGGAGGCCATTACGTCACCCTTCTCCTCTCTCCATCGCGGCCCGTCTGGCCGGTTTTGTGGCCAGAGCTGCGGAATATCTCGAGAGAGGCCCCGCAGTGCGAAAGGGGATGATGGCCTGCGGAGCAAATTCTGCCGGGGCCTCCGCCTCTCCCTTTCCGTGAGCCACGGCCTCGCACAGGCCTTAGCGCCCCGTGTCGGCTGCGCCTCCGCCGACTTCACCGTCGTCTCCCACGAGCCTCCCTCCCGGCTCTCCTCCGCCTCCCGCTCCTCCCGCCTCGCGTGTTCCGCTCCGTCGCCGCTAGGGAGATAAAGCACGGGATCCAGCGGCGGGTGCTTCGAGCCACGCCGCGCGCTCCAACTATGGGCGGCAGCGAGGATCCGCTTCGAGAAAGCGGGGCCACATTTGACAAGTCGAGGAAAGAGCTTAGAAGAATATCAGCGAAGAAGAGAAAAAAAGAAAAGAAAAGTGAGGTGTGACACCAAAACACGCCCATGAGCCTTCACCACCTTGCGGAGCCAGCGCATGTCGCGGCTTCCGCCCGTCCAGCAGAGTACATGCCGTACGGAACCTTAGGCCTCTTGATGCGGCGCCAATGAGGTCGTGGTGGCCCGGCGCGTTCTGTAGCGCCATTACGAACGGCAACGGTGACGCAGCCCGAGATGGGCCGATGCCTTGTGATGATCGGACGGCCGGTGACAATGGCGGAACAACTTTAAACCTCGTTGTCATCCGTGGCCAGTCCCAGCTCGAGCTCGGGCACTTTGCCTCCTGCGCCTCCCCCCTCTGACGTCGTGCGTCTGGGGTAACCCGCCCAAAGTCTGGATCATCAAAGTCGTCCGTCGGCGGCCGGGGAATGGCGCTCCACCCAGCGGCTGACGCCCGGTCGAAGGGCTTTGCTGGCTATGGCGGAAACAGATCAAAGTCGGCCATTATGAACTCGGCGACGAAGAAGAAAAAAGAAGGGAAGCTCTACCCGGCGAGGATTGCGGCGCGAAATACGGCTCCGCCTTTGATACGCCACTCCTCGATGAGCTTACAGTGATGCGATATAATTCAGCATGTAAGATACCTTGTCATAGAGGCATCTCCTTGGTGCTTAGCCGACTTAAAGTCGGCAGCCGCTCATCTGGCGAATCCATATGGTAAAGAAATTGACCTTGGATTGGGAGCACCGGCGCTCCATGAAAGGCGGCTACCAGGTCATTGAAGCCCCGATCGGGCCTTCGATTGGACCATCACCGGAGCCGTGCGATGGCGGCGACCCTGACCGGAGAGCGATGTCTGGCTCGGTAGCACCATGAAAGGCTGCCTCCCGACCGGCGGTGGGCGGCTATATGGCCGTGATTGATGAAGTCCCTTAGAGCAACGTTCTTCACGTAGAAGTAAGATTTTTGCCAGAGCTTCACCGACTGGATCATTGCAATGGGCGGAAACGGATTGTTGCCCGATCTTCGCATGGCGATGAAGGCACCACATGGTGCGGGCACGCCCGCCACACCGGTGCCGAGCTTGCATTGGAAGAATTCCCCCGAGTTCGGCGAGGTGGGCGCCAAGGTAGCAAAGCCTTATGCGGAAGTAACAAAGGCCGACATCGGTATCACCCGTGGTTGGAAGTAAGGTGATGCGGGTGGAGATGATAGAACTTCGAGCAGCGCGGAAGAATCCGGCTCGCGAAACGGGGCGGCGCCCACGCGAAGCGTGATGCGACGGAAGATTACCCGCTAGATCCTCCTCATTGTTGGCGAGATCTCCTTCTTTTCAGCCTTGAGATGGACCAACACATAATCCGTGCCCGCTGGCTGACCCCTTGGCGTCTTCTGAGAAATCGGCGTGTAGTCACGTCGGGCGTTAGGCGTCCGTCGAGGCTGAGCAGACTGGCGCCATGAGATGGAGAAAGCGTCGGGGAGAAAAGCGCGGCAGCGTGACGCGCTTGTGACCAGTCTGCGGAAGAAACTACGGTGATTAGCGGAAGATTAGCGAAGGAGCCAGATGGCGGTGAGCTACATGGCGATGGAAGAGGAAGAAGAAGAAGAAAGTAAGCGGGAGGCGAGGCGGCGTGCGGCGTCCTGCCAGCCCCTCCTCCCCTACTTATAGCCTCGTCTTGGCCCGAAAGCGAGAAGGGCGAGCATAGGGGGCGATAGGATGCGCCTGCGCCCACTCCCCCGTCCCGCGATTATTCGCCTTCTTGGCGTGTCACGCGTGCTGCTTCCGCTGAGTCGGAAGGCGGCGACCCATTCCGGGCCGCTGAAGATTCACTCTTGGGCGAGGCACGGAAGTGGCGGGCCCGGTGCGGTGACGTCCCGTCCTGCAAGTGGGGTGTGAGCCCTTCCGGCCCGAAGGGTGCCATGTGGCATCTGGCGGCAAGTGACCCATTCGCAGCTCTCGGCTTACACAGCGCCACAGTTCCACGCCTTCAAGCTTCAAAGCCTCCCAAGGCAGTAGCGGCTAATCCAAAGCCGGCTCCTAGCTGGGCGCGGCCACTCAAGATAAGGAAGGTGATTGAGGCTTCAAGATCCTCCTTAGCCTCGAAGCCCAACCAGCTTGGGGACTCTTGTCCGGAGTAAATGACCACGGGTGGCCCTGGTGACTCCTGGCTCTTAGGAAAAATTGCAGGCGATCAAGCCTTCAAGCACCTTAGGCATAGGGTCCAACTTCCCCCACTGGCCAGTGAAGCTGCTCCTGGAATGCCGACTTCTGAGGAGGCGGCCCGACCCTAAGCCCTCATGGAAAGCCACGGAGGAGGCCGACTCCAAGAAGCTGGAAGCCGTACAGGAAAGCCCGACTCAAGCCGGCCCCCGGCAAGCGGCCAGATCATACCCTCAAACTCTGCACCCTATAGCAGCTGATGGGAAAGGCAGGCGCCAGCTTCTGGTGAAACACTTGCCACCCCGAATCCGGGCCTGCGCCAACTGCCAAGCCACTGCAGTCTTGGCAAATGTCTGGCCCAGCCATCACTGTCCCGTGGCATGCAACTTTGTTGCCCATGTTGACCATAGCGTCACCCACGACAAATTTTGTCGATCACGTCCTCACAGACTCGCTGCCGTTGCCCCTTGATCAGGAAGAAGAGCGCTTGAAAGGCGGCAGGCCTCCCAGTCGGCTGGGGATGTGCATTTAGCTCCCAGACGGCAACTGCTCCCACCCTCGAGGAGGCGCCTTACTCATTAAGGAGACAAAGGCCGAGGTAAAGGCAGCGATGGCGCCACGCCGTGGCAGCCCTTTGTAGCCATGCTAACCTCGACAAAGCGCTCGTCATCAAGAAGTGAGCAGTAACCGATAACTTGACCCCGACAAGACCCCCAAAGCGGTGGGACACTGCACAATGTCGACCAAAGCCCGGTGATTATGGTGGGACCCACACACCAATCAGCCATGGTTGTTGGCCAGTGGAGAAACCAAGCTTGATCATGAACAGCAGCGGGTGAGGGCCTCTCACTTGAGGCAGTTACCATTGTACCCACAGAAATGAGCCTCTAAACCCATGAGAAGCGATGTTAGGAGTGTCATCTCCATGGAGAGCTCAGTATTTGGGGTAAGATCAGCCATGTGCATGTCTTCGCTTGTCATCCGTATTCCGAGGCAGAGTGATGTCTTGTGGCTCCCTGATGATAAGCCACCCATTGGCATATATAGCACCTACCACCCAAGCGGTTTCACTAGTGGCCACATCAAGAGCATAAGTATTCTACGGTGGGTGAGACAAATTCTTTGTTGAGCAATTGGCGAATTGAGCATAGTTATGAGAAATATCTAGGTATGATCATGTATATAGGCATCGGCGAGTCGAAGAGACAAGTAGACCGACTCACTGCTGCATCTACTACTATTACTCCACACACCGTCGCTATCCGGCATGCATCTAGAGTATTAAGTTCATAAGAACAGAGTAGCGCTTTAAGCAAGATGACATGGTGTAGAGGGATAAACTCATGCAATATGATATAAACCCCCATCTTGTTATCCTCGATGGCAACAATACAATCGTGCCTTCGCGCCTTTCTCTTGGCATCCTTTGAGGAAAGAGGACACCACAAGATTGAACCCAAAGCTATGCACTTCTCCCATTGCAAGAAAGATCAATCTAGTGAAGCCAAACCAAACTAATAATTTGAAGAGACTTGCAAAGATAACCAATCCTACCATAAAAAAGAATTCAAGATTCAAATATTGTTCATGAATAAACTTGATCATAAACCCACAATTCATCGGTCTCAACAAACACACACTGCAAAGAAGATTACATCGAATAGATCTCCACAAGA
This sequence comes from Aegilops bicornis, assembly GCA_021605145.1. Classification (NCBI taxonomy): domain Eukaryota; kingdom Viridiplantae; phylum Streptophyta; class Magnoliopsida; order Poales; family Poaceae; genus Aegilops; species Aegilops bicornis. Next base: position 1,291,252 of record JAHIAL010000011.1, read on the forward strand.
GGGGAGAACATTTTATTGAGATCCAAAGAGAGAGGAAGCCATCTAGCTAATAACTATGGGCCGATTTAGAAGGTGCAGGAGTAAACTACTCACACACATCATCGGAGAGGCTATGGTGTTGATGTAGAAGCCCTCGTGATTGATGCCCCCTAAAGGCGGAATCTAGGAACAGGCCCCAAGATGGGCTCTCACACGAATTCTACGAGGAAAGGTTGCGGTGGTGGAATTAGGTTTTGCTCCGTATCTAGTAGTTTGAGAGTGCGTGAGGTATATATAGGAGGAAGGATGCGTCGGTGGAGCAACATGAGGCCCACGAGAGCGGAGGCGCGCCTAGGGGGTAGGCTGGCCCCCCTACCTCATGGCTTTGTGGTAGCTTTCTTGGCCGTGAGGGTCCAAGTCCTCGGATTATGTTACGTTACACGAAAATCGGCGTCCCGAAGGTTTCATTACGTTTGGACTCACGTTTGATATTCTTTTTTCATGCGAAACTACGGAAATAAACCCAAAAACAGCAGTCCCAGGCTTGGCCTCCGGTTAATAGGTTAGTCCCAAAAATAGTATAAAGAGGTGTATAATAAATCCCAATAATGTCCAAAGCGAAGATAATATAGCATGGAGCAATAAAAAATTTCGTTGGAGCGTATCAAAGATTACCGCATTCACTGCTGGCACCACGGTAATACAGGCGCCCGCAGTAAAGCTTGACCATGACAACGTCATTGGCCCGATAGTGTTGTTTGTGGCTGCCTTTCAAGATGAGTCAACCTCCACTTGAGTGGTGGAGAGGTGGAATACGTTCTACCTAAAAGGGAACCTTCTTGGCGGTTGGAGCGGGGATGTAGCAACACGTTCTTGTTCTTGTGGGTACTTCTTGTTCATGTGGTGATGCAATAGAATGTCTTAAATGACTTTGAAAGCCAGGACTACGAGGATGTTCGCAGTTGGAGTGGCTTCAGGAAACACTTGACGTGATACTGAGTGGTGGTGTTCTTCTCCTTCTGGAACACTCAAAAGAGCAACTTGTGGCCGTGGTCCTTTGCGAAGCCTGCGAAAAACTGGCGACGCTTGTGGAGATGGAGTTGTCTAGGCCACAAAGTCTTTATCATCAAGCACCGAAGTGGTGACTTGAGTTGGGGGAGTACATGGTGATTCTTCTTGACGGGGGGAGTCTTGAGGGTGATCAGCCCATGAATCATCCTAAGCAATTGGCGTCAAAGGACGACCAATGCTTGATAGAGTTAAATGTTCGTGAGAGTGACGATGATACCATGTTGTGCTTCGATAAAGGGAAGGACTTCATCATCTTCTAAATTGTCTTGGGGACCAATGTCTTTGTATGCCAGTGGGTCTTGACAGCTAGAATGTCTTCAACTTGAGGAGCCTACTTGTGGTAGGCAGAGAGTCCAGATTAGGGGAGTCCTCGAGACGATAGGACTATATCCTTTGGCAATTTGTTGGGCGTGAAGATACAAGATTGAAGACTTCGTCCCGTGTCCAGGATGGGACTCTCCTTGCCCTTGGAAGAGCAAGCTTGGCAATGTCTGGATATGTAGATACGCCTCCCTTGTAACCGAAACTGTGTAAACCCTAAGCCCTCTTGGTGTCCTATAAGGCCGGAGGGTTTAGTCAAAATGGGACAATAAAGGAAATCATACCATAGAAGCTAGCTTCTAGGAGTTTAGCCTCTCTCACGATCTAAACGTGGTAGATCGACTCTTGTAATACTCATATCATCAAGATCAATCAAGCAGGAAGTAGAGTTATTACCTCCATCGAGAGGGCGAACACAGGTCGCGATTCTGTCCCCGCCTCCTATTACCATCACTCCTTAGATGCAGTTTAAAAGGACCCCCCCTAAAGAGATCCGCGGTTTGACACCCAAACATTGGTGCTTTCATTGAGAGTTCCTTGTCTGCGGAGTCACGTCACGGCAGTAAAACCTGATGGCCTCCTTGATCGGCCAACCTTGATCGCGATCCAGTGAGGTTTTCCTCCTGGACGAATCTTTCGTATTCGGTAACCGTCGTACTGCCCGGGCCAATTCGGCTTGGCCATCCGCCAGGTGATCGAAAGCTCGCCCATAGCCATCGAGTCAGATTGCGAAACTTGAACTACATGCCCGACATCCGCGGAGACTTGATCTTGGCAGGCGGATTGAGGCCATGTCAGAAATCTGCACCGCCGCGATCGTGATGAGCATGATTTAGCTTTCTGCCGTCGGACAATGTTACGGAGAGATCACGCACGCAACTACCCTCCGGCCCATAATCCGGAACAAGTGCGCCATCGGAGGGCGGGTGGATAGAGCCGCCATACGCAATCCGCACTCTCGGTGGCGATGAGAGGCCAACATAAAACTTCACCTCCACGAGACCCGTGTTTGCGAACCATTAGATACGCCCGGCCACGGACTCACGAGCAGCTTGTATACCGTGCTCGCTCCGAATCGATTGGGCGCCCGATCATGGAAATTTACCTCCAGCGGATATGTTTGACACTACCGCCTTTCGGCGACTGTGACATATTCGGTCATTAAGGTCCTCTCTCCTTGTCGGAAGGTGCCTGGCGAACTTATGTCTCCGGCTAGAATGGGATGCTTGGACCCAACGAGGAAATTCGACCCACCCACCACCAACTTAGTAGCCCTTTGTCGACGATTTAGCCGACATGCTCGATTTCGACTCAAGACATAAAGCGGCATGGGCGGCGATGCATTTGAAGGCAGGAACCATCGCACCGCAGGCGCTGGACCAGCCCGACTTCATCTCATGATATATACATGGTGGATACACCCAAAAGAAAACAATGACGAGGAACGGAAGGACGTGCCGAAGGATAGCTCCTCGAGAAGCAAACAAAGCGTCGGCGTGGCGCCCGCTCCAAAATCCCGCCTGCGGCGAAAAGCAGCGATAATGGCGCAAGAGAAAATAACTCTTTGATGGAAACTCCGGAGGAAAGCGCGACCACATTGACCAATGGCCGAGCCAGGATGAACAAGCAACAGCGAACATAAATGCAGATCCGTCATTTGACCAGGAACACGTGACGCTTAGAGATAAAGCTCATCGACCTCCCTCCGAAGAGAGGAAAACAATCCAGGACGAAGATGCACACATCATCCGAGGAAGGCACTTGGAACAAGAGAACCTCACGCATGAAAGGCTTATTGCCACCGCCAGGAGAATGCGAAGAAGCGAAGCAAAAGGCTTAAGGCAGCAGCAATCTGCAGCTCATTGTACATGGATGGAACAAAGTGCTCAACAATGCGAAAAAGTTTGTGGTAGTTACCACACAAGAGCTATCAAAGCGCCAGTTGTTGCACGAATTACGATGATGAGGCCTTAGAGCCCCACAACCCGAAAAATAAAAGCAGTAACCCATCGGTCGGATCAACCACATTAATGGCAGCGATAGAACCGGCTAACAAGAACGCACATACCAAGTTAGCACCACGATTGCGTGAGGACTTGCATCGGAAAAGCAGCGCAACCCGGATCCATCCTACGAATCAAGAAGCGGCACGCTCGACCTTTTGTAAAACCCGAACCTTTGCACCCGTCGGAAAAGAATGCCACCTTTGTCACACATCTAAATTGAGGGGTGCACACCTACCGTGCAGCCGATGAGTGAGTGCTGGACCATGAATTTCAGAAGGATTCCGACCGATGAACATAAAGGCGTCTGTGGCACCACAGACCACAGAGTGCGGATTGAGACTTTATCCTCCATATCCATATGGCTCGTGAGAGGTGATCTCCATGCCATCAAGCATCTTGCCCTCAAGCTAAAAAGGACCAGCTTTCGGCCTTTGGTGAAAAGCCTCCCCGAAAACTTAATCGGATGTTGGGAGGAGCTTGAGGATGATTTTACTGAGCTAAGTTTTAAAGGACCTATGTCCGACCTCTCGGATCTTGAGGGCGATTTAAGTCATACATAATTCAACAGCCCGAGAGTCAGCCCAAAAAAGCTTTGGAACAGATTTCTCACAAAGAGAGAACCAAAGCGTCGGCTGCCCGGGATGCGAAGCCTTGAGCAGCTTTCAAACACAGCGTCCCGGGACGAATAGCTCGCCGGACACATCGCCAAGAAAACCGAGAACAATAGCATGCGACAAGCCTCATGACCGGCTTTTCTAGCGGCGAATGATAGCTGGCTAGCCCGTAGTAGCACCGGCGACCTAGGCACATCCGTCGGGATGGCAATGGAAACCACGTAGCGATGAGCAAAGCGTCAAGAATAAAGACAATACCGGATAACTTACGGCTGATGGCAGCGGATTCGGGGGCTCTCGATCCCGGAGTCAGCGGAAAAAAAGTGTTTCAAAAAGGCAGCGAGAGATGGACTGTCCAGCCTAAACAAGATTCCTGACAAACTATGTCGACTCATAGCACCCCGATAAACTTTTACGCAAGTCACACCCACAAAGAATGCTGGGTCTTCAAGCGGGCGGTAAGCCTAAGCGCCTAACACAAGGGAGGGAGACACAAGTGAAGACAAGGATGAGCCTGTATGTAGTGAAGTGGGGGACAGGAAAAATTTCTGAAGTCCAGAAATGTAGTGAACATGATCGATCATTATTGACGGAGAAGAGGCAATCATGCACTGGCAGACACCATGACGCCGTGGGCCCCATTAAACTAAGTTCCAGCCTGGTTAGCCTGCCCGCTCACTTTTGATCGTGAGGATCTGCTGACAAGCATCCGTACGAAAAGAAAGGATTGGCCGCCTTGATGTTAGAACCAATAATGGCAGATACCATCTCTTACGGAAGGTCCTTATAGATGACGGCGGTAATCTTGTCGATATAACCGGGACGCGATCCGCCAAAATGGGGATGGGCAGAGCAAAAATCAGCCAACTTTAGCAATACTACCTTCAAAGGTAATAATACCCGGGCCAGAGGCCCACTTGCTGCGGGCGCCGCCTAAATACTGAGAGGTTGTATTAGGTTCTCAGAGCAACTTCAAGCAAAAGTTAACTATCGACTGCCGGCTCCATTCCGGAAGTGGCTGTCAAGCACTACTCCCGGAAGAGCAGCTTTATACTCGTTTAATGCAGTACCGCGTTATACTTCTCTCAAGCTTAAGATGCACCGGTCCACAGCGGCATCATGTCTGATCGCCCGAAATATTGAAAGGCGTTCCTTCTGGCGGAAGAATGTGCAGCGGCTTTAATAGCCGAACACAAAAGCTTGTTATCAACACAGAATAAGCGATCGATTAAATGCGTCAAGACCGCGGACATACGCAGCTTCGACGAAATCCGGCGCGTACTAACTTCATAATGGCTTAGGTAAACCCGAGATTGGTTTGATAATTTTATACCCCATAGAGCGGCACGAGGGGCTTGGCGTGTCATCATTGCCAGTTAAGCTCAACCGGCTTATCTTGAATTTTAATGGTTTATTGAGAATAACCAATTTTTTGGCGACAACTTTCACCTAAGTTCTTATCTTTTTACTGAGATGATAATCATACTACACCCTTCGAGGATCTGGCACAATGGAACACAAGCGCGGGCGATGCGGCGAGGACCCGGCTCAAAGGTTTCTTTTTAGATTAAGACCAGGTGTAAACCTTTTTCTGTCTCTTGTTGTTCACATCCTCGGGATACTAAATTTAACCCGAGAAAGAATCACGTAGCGTTATTGGCATTTTAAAGCCCACGTTAGAACATTGCGATACATGGACACTCAAGGGTTCATTATCAAAAAGGGCATTACTTTCAGCCCGGACATATATTATAAAGGATCGAATACCTTCACGGGTGTTGGTATCGTGAGTTTAGCCTTATATGCATCGGCTCGAATCATGTCTTTTTGTCAAATGTTGGGTTTCCCATGTTTCGCATACGTTGCGCTCTGCTCGGCAGCTGGGTAGCGCGGGAGGCTATTGTGCCTGGTTCATCCAGATAGAGCACCTGATGAAAACGGCGGGCTGTCATGATAAAGCGCGAGGCTGGTGACCCTTTCGATGACTTCGCGGAATCTTGAGTTTCCCTCGCATTAATTGAAGGGCCGTTCCCGGTCATGTCTGCGTCACGCCCGTGTTCGGACGGTAGCGGAGAAGTACCGAAATATATAAATAAATCCCACCATCAAACTCCTATGGCTGGTGAAAAGTGTTAAAGCAATATAGTCCGATTGCCTCGTTAATTTAGCGCTATCTGCCTCGCCAATATGAGCAAGATGTTGGATCAAGTGTGAATCTGGCGTTTTTACGAACACCCCGCATTATGCGTAAATGAAGGGCTGAAGCCGATATTATAAACTTTTAGGTTATATACATATATATACATAGCTGCACATGAGGCATCCATAATACTTTTCGAGGGCAAAAGTATAAACGTAGCCTTTATAATTTTAATAAACATTGTTCTTACAATGGGAATACATGTCACTAGAACATAATATTCTTCGAGCAACGAGCCTCATTAAACGAGCTGACTCAGACTTCTTCAAAAGTAGTGCTCGGTAGATGAAGCCTTTCATTACCGGTGAACTCACGAGGTTGCAATAAGCGGTGGCCTCCATCTACTTTTGCCGGTATGTCTTGACACGGAGAAAAGGCCATCTGCGCACCCTCTATGCACTTTACCTCTTCATGGCGTCGTCTTGGCGACCTACGGCACCAAGGAATTTGTTGCACTGGCAGAAATAACAATGACTATTCGCCTTAGTCATGCGTCACGCAGATGATCACAACAGACCTCGGCAGCAAGCTTGGGACCATAACCTATGGAGCCTTGGAACACTCGGCCATTAAGCTTCTTTACGACAATAAGCGACGGCCTTTGGAACATGATGAATCTATGACCCAATTAGCTTTTCCTTAAAGATCTTTTTTTGATATTTGAACATTGCTAGAAACGATCAACAGCATTCTTGTCTATAAATCCACGTATGCGCTCGCAGAGAACTCCATAGTTGATCAAGAGGGGCGTCGCCGGATCTCTCCTCCTAAATCTTCATCCGCGAATAAAGTGGCTTCCCCACCCAAGATATCACCGACAGCCGCCCAGCTCCTCCTTTGCCGCCTCTGATTTTGGGAAGGGCGTCGCCGATCGCCGCTACCATGGCCTTCTCCAGGTCCGTCATCTTTGCTCGATTTTCCTTTTCGTTAGGCTAGTACCTAGTGATCGTGGCGGTGAATCCTTCAATTCAACAAACGGCATCGCCGGCTGTTTATCCTCTGCTTTGCACAGCAATGCGCGGCATGTTCGGCTCGTCAGCTCTTGACCGCCTTCAGATTAGCGGACGCATCACGCTCTTCCGTGCTTGCTCCTTGGCTCCTGGAAAGTTCACCTGAAGGTCTCCACGTGGTAGCCTTCCCATCTCGCGGTCTACAACATATTAAAGACACTAGCATCATGCCTCCTTACTTATGTGTTGATCATGAGAAAATCACATACCCTGTACTTTCGTCCGGGCAAAGCTTGTTTACAAGCACGCAGCCGTCAGCATCTGCCGCATCAAGTTGCCGCTTCGATTTCAGCAAACTCACCGATCTACGGCTAGCCACCTGCACATGATGGCGACATGATTATTCACACAGGACTATGATCCTCACATTTGCCGCACGTTTCGACAAAGCAACTTGAGTCTCGAGACTACTATCTGCATATGGCACACCCTAAGCGTATCGCGGTACCATAAAAACATACACTATTTCCACACGTACCTCAAAGCCTTTCCAGTTGCAGACTCATAAAAAGCTTCATGTACAACCCGCTTTGTTGAGATGAAATCCTCTCAACCACCGTACCCATTAGCGTCTGATTTATGTGCTTACATATGAGATAGCCGCTTGCCTCAGGAAGATCTTTAAGTCGGTCACGTCGCATTCGCTGCCGGATGATTAGGACTCTTCTGTTGCTCTCCTTAGGAGCCGAATACTCGGACTTCGGGTGGTGAAGGATTACCCTCTGGCCTTGGCGGATCGTGAGAAACCCTACTGTGACAACACCTCAGGTCGCCGCCTCATGGCCCGAGGTGGCATGGGAAGTGTTTAGCTACTCCATCATCTCAGGAAGAAGATCCCCTAAGACGAACTACGTCCGAGAGAAGGGCTACGATCGAGAGACTACAAGATATATACTGTGGTTATTATTGTCCTCGGAAGTAAAGCGGGATATTTTCTACTATTAAATACTTTTTTTGTTTACTTACAGCTACGGTGGAGGGCTGATCCCCTTCTTGCACCGGGCATTGTGCGTAAAGGTACTTCCCTCGATTCTTAGGACCATCTCAAGTAAGATTTCTTCCCTCGCTTGGAAACCATTGTTTCCAAGTCTTCAGAAAGGTGGTCCTCTTCCTTCCCCTCGGGAGAGGGAATTTCAGGTCTTCTCGGCATTATCCACCTTGTATGAGGCACTAATTCCCACACAGTTTGGATGTGAATAATGGAAAGGCCCGCTTTATTAGCCTCTTTATTCCCCTTATCTTCCTACAAAGGCGCTGATAAAGGCCCATCTCAAGCTGATATTGCCGATGCGGATCTCACGAGCCTTCCGGGAAGTGGGGCCGAACACTGATCATCTTATGTACACAGTCTGGTCCAAAAATGTTGAGGAATCACTGGACTAAGGGGGTGTCCGGATAGTCAACCTCATCTTGGCGGACTCTGGACTATGAAGATGCAAGATTGAAGACTTCCATTGCCATGTCCGGATAGGAGTTTCCTTGGCGTGGAAGGCAAGCTTGCCGATATGGATATGTAGATTTCCTACCATTTGTAACCGATTCATGTAACCCTAACCCTATTGATTGATTGCCTATATAAAGCGAGAGGGTTTTTAGTAAAATCAGGATGAACAACAATCATACCATAGGCTAGCTTCTGGGGTTTCTTAGCCTCTCTACGATCTCGTGGTAGATCTACCTTGTACTACCCATATCATCAATATTAATCAAGCGAGAGTAGGTACTACCTCCATCGAAGGAGGCCCAGACACAGGTAAAAAACATCGTCGTCACTTTTCTCCCTGTTACCATCCGCCTAGACAGCATAGTTACGGGACCCCCTACCGAGATCCGCGGGTTTGACACCGACATTGGTGCTTTCATTGAGAGTTCCTCTCGTTACGTCACACCTATAGGCCCAATAGGCTCCTTCAATCTATCGCCGACAGCAGCCCGGTGGTGAGATTTTTCTCCGAATGAGATCCTCGTGATTAGCGGCTTTGACACATCATGCGGGCAATTAAGCTGGAAGCCATCTGGAGCAGATTGAAAGCTACGCCCCTGGCCGGGTCAGATTTGGAAAGCTTGAACTATACGGCAGACGTCTCGCGGAGACTTGATCTTCGGCGGATTGAGCCCGCGGCGAAAGCATGCCGCCCAGCATGTGTGGAGTGCGTGCGGTCCGCTCTGCCGCGGCGAACACAAGGTGTCACGGAGCGCGCATCGGTGATCGCTCCGACCTCCATAGTTTGAGCCGATTTACGCCGTCGAGGGCCGAGTGGCTGGACACAGCCTGCCGGGGCTCACGATATCTCTGGCCGATTGGGCGGAACACCATCCATGTCGCTTTGCGAGCCCGTGCCAGCTCCAGGTGCGGACTCCTCTCCGGGACTCCTGAACCTCCGCGCCATGCCGGTCGAATCCGACTGGGCGCCCGGTTATGGAGTTCACCCATGGCATGGGACGTCTTTCGGCCTTTTCGCCCTTTTGCGATATCACGAACTCATTAAAGTCTCTCTCTTTGTCAGGGAGCCACGGCGAACTACTGATGGGGAAAGGTTAGGATCTTGAGCCCGGCGAAGAAATACAACGCATCACCCACCACCCACTTTTGTGTAGCCACTGGCCGATGGCAATTTAATCCGACATGCTCAACTTCGACTCACGAACGCCATCGGCGGTATGGGCGGCGGTGCGGGAGACGATCAAAACCCGGCGCCCGCAGAACTGGAAGAGCCACCCTAAATCGTCATGACATATACATGGTGGACATCCCAAAAGATGGAATGGTGATGGAGCGATGAGGATGACCCCTCAGAAACAACCCAAAAGCGGCGGCGTGCGGTAACGCCGATCTAAATCCCACCGATACGGTAAAAGCGGTGATTCCGGCACGGAGACAGCAATACACACCCGGACAAAGGTTCAAGACGGCCCCCTCCGGCGAGACTTAGCACCAGAGGAGGGAGAAGCAAGAGTCCCGCCTGACGATACTTGGCGGGCAGCAGGAAGAAGGTGAAGGGCGATAATTATCGCGCCCCCCACGAAGGCGAGGCAAGCCCTCGGCGACCGAGAATTAAATAAATGCCCGAGAGGATCCCGTCGAACAAAGGCGTTTCGCGCGCGCGAGCTCATGGCCCGAACGGCAAGCAGCCTCAAGAAAAAGCAGCAATGAACTTAAAGCTGACGAAGACCTGCTAGGCAGCGAGATGGACCGAAGTCCTTACTGCGGCGAAAATCTCTGAACTGAAGCGCCCCTCCAAAGCTACCCCAAGCGTGAGGCCATTGCCTCGTCCGGAAGGAAGCACCACAGCGTCACTGGCCTTACGACGCGCCAGACCCGGCCACCACCCGTGGCATGACGAAGAATCCTCTCGACCCTCCGCTCCAAGCCGCCCAAGCGCGCCGCTCAAAAAGTACCAAAACCGCGGAGGAAACGCCGCCGTATCATGCCGAGATATCTTTTGGAGGATAAAATAAAAGCAAGCAAAGAATCGATCTCTGGATCGGCGTAGAAGCCAATGACTGGGAAGATTACCCGTCACGCGGATATAGCAACTTTCTGGTACGGGCGAACAGTTTCGATGAACAAAGCTCATATGAGCTACGTCGTGATATAGCTATATCTGAGCGCGCTTACACCCTATGCTTCACCGATGAATTAATGGATCATCAAATCCACTGAGGGCTTCAAACCCGTAAACATCGAATCATCTGATGGTACCACCAGATCCTCTGTGATGCGGATCGAGGATTATCTCCCCCATATCCACATGGCCCGCGGGTGATCTCTGGAGGCCATCAAATACCTCCCACTCAAGCTTAAAGGACCAGCTCGGCATTGGCTCAACAACGCGGCCGAAAGTCAATCGGTTGTTGGGAGGACACAGGCCGCATTCTCGATAACTTCCGGGGCACATATGCGACCACCCGCAGGGCAGCGATAACCTGTAGCCATATAATTCAGCAGCCGGAAGAATCGGCGAGACAATTACGGGTAGCGGTTCCCTAACAAAGAAAAATCAGATGAAATCGTCGACTGTCGAATGCGAGGCGCTTAGCAACCTTCAAACACAACATCGCAGCGAGGGTGGCTAGCCGGCACCTAGGACAGGAAAAGCTGAAATCCATGGCAGCCCTCACCACACTCATGACCGGCTTTCCGCCGGAGAGGACAGCTGGCTGCTCGAAGCAACAACAGGCCAAACACCACAGTGGTTCGGATACCAAGGACAGCAATGGCGAGTCGGCGTCGCAGCAAGCATAAGCGCGCCGCATTAGCGGTGACAATGCTGAAGATCTGACGATAAATGCGGTTAGAGGCTCTAAACCGATTACGGTCGTGGAAAAAGCCATTCAAAAGAAATACCGAGGCCGTCCAACTTGGACCGAATACTCGACCGCTTGTGCGGATACATGGCACCCCGAAAAACCAGCCAACCACACCAGCAGGGATTGTTGGGTGTTCAAACAAGCGAGCAAGCTAAGCGCCGAAAACAACGACAAGGGGCTGCATAGCGATAGCTGAGGAAGAGCCCGATTGGCCGCAAAACAATAGAGGATGAAGGGCTTTCCCACACTAAAGTGCGGACGGTGAACATGATATCGCAACCCACATACCCAAAAGGGGAGTGGAAGCGTGCACTAAAGGGACGTATATGCGATGGAGCGGGCGATGCGCCGAGTTCAACCACCATGGTCTTCTGCCCGATCACCTTTGATCGAGGGACCACCCACTAGCATCCGTCACGGCGGTTTCGCGCATTGGTTCTTGACCCAATGGTATTGTGGTTTCACCTCACCAAAGTCGATGATGGGCCGGTGGCAACGGCTGAACCTGATTTGCTCGGGATACATTGCGCAAAATGGGCATAGACCCGTCAAGAATCAAACCCACAAAGGCGACCTTTAAAAGGCGTCATTCCGGTGTAGAGGCCAAGCTATGCGAGCTCCGTTACACACTTGAAGTGGTCTTGGATCCCGGATAACTTCCGGGTGAGGAGTTAATCTTCGACATAGTCCCGTTCATAGCGCCGCTATCACGCGCCTTTGCTCGGCGAACCACATTCGCCAAAAATTCAATGCGGTGCCGCTTTTCTACGTACCTCAAGCTCAAGGTGCCGGGCCCTCGAGGCATAATCACGGTCAATGCGACGCACCGAGCGCTCCCTCCGAGCGGAGGAGCATCACAACCGCCCTTGCGGCGGAAGTGCGAACAGCCTCTTAAGGCAATCCTCCGATCCGGCCAATAAACAATCCAGGCCTTTATCAGCGGCGGAGTAACCTACAGCGAAAGACCGCTGGCACGTTCGAACAAAGCGTAATGTCGCGGCCCCAACCCCAGCCCTCGCCCGAACTTCGCGAAGCGATTACTATCTTGCGCGTAATTGCGCTCACGAGCACCATGGGCATAGGGGGCCACGACCACGGCAACCGCCAGAATGTGGCTAGACCGCACGAGGCTCCCGTTTGTGTCATTCCTTTTTTTCTTTTTTCTTTTTCTTTTTACTCTCGGGACTCTGTTCTCCGAAGCCACCTTCAGGCATTGATGCCGACTACACGATCTAGCGATGTGGGAAGCGGCTTCGTCAAGTGTCCAGTGGTCTCTATTACAGGTAGTACACCTATTTTACATACCACACCGCAAAACTTACCCCTGGAAGAGGACATATCAAGGTCCCGTACCTTGCTTATCGCCAAATTTGTATCGTTCTGCTTTTATTTGCAGTTTCTTTTGAATAAACAATATATAGCTCTTGCCTAATATTGCATTCTTTCCCATCATATATGTTCATCTATGACATTGAGCAACCGTAGAATTTGAGTACGGCCACCACGAGGGCTTATGTACCCCAAAAACATGGCGTGACAAGTCCGAACACTTTCACAAGTCGGCACCCCGAACTTATAGCATTATATGCATCGGCTCCAAATCATGTCTTGGAGTCAATAGTTAGGTTTGCCCGGCTCCATGTTTTGGTACCTTATGTTCGATTATATCGGCTAAGGTAGCGCGGCAGGAGAACCAACTGCGATTGTGCCCGGTTGAAAGCTGGGTTGAGCACCTCGATGGAGAAAGCTAAAACTGTTGTCATGATAGAGGCGAGAGCGATGGCTGACATTTCGAGAGGTTTTTCGGGTCCCCTAAAGACTTATGCCGCTTAGGCGAGGAGCGGCATTGTCCGTGGCGTGGATAAGCGCCCGAATTCGGTCTTCAAATACGGGGGCTTGGCGAAATTTAAAATTATAGAATTCTATGGCTAAGTGAGGAGTGTTCAAAGCACTATAAGTCCGATTGCCTTGCTCATTGCGTTGGCGCCTCCCTCGAAGGACCCAAGAATGAGGAACAAGAGCGCTCAAGTTTATCCCAACACCCTTTTCGTGGCATGGGGGCCAAACCAACGACTTGCCATCTCTCAAATTTGATAAACAATGCGCCTGAAGGTAATATTTTAAATTCTGGCGTTGCTTAAGCGCATATGAACAAGTTTTCAATGTCACGGATAACAAATGCGAGTCTATTAAAAATTACATCTTTGGAGCATTCACCGCTATCGGTAGGCACCCTTCAAGACGCCCTCATAATACATTTTGGCTTGCGATGCTCCTTGCCCGGTGGTGGTCACGTCCTTCACAAGCTTCTCACCGTCCAGCTTGCCCCGGTGCACCTTATGCGGGCAAGGGCCTCTGAGCACCTTCGATGCGACAGGCGCTGATGACTTCAAGCCATGGGCGGGCATCCACCGGCCGCCTTACCAACCCGAAGTAACTCCGGGCATGGCTTCCGTTGGCCACAGCCGAACTATGAGGGCCCTTCATGGCCTGTTAAAGCGACCTTGTGAGCTCGACCAGCTACTTCAGCTGGTCGCTCGAAAGCACGGATGTCCGGCCTCGACATCTTGAGACGAGAACACCTTCTTCGTCGCGCTTCCCTCGGCTCGGTAGAAAGCGGCATCGGACCTGCTGCCCAGGGGCAGATCTGCGAATGCTCTGGAGAGCTCCGGATTCTGTAAGTAATGTGAATAATTCACCTTCACATGCTTGCTTTGCATAAAGAATGCCTTACCACGCCGCTACTCTTCTTCATCGCCTCAATTTCCTGGAGGGCTTTTTGGGCTTCGGCCTTAGCGGCTTAGGCACTCTCAAGAGCCAAAGCGAGCTCGAACTCTCGAGTCTTGAGTCACGCTCAAACTCTCGTGTTTTTTCACAAGAGCACAGAGCTCTTGCCGCACCTCCGCCACCCGCCTCCTGCTCCTCTCGCTTGAGTGCGCTCAGGGCGCTTTGTTTGACAGTGACACCTTTGCTTCCTTCGGTCGCCACCTGCGTGGCCCCTGCAATACTCAAGTTATTCCTGTCATTTTTGCAACCAAATCCTTTCTATAAGGTATTACTTTAATAAGGTATTACTTACCTTCCTTGTCCTCGAGCTGCTTCTTGGCAAGTCCGAGATCGTACTCGGGCACACTTTCGAGGCTGCTTCTGTGTCATTGACCTCCTTGATCCCGGTCTTGGCGAAGTCAGCAGCCGCAACCTGCATTCCCATATTGACATATTTATGTTAGACTCCTGCGTATATCTTTTTAGATTCTCGAAGTCAAGCTTTTCTTTCCGAACACGAACTAAGCATCGAGGGCTTCTGTCTGTCACGGTAATATTTTTACATATTGAAACTTACCTCAAAGCACTGTTAGAAGGCTGATACGAAGGCTTCAGTCAGCCCGCTCTTAGCGGTGAGAACTTTCTGGACCACCGCACTCATGATAGCGCGATGCTCCTCGTCGATGGAGGCGCCGTTAAGCGCCTCCAACAAGTTATCCGGTGCCTCCCGGATGGGCCGGAGAGTCACCGATTTCGCGATCCTGCCCTTCTTACTGGAAGGGCGCTTCTTGGACTTGAACCCGAAGGTTCGATCTGCAGTCCCGGTACGAGGCGGAACTTAGAGCCCTCTACGGGGTTTTCCCCCTTTGCGCCGGAGTCCGGAGGTCGCCTTTGCTGGCGCCTCCGGACCTCCTCCTCCTTGTTGGGCCCTTTGGGACTCCACCTTGGTGTTGTCACGTCCACGAGGAAGGCGGCGGAAGTGAAGTACTATTCATATCCGATGAATCCGAGGAGCCGCTCGGCGAAGCGGCGAAGCTGGCAAATCATAGTAGAGCTACATGGTTACATTTGGCGTTAGAAGACACTGTCGACAAGTAAAAATCATGATTTATTCGAGTCCGGACACTTACGATCTCGCGAGGCTTGGCCCTTGATGGCCCTCCTCCTCGTGGGTTGTCGGCGTTAATTGGAGAAGTCCGGAGGAAGGGTCCTTCCTTTCTTGGACCCTCCGGCCTCCCCGATCGAGGGTGGCCTTCCTTTTCTTCTCTTCCCCGGGAGAGGCTTCCTTTTCCTCCTCGTGGATTTCTCGGGAGAGGATTCAGCCTCTGAGCCTTTGGCGGCAGGAGCTCGCCTTGAGTTCCGTGGCCTCCTTCTTGGCCTTCTTCTCCGGCACCACGTGGGGTGCCGGAACCAGCAGCCCCGTCATGCGGGCGTCCGCTGGGTCTTCTGGCAAGGGAGCCGGACAGTTAATCTGTGCGGACGTCTTCAGCCAGTCCTATCAGAGGATAGGGAGTTTTAGATCCCGCATAGAGTCAAACTATGAAAAGAGAGTCTAATAAAGTGTAAAATAACTTACCTCGCTGGCTTGACACTGCGAGCTGAATCCAGCGATCTTGATGGCGGATCTGGGAACCGGCGCCTGAACAGCACCTTCTAGGCATCTTCCGTACTTAGTGTCGAAGAGCCGGCTCAAAATCGATGATGTGCGGATCAAACTCCACAAATTGAAGGCCCGTTCTTTGGCATGGGAGAATCCGGCGGATGAGCATAACACAGACTACGTTGACAAGCTTGAGCTTCTTGTCCACCAGGTTTCGGACACGGGTTTGGAGTCCCGTCAGCTCTTCCGAATCACCCACGTGAGGCCCGTCTCTTTCCATGATGTGAGCCGTGTGGGGAGCCAGATATGAATTCGAGGCTGCCGCCCATTTGGAGTCGCCCGGCCCGGTGATGTAGAACCACCCGATTGCCACCCCTTTATGGTGTCCGCGAAGAGCCCTCAAGCCATGTAACGTTGGGCATCCTGCCGCCATGGCGCCTCCGCACTCCGCTTGTTGGCCGCCCACTATCGTCCGGCTTGACGCTAAAGGTCTTCAACCATAAACCGAAGTGGGGCTGGATGCGAGGAAAGCCTGCTGACGTCGATAAACGTCGAGATATTGAGGATGAAGTTTGGGGCCAGATCGTGGAAATCCAGGCCGTAGTAGAACATGAGCCCCCGGACAAATGGGTGAAGTGGAAAACCTAGTCCACGGAGGAAGTGGGTGAGGAACACCACCCTCTCGTGGGGCCTGGGGGTGGGGATGAGCTGCCCTTGTTGGGGAGTCGACGCGCCGATGTCGCCGGACAAGTATCCGGCTTCCGCAGCCTTCGATGTGCCCCTCCATGACCGGAGGAGGCCACCCACTTGCCTCCCGCTCCGGACATGGCTGGAGAAGGTTGAGGAAGGATGTGCGGACTTGGTATTTGGAGCTTTCGAGTCGCGCAGGAAGGGATAAGCAAAGAAGGAAGAGGCGTAGATGGAAAAAGGTGGATCCTTATCCCCTTATATGGGCGGCGAATGACTATGCGTCCCCCACCAACCGTAAAACTTCGTTTGCCTCCCAAAGCGCCGCAATCAATGGCGCGGTTGGGTTACCCACGTCCGTATTGATGAGAATCCCGGAATAAGGGGCACGATCTATGCTTTGATAAGACGTGCCAAAGAAACACGCCTTCGCTAAGCGAGGTGGGGACGATAAAAACGATTGAATAAAGGCTTGGCGTGGTGTGATGTCACGCCCATGAAATCGTCGTGGATCTGTGCAAAAATTATTCTCTCTCGGTGGTATGTGGAACTTGTTTTGCGAGAGCGGTCACTATCCTTGTGTTCAAAACCTTCTATGAAGTATTCGGAGGAAGAACCCGCCTTGCAATGCCGAAGACAATGTGCCGCCCGGACTTCGTCGTCATTGAAGCCTGGTTCGAGGCTACTAAGGGAGTCTGGACTAGGGGTTGTCCGGATAGCCGAACTATCATCTTTGGCGGACTCTGGACTATGAAGATACAAGATTGAAGACTTCGTCCCCGTGTCCCGGATAGAACTTTCCTTAGCGTGGAAGGCAAGCTTGGCGATACGGATATGTAGATTTCCTACCATTGTAACCGACTCTGTGTAACCCTAACCCTATTCGGTGCCTATATAAACCGAAGGGTTTTAGTCCGTGGGACGACCAACAGTCAGACCAGAGGCTAGCTTCTAGGGTTTAGCCTCTCGATCTCGTGGTAGATCTCTTGTTGTACTACCCATATCATCAATATTAATCAAGCGGGGGTAAGGTATTACCTCCATCGAGAGGGCCCGAACCTGGGTAAAAACATCGTGTCCCTTGTCTCCTGTTACCATCCGCCTAGACGCACAGTTCGGGACCCCCTACCCGAGATCCGCCGGTTTTGACACCGACAGCGACTTTTCAAAATGAAGTTGTGATAAATAAAGAGACAACGTGTTCGGCCGAAGGACTACTTACTTGGGTATCTGGACGATTGCAGCTCAGACCCCATCCTCGGTGGTATCCGGACACCTTATTTGTGGTCCGAAGAACAATTTCTACATCTCTTCAAGCGTCATGCCGAGGAAGTGCTAAATAGCTCGCGGTCCTTCCGGGTTGAACTCCCACATACGGAGGGGTCGATGTTTGCAAAGCGGGACTCGGCGAACTAGCATGACTTGCATTACGTGGCCGTGATCAGTGACATCTCTCTCAAGGAGAACTCGGATGCGACTCTGCAATATCGGCACATCATTTACTGGCCCCCAGACCAGCCCCTTGTTGATCCATGACTTCAATTGTGGCGGGGGCCCGAGCGAAAGGCAGGGGCGGCCACCCACTTGGTACCCCGGGGAGCTATGATATAAAACCACTCCCGTTGCCATAAGCTGGACACCTCAGGAAGGAACCCTTTGGCCATGGAACATCAGGCGCCTTTGCTTATTACGGCACCTCCGTACTCTGCATGTCGCCCCTCAATCATCTTTGGCTTCACATTGAAGGTCTTGAGCCATAGGCCGAAGTGTGGGGTAATGCGGAGGAAGGCCTCACACATGACGATGAACGACGAGATGTGAAGGATGGAATCCGGGGCAGTCATGGAAATCCAGCCCATAATAGAACATGAGCCCCTAACAAAGGGATCTAGAACAAGGCCTAGCCTCTCGGAGGAAGTGAGAGAGATGAATACAACGCTCTCGCCGGGTTCGGAGTGGGAATGACACCCTCGGCGGGCAGCACAGTCGAGATTCTGCGGTCAAATACCTAGCCTCTCTTAGCTTCTTGATGTCTTCCTCTGTGACAGAGGAGGGCATCCACCGACCTTGAAGGTTGGATCCGAACATAGTTGAAGGTCCGAAGCGCCTGACCTGAGCCTTGGGTGTTGAAACTCGAGGGGGGGGAGGATTCGATCGAGTATGAGAAGAAAAAGGACATGCCTTGGCCTCTTTATAAAGAGGGTGAACATCAAGCGTCCTCCTCGTGGCCGTTTGGGACTTGCCTAAAATCGAGGAGTCATACCAACGGGCACGATTGGGTTACCCACATCCGTATTGATGAGAATCCGTAATAAGGGGGGACACGATCTCTACTTGACAAAGGCGTGCCAATAAAATCGCCTCGCAAAACATGCAGTGGCAGGCTGATTGAGAAAAACGGTTCAAATAATGATCAGGTCGTGGTGTGATGTCACGTTATGAAAAATCATTAGCAGATTAGATTTGTGGAAATGTTGTTTTCTCTACGGTGGTATGTGGAACTTGTTTTGCAGAGCCGGACACTATCCTTGTGTTCAAAATCTTCTATGGAGTATTCGGAGGAGGAACCCGCCTTGCAATGCCGAAGACAATCTGCGCGCCGGACTCATCGTCATTGAAGCCTGGTTCAGGGGATACTGAGGGAGTCCTGGATTAGGGGTCCTCGGACAGCCAGACTATATCCTTTGGCCGACTCTGTGTAACCCTAGCCCCCTCCGGTGTCTATATAAATCGGAGGGTTTAGTCCGTAGGACAACAACAATCATACCATAGCCTAGCTTCTAGGGTTTAGCCTCTACAAACTCATGGTATATCAACTCTTGTAATACTCATATCATCAAGATCAATCAAGAAGGAAGTAGAATTATTACCTCCATTGAGAGGGCCGAACACAGGTAAACATTGTGTCCCCTGCCTCCTGTTACCATCCGCCTTAGACGCACAGTTCGGGACCCCCTACCCGAGATCCGCCGGTTTTGACACCGACAGTAGCAGGCTCATGAACTATCAAACGACGCTCTTGGTGTGTAGACGCATGACGAGCAACTGATATTGGCTCGACGACAAGGGGCTCTGTGGGAGCAACCCGATTTTTCTTCTTAGTCTTTCTCTTTTTGGTTGGTGGCGTATCATGAGTTGTGTTCTTGTTCTTGCACTTTCTGGCTTCGGCTTCGGCTATCCTTGTTTTCTTGAGTTCCAAAGCCACTATGGGAACCTTAGGCTTCACGCCTGTCATGCTTGCGGGGACGACAATGCGAGGTTCTTCCGCTTTGGATGCTTCAATTTGGGGCCACGATGAGCTTCTTCTTCTTGGCAGCCATCTTGGGGTCGATGCCAGGACACCCAAGTGCCTTGCGCTTCTCGGCTTCATTGTAAGCTTGAACACATTTGGCAGCGAGGTGTTTCATGCGCTCTCGAGAACCTTTAGCTTCGTCACGTTTCTTGTGAAACTCCTCCTTGAGCTCATGCATCATTTGCTTGAAGTTTTGGACATCCGTCACACTGAGCTTGCCCATGTGCTTCTTGAACTGAGCCTTTTCATAGTCAATTTTGTGCTTCAGTTCAACAATCCTCCGAGCTAGAGCCAGCTTAGGAGCAATGGCTCCATGGAAGGAGACGCTGAGGCCAATAGGGAGCTGAAGATCATCAAAACTGGGTTTGGGCTGCCAAACCATTCGTCGATGAACTTGTTCAGGATGTCCACATCGAAAAGGGGAAGATCGTTGAAGATTTCCGCCTCTTGCTTCCTCTTTATCAGCAGCTCAAGAGCATCATCGCCAAGATCATCGTCACTAGACAGATCGATGGCTTCGTTCTCATTCCTCAGAACGACAGCGGGGGTCAGTGCTTGACCAGTAGTCTGCGTGGGCTTTTTCTTCTTCTCAGACTTGGAGATTCGAGAGAGATCTTCAGGATGCACACTTGGTGCAGGAGGAGCAGTGGCCAGAGTCTTCGCATGCGAAGCTTTTGGTGCAGTGGAGGGCTTTGAAGCCTTGGGTTTCTTCTGCTTCTGTTGTTTGGTGGAGCAGGCGCTTCATCAGAGTCAGCATCATCTGCAGAGTGCTCCACGGCAGCCCCTTGAATCATAATGTGAGTGATGAGACCTTCAAGGTTGTAGAAGGGCCCAACAATATTGGGTTCAGCATCACGTGTGCCATCGGCCAGAGGGACCGGGGTTGAAGTCTAATCCCAGCGACTTCTTGTTTTCTTTGGCCGATGCCTTTGCAGTCTGAAAGTTGCCCTTGAAAAGATTTTCATCATGACACCATAGAAATGATGATGGTTCGGCATTGGCACGCTGTGGTCCACGGACCATACAGGGGTAGAAACCCTGAGCAATAGCTTCAACTCTGTTCTTGGGTTGAAGATTTCGAAAGAGAATATCACCCCAAGGACTCTTGATGGCATCCTTCTCAGCATACTCCTGGGTCATGAACCTGTATTTGAACCATTGCTCGGCCCAATATCTTCGAATCCACTGGATTCGTGTTTTGCGCTGATTGTAATCCTCTTCTGGATCAGTCTTGTATAGCTCATAGAGATCTGGTGGAAAATCCCTTGATGTCCCCCCACGACGTTGCCTACCGCCCTTTCTTGCAGACTTTTCTGTTGCCATGAAGTTCAGACTGAAAGGCTTCAAAACTGTTAGAGGCTTCCGTCTGCTGGTCAGATAGGAACTAGCTTCGGCAGAATTGATGTGATGCTGTAATAATTCTACAAATGAATGCAGACTATAAGAACCAAGGGATTCTCCCACGGACATGTACATGGCGACATTAGAGATCACGAGGAAGGGGAAGAGGTCATATGCATTCTCAGAAGATTTTGAAGATAAATCAGTTTAGAAGACATTCACTTATATGTTGAGAGTTGGTTCCAGATTTGTACAAATCCAAGAATAGGTACAAGTGAGGAATCTAACTACGTGTGAGGCATTAGTGAACATACTAGGCATATTATGAGATGCAGAACAGGATAGAGCCAAATTTGTAGCCACAGAAACCACTTTTGGTGGGGAAGGATGAATCTATCGGACCACAAAGGAGGCAAAAAGTAAGTTTTAATTACCACTCGAAGAACTACTAGACGGAGTAGAGATGAGGCCGAGCAGTTCGATCTTCCGTGCCCTAAATTGGTGACGGAAGACACCTGGCGGCATGTGGAGAAAGACGAGGTCCATGACGGCGTGAGGACGACGTTGGTGAGGTCGCGGTAGCTAAGCGCTTCGTCGCCGGCGTCGTTGAGAGCTAGCGGTGGCGCTAGGGTTTGTCTGAGGTGGAGAGGTGGAAGAAAGATTTTGACCGCGATGTGATGTGTATTTATAAGGAGAGGGACAACACAGCACAATTCTGTGAGACTGCATTAAGCGAACATGCAACCTGCTTGGAAGTTGTTCCATGTTCCCGAGAACCTTGCTGCTTTGGCTGTCGGGTGCTCGTTCAGAAACTTCTCAGGGTTTGAGCAATAAGGATTGAGTATTTAAAACAGATTCAATGTTTGTCTCTGTATCTTCTCACGACAAGGACGCAGAGAAGACATTCGATGGTTTCAATAGAATGCATATGATTTGGATAGATAGTATTTGAGGAAGAAGCATAGAAGAGGTTAGGGTTCGATCACATTCACTTAGTCCAAAAGATTCAAAAGGAAGACATAGCTATAAGTGAATGATGTAGAGGACAGAACACAAGTATATAAGTGTAAGACCAAATCAACAAAGTGAAGATCATCATGAAGACAAATCAATGTTGAAGATAAATCAAATGCGAAGACTTAGCAAATGTAACGCCAAGGGAAACACTTCAAACAAGAGTTTGGTGGTGGAGTTACCCACCGTATAGGAAGTATTAGACCCAGACATGGCACACAATTATCGTGGCGCTCCAAAGTCAAATTCCGCATTAATGTATTCACACTTAGAGTGTAAGTCTTCATTGATTGAAGATATACGTTACTTCGTATGTTGCACATCTAAGTCATCCTCATGCATAAGTGTTAGGATGTGTGCCTAATCACAGGACATTTGAGGATTCTAAGATATTTAGCTCACACCGCAGCTTGCAAAACCTTTTCTCATCCAAGGGCTTTGTAAAGATATCTGCCAATTGCTCTTCAGTGTTGACGTGAATGATATCAATATCTTCCTTCATGCCATGATCTCTGAGAAAGTGATGACGAATTTCAATGTGCTTTGTCTCCGAGTGCTGAACTGGGTTGTTGGCAATCTTGATGGCACTTTGATTGTCAAAGTAGAGTGCTACTTGTTTCAGATGGATGCCATAGTCCTTTAGTGTTTGCTTCATCCATAGAAGCTGAGCGCAGCAAGATCCAAAGAACAATGTATTCAGATTCAAGAAGGAGAGAGATACGGTTGTGCTTCTTTGAAGACCAACGAGACAAGTGATCGTCCTAGAAAGTGACATGTGCCCGATGTAGACTTGCGATCCACCTTGTCACCAAAGATAATCAAGCATCCGAGAATCCAACTAGATCAAACACTGAGCCTTTGGATACCATAATCCTAATGTTGGGGTGTAAGCCAAATATCGAAGAATTCATTTGCCTGACTAAGTGATGTGATTCCTTTGGTGCCGCTTGGAATCGGGCACACATGCAAACACTAAGCATTATATCTGGCCTAGATGCACATAAGTAAAGTAAAGAACCAATCATGGAGCGGTATACCTTTTGATCGAACTCTTTACCATTGGCGTCAGGACCCAGATGACTTTTGGTTGGCATTGGCGTCGTGTAACCTTCGCAATCTTGCATTCCAAACTTCTTCAAGCAGTCTTTGAGATATTTCTCTTGAGATATGAAGATGTCGTTGCTTTGCTGACGAATTTGAAGACCAAGGAAGAACATCAGCTCACGCATCATGGACATCTGATATTGCTCTTGCATCATGTGACCAAACTCATCACTGTATTTCTGGTTAGTGCAGCCGAAGATAATATCATCCACATATATTTGGCACACAAACAGTTCACCATCATATGTCTTCGTGAAGAGTGTGGGATCCAGGGAACCAGGTTTGAAGCCTTTGCTCTTCAGGAAGTCTTTGAGAGTGTCATACCAAGCGCGAGGGGCTTGTTTGAGGCCATACAATGCCTTGTTAAGCATGTATACCATATCAGGATGTTTTGGATCTTCAAAGCCAGGTGGTTGTGCAACATATGCTTCTTCTTCAATCTTGCCGTTGAGAAAGGCACTCTTCACATCCATTTGATACAGAAGGATGTTGTGATGATTTGCGTAGGCTAGCAATATGCGAATGGCTTCAAGCCTTGCCACAGGAGCAAATGTTTGATCGAAGTCAATCCCTTCAACTTGAGTGTATCCTTGAGCAACGAGACGAGCCTTGTTTCCAATGACTTGACCATGCTCATGATGCTTGTTGCGATATATCCATTTTGTGCCTATTACGTTGTGCTTGTGAGGGTCAGGACACTTGACTAGTTCCCACACATTGTTCAGCTTGAACTGTTGAAGCTCTTCTTGCATAGCTTGAATCCATTCAGGTTCCATGAAGGCTTCAGCAACTTTCTTGGGTTCTGATATTGAGACAAATGCAAAGTGCCCACAGAAATTTGCTATCTGCGTTGCTTTTGAACGAGTGAGTGGACCTGGTGCATTGATACTATCAATTATCTTCTCAATCTGTACTTCATTGGCAACACGAGGATGAACTAGACGAAGATTTTGCTCTTGCTGATCATTGTCTTCAGTTCAAGCGTTGTCTTCAGGCTGAGCATTGTCTTCGGGTTGATTAGGTGCAGAAATGATAAGTTCCTCTTCAGGCTGTGCCTCAGAAGGTATGATCTCTCCAGTTCCCATGAGCTTGATGGATTCACTAGGTGGAACTTCATCTAGCACATTTGGCAGGTTCTCTCTTTGCGAGCCGTTAGTCTCATCGAACCGCACATCCACAGTTTCAACCACTTTATAGTGAAAGAGGTTGAAGAATCTGTAGGAGTGCACATCCACATCGGCCTTTCTGTAACCAAGCATAAAACCTTCATGTGCTTTCGATGCAAATTTTGAAGTGTGATGTGGATCCTTGATCCAGCACCTAGCACCAAATACTCTGAAGTAACTGACATTTGGCTTTTTACGAGTAAGGAGTTCATAGGATGTCTTCTTCAGAAGCTTGTGAAGATAAACACAATTGATGACATGGCATGCAGTATCAATAGCTTCAGGCCAGAACTTTCTTGGAGTCTTGTATTCATCAAGCATCGTCCGAGCCATCTCAATGAGTGTTCTGTTCTTACGCTCCATGATGCCATTCTGCTGAGGTGTGTATGGAGCGGAGAACTCATGAGTGATGCCCAATGTATCCAGGTAAAGTTCGAGGCCGGTGTTCTTGAACTTTGTGCCGTTGTCACTTCTGATATGCTTGATCTTGACACCATAGTTGTTCATGGCACGGTTGGCGAAGCGTCTGAAGACAGCCTGCACTTCAGTCTTGTAGAGGATTATGTGCACCCATGTATATCTTGAATAATCATCAACAACGATGAAGCCATAGAGACAAGCAGTAGTATTGAGAGTATAGTAGTGAGTAGGGCCGAATAGGTCCATGTGTAGCAGCTCGAAGGGTTGAGATGTCGTCATGATTGTCTTCGAGGGATGCTTGGCCCTCGTCATCTTTCCAGCTTCGCAGGCACCGCACAGATGATCTTTCTTGAACTTGACTCCCTGGATGCCTATGACGTGCTTCTTCTTTACGAGAGTGTGCAAGTTCCTCATGCCAGCATGCCCTAGCCTCCTATGCCAGAGCGATCACTCTGAATCTTTTGCTAGATGGCATAGAACCAACTGTGGTCCTGCTGAGAAATCTACCATGTACAAATCATCTTTTCGGTACCCTTCAAAGACTAGAGACTTGTCAGATTCCATTAGAATAAGGCAACGATATTTTTCAAATATCACAATCATGTTCAAATTGCAAAGCATTGAGACAGACATTAAGTTGAAACTAAGGGATTCAACAAGCATCACTTTATCCATGTGTTAATCCTTTGAGATTGTAACTCTACCTAAACCCAGTACCTTGCTTTTACTAGTATCAGCAAATGTGATCTCAGGAGTGTCTTGACGATTTCATGCTTGGTGATCTCACTAGCACCAAGAGCATGAAGCTCATTAGTGATGTCACTGAGGCGATCAAATGTGAGCTGGACATTCTCATTGTCGTTTCTCTTGAAGCGGTTGAAGAGGTTGCAAAGGACACTGATCCTTTGATCTCTCTGGGTTGAGACGCCTTCGTAGACCTTGGAGAGCCAGTCCCAGACTAGCTTCGAAGTTTCCAGAGCACTCGCACGGCCATACTGTCCTTTGGTCAGATGACCGCAGATGATGTTCTTCACAGTAGAATCCAGTTGAATGAACTTCTTGACATCAGTAGAAGTGACGCCTTTGCCGCCCTTGGGAACGCCGTTCTAGATGACATACCAAAGGTCGACATCAATGGCTTCAAGATGCATGCACATTTTATTCTTCCAGTAGGGGTAATCAGTGCCATCGAAGACAGGGCACACAACAGAGACTTTGATTATCCATGCAGTCGACATAGCTAAAACTCCAGGTGGTTAAACCGAATCACACAGAACAAGGGAGTACCTTGCTCTGATACCAATTGAAAGTGCTAGTTATCGACTAGAGGGGCGGTGAATAGGCGATTTTTATGGAAGTCTTCAAAACATGAAAGTTTCGAAGACAGACAATAGAAATGAACCTATTGACATGCAACGGAAGGTAGACTACACTAGGCAAGCCATAGTCAAGTATTCAATGAAGTGAAAGCACGAAGACTATTAGCAACTAGGCAGTATGGATTAGGATGGAAGATAGTATGAAGCCAATCAGACCAAGTAGTTACACAGTGAAGTCAAACAGATAGTGCAAGCAGGCAATGACTTCACGAAGATAAACTGTAAGTAAAGAGAGGGAGAAGATAGAACTAGTCTCTTGGAGATGATAAGGATTTGTTGGACTAGTTCCAGTTGCTGTGACAACTGTACGTCTGGTTAGGGAGGCTGAGATTCAACTCAGAAGACCACGTCTTCACCTTATTCCTTGAGCTAAGGACACACAGTCCTCGCCCAATCACTCTGGTAAGTCCTCAAGGTTGACTTCCAAACCTTCACAGGACTTCGTTCACGGCGATCCACAATGACTCTTGGATGCTCGAGAACTCGGCGCCCTAACAATTTGGAGGATTCCACAGTCCCCCAAGTGTAACAAGTCTTGAGTCTTGTGAGACAGAAGACTTGATGATGCCTAACACTCTTTCGCTCTGGGTGTTTTGGGCTTTGTCCTCGCAAGGATTTCTCTCTCTCTCAAAAGCTTCGGAGGTGGGTTGCTCTCAAACGACAAAAGCCGTGTACTAACTCTGAGCAGCCACAAATTTATGGTGTAGGGGGTGGGCTATTTGTAGCCACTAGGCAACCCAACCTGATTTGTCCAAAATGACCCTGGGTCACTAAGGAACTGACACGTGTTCCAATGGTCAGATTTCAAACACTGCCTTGTTAGCTTGACTTGGGCTACAAGTAAAGGCGACTCATCCAGCTCTGGATAAGATTTGCTCTCATTGTCTTCGGCCAAGACATAGGATTTGGTTGAGCATCACTTGATCCTCGACTTTGTTCACTTGGACCCCACTTAACAGTACGGTGGTTCCTATGACTCAACAAAGAAGAAAAGGAAACTACGAAACAACTATGTCTTCGCACTCCATAGTCTTCACGTGAATGTCTTCTCGAGTCATAAGCTTCGATGTGATTGTCTTCACATACCACCATTGTCTTCAATGTCTTCATACATTTTTAGGGGTCATCTCCGGTAGGTAAACTGAATCAATGAGGGACTACTAACTGTGTTATCCTGCAATTCTCACAAACACATTAGTCCCTCAACCAGGTTTGTCGTCAATACTCCAAAACCAACTAGGGGTGGCACTAGATGCACATACAGCAAGCCATTAGGCAACACCTCATCCCCTTTTAATAGTATTGGCTTTTTCCTATGGAATCAATGTGATCTTGGATCACAAAAATGAAAATGTAGAGTCTTGAGCTTGAGCCAATATGTGTCCATAGCATTTTGAGGGGTCCACATTCCTAGTCCATGCCATGCCTATCATTGAACTTTCTGAAATGATCATCTTGAAAGAGCATTAGTTCAATGAGCTATATGTTGTTAGGAATTACCAAAACCACCCAGGGATAGTTGCACTTTCAATCTCCCCCTTTTTGGTAATTGATGACAACATATAGATCAAAGCTTCAACAAATGATAAGAAGATTGAAATACATCGTCGGTTTGAGAAGTATGTGATAAGCAAGAGCTCCTCCTAAATTTGTGCATTATTTAAAATTTGCTTTTGAATGCAAATGCACAATCTATTATGATCATGGGTTACTCTTCCATGTCACATACATCTTGGTGGAGCGCTCAAAATGATAGAATATGGAATATGCACTCATCACCAAGGCAAAGTGAATGATCATACAAGAGAGATAAATAATTGCATCATTCAAGCATAAAAATGTAGTGACCAGACCTCAAACAGTCTGATCTCTGTGCTCAGGTGTCATCCACGGATCGATAATGTTTACACCACCACAGTGCCAGATTTGATTTATAACAGAGTAGCAATCACACACTTATTACATCGAGTGTCTCAAAAGAGAACTTATTACAATAAATATGGCTTAAGGCCATCTAATAACGATAACAGCGGAAGGCTTGGAAGATAAGTGAGTCCATCAACTCCAACGGCAGCATCCTTGAGTATAGAACCACGACCTAAAGGCACCTTACTAAATGCGTCTAAAAAGTCTGCAACATGAAACGTTGCAGCCAGCAATTGTCAAAGACATGGAATATGCTTGCAATGTAACACATAGAGAGTAATGAAAGAGTAAGCTATACTACATGCATATTTGGCTGGTGGAAAGCTCTATGGTTCTGATTTTGCGTAAAGCCAATTTTTTCCCTACTACAAAGGAATAAATTTTATTTAACTATCATGGTGGTTGTTAAACATTGAGAATGGTTGTGACATCCTCAATCCCAATTAAAGTAATCATCATTAAAAACCCCACAAAATTAATTTAGAGTAACATGATGAGATTCACATGATATCCAAGTACTAGATACTCAAAAGCGTCCATCACCGGGGACACGGCTACCCACGATTAGTTTGTACACTCTGCAGAGGTTTGCGCACTTTTCCCCACAAGACTCGATCTCCTCCATTGGATTTCTACTTTTCATGGTTTTTGAGAAATGGATGGCGAGACATAGTCTTTCGTGAAGTGCTAGCACCTTCACGATTAGTAGACGGTACACCTACTTTCCCCTACATACGCTAGTCTACCACCTGTAAGAGTTCGCATACGACTTAATCAACTATGCCAGAGCCCATAATGGCTTGTGGCTGCACACCTAAGTTTCTAGCATGAATAATCTCATGATCCCTTTGAGCACAGGTGGCGGTCCAAAAGAAAGCAGGCAAATCACGGAAACCCAGGTACCTCAATCCACCCAGATGTGTATTTAAGTTGCCACCTTAGATAAACCATTAAATTAACAAAACTCACATCTGTCATGGATATCACTCACCCAATCCACGTCTACTAGCATAGCATGGCATAATAAGCAAACGTAGAAGTAACTCCCAAAGGTTTGATAGTAAAACAGGTAATAGGTACTACCTCAACTACTTCCCATCCCACAGTTCAATTAGATCCTTGTCATGCAATGTTTGAGGATTGATCTAATGCAATAAAACTGGGTAGTAAATGAGGTATGATCAAAGTGTTACTTGCCTTGCTGATGATCAGCGAAACCTAGAGATTCAAAGTAACAGGCGGCGCACTCCGGGTATTCTATTGCAGTGTAACGCCCCGGATTCGATGCGCCAGGTGTCTGCCAGTTATTCGCCGTCGTTACCATGTCATTTTCTTGCGTGTTGCATTTTATCATGTCATCATGTGCATTTCATTTTGCATACGTGTTCGTCTCATGCATCCGAGCCTTTTCCCCGTTGTCCGTTTTGCAATCCGGCGCTCCTATGCCCTCCGGCGTTCCCCTTTTGTCTCCTGTTGTGAGTGGGGGTTAAACATTCTTGGAATGGACCGAGTCTTGCCAAGCGGCCTTGGTATACCTTACGGTAGACCGCCTGTCAAGTTTCGTGCCATTTGGAGGTCGTTTGATACTCCAACGGTTAACCAGGGAACCGTAAAGGCCTCTTTTGTGTGCGGCCCAACACCCCTCCAAAGTGGCCCAAAACTCATCCTAACCCCCTCCATGCTCTCGGTCGTTCGATCACGATCGCGTGGCCGAAAACCGCTCCTTATTTGGACTCTCCTAGCTCCCTCTACCTATAAATATGTGCTCCCCAGGATTTTCGCCGGATGAAACCGTAGCCCGCTCCTCCGCCGCCACGGACATGTCCGCCTCGCGTCGGACGTGTCGCCGCCCGCCGCCATGTCGTTCCGGCCAACGAGGCCGCCCGTCACCTCCGCCCGACGCCCTCAACCTATCGCGCCGCCCACGTCAGCCCAAGGCCTCTTCCCTCTCTCTCCTCACCAGCTGGCCGCGCCATTGCCGCCGTCCGCCGGGCGCCTCGCCAGCGCGCCCCCCCGCTTCGCGGCTCGCGCCGCCGCCCAGCGTGCCGCCGCCTCCAACCTCCCGGCCGCGCGTCGCGCGCGCCTCGGCAGCGTCGCCCGCGCCAGCGGGCCCGGCGCCGTCTCCGGCGTCCCGTCTTTCGCCGCCCGCCTCCGTTGCCCGATCCGGTCGGGGCGGACGAATCCAGCGACCCGAGCCGCCCGGCGGCTCCTCCGGCCTCTCCCTCGACCTCGGCGCCCGTCCGTCCATCTCCGGCGTGAACTCCGGCGAGATCCGCCCGCGTTGACTTTTCATGAGGTTGTTTTTCTGCTAAGTCCCCAAAGTTTTTGACATAATCATGCCATGTTCATCGCATCGTATCTCTGCATCTGTAGCTCTGTTTCGTGCGTGTAATATGTCAAATTGTTCGCCTCGAAGAGTACATCATTTTGTTCCATTGCATCATATTCATTTGAGGTCATCTACATGCCTGAATTATCGTTGCTAAAGTGCTATATGATGTTGTTTCCGGCCTCATTTAAACTTGCTTTGATGTGTTGGTCTTGTAGGCATCATCTTTTGCCATGAGTAGCTTCATGTAGCCTTGTCATGCATCATATTTGGTTGAGCATCATGCCTTCTTCATGTGTGGTGTGTTTACGTGTTGTGTGCTTCTTCTCGATAGTTCCCGTTTCGTTGCGATCGTGAGGATTCGTTCGTCTACGCTTGGTTCGACTTCGTGGCTTCATCTTCTTCATGGACTCGTTCTTCTTCCTTGCGGGATTTCAGGCAAGATGACCGTCACCTTGGATCTCATTACTATCATTGTTATGCTAGTTGCTTCGCTCTATCGCTATGCTGCGTTACCTACCACTTGCTGCTCAAGCCTCCCAAATTGCCATGAACCTCTAACCTTTGTCACCCTTCCTAGCAAACCATTGTTTGGCTATGTTACCGCTTTTGCTCAGCCCCTCTTATAGCGTTGCTAGTTGCAGGTGAAGATGAAGATTGCTCCATGTTGGTTTATGTTTATGTTGGGATATCACAATATCCCTTATTTAATTAATGCAGCTATATACTTGGTAAAGGGTGGAAGGCTCGGCCTTATGCACAGTGTTTTGTTCCACTCTTGCCACCCTAGTTTACATCATATCGGTATTATGTTCCCGGATTTTGCGTCCCTAACGCGGTTGGGTGATTTATGGGACCCCCTTGACAGTTCGCTTTGAATAAAACTCCTCCAGCAAGGCCCAACTTTGGTTTTACCATTTGCCTCACCACCACCTATACCCTTCCCTTGGGTCGGCCAGCCCGAGGGTCATCTTTATTTTAGCCCCCCCGGGCCAATGCTTGTCTAAGTGTTGGTCCGAACTGAGCTGCCTGCGGGGCCACCTCGGGGCAACTTGAGGGTTGGTTTTACTCGTAGCTAGTCTCATCCGGTGTTGCCCTGAGAACGAGATATGTGCAGCTCCTATCGGGATTGTCGGCGCATCAGGCGGCTTTGCTGGTCTTGTTTTACCATTGTCGAAATGTCTTGTAAACCGGGATTCCGAGACTGATCGGGTCTTCCTGGGAGAAGGAATATCCTTCGTTGATCGCGAGAGCTTATCATGGGCTAAGTTGGGACACCCCTGCAGGGTTTGAACTTTCAAAAGCCGTGCCCGCGTTTATGTGGCAGATGGGAATTTGTTAATGTCCGGTTGTAGTAAACTTGAAGTAAATTCTTCTAAAATACACCAACATGTGCGTAACCGTGAGTGTCTCTTTTCGGGGTTGATCGAGAGGAGAACACGGTTTCTGAGTTATGTTTGACGTAAGTAGGAGTTCAGGATCACTTCTTGATCATTTCTAGTTGTCGACCGTTCCATTTGCTTCTCTTCTCGCTATTATTTGCGTATGTTAGCCACCATACATGCTTAGTCGCTGCTGCAACCTCACCACTTTACCCCTTCCTTTCCCTTTAAGCTTTGCTAGTCTTGATACCCATGGTAATGGGATTGCTGAGTCCTCGTGGCTCACAGTTTACTACACCAACAGTTGCAGGTACAGGTTTTTGCGATGATCATTACGCGAGAGCGATGTTTGCTTGTTTTGGAGTTCTCCTTCTGCTTCTTCTTCGATCGGGGATAGGTTCCGGTCGGCAGCACAGGCTAGCAGGGTGGACGTCGTTTGAGTTTCTGTTTATGTTTTCATCCGTAGTCAGATGTTGATCTTGTATATGATGTATTGTTGTATTCATGTGACATTGTATGCCCTTTTCTATGTATCCCCATCTATTATGTAATGTTGATGTAATGATATCCACCTTGCAAAAGCGTTTCAATATGCGGTTCTATCCTTGGTGGGACCTTCGAGTCTCTTTAGGATAATATCGCATATTGGGCGTGACACGCAGATAACAAACAAGCATACAATAAGTACTCATCTAATGCACAGGTAAAACTCAAATAAGAGATCTAACCAGAAAGTCCAACTTAAGAACTCCGGTTTGCAAAAAGAATCAAATCGAACGAAGATACGAAAGTCAAACGGCGAAAGAAAACAACTTTGTTCTACTAATCTGGATCTAAACAATTTTTACAGTAGCAAAAACTTGTTTAAGTTGGTTAAACGGATAGAGGGTTTCGAAACGAAACTCCAGGCGCTTGAATCGCCTGATTCCGATAAACGAGCGCAAAGTTATACTAAAACGAAAATCGGATCAGAAATCGCAATCAGAAAATAACCGCGGAAAATCCGAGAAAAAGAAATACGACGAACGGGTTAACGAACGAACGTTCGTTAATCAGATCTAAACGATGAACGCGTTTGTTATAACGAACGAACGAGCGAACGCTCGCTAATTAAACTAAACCGAAAATAAAACCGATCTAATAAAGAAACCTAAACAAAAAAAACTGAAAATAAAACCGGCGGAAAACCGATCGGTTTCTAAAAAACTTCGTGGAAAAGCAGGCGTGGCGAACCTCGGGCGGCGAATTAATGTGGCGGCGGGCTAGGGTTAGGGATTTGTTGGCGGGTGGTGGCGGCGCTATTGAAAGGCGGCTCGGCGTGACTATTTAAAGGCTGCCCAGGCGGTGTCCCGCTTAGTGCGGCCGAAGTCGATTCGTTTTTTTTAAATTACGCTCGAAGAAAAAATAAAAGAAATACTAAAGCGGACTCCAAAATCCCGAAATAAATTTTCCGGACTTCTAAAATCAAGCCCGACAAAGTGAACATTTATTTGGGGCCCAAATGAAATTTTGAAAAATGTATATTTTTCCTAAATTCAAATAAAAATATCGAAAAACTCCGAAATAAAATCTTATTTGATTTTATTATTAAATCCTCAATATTTCTTTATTTGGGAAAGTCATTTTATTACCTCTCTCATATTTTTGTAATAGAAATAATTGATGATAAAATAAATAAAATCAAATGATCCTATTCCCAAAATTTGAGAAAACTCAAATATGAAAATTACGAAATCCCCAACTCTCTCCGTGGGTCCTTGAGTTGCGTAGAATTTCTAGGATCAAAACCAAAAGCAAATAAAATATGATATGCATTGATGATCTAATGTATAACATTCCAAATTGAAAATTTGGGATGTTACAAACCTACCCCCCTTAAGATGAATCTACGCCTCGAGATTCGGGTTAGCTAGAAAATAGGTGAGGGTGGTCCTTGAGCAAATCTTCCTCTCGTTCCCAAGTGGCTTCGTCCTCCGTGTGGTGGCTCCACTGAACCTTACAAAACTTCATAACCTTGCTGCGGGTGACTCTACTGGCAAACTCGAGAATCTTAACTGGTTTCTCCTCATAGGTCAAATTGTTATCCAATCAGATCGCTTCCAAAGACCTTTGTGTCTCTCAACGGTATGTCGACCATCTCCACGTGGCACTTCTTCAAGCGAGAAAGCGTGGAATACATCATGAACTCCCGACAATTCTTGGGTAATTCCAACTTGTAGGCCACTTCTCCCATACGCTCCAAAACTCGGTATGGTCCTACAAATCAGGCGCTAACTTTCCCTTGACTCCAAAACGCAATTCCCGTAGTGGTGATACTCAAAAGGTAAACTCGGTCTCCGACTTCATAAACCTGTCTCCTTGTGTTTAGAATCTGCGTAGCTCTTACTGCTGGACTGGGCTACCTTGAGCCTATCGCGAATCAACTTCACCTTCTGTTTAGACTCCTTAATCAAATCAGGTCCAAACAACTGGCGGTCTCCAACCTCGTCCCACCACAACGGTGTCCTGCACCTCCTTCCGTACAAGGCTTCAAAAGGGGCCATTTTCAAATTGGTTTGGTAGCTGTTGTTGTAAGAAAACTCTGCATATGGCAAATTGTCGTCCCAACTTGATCCATAATCTAGCGCACAAGCTCTCAGCATATCCTCCAAAATCTGATTGACTCTCTCGGTCTGCATCCATCACATGCGTGGATGAAAAGTTGTCTTGAACACTAGCCTGGTACCCAAAGTTTCGTTACTGCTGCTTCCGAACTTTGAGGTAAACTGGGTTCCTCTATCGTCTGATACTCCTCGGAACTCCATGCAAACAAACGATCCTGGTCATGTATATCTTTGCCAACTTAGCACTTTGGTGTAAGTGGTCTTCTTTGGGATGAAATGTGCTACCTTCGTCAACCGATCAACTACAACCCAAATCGAGTCATAGCTGGAATGAGTCCTTGGTAATCCCGTGATAAAATCCATGCCTAACTTATCCCACTTCCATTCGGGTATCGGCAATGGCTGTAGCAATCCAGCTGGCTTTTGATGCTCTGCTTTTACTCTCTGACATACATTGCAAACTGCTACGTACTCCGCAATGTCTTTCTTCATTCCGGTCCACCAGAATGTATCCTTCAAATCCAAATACATCTTGGTATTTCCTGGGTGAATCGAATACGGTGAATCATGTGCCTCTTGCAGAATCAACTTCCTGATCTCCGGGTCATTGGGCACATAAACACGGTCTTCAAACCATAGGGTATCGTGTTCATCCTCACGAAAACCTTTAGCCTTTCCTTCGCTCATTTTCTCTTTTATAGAGGCAATCTCCTTGTCATTCTTCTGAGCTTCTCTGATTCTATCCATCAAAGTTCCTTAATCTCCAATGCTGTTACATAGCCTCTCGGAACAATTTCTAAACATAGTTCACGAAGATCCTCGGCTAACTCCTTTGGCAACTCTCCGTCATTAGTGTATTGACATGGCTCTTACGGCTTAATGCTTGACTACCACATTAGCCTTTCCGGATGGTAATGCAATCTCATATCATAATCCTTGATGAGCTCCAACCATCTCCTTTGTCCGAGGTTTGACTCATACTGGCGTGAAAATGTACTTCAAACTCTTGTGATCCGTGTACACCTCACAATGGTTTCCAATGAGGAAATGTCTCCATGTTTTCAAAGCATGCACTACGGCTGCTAACTCCAAATCATGCGTGGCATAATTCAATTCGTGGGGTTTCAGTTGTCGTGAAGCATACGAAACAACTCTTCCCTCCTGCATAAGCACTGCTCCAAGTCCTCGACGTGAAGCGTCGCAATATACCTCATAATCCTTGGTCTGGTCTGGCAAAATCAACACTGGTGAGGTGACCAAACGCTTCTTCAATTCCTGGAAACTAGCCTCACACTCTTCAGTCCATATAAACTTAGTATCCTTCTTCAGCAATTCTGTCATAGGCTTCGCAATCTTTGAGAAGTTCTCGATAAATCTCCGGTAGTATCCTGCGAGTCCAAGAAAACTCCAAATCTCTCCAATTGTTGTTGGTGCTTCCCATTTGGTCACAGTGATAACCTTTGTGGGGTCAACCGCTATTCCTTCTCCGGATATAACGTGTCCAAGAAATCTCACTTCCTTCAACCAAAACTCACATTTGCTGAACTTGGCATATAACTGATGCTCTCTGAGCTTCTCAAGTACTAATCGCAAATGTTCTTTATGCTCCTCTTCATTCTTCGAATAAACCAGAATATCATCAATGAACACTACGACGAACTTATCCAAAAACTCCATAAACACCTTGTTCATCATGTTCATAAAATAGGCGAGTCGTTAGTCGGTCAAATGACATAACGATATACTCATACAGATCCATATCTTGTGGTGAAAGCTGTCTTAGGTATGTCCTGCTCTCAAATCTTCAATTGATGGTACCACGATGCAAATCAATCTTGGAAAACACTTTAGCTCCTTGCAACCGATCAAAGCAGATCATTGATCATTGGTAGCGGGTACTTGTTCTTAATCGTTACTTCGTTCAATCCACGATAATCAACAGCCATCCTTAACGATCCATCCTTTTTCTCCACAAGAAGTACTGGTGATCCCCAAGGCGAAGAACTTGGGCGAATGTATCCTTTATCCAGTAACTCTTTAATCTGCTTCTTAATCTCCACCAAATCCTTTGCGGGCATTCTGTATGGTCTCCTCGATATTAGCTTGGGTGCACGGCAAAAGCTCAATAAAAACTCAATATCTCTATCCGTTGGCATGCCTCGCATACTCTTGGAAATACATCCAGAAATCCTTTACCACTGGTACTTCCTCTGCACAACTCGATAAGGAATTTACTTGTGTCCTGTTTGGCGCATGACGGGATACATACTTGATCCTTCTTCCTTGGTGTTGTAAGCAAAATTGTCTTCTTTGGCGCAATCGATGTTTCCTCCATACATCGACAACCAATCCATACCGAGAATCACATCCAACCCTTGTGATTCCAAAATAATCAAATCTATCGGAAAAACATGCCTTCCTATACTTAATGGCACTTGAAAACATCCTTGTCTGGCCATATACTCCGCTCCTGGTGAGCTTACTAGCATAGGTGTTTTAAGAATCCTAGTGGGCAGGCTATACTTATCCACAAATCCCCTTGATATGTATGAATGCGATGCACCAGTATAAAAAAGAACGAGTGCAGTAAATGACTTAACCAAAAACTTACCTATTACTGCATCAGGCTGAGCTTCAACCTCCTCCACGTTAACGTGGTTCACCTGTCCCCTATTGAAAGGGTTGACTTCTTTCCGAGCTTCCATTGCCATTCCGGCCTTGAGGACATTCATTGGCATAATGTCCGATCTTTGAACACCTAAAGCGGTGATTTGGCTCAAGTCTCTCTTGGCTGGGGTTCTTTGGGGTGGTGCAGTTACGGCGTTGCTTCCTCCATTCCCATTACCATTTTTGGGGCCATTATGGTTGTCTGAGCTACCTCCTCCATGGGTATGCTGAAAATGAACTCCCGGTTTAGGGGTAAGGCAGGGCTTCTGTTGAGCTCCGTAATTGTACTTCCCTGTCCATATTTCCGCTTGCAGTTTCAATTCTTCTTGCTTCCCTTCAATCATAAGAGCACGATCTACCAACTTCTGGTAGTTGTTGAAACTTTCTACCATCAACTGCATGCTCAGCTCATCATTCAGCCCTTCCAGAAACTTCTCCTGCTTAGCTGCATCCGTAGCAACGTCATATGGGGCATAACGTGCTAGTTTACTAAAGTCATCCACATCTTGTGGCCAATCGTCTGGTCCTCCTTGGCGCCCAAGTTGCGAAACTCACGCTTCTTCATGGCCATAGCTCCTCTTTGAAACATGGGCGATGCAGGCAGCTTCTTTGAAACTGATCCCATGTGACAGTGTCTACATGGTAAGTGGCTGTAAAATTCTCCCACCATGCTGCCGCGGGTACTTCAAGATGATGTGCGGCAAACTTCACCTTCTCCCCATCTGTACAACCTGAAGTGGTCAACTCCCTCCCTGTCTTGTGGAGCCAATCATCTGCTACTATTGGCTCGGTGCTACTGGAGAACACCGGCGGATTCAGCCTAAGAAAACGGGTTAAGTGATCAACTGGTGGTGGCGGCGGTGGGTAGTTGTTGTTGTTGTTCTGGTTCTGGACTAACAGCTGCATCAAGGCATTCTGCTGCTGGATCAACTGAGTGAGCTCCGGTGGGAAGGCAAATCCATTGTCACGTCTCGGAGGCATCTGAGGGTTTAGAATAGATGAGGATTAAGAATAGAATGAGGTCTAAAGAGAAAACACTACCCAAATGCACATGAGGCAAATGCACACAAAATCACTTCATTCAATCAATCAAGGGCATACATCGGTCTAGAACTATTGCAAAAGGTGTGTGGACTATACTAGATACATGGTGTAACACTACTACTGTTATGGTAGTCTACTAGAAAAACTGCTCCGACGAAGACTCCATGATATCTGCTCCAGCTTCGTCTTCAAAATCATCATCACTAGGATCGGAATCGGTGTCATCGATGATGATGTAGTTATCCGGACAAGTGCAATCTTCATCTTCTCCTCCGGGTGCCGAGAGTTCCCCATGAGTTCTTCAATCTTCTCCTTGAGATCGCCGTTTTGTCTCACTAGAGCGACAATCTCATCCATGTAGTCCTTGCGAGTGGCCTTGATTCTCCTTCTAGTTCGTTAATCTTGGCTTTGCTTTCTTCAACTCCATCATGTCTGCGCACATCCGATTCTCCACGGCATCGAATGTGCTGATTTAACTCCTGGATGAAAGCTGCAATGGATCTATCCTTCTTGGTGCTAACTATCTCCCATTGTTCGTCTCGGCGTCCGCAAATCTAGTAAATAGTATCCTTGAGGTCTTCTTGGTAGACTTCTCCAATGCGTCCCATGGTTATGTGAGCTGCCATGCTCTTACCCAGACTCCAGGTTGGTGCATTAAAACACACTCTATGGGCTCCGTGGTAGGCGTGACGTCCTTCACGGAACTTGAGCTTGAATCTTCCAACGCTCCTCTTGGGTAAAGTGGCGTTGTAGGTCCAGTGAAACTTGGTATTCCAATGTTCAGGTACTTGGTGACTTCCTTCAGGTGTCGTCCAAAAGGTGTATCTTCATCCGGCTGGGTGAACTTGATCCTCGCTTCCGTCA
This sequence comes from Aegilops bicornis, assembly GCA_021605145.1. Taxonomy (NCBI): domain Eukaryota; kingdom Viridiplantae; phylum Streptophyta; class Magnoliopsida; order Poales; family Poaceae; genus Aegilops; species Aegilops bicornis. Next base: position 1,330,348 of record JAHIAL010000011.1, read on the forward strand.
TCCTAAAAGAATAGAAAAGATGAGGAGTCAGAAAATGAGAAGAGAGTAGCATTCTAGGGCTTTTGCTTAGTGGTCGTGTCCTACAGTCAGCGTGTGCTCTGATACCATCTTTGTAGCGACCAGACCTCAAACAGTCTGATCTACGTGCTCGGTGTCATCCCTGGATCGATAATCTTGACACCACCACAAGATTTGAAGGATTTATAACAGAGTAGCAATCACACACTTATTACATCGAGTGTGTCAAAAGAGAACTTATTACAATAAATATGGCTTAAGGCCATCTAATAACGACAGCCCGAAAACGGGTCAGCACATGGAATATGCTGGCAATGTAACACATAGAGAGTAATGAAAGAGTAAGCTATACTACATGCATATTTGGCTGGTGGAAAGCTCTATGGTTACAGTTTTGCATAAAGCCAATTTTTCCCTACTTCAAAGGAATAAATTTTATTTAACTATCATGGTGGTTGTTAAACATTGAGAATGGTTGACAGCATCCTCAATCCAAATTAAAGTAATCATCATTAAAAACCCAACAAAATTAATTTAGAGTAACATGATGAGATTCACATGATATCCAAGTACTAGATACTCAAAACGTCCATATCTGGGAACACGGCTAACCATGATTAGTTTGTACACTCTGCAGAGGTTTGCGCACTTTTCCCCACAAGATTCGATCTCCTTCGTTGGATTTCTCGCACTACATGGTGTTTGAGAAAGGGATGACCGAGACATAGTCTTTCATAAGTGCTAGCACCTTACGATGGGTAGAATTGGTACACCTACTTTCCCCTACATCTGCTAGTCTACCACTGTAAGAGTTTGCCGCGACTTAATCAACTATGCAGAGCCCATAATGGCTTGTGGCTGCACGGAAGTTTCTAGCATGAATAAACTCATGATCCCTTTGAGCTGGGTGGCGGTCCAAAAAAGCGGGCAAATCCACGGAAACCCAGGTAACTCAATCCACCCAGATGTGTATTTAAGTTGCCACCTTAGATAAACCATTAAATTAACAAAACCCACATCTGTCATGGATATCACTCACCCAATCCACGTCTACTAGCATAGCATGGCATAATAAGCAAACGTAGAAGTAACTCCCAATGGTTTGATAGTAAAACAGGTAATAGGTACTACCTCAAATACTTCCCATCCCACAGTTCAATTAGATCCTAGTCATGCAATGTTTGAGGATTGATCTAATGCAATAAAACTGGGTAGTAAAAGAGGTATGATCAAAGTGTTACTTGCCTTGCTGATGATCCGCGAAACCTAGAGATTCGAAGTAACAGGCGGCGCACTCCGGGTATTCTATCGCAGACAACAAACAAGCATACAATTAGTACTCATCTAATGCACATGTAAAACTCAAATAAGAGATCTAACCAGAAAGTCCAACTTAAGAACTCCGGTTTGCAAAAAGAATCAAATCGAACGAAGATACGAAAGTCAAGCAGCGAAAGAAAACAACTTCGTTCTACTAATCTGGATCTAAGTCAATTTTACAGTAGCAAAAACTTGTTTAAGTTGGTTAAGCGGATAGAGGTTTTGAAAGCGAAACTCCAGCGCTTGAATCTTTGATTACGATAAGCAGCGAAAAGTTATACTAAAAGCGAAAATCGGATCAAATCGCGATCGAGAAAATAACCGCGGAAAATCCGAGAAAAAGAAATCTGACGAGCGGGTTAGCGAGCGAGCGTTCGTTAATCAGATCTAAACGATGAAACGCGTTTGTTATAACGAGCGAGCAATGACGCTACGCTAATTAAACTAAACCTAAAATAAAACCTATCTAATAAAAAAACCGAAACTAAAAAACCGAAAATAAAACCGACGGAAAACCGATCGGTTTTCTAAAAAAACGGCCCGGAAAACAAGGCGACGGCGAACCTCGGGCGGCGAATTACAGCAATGGACATCCGGCGCGGCAGCAATGACTAGGGTTAGGAGTTTGTAGCGGGTGAAATTTGAGTAAGCGGCGCTATTGAAATTTAGGGCGGCTCGGTAGCGGCTATTTAAAGGCTGCCCAGGCGGTGTCCCTTCAGTGCGGCCGAAGTCGGTTCGTTTTTTTTAAATTACGCTCAGAAAAAAAAATAAATACTAAACGGACTCCAAAATCCCGAAATAAATTTTCCCGGACTTCTCAAATCAAGCCCGACAAAGTGAACATTTATTTGGGGCCCAAATGAAATTTTGAAAAACGTATATTTTTCCTAAATTCAAATAAAAATATCAAAAAACTCCAAAATAAAATCTTATTTGATTTTATTATTAAATCCTCAATATTTCTTTATTCTGGGAAAGTCATTTTATTCCCTCTCTCATATTTTTGTAATAGAAATAATTGATGATAAAATAAATAAAATCAAATGATCCTATTCCCAAAATTTGAGAAAACTCAAATATGAAAATAACGAAATCCCCAACTCTCTCCGTGGGTCCTTGAGTTGCGTAGTATTTCTAGGATGAAAACCAAAAGCAAATAAAATATGATATGCATTGATGATCTAATGTATAACATTCCAAATTGAAAATTTGGGATGTTACAAAAAATTAAGGTATGATATGATCAAACACATGATCACACAAGTATCTCACACACATAAATAGAGTATATCATCTAAGCAAGCACACAAAAAAAGTATCAATCAAGTAGCAAAAGAGACAAAAAGAAGCAAAGGTCTCTTTCTCAAAGCCTATGATCTATACACTTTCTCCCCCTTTGGCAACAAGTTACCAAAAAGCTCAAAATGCATATGTTATGCGTCTCTCTAGGCTTGATCTTCAGGAGGTGGCATTGAGAGGACTCAAGGACGAATGCATCTGTAGAAGTTGTTGGAGCTGGTGGAGTGGCAACTGGAGGTGCTCTTGATCTTTGTGGTGTGGAGTCTTTGATGTAGTGGCTCTTGTGTCTGTCACAGGCACTACTGCAGATCTATGTGCCCTAGGCACTCTCTGAAAAGCATTTGTGGTTGCCTGCCCTTTCCTCTCCTCAGCTTCTTCCTGAAGCTGCTCAATTGCTGTTTGCATCTCTGTCACCTTCAATTCTAGATCATATAATTTTGTCTCAATGATCCTCTCCAGGCTTTCTTGGTTCTGAGTCAGGGTGGCCAATCCCTTCTCAATCCTCAAGGTGGCTTGAATCAGATATCCAAGTTGATATTGTTTTGAATTGAGAAACACTTGAGATGCCTCTTCAGCACTTGGCATCTTTGCAACTTTCTCAGCCTTTGCCTTTTCTCTCTTCTCTTGAGCCTCTACAGAAGTGGGATCTTCAGCATTCATGACAACTGTGTTGTCCTCAAAATCAGGCCTCAAGGAAAGATGTTCCTTGTCCAATAAATATGCGCATGCGCCCATCTTGGAGTTGATGAGCATTTGGATGTGTGGAGCATACCCACATGACCTCTTTTGATCTGCAACTATCCTCTTGATTGTCTCAACAATCAGACTCATCACTTTTAACTTTTGGGGCACAACAAACAACTACAACAGGTTAATGGAATGGCCTCTGATCATTCTAGGATCTCCTGACTTGGGCAACAAGGTATGCCTCAAGATAGTGTTGATGGTGGTCAGGCCAGACAATAGATAGTACACAGAGCCCATCTTGCGAGTTTCCAAGGCTTTATTAGGAATCTCCTTATACATGTTTGCCATGGAGTTGTGATCCTTCTTCTTCTTGGCATATACATCTATGTCATCCTCTTCTCTGCAGGGGCATTGATCAGTTTGGCCCATTCATCAACTGTAGATTTGTACCTAGTACCTTCAGACATCCAGACAATTCTGTCATCAGGATAGAAATGTGCCGTGGAGTAGAATTGCATGATGAGTTCGTCATTCCACTTGGTCAACTTCCAACCCACAAATTTGTCTACCCCACATAGCCTGAAGCTCTCATGCACTCCTGGAAAGTGGTCTTCATGGTTGTCAATGTATTTCCAATCTACCCACTTCATGTCACACACTATGGGCTTCTTATCAAGCAGAATAGTCTCATAGAAGTCCTGATGCTCCTTGGTGTGAAACCTATAATCCACAGCAGTCCTTCTCCTCACAGCATATGGATCAAATTGTCTCCATAGTCTGGGACCTGCATCCTTTTTTATGTTCATGTTCTCAGCCACTGGATGGTGTCATCGTGAGCAGGGACCTTGGACTTTAACTTTCTAAGCACTTCGGCTTCATCTTCTTCTTCTTCTTCAATCTCAGGCACTGGGGCCTTGTTCTTCTCAGAAACTGATATATTTCTAGTGCCTCTCTTTGGTGCAGTATTGGGAGCTGGCGCAGGAGCTTTGGGAGCAGTCTTGGGCTTAGAAGCGGCAGCCCCAGACTTGATGGCATCCCCCATCAGCTTTGTAGCTTTAGATGCTGGTGCAGCATCCTCCTCCTCTTCCTCTTCATCCTCAGCTGGATCTCTCATCATAGAGGACCTCCCAATGACTTTGGCCATAGTCTTCTTGACCCTTTCTTTTCTCTTCTTGCCTTCACTGGCCGCTTTTGGTTCAAGAGTGAACTCAACTGTTTCCTGAGTTGAGGCTCTGGCTTTTGACATGGGCACTCTCTTTGTAAGAGCCTTCTTGTGCATACCAGACTTGGTAGATGCAGCTGTGCCAAATTCATTCTGGATAACCTTCTTTTTCTTGGAGTTGACCTCCTCCTCAACAGCTACATAGTCTTCATCTTCAGACTCAGAATTTCTCTTCCTCCTCTGCCTACTAGCAGCCTTAGGTAGGTTGCTAGGGGTACTTCTGCTGCCTTCATTATAACTGCCAGAGGAACTAGTGCCCTCACTCAGATTCACCTGCTCTTCTGACTTATTCGGGCTATCACTCTGATCAGACATTCTGGCACTGCAAGCTAACTGCCGACCCTGTGAATAGTTATAGATGAGATAGAGTGGATGAGCATCACAAAGTGCAGAGGTTTTGCAGAACAGATGAGTCAAAAACTTAGTTTTAGTTTTCCACAGAAAGCATTTCTGAGCTACCGATTTGTTATACTCGGTGACACCGAAGCAACTTTTGGAGTCTAAACAAGTGAAATCGGTCAGACCGAGATACTGTTCGGTGGCTCCGAGATTGCTAGGATTTCACTGAGAGTTGAACTCCGTCACACTGATTTGCAAGTTTCGGTCAGACCGAAAAGTGCAAGTGCAATGGCCTAAGCCAAATCAGTGAGACCGATTTTCACAACTCGGTCGGTCCGAGATGAGTTCGGCGGAAACCTAACCCTAAATTTTCGAATCAAATCTGATCTAAAGGATGTTTTTGCTGGACAAAATGATCTCATACGTGGTAAGAAACATGGCATTTGCTTTTTGCTAAGAATCGCAGGTAAGAATAGCACAAAGATTCGAACTCATACCCTAGTTCGGTGATGATCTCGCTACGGTGGCTACGACGGAGCAGATTTCCATTGACGGCGACGGAGACCAGCGGCGAGAGGTCGTTTGCGATGGGAGGATGATCCGAAGACCCGAGCCGGCAGAGCAGGACCCGCGCGGGCGAAGAGGTTTTGGAGAAATTTCCAAAAATTGACCCGTCGGTATATATATGCCGACCCTGTCGGTGTGACCGAGTGGAACAACCCGGTGGCACCGAGATGAAGAATCGCAAGCGGTTACCGCAACTCAGTGTGACTGAAAGGTTCTAATCGGTTGCACCGAGATTGAAAACCTAGATCAACTCAGTGAACTCGGTCAGGCCGAAAAGGATGAGTCCGTCAGACCGAAATGCATTGAGAGGTTTCGGAAGTTTAAGTCTATGACGAATCGGTGACTCCGAGTGCTCCTCACACAGAGGGTTCGAATCTGACTTGATCAAACTTTGTGATGTAGCATGAATAGAGTTTGAGACGAGAAAAACATAGATAGCTAGAGGAAGTTCTTAGGCATTCTTGTCCATCCATTTGGCAAAAGGAAACAAGATCCAAACAATCAAAGCAAAAAATGGATGTCCTCGAATAAGAAAATTATGCAATCAACATGCTCATACAATAAAATGGCAAATGAAATATGTGGCAAAGCATGCACAAACACTCTAGCATCTATCAAGCAATTGGCGATGACTAGGTCATCTATATATGAGTATATTGGCTTAGGAGTCAACTGAGAACATTTGATCATAGGTCACACTCATCGTTTAAGCACAAGCGGGGTTACCACTTTTACATAAAGCATTGTTGTGTTCACACCATTAGAGTTGCTTTAGCTCAATACTTAGAGTAAAGCCCCCCCTAGATGTGATATCCCCCCTAAGAGGGATGAACTAACCTTGGGTTTTGTCGATGATGACTTCATGTAGATGTTGAAGATGTGGATGCTCAATGTTGATGTAGATCATTCGGAGCAATCCATTGGAGTGAGTTGCACTTTGAATACCTACACGGGTTAGTCCTACAAGGAACAAACAAGGATATCCATGGACATAGAATGAAGTTCATACAAGATGATGTCCATGAAAGCATTAGGTTACCTTGTCCCTTGTCTTACCAACAAGAGGGTTTGTGACTCCTTGAACTAGTGCAAGATGTGGAAGTTGTTTGCACTTGTTCTTGCCAAAATGATGTGAGTGAAGTATGTTGGCGGAGTCAAACTCAAGAACTCTCTAGTTCTTCCTCTTCGGGATCCACATCAACTTGATGGGAATCCTTGGAGTTGTAGTCGTACTTGATGAAGTAGAGCTTGATTTAGTCTTGGGAACCCACTTTACCAAGGCCTTGGGAGCTTCCTCAAATGCATCAATCTCCTCTTGAATCTTGTCCTTGCCTTTTTGCTTGTGGTCTTGTGGTGGAAGATCATCTTGAGCTTGTGTCCCCTTGAAAGAAGTAGGATCATACTTCTCTTGTTGAGGAACAAACTTCGTCTTGGGGTATTGATCTTCTTCCCACTCAACTCCATTGGCATTAAACTTCGTTCAAAACCAACACCTTGATTCTTCCGGTGTCTTCCTTGCTTGCGTCTGATTTCCTCAAATTGCTTACTTCACCAAGGCTCTTGTAAACACCTTTCTCTATAATTCCCTTCAATAAGCTATTTTCTTGCTCAAGTGTAACTTGGCTAAGAGAGTCCTTAGTGGAATCAAGAGAACTACTAGAAGCAACAACATTGAATTTAACATGATTATTGTACTACTAGAAGAAGAATCTTTCGTGCTCTTGTTGCTAGATTTTACTTGTGGCATGTAAGTAGACAAGAGTAAATTCTTGGAAATGTAAGAAGAACTTTTATTATGAAGATCATCATTGATTGATTTTAAGAACCCATGCTCTTGCTCAAGGTTGAGCTTTTCAAAGCGTAGCTTCTCATGAGTATTTAAAAGCTCTCGATGATCTTCCAAGGTAGTTTCATGAGCTAACTTAAGAGTGTTTAGTTCTTTAGTTAGACGCTCAATCTCTTTCTTATCATCGTCATTCGTTTTATCCTGATTAGCATGATTAACAACAAGTTCATCATAGTTTTCATCACTAGAGTTGTCAACAAGTAAATCATCATCACCTAGCAAATCATCTTCATCACTATTCAAATCAACATACTAAATTGTGATACCTTTGGGCCTTTAGCCATGAAGCATCTTCCAATTCCTTCATTTGGTGAGTCAAATATGTTGTAGGAGTTGGTCGACACAAGTGCTAGACCGGCAACACCTTCATCTTGAGTATATTCGGAGTCAGGGTGATAACTTCTCTCGGAGTGATGGTCGGAGTCGGAGTCGGAGCCGGATACTCATTCACCAACGTGAGCTTGATGTCTTTGTTTTGTGCAGCTCCTTGATAACTTGTCCTTTCTTTCCGAATCATTGCTTCTGCGAGAGGTTCTTCGTTCAGAACGATCATATCTACTCCTTCTCTCTCTTGGAGGTGATTCTTCTCTTCTACTTCTCCTTTTAGGTGAGTCTTATCTTCTTTTGTAGGGAGCCGTACACTCATTGGAGTAGTGTCCGGGTCTTCCACAATTATAGAAATTACGCTCACGACTAGAAGATCTTTTGTCATTGTAGGACCTTGACTTGGAACTTCTTTCCTAGCTTCTACTCTTGTAGAACTTGTTGAAGTTCTTCACCATTAGGCTCAATTCTTCATTGAAGGCTTGTTTATCACTTGATGATGTAGGAGCATCACATGAGGCTTTGCAAGCACCACTTGACTTGTTGTGAATCTCTTCTTTATCCTTGAGTGACATCTCATGAGCAAAAATTCTTCCAATGACTTCCGTTGGCTTGAGATCTTTGTAGTTAGGCATCATTTGGATCAATGTGCACATGGTATCATATTTTCGATCCAAGGCTCTTAGGATCTTCTTGTTGATGAATTTATCTGTCATCTCTTCACTTCCTAAGCCGGCAATCTCATTTGTGATGAGAGCAAGCCTAGAGTACATTTCAGCGACACCTTCACCATCCTTCATTTTGAACATGTCAAGCTGACTTTGAAGCACATCCAATTTAGATTCCTTGACGGAGTCGGTACCTTCGTGTGCATATCAATCAAAGTATCCCAAATTTCCTTTGCATTCTCAAGACGACTGATTTTGTTGAATTCTTCGGGGCATACTCCGTTGAAGAAGATATCGCAAGCTTGAGCATTGTATTGCAGCATCTTCAACTCTTCCGCGGTAGCTTCACAGTTTGGTTCTCTCCCATCAAAAAATTCACCCTGCAAGCCAATACACATAATAGCCCAAATGGCGGGGTTATGCATTTTCATCTTATGCTTCCAACTAGCAAAATTAGTACCATCAAATTAAGGACCTCTACGGTGGTAATTTCCCTCGCTAGACGCCATGCTCTCCTAGGTTGTGAAACCAAGGCTATGATCACCGAAGCTATGGAAATCAAGGCAAACGGAGACCAAAGCTCTGATACCACTTGTAGGATCGAAAGTATGTCTAGAGGGGGGGGGGTGATTAGACTACTTGACCAAATAAAAATATAGCCTTTTCCCAATTTTAAGTTTTGGCAGATTTTACCAACTTAGCACAAGTCAAGCAATCAACCTACACATGCAAGTCTAAGTGTATAGCAGCAAAATGTAAATCTACTAGGAAAAGGCCTGCTAGTGGCGCACCTGTTTTGCCTACTAATGGCACACTATAGGTGCGCCACTAGCATCACGCCATTAGAATTTTTTACTAATGGCGCTGCAAGATCTTGCCACTAGTATCTGTATACTAATGGCGCCACGCAGAAAGCACCATTAGTATATCACGGTGCGCCATTAGTATGCCTCGAGGGCCATATTTACCCATGTGCTATACGGCTTACTAATGGCGCACTAGTTGATGATGCGCCAATAGTGTGCTCTGCTTACTAATGGCGCACTAGTTGGTGGTGCGCCACTAGTATGAATATTAGGGATTTTTTCTTTTACGATATTTGCACGAGGTTACAAAATATATTCTTGGACAGAATATAGACAACACCACAGCAACAACAGATTCATCGAATACAATAGAAGATTAGTCTCCGAATACAATTCATCATATTAGTCTCTGAATTCAAAGGACGAACAAAGATAGAACATTACAAGTCTCGAGACCGCGAGGAAGCAGTTTGTATTCACATTACAAGTCGATATCGATCATCTAAACTACCATCACATAGAAGAGATTGCGGAGCATCATCACGATGAAGCTGGTCTTCATCGGTTCCTCCTCCTCCCTCCTCTCTCAGCTAGATAGCGGCAGCGTATCTAGATTCCGCCTCCGCCCTAGTGGTGTACCCTTTGTAACTATTACCGCTGAAGCGGTGAACTGTCTTCGACACTCCTCCCGATCGTCATAGACTCAAGAACCTTACCCTTGTACATGACATACGGCGGCATCTCTATGCACTAGCCAAACAAAACATTAGTAGAAATTCACAGACAATACATAAGCAATATATAAGTATGCAACTAAAGGATCGGAAGAGAAAAGCAAGACATTAATAGCATGATTCATGGTCCTACTAATAAATAGCATTGATTACATCTAAGCTGAGCATTGTCCAAACCAAAGAGACATAAAAAGTTCATTAAAGTTTAATTACAACATGAGCTAATCGATATTTCAGAACTACACATAGCATCACTACTTTCGACTCGACTCGGGGACGGAGGCGTGGATGAAACGCCCGTCTCTCGTGATGGTCATGAAATCGCAGGCGTTAATCGGCTGCATTTGTAGCGTTGTGTCTATCTCACTGTTGGACGGTTGATATCTGAGGTAGAACTGTCCCGAGGTACGAAGGACATCTTGATGGATGATTTCCACAAACTCCGACAGGATGCGAAAGAATTCTTGTCTGATGTCCACGTCCTGGATTGCCGACAAGCTTGCGGCCCAATCTTTGAGATTATTTGGTAGCAGAAGGTGATTATGGTCCCGTACGGTCACCCGCATGTGATGGAGGGCGTAGTAAGCATCCTTATGACTGCCAGGCTGCTGCTTGACGCAGGGGGAACGTCGTATTGTGGGCGAACACGTGCTTGCCGTACCTACGAACTGGCCTGGTGAAGGTGCCTCCAGATCTGGCGTAGCCGGGGAGAACATCATCAAGAACTTTCTTGATATTTGTGTAGTCTTTCTTCGGTGACGGTCCGAGTCAAAATACGTGGCCATGGAATATTTGAGCGTAAGAGGATGAGTGTGCAATGTGTGTCCTTTGCACAAAACACGGAATGTTAGAAAAAAAAAACGATCGAAATCTAAGAAATCATATGTTACGGGTGGTGAGGGATGACTTACTCGGGAATGTAAAGGCACGAGGAAGTTATCCTTATCTGAGTTTGCAGAATGACACCTTGGAGGTAAGAACTTCGCGACTTGCGGTCCCAGCGCTGCCCAAGATCTTGCTTGCGCATGTAGAAGGGGTCGACTATCACGATGTCCGGGGTATTGTCTCTAATGATCCGCATCTCCATACTCAGCGAAAATAGCTGAATGAAGGTGTAGTGCAGCAGATGAAGGTTAAACATAGCGAACATGTCATCAAACCGCAGGACGATCGTACCCCTGATGGAGTTATCCACAAAGCCCTTGCCCTCTAGCACCTTGGCCATGAAAACCGGGTATGCCACATCATTCTCGGAGAAGCGCGCTTCTCAAAGAAAGAACAACATCATGCAGGACCCGCATAGCACCGGTTCTGACATTGAGCAAATTAATTACGGTAGCATCGGCCTACCCGCCACATGCACCCTCCTCGAGATATCCTTAGGTGAAGGTGGACCATCCTTAGCACGGATGCGTACTCGGTGCCGCTGGCTCGCACCCTTGTTACTCTTTCTTTTCCGTCCCTTCTTCTTATGTAATGGGACGAGTTACGCTCACACACCGCCTTCTTGAGTGTGTTGGGGCTGATAATATTTCGCACCTCGGCTGCTCGAGGCTCGGTGAAAGGCGGCAGTGGAGGCGTCTCCTGAGAACTGAATGCCAGACGACGCCTGTTGCAGTTGGGTTTCTCCATGGTTCCAGCTAGATCGCGATCGCCTTTTGCAGGGTTGGGTTCTTGAGAAGGAGGCCCCAAGAATTCGTCATCGTACCCATGTTCGGCAAAGTACTTATCAACGTTGGTAAATGTACCGTCGTCATTGTCGTCGTCGTCCGGATCCTGTGCCATAGGGATGTCCAGCATGTCTGGTAGCGTTGCGGCGGTCTTGCCATGGCTTGGCGCCGGCACGACTGGCGGTGTTGTCTGTGGGGTGGTGTCCCCTGCTACCTCTTGAGCTTGCGTTGGATTTCCCCGAAGAGGAGAGGATAATGCACCAGAGTAGCGTAAGTATGTCCCTCAGTTTTTGAGAACCAAGGTATCAATCCAGTAGGTGGCCACGCGCAAGTCCCTCGTACCTCTGAGAAAAAATAGCTCAACGCAACCAACGCGATTAGGGGTTGTCAATCCCTTCACGGTCACTTACGAGTGAGATCTGATAGAGATGATAGATAATATTTTTGGTATTTTTGGTATAAAGATGCAAAGTAAAATAAAAAGCAAAGTAAAAAGCAAAGTAATAATAAAGTGATGGAAGATTGATATGATAGAGAATAGACCCGGGGGCCATAGATTTCACTAGTGACTTTTCTCAAGAGCATAAGTATTTTACGGTGGGTGAGCAATTCTTTGTTGAGCAATTGTGACAGAATTGAGCATAGTTATGAGAGTATCTAGGTATGATCATGTATATAGGCATCACGTCCGAGACAAGTAGACCGACTCACTGCCAATCTACTACTATTACTCCACTCATCGATAGCTAACCAGCATGCATCTAGAGTATTAAGTTTATGAAAAGCAGTAACGCTTTAAGAAAGATGACATGATGTAGAGGGATAAATTCATGCAATATGATAAAACCCCATCTTGTTATCCTCAATGGCAACAATACAATACGTGCCTTGCTGCTTATACATCCTTTGGGAAAGGACACATAAGATTGAACCCAAAGCTAAGCCTTCTCCCATTGCAAGAACTACCAATCTAGTTGGCCAAAGCAAACGGATAATTCGAAGAGACTTGCAAAGATAACCAGTCATACATAGAAGAATTCGGAGAAGATTCAAATATTGCTCATAGATAATCTTGATCATAAACCCACAATTCATCAATCTCAACAAACACACATAAAAGAAGATTACATCGAATAGATCTCCACAAGAGAGGGGAGAACATTGTATTGAGATCCAAAAAGAGAAGAAGCCATCTAGCTACTAACTATGGACACGAAGGTGCATGTTAAACTACTCAAACTTCATCGGAGAGGCTACGATGATGTAGAAATACTGCGTGGTGGATTCCCCTTAAGTGAACTCGAACAGGCCCCCAAGATGGGATCTCGTGCATCTGAAAGTTGCGGCAGTGGAATTAGGTCTTTGACTCCGTGTCGATCGTTTGAAGTGCGTAGGTATATATAGGAGGAAGGAGTACGTCGGTGGAGCTTCGTGGGGCCCACGAGGGTGGGGGCACGCCTGGGGGGTAGGGCGCGCCCCCCTACCTCGTGCCCACCTCGTGGCTTTCTTGACGTAGGGTCCAAGTCTCTTGGATCATATTCGGTGAGAAAATCACGTTCCCGAAGGTTTCATTCCGTTTGGACTCCGTTTGATATTCCGTTTCTTCGAAACACTGAAATAGGCAAAAAAAAACGACAGCAATTACAGAACTGGGCCTCCGGTTAATAGGTTAGTCCCAAAAATAATATAAAAGTCGGAAATAAAGCCTAATATGGTCCAAAACAGTAGATAATATAGCATGGAGCAATCAAAAATTATAGATACGTTGGAGACGTATCAGGCATCCCAAGCTTAATTTACGCTGCGTCCTCGAGTAGGTAAATGATAAAAAGATATTTTTTGATGCGGAGTGCTACTTGGCATAATTTCAATGTAATTCTTCTTAATTGTGGTATGAATATTCAGATTCGAAAGATTCAAGACAAAAGTTTAATATTGAAATAAAAATAATAATACTTCAAGCATACTAACTAAGCAATTATGTCTTCTCAAAATAACATGGCCAAAGAAAGTTATCCCTACAAAATCATATAGTCTGGCTATGCTCTATCTTCACCACACAAAGTATTTAAATCATGCACAACCCCGATGACAAGCCAAGCAATTGTTTCATATTTTTGAGATTCTCAAAACGTTTTCAATCTTCACGCAATACATGAGCGTGAGCCATGGATATAGCACTATATGTGGAATAGAATGCTGGTTGTGGAGAAGACAAAAAGAGGGGAAGATAGTCTCACATCAACTAGGCGTATCAACGGGCTATGGAGATGCCCATTAATAGATATCAATGTGATTGAGTAGGGATTTCCATGCAACGAATGCACTAGCGCTATAAGTATATGAAAGCTCAACAAAAGAAACTAAGTGGGTGTGCATCCAACTCGCTTGGTCATGAAGACCTACGGCAATTTGAGGAAGCCCATCATTGGAATATACAAGCCAAGTTCTATAATGAAAAATTCCCACTAGTATATGAAGGTGACAAAATGAGAGACTCTCTATCATGAAGATCATGGTGCTACTTTGAAGCACAAGTGTGGTAAAAGGATAGTAACATTGTCCCTTCTCTCTTTTTCTCTCTTCTTTTTATTTGGGCCTTTTCTCTTTTTTATGGCCTCTTTTCTTTTTTCCCTTTTTTTATTTATTTTTCGTCCGGAGTCTCATCCCGACTTATGGGGGAATCATAGTCTCCATCGTCCTTTCCTCACTTGGGACAGTGCTCTAAAAATGATGATCATCACACTTTTATTTACTTACAACTCAACAATTACAACTCGATACTTAGAACAAAATATGACTCTATGTTTATGCCTCCGGTGGTGTACCGGGATATGCAATGATTCATGAGTGACATGTATGAAAGAATTATGAACGGTGGCTTTGCCACAAATACGATGTCAACTACATGATCATGCTAAGCAATATGACAATGATGGAGCGTGTCATAGAACGGTGTAAAGTTGCATGGCAATATATCTCGGAATGGCTATGGAAATGCCATAATAGGTAGGTATGGTGGCTGTTTTGAGGAAAGTAAATGGTAGGTGTATGATACCGACGAAAAGTGCGGGGTACTAGAAAGGCTAGCAATGGTGTAAGGATGAGAAAAGTGTATATAATCCATGGACTCAACATTCATCATAAAGAACTCATATACTTATTGCAAAAATCTACAAGTTATCAAAGCAAAATTATTATGCGCATGCTCCTAGGGGGATTGATTGGTAGGAAAAGACCATCGCTCGTCCCCGACCGCCACTCATAAGGAAGACAATAAATAAATAAATAAATCATGCTCCGACTTCATCACATAACGGTTCACCATACGTGCATGCTACGGGAATCACAAACTTTAACACAAGTATTTCTCAAATTCACAACTACTCAACTAGCATGAATCTAATATTACTACCTCCATATCTCAAAACAATTATCAAGCATCAAACTTTTCTTAGTATTCAATGCACTCAAAAGAAAGTTTTACAAATCTTGAATACCAAGCATATTATTATTATTAAGCAAATTACCATGCTATTGAAGACTCTCAAAATAATCTAAGTCAAGTATGAGAGATCAATGGTTTCTATCTACACCTACTAATAAAAAGGCTATTGCTTCTTACCACCATAATTTCGTCCGTTTTTTGTCTCACCATCAAACGTCCGTCCGTATTGTTCGTCCCCTACGTTACGCTCGATGTGGTACTAAACGAACGGTTCGTTTTTGCCTCCCTACGTAGCACGTTGACGCTCGCTGCATTGGGGCTCCTTTGGCCTGGTCCATCCCTGTGCAACTTCCCGGCCCGTCACTTATGCCGTCATCAATTTGTGCTAGCCCACAAAGAGGGTCCTTTCTACAGTCAAAATAATCCTACATTGCTCCCTTACATCTAATCTCGCTGGTTTATATACGTACGACCAAGATAATCGACAAGCCACCATGAAATCGGGAAGGGAACGAAGGAAGGGGAAAAGGAATCAACAAATGGCCCTGAAGAAGCCGCATCGGAAATCAGGAAAGGAAAAAAGGAATCAACAAACGCCCATGAAATTAGAAGGAAGGAGGGACTTTGCACACATGAGGAGGCAGAAACGGGGCGGGCGGCTCGGTGTGCCTTGCAGAGGCAAGGAGAGTAGGCCAGCAGCGAGGGTCAGAAGCACAACAGCGGCCCGAGGGGGCCAGCAGCAAGGGTCAGAAGTACAACAACAATGGCATGAGGGGGGAGAGGGGGCCGCCGACGACGTCCATGGGGCGCTCCGGCGGGGCGCGGACCAAACAGAAGAGAGAGAGGGGAGAGGGGGATCAGAGAGAAAAGATCAAAGAGAGTGGCGGAGAGGCGCGACGGCGGAGCTCACTCAGCTCACCGGTCCCCCGCTGGGCGACGACGAGCAAGGGAGGGGAGGCCGAGGTGGAGCCAGGTCGTAGGCGGCACTGGAGGGAAAAAAGGCCGACCGATGTAGAGCTTCTGGAGCGACGAGATAAGGCCGAGCGATGGCCGAGCGCTGGGCTAGATGCTGCTTTGTTTCATCGAACTTGATGGCCGCACCGATTAGAAGCTGCTGGTGTCGCTCTACAATTTTTTTGATGGATCGAGTACTTGGCTGCTATTTGTTTGTAGGACCATGGTTTTTTTAACACTGTAGGACCATGGTATGATGTTCATGAACGCATTAGTATTTACAGTAATTAAAATACGTGTGACGGAAATATTAGAAAGAAATATTTATTAAAGGAAAAATGATATTTGGGGCTCTATTGTGGACTAGCTGATCATGGTTCTTAAAGAACTATTTATTGGGGTTGATTAGGAACGATATTTCTTCTGGGTGCCTCAATCCTGGTCCTCCATGAGCCCTGACAATGGTGTCAAGGAAAGTGGTTGCATTGGCGCGGTCGATGTGCTCCTATTGCTGACGTCAGCGTATGAACAAAAGAGCACCAAACAATGTAAACACTTTATTGTCTAACCGGTCATCTCATCTTCGAAGTGGGCAAGTATGAAAATGAATTCATGATAAGACGAGGAAGAATGTAATGGATAGAGAGATATAGTTCAGTATTTTCCAATATCACGTGAACTCTGAAATTTATTTTATACTGTTGCAATAAATAAACGGGGTCTTTTGCTAGAACACTTCTGCAAATAATGTGCATGCGGGTAATCAGGGCCTAAAAAGAATGGTGTTATATCAGTTCCATTTGTTCACTAAGAGACAAATACGCAAATAGCTGGACCCCAGTTATGGAATACGCAAGACATAGAAGGAACCCGGTTTCATAACAACCAAAAAACGGTTTCCAATTTCTCAATTCAATAGAAGCCCAAAGAGGTGCATATGGTACCCAATGTCAAAAGCAGGCCTCATTACACCTATTGCTAATCCTAAATAGAATGTAACGACGTAGGGATTTCTATGTAAACATAGAATCATATTTTCATAGACTCGAATGACCCCTTCTCATAATAAGAATGTGCACGTTCTGGTTCGGTATGGAATAAACTCATAGATCATTGGGAAAGGACACAACAAGATTGAACCCAAGGCTAAGCACTTCTCCCATTGCAAGAACTACCAATCTAGTTGGCCAAACCAAATGGATAATTCGAAGAGACTTGCAAAGATAACCAATCATACATAAAAGAATTCAGAGAATATTCAAATATTGCTCATAGATAATCTTGATCATAAACCCACAATTCATCGATCTCAACAAACACACCATGAGAAACAAGATTACATCGAATAGATCTCCACAAGAGAGGGGAGAAGATTGTATTGAGATCCAAAGAGAGAGAAGAAGCCATCTAGCTACTAACTATGGACCCGAAGGTCCGAGGTAAACTACTCACACTTCATCGGAGAGGCTATGATGATGTAGAAGCCCTTCGTGGTGGATTCCCCTTCCGTGAACTCGGAACGAGGCCCCAAGATGGGATCTCGTGGATCTGAGAAAGTTGCGGGGTGGAATTAGGTTTTTGGCTCCGTATTTGATTGTTTGAAGTGCGTGAGGTATATATAGGAGGAAGGAGTATGTCGGTGGAGCCGTGGGGCCCACGAGGGGTGAAGCGGCGCAGGGGGTAGGCGCCCACTACCTCGTGCCCACCTCGTGGCTTTCTTGGCGTGAGGTCCAAGTCTCTGGATCATATTCGGTGAGAAAATCACGTTCCCGAAGGTTTCATTCCGTTTGATATTCCGTCTCTTCGAAACACTGAAATAGGCAAAAAAACAGCAATTCTAGGCTGGGCCTCCGGTTAATAGGTTAGTCCCAAAAATAATATAAAAGTGGAAAATAGAGCCCAATATGGTCCAAAACAGTAGATAATATAGCATGGAGCAATAAAAAATTATAGATACGTTGGAGACGTATCATCCCCCGCCCCCAAACGAATATGGCTTTTCCGCCATGGCGAGGCCAGCTTCTGCTTGGCCGAGGTCATCACATCATCTTAAATCGGCCCGGTGATCCAGATCGGAGGTAACAACTCATCGCAGCCTGGCAGCACCCGAACCAGTTGAACCCTATACACGGTGGGTGGCATCGGATTACCGTGGAACACGGGGTTGCCTGGTTGAAGAATTCTGCCCTTGGTGACATCGATCAACTCGCTGCCCACGAAGTGCAGGAGAGTGCATGGAACGTCGGTGGCGCCCTGTGAAAACTTGTAGGGCGTCAGGGATGCCCAGTCAAAGGCAAGGAGATGAAGTCATTGGCTGAGAGGCTTAGTTACCGTGATGGCGTCGAGCTCGGCTAATGTCGAGGCACCGCCAATGGCGGCGATGCAAGCGGCGTAGGGGCGCTTTGCCGAGGTGCGGCAGCGTACACCGGTGCATTAAGCTCCAATGCCCGTGTCGGCGTCGAGACACCAATACCGCCTCGCCGAGGCACCAATGGCGCCGCTTCGCCGCGTTGTCTGAAGTTCTTGGCCGTGAAGCTAAGGAACCGGGGCCGCCCCTATTGGCCGCTGCAATCCACGCTGCGGCCCCTCAATCAAAGGTAGGCACAATGGCGGTGGCGTCGTTCCCGATTGTTGTTGCACTTGCTCTTGGACAATCTCGAAATCCGCGCCACTTGTGCCTTGAGGTCTTGAACCTCGCCCGGTAGCTTTCCGAGCTGCTCTTTCACTCCTTTAAGCCCACCGGCGTTATAGTATGACGACCATTTTGTGGACAAGCCTTTGCCGGCCACCACGACCAGTGACGACGGCTTCATTGAGCTTATCCTTGTTTTCATTACGTTCAACGCCCTATTTAGAGTGCTGTCCCAAGGGAAGCTCTGAGCCAACCCCGCGCTACTGCTTTCAGTCTCCTGCGGAAGGAATGTGAACCATTTAGAAATTTGGCTTCATTAATTAGAGTGCAGCCATATGGAGCTAATTATGCGTGGGTGTATTCCTTACCAGAACACGCTCAAGGGCCCTGGTTTTCGGATCCGTGGTAAGCTCCTTTGTTACCGGGTCCTCCTTGTACCGGGCCCTGACATAGTTCCTGGTCTGCTTGTCACGGTATTTCTCGAAGCGGGGCGGTAGGCCTTGCTCGGCACGCTCACGTCCTCCTTGTCCCATATAGGCTCCGCCACTCTGTAACTGGGGACCAAGTTGGTGGACCCCTAAGTTCAACTCCGCATTTCTTTCCCCCCAGCGGCTTGATTCGGAGGTTGCACCGCTCTCGCACTTGATCTTGAACTCCTTGTAGTAATCTTCGCCGCTCGAAGGATTTTTCGCGTTGATCTTCACATAACTATCACCTTTGTCAATCATTCTCTTCACCGCGCTTCTCCAAGTAGACAGATCCTTGCTCATCCTCGTGTGGGCAGGACTGTTCACTTTATTCCCTGAGAGGCGTGTTTGCAAAGTCAGCGGGGAACTTGTATCGTTCGTGCAGCTTTGTGAAGAGGAGGCTGCACCAATTCCGTCTGTCCTTATGCCTTAGGTTCTAGGTGTTGATCGAGACGGTGCTCCGGAGAATGCACCCGAGCTGAACCGAGTACCCCTTGACTAATTCTTTGGGCGCCATTGGATGCCCGTCGGAGTTCACTTGATAAATTCCTCCTTGTGATTGCCGAGCATGTTGGGCGCGGTCCTTCCGATGCCTCTTCGGTTGGCTGCCATCGTGCGTGCGCTGCCATCATCGATCGGTGGCATCCTTGGCGGCACCATCGGTGGTGTCATCCCGATGCCACTAGGGGTTGTGTAGTCGGGATCGGTGTCTTCCACGGCGTCCTCATAGCGGTGAGGTTCTTCCTCCATCTCCTGGGACAGCTCGCAGAATTGCTTGCCCGAACCGCCGGCCTAATCATTGTGGGCCATGTTTCGCTCTAAATAGGAAAAAGTTTGGTCAAAAAGTTGGTTATTGTCAAGGAACAAGATCATGGTCTCATCATTTAGGGTTGGTCGACACCGAGGCATCCTAAAAGCTAAGCTTTTATCATTTAGGGTTTGTCGACGCCGAGGCACCCATAAAGCCTAAGCTTTCATCATTTAGGTTTTGTCGACACCGAGGCACCCTAAAAGCCAAGGTTTTATAATTTATGGTTTGTCGACACCGAGGCATCCTAAATGCTAAGCTAGGAAGGAGAATTCTTAGTTGGTCCTAATCACTTGGCTCTATTGCCACCTATGGTTTAATGCAGCAAGAATAAAGGGGCAGTTGATCCTACTTAATTAAGTACTAAGATTCACGGAAAATTTCAGCATGACCTTTGCTGAAAATAGGACATATGGAGTACCCAAATTTGCCGGAACGGAAGTTAACCGACATTCCAACAAACTCAAGGGCCTCTCGGGGTACCTGCAAAATCATCACGACATGATGGTCAGAGACAAAACCCAGCAAAGTAGCAAAGTTACTGGCGTGTTTACCGAAATTGTTTTCTGTAAAATATGATCATCATCTTTACAAGTCTTTCTCAATGTGATCACAAGTAATTCAGAGGCATCACAAGTAATTCAGAGCATCACAAGGCATTATAGTAGTTCAGTACATGAACAAGTTTTACAAACCACATCAATATGTACTGTATTTCATTGTGGAGTGATATACAATATGTTACAGCAAAGAAGCAGCTTAATCCATGCCTCAGCTTACCAACAGTCATTACTTGTCAAATACAGAAGAAGGAACAGTTTAGTTGTGACATAGTTACTAATGATGACAGAATAAAGCAACACCCTGCACTAGCCTAAACAAACCAACACCAACGAGAAAATCTGGCAATTGTTGTTTGTGTGATTCTTCAAGACTTCGTCTTAATACATCTCATCTTCGATAGCCTAAATCTAAGCTTTGCATGGTGGGTTTTCAGCAGAGTTTATGATATAATTCAAGCAGGGTAATTCACAATGCAATAGAAAGGTTGCAGGGTTTCAATATGCAGTGACTGATGGAGATATGCCAAATGAACTCTGAACTAATCCAGATTTTCCTAGTTTCCTTCATGTAAATCCTAACGGCCATTTAAAGAACCATGACATGTGCCATTAACATACATTCCAGAATCATGAAAGAAGAGCATCTCTTGCTATGTTTTCTTCTCCACATACATGTTTTCATCTTCGACTTAACACCAAATTGGCTTCTCCTACTACTACTTAATTTTCTTCTTACACAACATAAAAAAAACTGATTTTTTTTCATCAAATTTGTTGTTCTAACCAATCATTTTTACAAGTAACAATAGCATAAAAACTGTATTTTTGTTTTCATCTACTAGCATATACTTAGAGCAGATCATCATGGCTGTCAACATTGACTGACAGCCTGATTATCCTGTTGCTGTAAGCTTGTAGCACAAAGTGCAGATGCAGATCTAAACAATAAAATCCTGGCTCATGTGAATGCCTCAATTAAGCAACACAAGTATACTCCCAGGGGAACTTTGCCAGAATATAATTAGATAAATTAAGCAGCAATATTACAGCAAGAATCCACCATCACTCCCTCCAAGCTACTAGCACTACAAACACACAGATTGGATGACCATGGTGGTGCTTAAAATCCACAACATTTATATGACTACTAGATAGACAGATGCATCTCTTGGCCAAGAGATTTCACACTTGAACAAATCCACAGGAAATCTCTCTTTGCAATAATGATAAACTGGGATTTGAGGCAGCAACAAACTACTACTTTCATTCGGATGATCCATTCTTTCATTCATATTTCAGGGCAGCAGCAAATCACACAAATATACGAGTGTCAAAGAATGTTGTTTCTGAAGCAACTAACCACAGGCATAAACGACGACTACACAAGGGGGAAAGTGGGGGAATCGATGGAGGCGCTCACCGTGGAGCTCGGGAAGGAGACGGCGAGGCCGAGGGTGGTCGGGGCAGCACGGATCGATGACGAGAAGCAGTGGTCGGTGATGAGGAAGAAGAGGTCGATGCGCAGCTCCTAGGCGATGCTTGCCTGACGACAGTCTGGGGGTCGGTGGCGGGGTGTGTAAGAAGCTGCGCTTGGGGAGGTGGATCAGGAGGAGGAACGGAGGCCGAGAGGGTGATTGAGGAGTGGAGAGGGAAGCTAGAGGCAGCGTAGCGATGGGTGAGGCAGCGCGGTGGGTCGGCGGCGTCATGATGGGTCGGGGGCGGGCGCGTGGATCTGGCGAAGGGAGGGAGAGAGGCCTGAGGGAGAGGGGAGCAAGTGGAGTGGGCAGGGATTTTAGTGGGGGGAAGGGTCAGCAATGGCGCATCCCCTAGAGGTGCGCCATTAGTAAAAAAATTTGATAGCAATGGCGCACCTGGCGGTGCGCCATTAGTAATCTTTTCATTGTATAGCAATGGCGCATCCCCTAGAGGTGCGCCATTAGAAATCTTTTTTTGGATAGCAATGGCGCACCCCCTTGCGGTGCGCCATTAGTAATTTTTTTTAGGATTTTTTGTTGCCTAGCGGAGGCGGCAGCTGCGTCTTGAACCCTAGGTCTCGCTCGGGAGGGAGGGAGGTGGGTGGTGCGCGCGGCCGATTCCGTTCAGGGGAACCGAGCGAGGAGCCAGGGGAGCATCACGGGGGTCATCGTGGCGATGTAAGCGAGGGGAGGTGCGAGGGTCGTCGGTGGGCCAGTGGAGGAAGTCTGCGGGGGTCGTCGGCGGTGGGCGGGGAGGTCTGAGGGGGTGCTTTCGGCGAGGGGATCTGGGGAGGGATAGCGATCGAGATGGAGGGGATCGAGATCGAGTGTCCTCATGAATATTTAATATTTTTTCATATTGAATATGAAAAATATCATCAATAAACATAAATAAATATTCATGAGGACACTAGAACAGAAGAAATATCATTTCAATATGTGAAATACAATCGAGAAATGAAGGCTACAATTTAAATACAATCGATCTTAGCTAGCTATCTGTTCACAATCTTCTTGCCCTTATTTTTTCGTAAATGGAGTTCTTCTCTTGAGCAGAGCGTCCTTTAGGTAGGGTGGTCCTGCTTCTTCTTGTGGTGTATGCTGCTACATCATCGTCGTCGTCATGTTCCATCTTCGGGTCGCCATACTTGTCGAAGTCTTGCTCATTGGCGACTCCATCCATTCCGATGATCTTCCTTTTGCCTCTCCTTGCGACAACACGACTGGGCTTTGACGGGTCGGTAATGAAGAAGCATTGGTCCACTTGGGAAGGCAGTACCCATGGCTTATTTTTTTCAGCGGTGGCGTTTACTTCGCGATCTTGGATTTAACCCGGGTATAACCATAGTGGTGAAATACCGGTCTTCTTTTATAGCGCTCTTGGCCCATCGACCACGGAACATCAGGGACCTTCTCTCCAGCGTAGCTCAGCTCCCAGATCTCCTCGATCCTTCCGTAGTATATGTCCTTGTTGTTACCGGTGTAGGATTCCATCGTTACCCCGGAGTTCTGATAACCATCGCTCTTCATGTCATTTCCCTCGTTGTAGAATGTGTAGCCGTTGATATCGTATGCCTCATACGTCATCAGGTTGTGCTCGGCGCCCTGTGACAAGGCGAATATGAGTTGTTCTTCCGCAGAAGAATCCTCATGTAAAGGGTACGACAGAAGCTTCTGCTTGAACCAACGCGTGAAACATGAGTTGTGCTCTTTGATTATATATCCGTCCGTCCTCTGTTGGCCTCGGTCATTGTACGTCTTCTTAATAAAGGTTTGGTGCTCTACCACCCAAGGATCGACCACGTCTATGTGTTGTAGCGCGACTAGGTTTGCTCTTTCAAAGTCGTGAGTCGACCCTCAAGTCAACATGCATTTCGCGGCGACCCTCACGGTGACCCCATCTAGCGAGCCTCCCGAGGTGCCTGTTGGCCGGACGAGATAACTGGGTTCTCGATGCCTCTAGATAATTTGTGCGATGGGAGATGCACTCTTGGTCAGAAGCCCACGGCTATGCCTCCCTCTGGGCGTGACATGTTGCGAGCGTATCCTTTGATGACACCATTCATCCTTTCGAGCGGCATCATGCTTTGTGCAGGAACGTCGGCCCGAGTTGGATGATATCCTGCATGATATGGACCAGCGGATGCACCATAACATCGAAGAATGCGGTAGGGAAGTACATCTCAAGCTCGCATAGTATCACCACGATCTCTTCCTGTAGCCTTCGAGTTGCCTCACGCCAACCGACTTCGAGAGATGACGTCGAAAAAGTTGCATAGGCCAAATAGCATTTCCGCGGACGTGCTGCGTCCATGATCCCATGGATTGCAACTGGAAGTATCTGCGTCATCGACCGCGTGACAGTCGTGAGACTTCATCCCACTGAACTCCTGCTTCGCTGTGTCTAGGTATCTGCTTATCTTCCCCGCGTAACCGTAAGGAAGTTTTACTCCTATGAGGCAGGTGAAAAACTGATCGATCTCCTCCTGACTTAGAGTGAAGCATGCGGGAGGGAAGTCATTTCCGATCTTCTTGGCCTTTTTGCCTTTGCGACGACTTTCCATGTCCTGCTTCGCCTCATCATCATCATCATTAGCGTGAAGCTCCTCCTTGATGCCCATTGATTTCAAGTCTGCCTTGCTTTCAGCCCATCTTTGGTCCTCTCTCGCATGGTGAGCAGGGTACCAAGTAGACTCTCACACACGTTCTTCGTGATATGCATGACATCAAGGCTGTGAAGCACACGGTGGATCTTCCAAGACGGGCAAGTCCCGTAAAACAGACCTCGTTTTCCATACCTTCAGCGATGGCTCTGGCGCCTTCGCTTCTTTCCTGGCTCTAGCGTCTTTTGCTTCTTTCCCGGCAGTGGGCAATCTTTCCAATTTTTCAACAGCTCATCTATTTCCTCGCCGCTCCTCGTACGCGGGCGTCTTCGGGGTTCGGTTTCACAATCGAACGGATCCTTGCGTTTTCTCCATGGGTCATCATCACGAAGCCACCTTCGATGTCCCATGAACCACGATTTCGAACCGGGATCTCTATCTAGCTGGCGATACGTTGTATCATCCATGCACTGACGCATCCGGAAAATCCGTGGACCACCTGCCCCGAGATATCCGTAACCGACATAGTCGTGCACTATCGTGAAACACTGCGGCTCTCATAGGGAAATATTCTTTCTGCTGCGGCGTCCCACGTATTGGTGGCGTTTTCCACAGTGTCTAGCTCCTCTTTCAGCAGCCCGGATACAGATTGATGTTGTTCCCTGGTTGTTTCGGCCCTTCAATTAGCATACTCATGTGAATATACTTCCTCTTCATGCACAACCAGGGGGAAGGTTGTACATCCACACAAACACAGGCCAGGTGCTATGTGTGCTTCTCTGGCTGCCAAACGGATTGACTCCATTGGTGCTCACGCCCAGCATGATGTTCCTTGGATCGTCCCCAAATTCTGGGTGTTCGAAGTTCAACGCTTGCCACTGGCTCACATCCTTAGGGTGACTCAGCATCTTGTCTTTTTTATTTATCTCCGGATCATTTTCGTCATCTTCTCGCTTCTTCTCCTCCCTATCCACGTGCCAGCCGGAGCTTTGCTAGCTTAGGGTCCACGAAATACCGCTGCAGATGAGGAGTGATCGGAAAGTACCACACCACTTTTCAAGGAGCTTTCTTCCTCTTGTATCGAGTGACGCCGCACACCGGACATATGGTAGACTCCGCGTGCTCGTCCCGATAAATGATGCAATTGTTCATGCACACATGGTATTTCACGTCACGGTAAATACAGAGGACACACGATTTTCTTCGCCTCCTCGAAACTGGTGGGAACTTGTTCCCCTTGGGAAGACGTTAGATGCGAGAATGGCATGTTCTCGTCGAAGCATCGTCGATCATTTTGTGTTTTACCTTCATCTCCGAGCCATGAGCGTTACTTTCGGTGGTATCCTCGGGCTGCATCCTTCATACAATGGAGTAACCGCGTCTATCTCCGGTTGATCCATCTTGGCTTTCTCTCGGTGCGGCTCTTGCGTTATCCGTCTGCTTGAGAAGCAGCTCTTGAATATGAGGGTCCTGCACCCAGCCCATCGATGGTCCATCATCGTATGCTCCGGCATCTTCATCTTCATGATCGTGCCCTTCGTCTTGATCTTCCTCATCATCATGTCCGGCATCACCGTCGTGATCATGTCCTGGAGATTCTTCATCTTCTCGCCCGCCCTCGCCGCGGTGGTTGTCTTGCTGCCCTTCCTCATTTCTTGCCCGGCCCCCATGGACGACTTCATAGTCATCTTCATCACCTTGCCACCGATAGCCATCCATGAAACCACGCAAGAGCAGGTGGTCCCGCACCTGCCCGGAATCCGGGTCCGCAATAAGGCTCTTCAGCTTGCATCTTCGACACGGACATCTTATCTCCGTCTCGTTCTTTTGAAGCATCTCGGTCTTCCGGAGCTCAAAGATCTATTCACGATGCTTTCGGTCATCATGCGGACCATGGTCACCTGCGGGGTAGAGTAAAACGATATCTTAAAACCAAGAAAAAATTTGGCATGACTTTCCGTAAAAATAGGACCAAACAGAATGCATAGTGCCAAAATTCTCGCCGAAACGGAAATGAATCAACATTCCGGCAAAATATTGGCAACTATCGCATTTCAAATACCGGTACCTGCAAACACAAACATATATGCAACACCACAAACATATGCAACATACATAGATCTTGCTAGGCCATAAAAAGTGCATGTGCACGTTGTTGGAGGGAGAAAAAAGTAGATCTACAACATGAAGAAAGCTTTCCCCTTACTTACCTATCAAAAAAAGGTAATTTAACCACTTAATTGGGATGAATCTATGGTACAAATGAGGTGAGGAGGAGGAGGCAGCCGAGACAAGCTTGGAGGAGGAGGTGGAGAGAATGAAGTGGGGAAAGTGAGTGTGTAGGTGGTTGTCCAAAATATCTAGCTGGTCCCAGGTTACTAATGGCGCACCACCTACAAATGCGCCATTAGTAACCACAGTTACTAATGGCGCACCTACCGTGGTGCGCCATTAGTAGTTTTGCAAAAAAATGATAGTAGTGGCGACCTTGGTGAGTGGTGCGCCATTACTAGTTAAAACTAGTAATGGCGCCTTTGTGCCTGAGTGCGCCATTAGTATTTTTGGAAAAATAAAAAAATATGTTAGTAGTGCCGCACCGTGGGTGTGGTGCGCCATTAGTGTCTATCACACTAATGGCGCACCAACACATGGTGCGCCACTACTATAGTAGTGGCGCACCACATGTGCAGTGCGCCATTAGTGTCCATATGATCTATAGCCCATTTCCTAGTAGTGTGAAGGTAAAGGGGAGGAGTTTGGAGGGAGAAAACGCAATGTAGACACGGAGATTTTTGGCGTGGTTCCGATAGGTGGTGCTATCGTACATCCACGTTGATGGAGACTTCAACCCACAAAGGGTAACGGTTGCGCTTGTCCACGGAGGGATCCACCCACGAAGGGTCTACGAAGAAGTAACCTTGTCTATCCCACCATGGCCAACGCCCACGAAGGACTTGCCTCACTTGGGTAGATCTTCACGAAGTAGGCGATCTCCTTGCCCGTACAAACTCCTTGGTTCAACTCCACAATCTTGACGGAGGCTCCCAAGTGACACCTAACCAATCTATGAGACACCACTCTTCAAAAGGTAATAGATGGTGTGTTGATGATGAACTCCGTGCTCTTGTGCTTCAAATGATAGTCTCCCCAACACTCAACTCTCTCTCACAGATTTGGATTTGGTGGAAAGATGATCTGAGTGGAAAACAACTTGGGGAAGGCTAGAGATCAAGATTCTTATGGTTGGATTGGAATATCTTGGTCTCAACACATTAGTAGGTGGTCATCTCTCAGAAAATGCATGGTAGAAGTGTAGGCACGTTCTGATAGCTCTCTCCTCGAATAAAGAGTGGGTGGAGGGGTATATATAGCCTCCACACAAAATCTAACCGTTACACACAATTTACCAAACTCGGTGGGACCGAATCATGAAACTCGGTCAGACCGATTCAGTTCAAAATGTGAGACCGGTCACATAAACTCAGTGGAACCGATTTCTGTAATAGGCAAACAGAGAGTTGGTCAGGCAAACTCGGTGGGACCGAATCGCTCATTTCTGTGAGACCAAAACGTTACGAAAGGGAAACAGAGAGTTTGCATTGCGAACTCGGTGGGGCCGATAGCTCATCTCGGTTAGACCGAAAGTTATGATGGGAAACAGAGTGTTTGGAATCCCATCTCGGTGAGACTGAGATACCTATCGGTGAGACCAAACTGATTAGAGTTTCTAGCTATGGCTATGTCAAATGAACTCGGTGGAGCCGGATAGATCAAATCGGTGGGGCCGAGTTTGACTTTTGGTGTGGGACATATGTGGATGTTAGAAAGTGGTTGAGGGCTTTTGGAGCATATCACTAAGAATTTTGAGCAAGCAAGCCATCAAGCAACACCTCATACCCTTTTAATAGTATTGGCTTTTCCTATGGACTCAATGTGATCTTGGATCACTAAAATGAAAATGTAGAGTCTTGAGCTTGAGCCAATATGTGTTCTTAGCATTTTGAGGGGTCGACATTCCTAGTCCATGCCATGCCAATCATTGAACTTACTGAAATGATCATCTTGAAAGAGCATTAGTTCAATGAGCTATATGTTGTTAGGAATTGCCAAAACCACCCAGGGATAGTTGCAATTTCACTATTTTTCTCAAGAGAAGCCACTAGTGAAACCTACGGCCCCCGGGTCTCTTCTTTATTATATTTGCCTTTGCGATCTATTTTCCTTTTTCTTTTATTTTTAGATCTATTAAACCAAAAATACAAAAATACCTTGCTGCACTTTATTTTATTTGGCATTCGATCTATCAATATTTAAAACTCTCTCACGTCCGTTTGCCAATTTCTGGCGCCGTTACCCGAAAGGGATTGACAACCCCTTTAATACGTCAGGTTGTGAGTATTTGTTATTTGTGTGCAGGTGCTATTTACGTAGTATTGCATGGTTCTCGTAGTGGTTAAGTAAACTTGATCTCATCACTGAGGGAAATACCTACCGTTGTTGTGCTGCATCATCCCTTCCTCTTTGGGGAAATACCGACGTAGTTCAAGCAAACATCACCCGGTATGCGGTGCATTGCGATATAAGATCAGACGAGATGACCCTGGTGATGTTGACGGCGAGCCCCAGGAAGACGGTTCCTGCCTAGGTTATGTGGTATGCTCCTATAATACAATGGTTGAAACATCTGTTCAGAAACAAAGAGCATGCCAAGTTGATGCGATGCCACAAAGAGGAACGTAAGAAAGACAGGAAGTTGAGAGCACCCGCTGATGGGTCGCAGTGGAGAAAAATTGAGAGAACGTGGGGGACTTTGCAGGTGACGCAAGGAACGTCTGGTTTGGTTTATGCGCGGATGGCATTAATCCTTTTGGGGAGCAGAGCAGCAATCATAGCACCTGGCCCGTGACTCTATGTATATATAACCTTCCTCCTTGGTTGTGCATGAAGCGGAAGTTCATTATGATGCCAGTGCTCATCCAAGGCCCTAAGCAACCCGGCAATGACATTGAGGTGTACCTAAGGCCATTAGTTGAAGAACTTTTGCAGCTGTGGAATGGAAAAGGTGTACGTGTGTGGGATGAGCATGAGCAGGAGGAATTTGACCTACATGCGTTCCTATTTGCAACCATCAATGATTGGCCTGCTCTCAGTAACCTTTCAGGACAAACAAACAAGGGATACCACGCATGAACTCACTGTTTAGATGACACCGAAAGTATATATTTTGACAAATGCAGGAAGAATGTGTACCTGCGACATCGTCGATTTCTTCCGACCAACCATCAATGTCGAAAGAAAGGCAAGAATTTCAAAGGCGAGGCAGATCACCGGAAGAAGCCCGCCATCCGTACTGGTGATCACATACTTGATATGGTCAATGATTTACACGTAATCTTTGGAAAGGGTCCCGACGGACTATCTGTTCCGAATGACGCTGAGGGACGCGCACCCATGTGGAAGAATAAATCTATATTTTGGGACCTACCCTATTGGAAAGACCTAGAGTTCCGCTCTGCAATCGACGTGATGCACGTGACAAAGAATCTTTGCGTGAACCTTCTAGGCTTCTTGGGCATGTATGGGAAGATAAAAGATACACCGGAGGCACGGGAGGACCAGCAACGTGTGCAAGAAAAAGACGGCATGCCTCCAAAGCAGTATGAAGGTCCTGCCAGCTACGCTCTTACCAAAATAGAGAAGGAAATCTTCTTCGAATGCCTGCTCAGTATGAAGCCCCCATTTGGCTTCTCGTCGAATATAAAGGGAATAATAAATATGGCAGAGAAAAAGCTCCAGAACCTAAAGTCTCATGACTGCCACGTGATTATTACGCAACTTCTTCTGGTTGCATTGAGGGGGCTTTTACCGGAAAATGTTCGATTAGCCATTGTGAAGCTATGTGCATTCCTCAATGCAATCTATCAGAAGGTGATCCATCCAGAAATAATACCAAGAATAAGGAGTGATTTGGCACAATGTCTTATCAGTTTTGAGCCGGTGTTCCCACCATCCTTCTTCAATATCATGACGCACGTCCTAGTTCATCTAGTCGACGAGATTGCCATTCTGGTGCCTATATTTCTACACAATATTGTCGGTGTGGAACGACACCTATGGGATCACAAGAATCCCTACTACGGTTGCCGGGGCACAGGGTTGCAAGAAGAGCACAGCTAGTAGACAGCACAAGGATCGTTTACCCGAGGTTAAGACGCGAAGATGCGTAAAACCTAGTCCTGCTTTGGTGGGTATATTTCTCAGAGTTCTTGAGCTCTCAAACTAGTTGTGGTCAGCGTGTGGTTCGAAAGAGCCGAATCCTTCTCCTGGTTGCCTCAGGCCTCCTTTTATAGGACAAAGGGGTTGCCACAGTGGCACACAGGAGGTTGAAATGTCTACAGTGGCACGAGGTTATCCCTCGTATTACAGGACAAGGTGCATTTAATGCATCGCTTAGGTGTCCTCTTGCTTTATCGGGGACGGGACGAGGCCCGTCCCATCCGTCGCTACTCCTCCTTGCTTTGACATGCGCCTCGGCCAGGGATACGTGCGGTGCCATGTAGGCAGGAAGGCAGCTGAGTTGGCGCGGTGGTGGAGCCTTCACGAAGATCTGCATGCCGCCACGCAGGCGCTTGATCAGTTGGCCTGGGGGCTGCATGTTGCCACGCAGGTGCCTGCCTAGCCGGTTGAAATTTGGCAGCTGCATGTGAGCAGCGGTGGAAGCTTGGTGGCGTGGGCTTGGCGGTTGCCTACTTGGCGTCCTTGGCGAGGGCCTTGCTTAGGGTGGCCCGCAAAGGTGCAACCCGATGGCGTCTTGTCGTCCTTGGCAAGGATCTTCTTTGGGGTGCAGTGGCCTTCCTCGGCAAGGATCTTGCCGAGAATCGTCGTCTTCTAATCCTCATATGATCTTGAATATGTCTTCACGGAGATCTGCATGCCACCACGTAGGTGCCTTCCGAGCCCTCGCCCCACGCTGATGATGGCGCTGGGGGCCGTGGGCTCAAGGGTGGCTCGCTCTATTGGTGCGGGGCGAGCTGTCCCGACAAGGGTCTTGCTGGGGCCGCTGAGGCCGCCCGGCAAGCATCTTGCCGGGGAACCTGCTTCGTCCATCTGCTCTTTGTGGTCTTGGCCTTGGCGTTGCTTTGATCGCCTTGGGCTTCGGTCTTACCTTGGCTCACCTTCCTCGTTGTGCTTGGTGTGGCCGTGGGCGCTGACTCGACTACCGTGCGAGGTAAAGGGGTGCAAATATCGCCCTATTTTTGTACACCGACGAAGCCCCGGGCCTGGGCCACACATATGCATCGACACGTTGTTGGGCCAGGCCCAAAAGCGGTCTCTGTGAGCAGGTGGGGACGGTTTTACCGTGTTAAGATTCTTCGCGCGCTCCGCCTCCCACGATCCGCGTGCGCGGCGCGGCGTGGAGGGGGTGTGCGTGACGTGGGCAGCATGCGTAGGGCGGTTTCCACACGCATGCATCACGTCGCAGTAAATGGGCAGTGCGCCCCGCGGCTTCCGCATAAAAAGGGATAATCGTGGGGGCACTGTTCCTTTTACCCTCCGCGCAAACCTCAATCTCGGAGACCTCCGCCCGCCTCCCTCTTCTTCTTCAAGCTTCGTTCTCGCTTGCCGCCGTAGTGCCTCAGCCGCCCTCTGCCCTGCCCACCTCCCCCAGCCATCATGGCGCCAAAATCCACCAAGGGCAAGGGAGTGGCTAAGAACCTTGATACAGCGGAGGCCGGGAAAGTCTTGTTGGCGGTGCAGCGGACGCGATCTGCCTTCTTCCCTCGGCGGTCGGCGTGTTCAAGCTTCGGGACTCCTTCAGCCCTTGTGGGGAGTGAGAGCGAGGGGAGAAGAATTCGGGAGCATCCGGCTACAGCGTCATCCGCCAAGCTAGCGCCGAGGCTGCCCCAAATCGGTACCCCTTTTTTGTTGATTATTTTTCTTGCGGGCTCTGTCCTCCCTTCACCGACTTCTTCAGCGACATCATGCACACCTTCGGCCTTCGCCTCCTGGATTTTACTCTGAATGCGGTGGCGTGCATGGCCCTTTTCGCGCATCTCTGTGAAGGCTTTGCCGTGGTGCACCCCAACACGGCGCTCTTCCGCCATTACTTCTTCCCTTGGATCCAAACGGGAGGCGCCATCTCGGGGTGCATCGCCTGGATCCGAAAAATCCAAGGGGCGTGCCGGAAGGCGCCATGAAGGAGAGGTGGGAAGAATGGCGGGGCGGTGGTGCTAGATCGAAGAGAAAGACCCGCCCGGCGTTCTGCAGTTCGCCGGGAGCCACCCGGTTGGCGGAAGCGGTGGAAGCGATGTCGGCGCCCGGCAGACGGAAAGCTCATGGTTGCCACCACCAGGATTCTCCGGCTTACCCGGGCCGAGCTCACTCTTGAGATGATCGGGCGGACTTCATCCGTCGCGGATCGCTCCTGCAAAACAAGGGGAGGCCGGCCTGGCTCTTCACGAACCCCGCCGACATCATGCGGCTCCGCCCCGGCCTCGACCACAACTTCACAGTGATGGCGCACGCCCATTTTTGCTAGCGGATCTTCCAGCTCGACGTGGGTCGCGACGGCGAGGTTGAGCGGACCGGCAAGGTCATGAGGGCTGCCGTGAAGGCCGGCAAGGTCCTCAAGGGGCCTCTGTTCAAGCTGCCGACGGGGGTGGTCCCATTGTGCAACAACTCGCGTCGGTCCGAGATCATCGCCATGATGCCGAATCAGAATGCCGCACGGCCCCATCCCGAGCTGGAAGGAGCGGAGGGCGCTGAAGTGCAGCAGTTCTTGACACCCTACATGAGGTGTATGTCAATGCCGATGCGGCGGTACCTTGTCGAGACACCTCCAGGCGGAGCTGGACTACATTGCCACCAGGACAAGGGAGGTGCAGCTTGCCAGGGAGGCCGGCAATGCCGGCGGAGTGGAGGACAAGGCCACAATGGCCGCAGAGGAGGAGGAGCTCGCCCGGTGGGCGGTGGCCGCCCGGGGGCAGCCGGCAATGGACGAGGTTCCTTTGGTTGAAGACGTGACCAGCGAGTCATCGGAGGAGGAGGCCGAGACCGCAGACCCGATGCCGCCTATAGGGAGGGGGCTAGTCCTGCGGCGGGCTAGTTCCGGCGAGCCGGTCCGGCCTGGCAGGGCTGCGCGGCCACAGCTGACCTTGGAGGGGCCCGGGCGCCACACGAGGGCCGCGACGGCGAAGAAGCCGGCGAAGGCCGCGGTGAAAAAGAAGACAGCCGCCCCTTCCTCGTCCGCGTGTGTCCAGACACCACCTCCTTCTCCCCCTCTGAAGAATGTTGATATGGAGGTTACTTTTGATTATGAATCCCTCAGCCCGAGGAGGAAGAGGAAGACAGCAGAGGAGGAGGCGGACGATGAGCAAGTATCTGGTTCTTTTCGTTATCTCTGCCTCCTCAATCTGTGTTGCTTGTCTTGACTTGCTTTTGTCTTTGTAGGGATGCGGAGACAGTGGCCCAGAGAGCGAAAAGGGCCAAGGTCTCGGCGGGTGGCCAGCCCCCAGCTGGTACTTCGAGGGCGCCGTTGGTGGTGTTGAGCAGCCCAGACAAGAGCCCAGCCAGAGCTGAGCCCAGTAAGTTCATCACTCTTCTCCCGTCGACATGTGTCGGGGGCACAACACCTTAGTCTTGACCTTGTCGGTATGCAGGAGGAGAGAAGCGGCGGAGGAGCCACAGAGGGCTACTTCCCAACACGCCCGCCCCATCGACCACGCTGCCCGAGGCGTCCCAGCAAGGCGCCGGGCACGGGACCACGCACATGGAGGAGGAGGAGGAGAACTTGGGCCAGGTGACTTTGCCTCGGCGCCAAATGTTGGCGGGAGGGGCTTCGCTTCCAGTAGGAATCTTGCTGCATGTAAGTCGTTCGCCATTTGTCCCTGCTTCCTTTTCCTTTCTAGTTTTTGGTCTTGGCCTTGCCTCACCCCCTTCTTCGGCGCCTACATTCCTCCTTGGTGAACCCATAGGATGTGGACGCCATCATCGAGGGCGTCACCAAGGCTGCTGAGGCGGACGCCGAGAGGTTCGCCGCCGAGGAGGCCGCCAAAGACGTTGTCGAGGATGCCGCCGAGGGGCCTACCGGGGAGGCCGACAAGGCTGCCGCTGAGGAGGCCGACAAGGGGCATGCCGGGGAAGCTGGTGGAACCGCTGCCGAGGAGGAGGAGGAGGAGGCTGGCGACCAGCCTTTCTCCTCTGCTGCTTCCGGCTCCGGCAAGTACCTGAGGGTGAGTGACGACTTGTTCGTCCACTTTCTGGGCGCGTCGAGCACCAGGACACCCGTTGAGGGAGAGGTGTTCGACGACGAGGTGCTTGCCGCTGCCCGGCTTGAAGTCGTCGACGAGCCAATCGTTGGCGGCGACGGTTCGCCGGAGGAGCGGCTCCTCCATGCCATGGCGCCCGGCTTCCGGAAGCTCGAGCGCTCCACCGCGCCCGCTGGACAAGGCTAAGTCCGGACGGCAGCGATGGTGGAGAAAGGCGGAGGCAGACCTCGAAGCGTGTTGCGGCGCAGGACTGGATTCTGCGAAGCCCAAGGAGCCCAAGGTGGCCCAGGGTGAGCAGGCCAAGCGCGACGTGGAGCTCACCATGAAGCTCGCCGATGTTGAGAAAGCTCAGGAGGCGGCAAAGAACTTGGCCAAGGCCGCCGAAGCCGCTCGGACCCAGCGCGAGGCCGCGCTGAACTCCCAGGAGGAGGACCTCGCTGCATGCGAGGAGAAGCTTGCCGCCATGCTTCACGACAAGGATGCAGAGGTGGAGAAGCTTGTCTTGTGGCAGACCAGTGAGCTGGAGTAAAGGCACAAGGAGGCACTCAATGCCAGAGCCCAGTTCCACTGGCAAGGTAGAAGGCTGGAGGCGGTAGCGCGACAGGCTAAGGAGCAGGCCACAAGCTGTCACGGAGAAGGACACGCTCAGCAGTGCCACAGCAGGCGCAGGCGCGGTCTTGACAAAGGCTGGGAGCTCTCAGGGCCAACAACTCTGTCAAGGACCTCAAGCTGAAGCTGGAGGGTCTCGAGAAGGCGCTGGAGGAGGCCAAGACTCGAGAGGGGACACTGGCCAAGAAGCTGGAGGCTGAGAAGCAGTTGCGGGAGAACGAGGGCCTCAACTTCACGGATCACGTGGCGGGCGAGAACCGTTGGCTCGATCGCCTCGCCACCGTCGCCAACCAGGTCGCCGCGCAGCTGGCCATCATGGGGATGCCGGACGTGAGGTATGTCGGGAGGCGGAGCGTGGCGCCAGTGCATCTGACCATGTTCTTTGAGAACGGCGTCGGCGCCTGAGTGGCTCCCACGGCAGCCGGGCGGCCTCAGCGGCCGACGAGTCCCGAGGTTTTCCATGCTGCCATGACCAAGGTTCTCACCAAGGTGGCGCCTTGGTACCCCGACCTCCACTTTGGCCTTGTATTTGGAGAGCTTGCGGAGGACCGACCTTCTTGCGCCCGCTCGAGCGCCATCGAGGCCATCATCAGCGAGTCGGCCAGAATTCGAGGTGGAGGGGCCAGCTTTGGGATTAGGCACCTCGTTTTCTTATCGCCGCTGCAGGTTCACAACCAAGACAATTGCTATCTCTAGTTAGAACCGCAGCAACAATTTGATATAACATAACTTTGCAACACTTTTTAGTATCATGCATGTTATTTTCCTGTTCGACTTTTCCTTGTATGTCCACCCTACGTCACTGGGTAGGCTTGCCGGCACGTAAACCCAGTGGCGCGCGTCGTGAAACGGATCCCCAGCAGCCTGCGGTGTGCTTGCTGCCGGAAAACCACCTTACCTCCCCGAGCCTTGGCCGCCCAAAGCATCGAGTTTGACTCGAGTCAGAGTCAGGAGCATTGCCAGGTGCGGAAGGCTACCCCGCCACTCTCGACGCGGCAGCTTTGAGCTGTTGAGCGGACTCGAAACAGAGCAAAGGCGTTGCCAATCGCGGGGGGAGGGGGGGGGGGCTTTGCGTGCAGGTTTCCCATACATAGGCCAGATCTCCGAGGACGATAACCTTAAGTGTAAAAGGAAATAATCCAGGGCTCTGAATGACTTAGGTTTTCTATTGCCGAGCCGGCGTCATTTTTCTAGCCACCTTCTTCTCAAAAACCGAAAGCGATGAAGAACTGCCAGGCTAACTACCAGACCAGATTCTCACAATTGCGCCCCCCTACCTGGCGCGCCAAAGATGTCGGTGTGGAACGACACCTATGGGATCACAAGAATCCCTATGGCCATTCTTAGGAGGCGCGAGGGTTGCAAGAAGGGCAGGGCTAGTAGACAGCACAAGGATCGTTTACCCAGGTTCGGGCCGTGAGGATGCGTAAAACCCTAGTCCTGCTTTGGTGGGTATATCTCTGAGAGTTCTTGAGCTCTCAAACTAGCTGTGGTCAGCGTGTGGTTCGAAAGAGCCGAATCCTTCTCCTGGTCGCCTCAGGCCTCCTTTTATAGGACAAAGGGGTTGCCACAGTGGCACACAGGAGGTTGAAATGTCTCTGATGTACGAGGTTATCCCTCGTATTACAGGACAAGGTGCATTTAATGCATCGCTTAGGTGTCCTCTTGCTTTATCGGGGACGGGACGAGGCCCGTCCCATCCGTCGCTACTCCTCCTTGCTTTGACATGCGCCTCGGCCGAGGATCGTCTGCGGTGCCATGTAGGCAGGAAGGCAGCTGAGTTGGCGCGGTGGTGGAGCTCTTCACGAAGATCTGCATGCCGCCAGGCGCTTGATCGATTAGCACAGGGGCTGCATGTTGCCACCGAAAAGTGCCTGCCTAGCCGGTTGGGCTGGCAGGTTGCATGTGAACAGTGGTGGAAGCTTGGTGGCGTGGGCAGCGGTTGCCTCGCTTGGCGTCCTTGGCGAGGGCCTTGCGGGTGGCCCGGCAAGGGTCCGGCCGTGGCGTCTTGTCGTCCTGGCAAGGATCTTCTTGGGGAAGTGCAGTGGCCTTCCTCGGCAAGGATCTTGCCG
The DNA here is from genome assembly GCA_021605145.1 of Aegilops bicornis. Taxonomy (NCBI): domain Eukaryota; kingdom Viridiplantae; phylum Streptophyta; class Magnoliopsida; order Poales; family Poaceae; genus Aegilops; species Aegilops bicornis. The sequence continues at coordinate 1,367,747 of JAHIAL010000011.1, forward strand.
AGAATCGTCGTCTTCTAATCCTCATCGATCTTGAATATGTCTTCACAAAGATCTGCATGCCACCACGAGGTGCCTTCCGAGCCACCTGGCCCCACACCGATGATGGCGCCTGGGGGCCGTGGGCTCAAGGGTGCTCGCTCTGTTCCTGTGAGGCGAAGCTGTCCCGGCAAGGGTCTTCTTAGGGCCAGCGGCAGAGCTGCCCGGCAAGGATCTTGCCGGGGGAACCTGCTTCGTCCCTCTGCTCTTTCTGGTCTTGGCCTTTGCGTTGCTTTGATCGTCTTGGGCTTCAGTCTTACCTTGGCTCACCTTCCTCATTCTGCTTGGTGTGGCCGTGGGCGCGACTCTGACTGCCCGTGCACAGGTAAAGGGGTACAAAAATGCGCCCCTATTTTTGTACACCGACAAATATGTTCCCCTTTGAGAGGTTCATGGGAGTCTTAAAGAAATATGTTCACAACTGTTCTAGGCCAAAAGGAAGCATCTCCACGGGCCATAAAACTTAGGAGGTCATTGGGTTTTGTGTTGACTTCATTCCTGACCTTAAGAAGATTGGTCTCCCTCAATCGCGGTATGAGGGGAGACAGACTGGAAAAGGCACGCTAGGAGCGGACTCAATAATATGTAGGGACGGGCATTCTTGGTCTCAAGCACACTAGACAGTTCTACAAAATTCTACCTTGGTCACCCCCTATGTCAATGAAGACAAGAATATTCTGCGCTCCAAACACCCGAAGCAGTGTGACGACTGGATTACATGTGAACACATGAAGACTTTCGGTAGTTGGTTGCAAACACATCTCATGGGTGACAACACTCTTGCAGATGAGCTGTACTCATTGGCCAGGGGACCATCTTCGACTGTATTGACTTACAAAGGGTACGAGATAATTGGGAATACATTTTACACGATCGCCCAAGATCAAAAGAGCACCAACCAAAACAGTGGTGTCCGCTTTGATGCAGCAACCAAGAGGGGAAATGACACATATTATGGTTACATAGTGGACATATGGGAACATGACTATGGACATGATTTTAAGGTCCCTTTGTTTCGTTGCAAATGGGTCAATCTGTCAGGAGGCGGGGTATAGGTAGACCCACAGTACGGAATGACAACAGTGGATCTGAACAATCTTGGGTACACAGACGAACATTCTTCCTAGCCGATGATGTGGCGCAGGTTTTCTATGTGAAGGACATGTCTACCAAACCGAGAAAAAGAAAAGATAAGCAAGCGAATACATCATATGATGAGCCAAAGCGCCATATAGTTCTTTCAGGGAAAAGAGACATCATGGGAGTGGAGGGCAAGACAGACATGTCTGAAGATTATGAAAAGTTTCATGAAATTCCTACCTTCAAAGTCAAGGCTGACCCAAGCACCCTGTTAAATGATGAAGATTATCCATGGTTACGGCGCAATAAGCAAAGGACACAAGCGAAGAAAAAGTGAAGACTTTCTCTCCACAACTATTATGATGATGCCTTTGATCTAGAATATCACTGCAGTTACATGTGAAGAAATGAAATGCCTTTTGTAACAGATGAGTTTCAGCACATGCTATGTGGGTGAAATGATGATACCATGCCAACTTTCAACCTTTTCAGAGTTCATTTGTAGTGCTTTTCAATTTCAGGGTCATTTAGCTCAAAAAAATCAGTAAATGCATGAAAATACCAAATGAAGGCAGAAAGGGTTGAAAATTTATGATGTGGCTTGAATGGTGCATTTTGAACACACACAAAAGTCTGGAGTTCAAATAATTTCAAAAAACTGAAATCCCTTTCTAACAACTGAGTTTTAAATAGAAATCTACGATACTTGAAGAGATTGTCCATTTTGTACATGAAGTGCATCTATTTTTTGCCATAACCCTCTCAAGTTTTTAGCACATGCTATGTGGGTGAAATGATGATACCATACCAACTTTCAACCTTTTTAGAGTTCATTTGAAGTGCTTTTCAATTTCAGGGTCATTTAGCTCAAAGACTGAACTAATAGCCAAAAGAATCAACTAAAAAGCTTTTATAAACTAATAATAATCAATAAAAATTAAAATTTGAAAACTAATGGCAGCAACAGAAAATTTATAATTTTTGTGACCTAAAGCAAAAAGAACTACTCAAAAACTCTAAGTATTTAGCTGTAAGTAGAAACAAAAGAAAAGAAATAAAGCAAAAAAATAAAACAAAAATACTGGAAAACATTTAAAAAAATGCCGCCTACTGGGCCACCACGGCATGCACACGACTAGAAACCCACACGCTAGTTGGGCCAGCATGCAGGCCCGCAGCAGGCCCAGTAGGCCCACAGGCAGAGAGAGTGTGTATAGGTCTGTAGGCCTGCATTAGAGATGATCTTGAAGTGGTGGGCGCAGCCGCGCTTATAAACCAGTGTCGAAGCCTCTCAGCTAGCGACGTGGGACAAAACATCCAACCGCACCGCGGCTGTGCCAGGCATAGGCCTTTGGTCCCGGTTGGTGGCTCGAACCGGGGCCAATGCCACCCTTTTGTCCCAGTTCGAGCCACCAACCAGGACCAATGCCACCATTTAGTCCCGGTTGGTGCCACCAACCGGGACTGGTCTCTGCTTCCCGCCCTTTGGGCTGCTGGAAATTGACCTTTTGTCCTGGTTGGTGGCACGAACCGGGACTAAAGGGGGCCATTCGTCCCGGTTGGTGCCACAAACCGGGACTAAACGGGTTTCTATATAAGACAAGACTTAGGAAATTTCCCCACCCCCATTCTTCTCTCAACGACGTCGCCAGGCTGCCGCTGCTGCCCTCGACGCCGACACACTCGTCGACGCCCTCGCTCTCGCCGGGCCTCCTCGCCATTGTTGTCATCGCCGAGCTGCCCCGACGCCGTCCCCACTCCCACTGTGGAGGTGAGCGCCTTGCGCCCTCCTCCCTCCTCCCCCACCGCCGCCCGGCGCTCTCGGCCGCCCCCACTCCGGCCGCTCTCCGGCCACCCGCACTCCACCCTCGCATAGTGAGCTGCAGCCACCCCGACCCCTTCCCTTGTCTTTGTCGCTTGCCCCCACCTTACTGATTGCCCGCCATACCCCGCCGCCACCTGCATATGCAAATGTTAGAATTTGCAAAAGTTAGAATTTTTTTATGTGTACGTATGTTCATATGCATATATGTATGTGTATATATGTGTGTGTGTATGTTTATATATGTATGTGTATATATGTGTGTATGTATATAGCATTTTTTTGTCCATGTATATATGTATGTGTATGTATGTTTGGATGGATGTATATATATCAAAAATATTCATATGATGATTTTTTTGTTCATAGAAATTAGTTAAAATTTACCAAGTTAAAATGTTCATACATTCAAAATGAGTTAAAAGACTCACTAAGTTAAAATTTACCCCCTCCCCGATAACTTCGACATGAGGGGGGACGTCGGACATGCATGAGAGAGGCGGTCCGCTCGCCCGACCAACTCTCGAGGCCACCCAACCCCTAGACGAAGAAAGAGCGGTGTCAATCTACCCCTCCGCCCTACCCGTAATTGTTATGTTCTTAGCGATTATTTTCCACAAAGTGTCCTCTCCTGAAAGTATAACCCCGATAATTAACTTCGACATGAGGGAGGACATCGTTCATGCATGAGAGAGGCGGTCCGCTCGCCCGACCAACTCTCTAGGCCACCCAAACCCTAGACGAAGAAAGAGCGTTGTCGATCTACCCCCTCCCGCCCCTACCCGTAATTGTTATGTTCATTGTTGTCATTATCTAGGTATATGTTTGTGCATATGATTCCTTGTTGTGATTAGCTAGGTCTATGTTTGCCACTAATTAATCCATCTCTCATGTTTGTATATTGCCATATTGTAATATTTGTGGAAACTATGGAAAGAGACTTAGAACAAGAACAGTTGTTGGGGATATAATCCTCGCCGAAGGTGATCCCTTGTCGTTTCTCAACGACACCGATGGTCAGGAAGGAGAGGATGATGGCTCCGGTGATCCAACAATGGAGGAGGAAGCAGATCATGATGGCTCTGGTGACCGAATGGCGGAGGGAGGAGATCATGATGACGGCTCCGGTGACCGAACGGAGGAGGGAGCTATTACAAAGTCCGGCGAGGTATATATATATATATATATATATATATATTAAGCCTATGCTGACATGATGCATTCATTTTTTTGGTATGTACAAATATTAACGCTTCTTTCTTCTTTTAGCCCTCCGGATCGAGCCAAACTTCCGTAAGGAGACGAGGCCCAAAGAAAATGTTACGCTAGGAAGAAAGGTTCATGATCACAGAAGTCGCGAACGATAGCCAACCGGTTGCTCCCAAGTGGACCAAGGACGCATTTGTACATTAGTGTGGAGTTGTTGTTAGGGACAGCAATGAAATAAGAGTAAGGACGACCCTGAAGTATCTTATGTCCAGGATAGACAGAGAGATGATCTTTGGACCTCGCTGATGACAAATTTTGGCCTATCGCCAGAGGAGGATCCGAATAACCCAGTTATAGAGCGAAAGGTCAAGGTGTTTGCTCTTAAGAAGATGGTGGATCTATTTAGGAACTAGAAGAAAGAGTTGAACACAAAGTTTGTCGACAAAGGGAAGACTCCAGAATTCACCAGTCGATATGAGAAGATAAGAGATCATTGGCCCGCATTTGTGGCCTACAAGAAATGGGAGAAGGGTATGAAAAGATCACTGACAAACAAGAAAAATGCTGCAAAGAAGAAGTATCACCATCACACGGGGTCAGGTGGCTACTACAAAGCCCGGTTGTTGTGGGACAAATATGAGCAAGACCTGCTTGCTAAAGGGGTCCAACCAGCGACATTGAACTGGCCAGATCGTTCAATGACTTGGTTATTCTGGGTTGGGGGAAATTAGGACCCGGAAACAGGGGAGTGTCGTTGGGCGGACGAACAACTTGCAATACCCATCAAGAAGCTTCAGGCAGCAATCAAGGCAGCGCAGGAAGGGACGTTCATTCCCGACAGAGAGAAGGACGAGATGACAGAGGCCCTCAGGAATCCTGAGCACCCTGGACGAACACGAGGCACACCAGGCTCCGTTTCGTGGGTGCATGGGTTTCCCAACAGCGGTGATTACAGAAGCCGAGAGAGAAAGAGGAAAGTGGAAGTGAGAGAAATGTAGAAGCTCAATGCAAGAATAGCAAAGCTAGAGGAACTTGAGAGCTACCAAGCTACCAGCCAACCATCTCAGCCAAGAAGATCCTTGCTTCGACGCTGCCCCAGAAGCTACCCCACCATCTCAGGGGAGAAGCAGCGTGGCTTCCACGGAGCTCGTTCAACCTAATTTCACGGCTCCTCGCTACCCTGTGGATACTATCACGGAGGCCGAACATTGCAAGCTATTGACGAAATGCTAGAACCTGACTTTGAAGGCGGCCGTCGGCTCTATTGTACCTCGTCAAGATGAGGGAACTTTTCATTGCCGTAGGATTCCACATGGCTATGCTGTTGTGACGGTGGATGAAATAATGGAGGGATTTGAGGAGCTGGAGCTTGACTACCCTACAGGTGAAGGGGAGGATCATCTGGTTTATGCTTTAAGGAGTACATGTCTATGGAGGAAGGAGTACATCAAGCTTACAACTGGACGCCCCCTCCTCCTCCTCCTCATCCGGTGAGTCAGGGCACTCCACCTCCTCCTCCTCCTTCGGCGAGTGACTAGGGCACTCCGCCTCCTCCAGCGTGTGAGGGCACTCCTCGTCCTCCTCCACCTCCTCCGGCGCGTCTGAGCACTCCGCCTCCTCCGGCGTGTCGTGAGACTCCACGGCGTCGACAACAGTAGAAGAGAGGCCTTGCTGCTCACGCGGCTAGCGATTACAAGCATAGGCGTGAAGAAACTCAAATACGGTCCATGTCTCAAGGCTCCGGAAAAGTTACCATATGAGAGGACCGACGAGGAAAACACGGACATCTGTGGTGCCAAAGTGAGGTACCATTTTGCACAGAAACCTACACCTCCGAAGGAAACGATAGATCCTGTTAAAGTGAAGCGCACTATGGATGCCCTGACGCGACCACCACCCCCTCCGCCGGATTCCATCTATGTCTGCTATATTAAAAAGACATATGAAGATGCGCGACGGTCGGGAAGTACTTCCAGTGATGCAAGATCAGCACAACGAAGAAGTGGGAAAACAATTCCCCAGCTCGGCGAACATGTGAAGCAATCGTGCCCCCACTCAAGGTGTCCAGCGATATCGTCGCTAATCATCCGGGGGTACTGCCCGGTACCAATCTTGGTGATTACCTGAGCGATGATGTAGAGTTTGAAACGTTAGAGGTGGTAGAGATCTTCAAATACAAGTACGGGACGCCTCTCGTCAAACCTGATCATCCTCCTCTATCAATGATGATGCGAAGATTGCATGAATGGTACATGGATACCTGCAGGAAGTCTGGGATGGATAGTTTGATGCTGAGCATTAAAGAGGAGCACAGCCTCGTTGGAGCTGAGGTGATGCCTGTTGAATTTGTGGAGTTATTCCAGTTATTCAATCAAGATGCCCTTGACAAACAACTCATGACTTTCTACTGTCTATAAGTGTTACTTCTATAATTAAGTCTCTATAGCTCAGCTCTTTCATTGCATGTATATATAATTATCCTCACTATATTATGCAGATTGAAGATTGTCGAATGCAAAAAAGCATAAATCTATGACATTGGGTTCATTAACCCAAATACCATAAATGAACGGTCGGTTAAAAATAGAGTCAAAGATACTGAGGACAACTTGCTACAATCGTTACTTCGAAATCAAAGCAAAGGGAAAATACTCTTTCCTTACAACTTCAAGTGAGTGTTGCTGTCTTTTGCATATTCGATTTCTCTTACTCAAGGTTATAGTAATGTAATTGATGAGTGATGCGTGCGCAGCTTCCACTTTATTCTGCTAGAGATTATGCTTGATCGGGGAGTAGTGACTGTCTTAGACTCGAGACGTAAAGATCCCCAGGACTATGTGGACATGACTGAAATGCTCTAGAAGTAAGTTCAATCAAACATTATCGCACCATATCGGCAACTTTGTTCATTTCCTGATATCGAGTAATTATTTTCTTTGTTTGTCAGGGTTTGGAAAGAGTTCACCGGAATGGTTCCGGGACTGCCGAGGTAGCTGCGATTTACACACCCAAAAGTAAGTAGTACTAGCTAGTTTCGTGCATCTCTCATTGATTCTAGTTTCATCAATACCATTTATCATGCTTGATTATCAGTTTGATTGAACTCTATTTCTTGTAAAGTGCTTGTGGCAGGAAGGCGGGAATAATTTATGTGGATACTACATTTGCGAGTTCATCTACAACGCGACCTCTCAGCGGGGCTACTCTGAAAAAATTATGAAGTACGTAAACAATAATATTCACAGTTTTATTTTATTACCATCAATTGTATTGAGTTTCATTCATATATATGTATTGGCCCCCTTCTTTATATTAGATGTTGCAGATGCGGGATGAAATCCTACCACATGAACGCATACGAGCAATTCAAGAGGAATTGGAAGGATTCTTTCTTGACCATGTCATAAATGAGAAGGGAAAATACCATGTGGAAATTGAAATGGATTTTAGATGTTAGGGACAGTAAGAGATGTTATATTGTATATATGTAGTAGCGTCAGATAGGTTCGAAACAGAGGTCACTTCTGACTGTATATGTTCATGACGATCTTGTGTAGTTAATGGTGTCGGATTCTGGGCTTTGCAGACCCAAGAGAGGTTCGAACTCAGGGGCGTGGGCGAAGAACTCAATCTCCCCAGCCTGCCAACTAGCTGCTCTCACAGCCTAGCTTGATGAACAGGAAGGAAAGGGGACTCAGCAGTTCTCCCAGGTTCGGGCCACCTTGCGGTGTAAAACCCTACTCCTTCTTTGTAGTGGATTAGCATCGAGGTGGGCTGAGGATGAACTGGTACACAGGAAGAACAACTTGAGGAGGTGTGCTCTTGTGTTGGTGTGAGCTGGTGAGGGTTCGGATCCCCTTCTCTATGGTGGTGGCTAACCTATATTTATAGTGGCCTTGGTCCTCTTCCCCCAAAACGAAGTCGGGAAGGGATCCCACAACGACCAAGTTTGAAGGGAGACAATAGTACATCTTATCTTGACGAAAGGTGGTCTTCGCCTGCAAAGCTTCTGGCTGTGACACCGTGGTGGGCTTGGCGATGACCTCCGTCCTACCATCCTGGCGGTCTTGGTCTTGTAGCACGGAAATGGAACCTTTGGCTGATTCCTCGGGACTCCGCGGCCTGCGCTTGCCTCTTTAGCTCCAAAGAGGAAAACTGCTATACTGTGCCCGCCTGGCCTTGGTCTACATGGCTTGTGTCACCTTAACATCGTGAGGTGGGAATCTGCATAGGAATCTCCGCTCCTCGGGAGCTAGCCTAGGGAGGCCTCTCCTTCTGGAGGTCTTGGTGTCGTCTGCCTCGCGAGGCTTGGCCCCTCGCGAGGGTCTTGCGTTGTCGATGCTGAAGATGGGCCATACCAGGCCGCCGATCGAGCCACACCGTGGGCCGCAGGCAGGCAAGTCCGGATACCCCGGTTCCTAGGATCTCGAGAGTAGCCCCCGGGCCCAAGGCGCGCTCTGATTTGGCATCTGGGCGAAGCCAAAGGGCAAGGGCGAAGCGCCATGGGCCCCAACCACCTGCGGACCCGATCGACACGTGGCATTTGATGGGACGTGGGCGTCCCCGCATTCCCACGCAGCCTCGGCAACCGTTCGACTTGACAACTGCCTGCTGCATGCAAAAGATCATCATTACTGGGGATCGTGGAGGCTGGCAGTTGGCCTCCCTCTGCCTATAAATGGGGGGAGGGGTTGAGCCCCCTGCTCATCTCTGTCTTCTCGCTGCTTGCTCCTTGTTGTTCCTTATTTCCTTCCTGTCGCATCGAAGCACCCATGGCGCCGATAAGGAGGTTTTCCGTGGCGGAGAAGGGGAAAACCCCTCCGGAGGAACCCGGGCCACTGCCGCCGAAGAAGAGGGTCGGCCGCTCCCGTGACGCCATCGGGGGCGAGGTGGCCTTGGCCTTGGCATGAGTGGGCTCCACCGGGCTTCCCGATCCCTATGTATGCCCGTGCGTAGAGACCTGGGCACGGGGGCAATGCCCAGCGCCATGAGGGTTAGGGGCGCGGAGGAAGAGCGGCGGTGGTTGCACGACCATCCGGATCACGCCCCCATGCCTAAGGCATGGCGCGCGAGTTTTGGTGTGGGCGGCAATGCCGCCGCACACATGGATCCAGCTCCCGCGGTTCTTTTCAGAGGAGATACCACCAAAGGGGCCCGCTGAGCTGTGGATGCAACACGCCAGGTGTTGCAGCCAAGCTACTGAAGCGGGGGTCGAGGTCGTCCCCACGAGCAACGTCTTCATGACCCGTGAATGGGGCGAAATCGCCCGCGCCTGCTCCCCAGAGGGGGCTCTCGCCATCTGTCGGGGATATACCCCGCGATATGACCCGGCCAAAATCATAACCCGGCTGGGACTTGATAACCCGGCAGGTGTTAAGTCAGATGATAACCCGGTAGGTGTAAAGTCAGATGATAACCCGACAGGTGCTAAGTCAGATGATAACCCGACAGGTGTTAAGTCAGATGATAACCCGACAGACAATCATAACCAGCGGACAATCATAACCCGTGAGCAGTGATAACCCGACAGACGGTCATAACCGGTTGACACCTTAACCGGCGAACATAGTCGCCTGGGGTTAATAAGCCCGAGATGTTATGAAGCCCAAGACATTAAGAATCCCATGAAGAGAAGTCAGAATAGTTGAAGTCTTAATCCGAGTTGGACTCTACATGTAACCCGCCCCTTCAACTTATATAAGGAGGGGCAGTGCACCCAAAGAGGGGGGGGGGGAATAAGCTTAAGGGTTAGACATAACTGGGAGAACCGGTTTACGGCGACTCCCTTATGATGAGAATGAGACCTAACCACAAACAGCATGTAGGGCTATTTCCGGATGATGTTTCCCGGGGCCCGAAGCTGTCTAAACCCTTGTCTTGTGTTGCGTTTCTCGACCGCTCAACCCCTCTCAAGCTACCACATAGATGCGTTTGCCTCACGACTAAGTCCTCACACTAGGACATCTGCCGTGACAATTCCATGAAAGTTGGCGCTCACCGTGGGGCGAGTGCACGATGGTGTTGAGTTCTTGAAGGGATCTCTCATAAGGATCGAGGAGCTCACAATTTTCCCGATGAAAGAGCCAGTTCAAAAGGATTTGCATCAGTTTCAAGTTCATCAGTCCAGATTTATCTGTGAGATTTAAGGTGAAAGAAAAATTAGGGTTGCTACCTGTGCACCGCCGCCAGCATATACGGCGGTTCATTCAACCAAGGCCAGATTGTTTTTCCTGCTACCGCCGAGACCAGACAGATATCTGCCACCAAGTCATCAGGCCACAATAGCTGGTAACGTAGTATTTCATTGAAGATCGGTTGTACGAGGTGCAGCCGTTGTCGCCGCTATAGCACCATATACAATCCCGAGGAGACTAGCGCCGCTGATACTACGACTTATCATAGGAAACAGAGCCAAGTGCTACGATGATATCCACGGGCAACTGCTAGTGCTAATGGAAAGACTAGTACATCCGTTTTTTGTGCGGGATTACCACATCCACGCGGGCGTCCTATCAGAACGAAGAAAGATCAATACTTACTACAGCTGTGCAGACTCATCGGGTCCTTTCTGAGCCGGGGAAGAATTGTCAATGACCAGGGGCCGAAGAGGAATACGGACTCGTCAACTTGACTCCGAGCCGCTTCTGATTAGCGTGGTCGCCGAATCATTAAACCGCCCCTGCCTTTAGTCTGCGCCAGGTCGCTGCCTGGCGGCCCCTGCGATACTAGCCCACCGTCGCGGACGCGTGTTACAGAGTAGTCGTTGGTTCGCCACCCGCGGTCGTGGCTTGACTCCGCCGTTTCTTCTTCCACGGATGCACCGAGAGCCACCAGCACAGGTAGTCTCTACTGCGGAGATGAGCCGGCTCGGCTGCCCTCTGAACCGCGCTGCACCCGATTCAGCCCACCTCTCGCCGCCGTATGCTTCTGCAGTGCTGAGCCGCCTCGCCTTCTCAGCCGTGGCTGGCCTCGCCTCCCGCCTCTACTGCGTTGACGACCCACCGTTGCTTGGGCCCGATTCTGTAAAAGTTGCGCCCTCCACCGAGGCACCTCGACTGTCGATGCCACCTTTGCTGGTCCTGCCTTTGCACCGAGCCGCCCATGCCTCACCGGAGCTGCCGAGCTCACGCGCCTCTAAACTGCCATCGTGAGCCTTGACGAACGCCTCGTTGGAGTCGCCGTAAACCGCCCCTACCGCCGAGTGATGAGACGGTGCCGCGGGTGGTCCGCAGTCGCGCCCCGCGCCGCCGCCTCCTTGAATCGCCGTTTGCAACCACGGTGGTTATAGCCATGGCCGCAACCGTGTGTCTGAGCTACTGCTATGGTGTATCGCTGGAACAGTCAACAAAGCCGCCCCGCTAACCCTACCGTCAAACCGTCTTTGATTTTTACCACGAGCAACCACGACAGGGCCATCAAGTTGTCTTTGTCGACCCTCTTCCGTTGCATCTCTGAGCCGCCGTGGTCCGGCGCCTCCAAGCGGCACCAGTCCTCGTTCCTGCGCCTGCCTCCGAGTCGCCGACTGACATCGCCAATGAACCGCCGCCCGATCAAAACCCTTACCCCGTGTTGCCGCGAGCTGCTCTCACTGTCGGTGTCAAAAACGGCGGATCTTGGGTAGGGGATCCCGAACTGTGCGTCTAAGGTGGATGGTAACAGGAGGCGGGGGACACAATGTTTACCAGAGTTCGGGCCCTCTCGATGGAGGTAATACCCTACTTCCTGCTTGATTGATCTTGATGATATGAGTATTACAAGAGTTGATCTACCACGAGAACGTAGAGGCTAAACCCTAGAAGCTAGGCTATGGTATGATTGTTGTTGTCCTACAGACTAAACCCTTCGGTTTATATAGACACCGGAGGGGGCTAGGGTTACACAGAGTCGGTTACAAGGGAGGAGATCTACATATCCGTATTGCCAAGCTTGCCTTCCACGCCAAAGAGAGTCCCATCCGGACACGGGTCGGAGTCTTCAATCTTGTATCTTCATAGTCCAACAGTCCGGCGAAAGGATATAGTCCGGCTATCCGAGGACCTCCTAATCCAGGACTCCCTCAGTAGCCCCTGAACCAGGCTTCAATGACGATGAGTCGGGCGCGCAGATTTGTCTTCGGCATTGCAAGGCAGGTTCTTCCTCCGAATACTCCATAGAAGATTTTGAAAACAAGGATAGTGTCCGGCTCTACAAAACAAGTTCCACATACCACCGTAGAGAGAATAATATTTCCACAAATCTAATCTGCTGACACGCTTAGCAGCATGACATCATACCACGGCCCGATCATTATTCGAACCGTTTTTCTTCAACCAGCCACTGCAGATATCGCGAGGCGGTTTCCTTGGCACGTCTTGTCAAATCGGAGATCGTGTCCCCTTATCACGGGATTCTCATCAATACGGGTGTGGGTAATCCAACCGCGCCATCAATTACGGCGCTTGGGTAATAAGGGATTTTACCAGGTGAGTGGGGAGGCGCATCGCCTCTTCCGCCCTTATAAAGGGACACGGACTCACCCTTTTTACCCACGCCTTCTCCCTCCTTGCTTATCCATTCTCGCGCACTCGAGCTCCAGCACCCAAGTTCGCGTTTTTCTCCTCAAACCACTTCAAGCATGTCCGGAGTGGGAGGCAAGTGGATGGTCTCCTCCGTCACGGAGGAGAACATCACAAAGCTGCGGGGAGCCGGATATCTGGCCGCGGACATCGCACACTGGCTGCCAGATGCGGGGCAGATCATCCCTACGCCCGAAACCCATGAGAGGGTGGTTTTCCTTACCCACTTTGTCCGCGGACTGGGATTTCCCCTCCACCCGTTTGTCTGCGGGCTCATGTTATACTACGGGCTAGATTTTCACGATCTGGCCCCCAATTTCATTCTCAACATCTCGGCGTTATGCTTAAATGCCGCTAAGGCCTCTGCATCCGAACAGTCGACAATTTGGTTCTTCTTGGTTAGGAACCTGGTCCAGAATTTCCTGGCCGATTCCCCTGGCTACTGAGTTATATGACTTAAATCGTCAGTATCTGGCGATTGCAAATAAGTGCCCTGGAAATTATCCAGGAATGCCTCTGCCAGGCTCTCCCAACTTCCGATGGAGTTTGCCGGCAAGCTACTGAGCCAATACCGAGCCGGCCCTTTGAGTTTTAGCAGGAGATACTTGATGGCCTGTAGGTCATCCCCGCGGGCCATGTTAATGTGGAGGAAGAAGTCTTCTATCCATACCTTGAGGTCTGTAGTACCATCATATGATTCAATGTTTACGGGTTTAAACCCTTCGGGAATTCGTGATCCATTACTTCATCGGTGAAGCATAGGGGTGTCTTGGCGCCTACTGCTGGGCTGTTACCAGCCGCAGTTCATACGAGTCTTGTCTGCCGTGTTCGGCTTGGCCGGATTTGCTTTTAGTGTATCCGGCGTGACGATCATCGTCTTGTGTTGGTGCGCGCCCCCGTGATCTGTAGATCGATCTTGCGTGTTTTACCTTGTTTTCCAATACATCTCGCAGGTCCCTCGTGTTGCCCCGGGCCTTGGTATTTTTGTTTGGGTCGCGGCGGGGTGCGGGCTGGATTTCAGGCTGAAATGCCTCTCTGTCTCGGCCGCGAGGTGGCCGATCAGCCGCATCATACGCTGGTGATGTATGTTTCAATGCTTCCTCCTCGAGTTGGGGTAGCAACCTGCGCTTTGGGTAACTCTTGGTTGGGCGCTCAAGTTCATATTCCTCGGCTGCCAGGACTTCAGTCCATCTATCCGCTAGCAGATCTTGGTCAGCTCGAAGCTGTTGTTGCTTTTTCCTCAGGCTGTTTGCTGTGGCTATAAGCCGGCGCTTCAAGCACTCCTGCTTGACAGGATCCTCAGGCACGATAAATTCTTCGTCTTCGAGGCTTACTTCCTCTTCGGAGAGAGGCATGTAATTGTCATCCTCTGATTCTCCGTTTGCTGCCTGTTCCGGAGGGCTAGCTTGTTCATCCTCCCGCTCGAGGTCTGGCTGGAGGGGATTATCGACGTCTTCGGCACTATCCGGAGCGTTATTGTCTATTGTGCCGGTACCGCTGCTTTTGCTATGGCGAGACTTAGAGCAGCGCCGCTGACGTCGGCGCTTGGGTTACTTTTTCGAGGGATTATGCTCTGTTGTCTTATAGCCATCTCCTTCTTTGGGGGTGTCCACCATGTATATATCATATGATGAGGTGGCGGTCTAGCGCCCAGTGGGCTGTGGTTCTTGTTCGTCTCCTGCATCGTCGTCCATACCGTCGATTTCTTTGGAGTCGAAGTCGAGCATGTCGGTTAAATCGTCGACAGTTGCTACTAGGTGTGTGGTGGGTGGGGAGCGAATTTCTTCGTTGTCCACATCCCATTCTGGCAGGACATAGTTCGGCCAAGGTTCTCCGAGACCTTAATGAATTTAGTACATCGCCAAAAGGCGAGTGCTGAAAGATATCCGCAGATTTGATAGGCACGGACGTAGGCGGCTCGGAGCCCGTGGCCAGGGACGAATCCAATGGTTCGGCAACACGACTCTCGTAAGGGGTGAAGTCAGTATTTGGCTCTATCACCACTGAGAGTGCGGCCTCCATGGCGGGGTCTATCCACCCGTCCTTGTCTGGCGCAATTTGTTCCGGATTGAGGGCTGGAGTAGTTGCAGGTGTGATCTCCCGAACACTGTTCGATGGCAGAGTTACATCATGCTCGTCGTGATTGTGCGGCGCACCCGACATGGGTTCGAATCCGTCGAAGATCAAGTCTCTGCAGATGTTGGCAGTACAAGTTCAAGTTTCCGAACCTGACACGATGGCGGGGCATAGCTCTCGATCTGCTCGGATGGCCAAGCGAAGTTGGCCCGCAGCATCTGAAGCCGCCGAATCTGAAGATCTGTCGGGGAGGAAAACCTCACCACTGGATCGCATCGTTCTTGATGATTGAAGGAGCCATCAAGCCTTACGGTGGCAGCAGTGGAACTCTCAATGAAAGCACCAATGTCGGTGTCAAAACCGGCGGATCTCGGGTAGGGGGTCCCGAACTGTGCGTGTAAGGCGCATGGTAATAGGAGGCGGGGGACACAAGGTTTACCCAGGTTCGGGCCCTCTCGATGGATGTAATACCCTACTTCCTTCTTGATTGATCTTGATGATATGAGTATTACAAGAGTTGATCTACCATGATATCGTAGAGGCTAAACCCTAGAAGCTAGCCTATGGTATGACTATTGTTGTCCTACGGACTAAACCCTCCGGTTTATATAGACACCGGAGGGGGCTAGGGTTACTCAGAGTCGGTTACAAGGGAGGACATCTAGATATCCGTATTGCAAAGCTTGCCTTCCACACCAAGGAGAGTCCCATCCAGACACGGGACGAGGTCTTCAATCTTGTATCTTCACAGTCCAACAGTCCGGCCAAAGGATATAGTCCGGCTGTCCGAGGACCCCCTAATCCAGGACTCCCTCAGTAGCACCTGAACCAGGCTTCAATGACGATGAGTCCGGCGCGCAGATTGTCTTCGACATTACAAGGCGGGTTCCTCCTCCGAATACTCCATAAAAGATTTTGAACACAAGGATAGTGTCCGGCTATGCAAGACAAGTTCCACATACCACCGTAGAAAGAACAACATTTCCACAAATCTAATCTGCTGACGACTTTTCATAATGTGTCACACCACGGCCTGATCATTATTCGAACCGTTTTTCTCAATCAGCCTGCCACTACATGTTTTGCGAGGCGATTTTATTGGCACATCTTATCGAAGTAGAGATCATGTCCCCCTTATTATGGGATTCTCATCAATACGGATGTGGGTAACCCATTCGTGCCCGTTGGTATGACTCCTCTATTTTAGACAAGTCCCAAACGGCCACAAGGAGGACTCTTGATGTTCACCCTCTTTATAAAGAGGCCAAGGCCTGTCCTTTTTCTTCTCGCCAGGTCCGCCGGGTTGGCATGCTGTCAACCTGACGCGCCCATCGGCCTCCACTGTGGCCTCGTGCTTTCATTTTGAGTGCGGCCCGACCACCTCGTCAATTGCTGCAAGCCACCGTCGCCCTCGCACTTTGCCTTGTTTGTGGACGGCCTTAGCTGCCGCATTGCTTCTGTCGCAAAGTCACCAACGCAATTCCGTTGTTGCGTTGGATCAAGCTGGCCGCGCAGCATGGCCTTGCTTTGCCTGAACCGCCACTGCCGTGGTGTACTTGGTCTCAGTGTTAAGCCGTTCCGGACACGACTCCGGGTTACCATCGCCTTTTCTGGGATCCGGCGTTGCCGAGCCGCCTCCGCTCGACCTCGACTTGAGCAGCCACCGCGGCCCCGAGTCGCCATCGCCACCCCAAGCTTCTCCTAAGGCGCCTTGGCCTGGGCGTTTCCTTGATCCGCCGTCTCTGGCCGAAGCCGCTGCGGGCAGACCCGACTGCCTTCAATCTGACCCACGTTGGATCCCCGTACGCCGAACCGCCGAGGCCTCGCTGACAATTGAGGTAGCACCTCTTCATCCGCCTTGAGCTGCCGATGCCTCTCCAACCAGCCGCCGGTCGAACAGCCACGCCGGTCCCGCTTCTAAACCGCCCGGTCACCCACGCTGCAGCTCTTGTCCCGTGCACTTGTACTGATTGAAAAAAAGGGAGACATAAGTGACTCGGCTGGTCCAGGGGTCTCCATCTTGTTCATTATATCCCAGGTGACCTCACGAGTGTGAGACAGTTCACCGATCCACTCGGAACAAATATGAGGTTATATTTTTTCTAAAATACTTGTGCCAATGCAACTTTCATTGAACATCTTACTTTTGACTTGTATTATACTGTATACACAGGTCAATCCGCTAATGGCTATTACACAAAGATGGTCGCTGTCACGAGAGGCCGTGCCAGTCTTCGCCCTGCCAACAGTGCCGCACCTGTTCGCATGAGTGGTTTAATAAGCACACACAAGTCGTCCCTCCTGTAGTCTGGTTTATTCCAACAATTCTGAAGCAAATTATATTAGCAGCCTCCGTCTACACCGAATAGCTCAATGGACAGGTGTACAAATCGCCACCGCTGCAGTTTGAGTAATTTCAACAACCAGCTGGGAGGAACCATTGGTCGGATTACAGACACAAATCATATGGGATCATTTATAACCCGCCGTGGTCAACCTCAACCTTTCGTGGATTCACATCGCGTTCTCAATGCCAAGGATAAACAAGGAGTGCTGCGAAGATCATCAACTCACTACCTTGCCTATAGCGTCAACATATTACGGCGTTCCGTTGCTCAACTATATGCCGGTTTATATCACGGTCAAATATAGAGAATCTCAAGACAACTCCTTGAGTCGTCTTAAGACTCGGGAGCTAGAATGATATGACTCAGCAAGTCTTGCCAGTTTCAGCAAATTCAAGAACCCCAGGACGATGGAGGGAAAGATAACCCGGTCCCGGAGGCTACTGCTATATTGATGAAATTTTTAAAAAAAGGAGCCGTCAGAAATATTCCGGCTCACAATGATGCTTCCGGTTTACAGTCCGGTTTAAGGGAAATCCCGTCTCCCACACAGTGCTAAAGCCCTTAATATCTGGTTCAAATCCGGTTTAAGAGGAAACTGTCTCTTGCAAAGCTCTGACGCTCTCAATATCCGGTTCAAAATCCCGGTCCAAGAAGAATTTATTTCTTGCAAAAAGTTAAAGGTTGTCGGAGAGGACCTGTTGCCATGATGCGCGGTTCAAACATGGGTATCCTGCCTTATTGGCTTATCATATTATTGATCACATGGGGGCTTCTGCTTTATAGAGCAAAGTTATGATTACCCTTTAATCCGGCTTATAGTCCACATAAAAAAAACTTGGGGGCTTGCTACCCAGGTTAAAGGGACCAAAGAGAGTTTGTTGTAAAAGCGCAGCTCACACATAGGTGCCCCTTGGGCACATCCCACAATATCATTTGGGGGCTTGGTCGTATTCAAACCATAGCTAACAACTCTTGATTGGTGTAATGCCACCAGGATAATCACTTGGGGGCTTGGTCGTATTCGAACCATAGCTACACCTCTTGATTGGCGTATGGCCACCAGGATAATCACTTGGGGGCTTGGTCGTATTCGAACATAGCTACACCTGTTGATTGGCATAAGGCCACCAGGGAGATCACTTGGGGGCTTGGTTGTATTCGAACCATAGCTACACCTCTTGATTGGCATAAGGCCACCAGGGAAATCACTTGGGGGCTTGGTTGTATTCGAACCATAGCTACACCTCTTGATTAGCATAAAGCCATCATGGAAATCACTTGGGGGCTTGGTCGTATTCGAACCATAGCTTAAACCCTCTTGATCGGCGTAAGGCCACCCGGATGATCACTTGGGGGCTTTGGTCGTATCCGAACCATAGCTTAAACCCTCTTGATCGGTGCAACACCACAATTATGACTATTTAAATCCTTCTTGATTTTTTAGGATTATAATGCTTTATGAGTATAATTTATCCTGTGTTATTAACCCGACCTGGCTTTCGACTATAAGTCGCCAGTATACATTTGGATTGCGCCATTGGAATCATGCGCTTATAAATCATTGGGTATATTATTCAAATCTTTAATAGCCAACAGGGCTAGATTTTTATTATGGTTATCAATAACCGATATGATGACTGAGGTTTTCAAAGTCGCTTCAGCACAATGGCAATTATTTTATTGACGGATATGATTTATTCTACAATGGAGGGAATAGTC
Source organism: Aegilops bicornis (assembly GCA_021605145.1). Taxonomy (NCBI): domain Eukaryota; kingdom Viridiplantae; phylum Streptophyta; class Magnoliopsida; order Poales; family Poaceae; genus Aegilops; species Aegilops bicornis. Next base: position 1,386,592 of record JAHIAL010000011.1, read on the forward strand.
CCGACTCGTTGCAGGCTTACAACCCGACACTTGGGGACCCGGCACTTGGGGGCTACATTATTGAAATTGAGATTATATTAAATGTGCAAGTCCCATGTCACTGCCAGCATGCACCATGGCACTTGGGGGCTAATGCAAAGTCATTTTTACTGGCCTTATTGAAGACCCGACTAATCACATCATAATGGGCCGGCCCTTGGGGGATACCAATTGCTCCTGTCAACAATTCAAGTCCCAAATTGCTGCAAGCATGACAATCCGGCACTTGGGGGCTACATATGTGGAATATTCAGTTTATGACTCGTGACTGAGATGAACAAATCGGACGTCTTCAAGGTTGTGACATTTATATTGAAGCAAGTCTTAAGCTGTTGCTACGCTACCTTCTTAAGACTTGGGGGCTACAAGTGATAGGCATATAAGAGGTATATTTTCGAGCTTGATGTTAACTACAATTATGACCCGGTGCCATCAATATTTATAAACCTGCAATTTTGGCTATGATAAACCGGCAAGTTCTACATCCTTAAGTCGACTGAAGATCAGATGAGGATTTCACCGACCAATATTTTTGTTAAGCATTGGGAGCTGAATCAAATGAATTATTCTTCACAATATTTCTCTGTGACAAACCAATGTCAGCAAATTTATTATGAAGCTGGCCTATTGACCCGGATTTTCTCGAAAAAGGAAATGACAAGGACTTAAGGATGATCAGGATCGGTTTAACATGGATAAATCCAAATTAAACTGGAGGCTAATGTTGGGGATATACCTCGCGGTATGACCTGGCCAGAATCATAACCCGGCTGGTACTTGATAACTCGGTAGGTGTTAAGTCAGATGATAAACCGGCAGGTGTTAAGTCAGATGATAACCCGGTAGGTGTTAAGTCAGATGATAACCCGGCAGATAATCATAACCGGACAGACAATCATAACCCGGTAGACAATCATAACCCGGCAGACAATCATATCCCGGCAGACGGTCATAACCCGACAGACAGTCATAACCCAGCAGACAGAGTCGCCTGGGGTTAATAAGCCCGAGACGTTATGAAGCCCAAGACATTAAGAAGCCCATGAAGAGAAGTCAAAATAGTTTAAGTCTTAATCCGAGTTGGACTCTACATGTAACCCGCCCCTTCAACTTATATAAGGAGGGGCAGGGCACCCGAAGAGGGGGGAGAATAAGCTTAAGGGTTAGACATAAGCTTGGGAGAGGCCGGTTCTGGCGACTCCCTCGTGATGATAATGAGACCTAGCCACAAACAACATGTAGGGCTATTACCGGATGATGTTTCCCGGGGCCCGAAACTGTCTAAACCCTTGTCTTGTGTTGCGTTTCTCGATTCCGCTCAACCCCTCTCAAGCTACCACATAGATGCGTTGGCCTCACGACTAAGTCCTCACACTAGGACATCTGCCGTGACAATTCCACGACACCATCCACTACGAATACGACGGGGCTTCGACGCTCTTCTTCAAGGTCTTCAGCGAGGACGGTCCACGCCTGGAGTGCTGCTCTGGAAGAGGCAATCCACGCGGCGCAATCACGGGCGTTGAACTTGCCCTTGGCCTTGCCAGCGGCACCTCCGGCAGCAGCAGTAACTCTCCTGACTCCAGCGATTCTCCAGAGTCCAGTGACGATGACAGCTACGAGCCGACGAGCTCTCGCCACGCCCGGAGCATGACGGCAGCGTCGACTCGGTGCCATCGGCGACGTCGCCGAGGCCAGAGTTCTCCAGGGTCCCTTGTTTTGCTTTCCCTGCGCGAAATCATGACAAGCCCCATGGGGGTATGTAAAAAACGGTAATGCTTTTGCCATAATGCTATTGTTCTTGGTTTGGAGTTGTGATTCCGCATCCCGCCTCGGCATGATGTTCCCTTCGTTCTCGCGGTAGTTTAGTAATCTATGCTGATAGGACGCAGTCCCCAGGCAGGCTTCATCCGTCGCTGGTATGCCATCTCGCGATGCCGTGGTCAAGGCCAGGAGGTGAGCGGCCCGAGGTCCGATAAGAGCCCCCGAGGCGCGATGCTCAGCGGGTCTCCTTTAGCGCGCAAGCGGCTCCCTGGAGGCCGAAAGGGAAGCATCCATGCCCGAGAGAGATCACAAGAGTCGAAATACTGGGTCGCGAGGTCTATGCCAGCGTGTATGTAGTGACTTATCTTGGGAGTCCATGATGGTTCCTTTGCTACGATGATAGTCGTTGCGCGATGCTCAGCTGCGTCCTAGTGGTGGTGCTTCTAGGCAGGGCTCATGCTGATTCCCTTTCCCCCGCTCATCAAAATGCTCTACGTCCTCGGCTCCCGGCCCTCGACCGACGCTCAGCCGCCGCTGGTATGCCAGGTCAAGATGTTGTGGTCAAGGCCAGGGGCGAGGGCTCGAGAGCCAGTTGGAGCCCCTGAGGCACGATGCTCGGGGACCCCCCTTTAATGTGCAAGCGAATTGCGTGAAAAAGGAGTGGCTGGCGAGGCCACCCGTAGTCCCGACTCCGGAGTCCCTGTGAGTTAGTCAGGGGAAGAGAACGTAGCACATAGCCGCGCTTGCTATCCTGCCGTTGATCTTTCCGAAAGAAGATGAAGGCACCGAGGACCTGGTGAGGTGACGTGCGCGGGGCAGGCCACGAGCCAGAGCTCGATCTCTCAGATTTGTCAGTGCCGCAGGGACGAACCCGAGCACAGGAACCGTGCCAGCATGTGTAGCTCCCGTTGCGGGATGAGCAAGAGGCGGGTTAGCAACGTGCGGAGGCCACGAAGGGTGGTTCCATAAATAACAAGACAACAGAGTGAAGCCAATAATCATGATAACAAAGGCAAGCATACTGGTCTAGAGTACATAACACAAAGTGGTGCGGCCGCGGGATTGGCTTCAGCGGTTTGAGGATAATTCAGCCCGAGGGGCACCCTCAACTGAACAAACCAAAAAGTGTCACCTGGCATCGTCGTTGAAGAAGTGTTGGAGTAGCTGAAGACGCGTGCCGCAGAAGTCGCCCCTCACGATTCGTCCAGTTCCAGAGCATCGTGAGGCTCCGGGGGCCCGGGAGGCTCGCGAGGGTTCGTCACCTCCTTCGTCTAGACAGCCTTGCTCCAGGCCTCGTGATCTTCCAGGATGGCCTGCATGCGGCGCTGGTGTAGTGCAGCCGCGTTTGGTAGATCGAAAGGCATGCAAACGTAGCCGTGAGGTGGTCCCTCGCACCGGCCAACATGGGCCAGCCAAAAGAGATCCTTAGACGCGGCCCTATTGAGCCCTGGGATTTTAACGCAGGCGCGCAGCTCGCTGCCATCACTGGGGGAGGGAGATGTGCCGGGTGGTGTGGGGCCGCGCCCGCCTTGCATGTCTCTCGCCTCTCGATGCTCCTTGATTGCCTTGGTGATGAACTCCTGAGTGCTTGGCGCCTCGCGCCCTCCTCATGAGCTGCAGCGTTGAAGCACGCCTCCACATGGTGCACGAAAGCCTCCCTCATGATGGCGGCCAGGTCTGGGGCCCTCCAGAGGAGAGCCCTCGATCCTAACCTGAGAGGGGCACCGGGCATGCCTTCCTATGCGAGAGGGGAAGCCGCTCCATCAGTGGGCACGAGGCCTGAGGCACTATCGTCAGATGGCCCATCCTCCTGAGATCCTCGACGGAGCAGCTGCTTCTTCTAGGGAGATAGACAGCGCCTTCATCATCTGGGTTCTTGACCCCCGCAGCTTGGTAGGCGCACTCGACGGAGCATACCACATCCATCTCATCGCAGGCGACCGAGATGATGCCGCAGCTTCCTGGCATCTTAAGGACATTGTGGCCGTGGTGAGTCACTGCCATGAACTTGGCGGGGGCGGGATACTTGAGGATGGCGTTGTACGGGAGACGAATGTGGGCGACATCGAAGTCGATGAGCTTGCTGCAGTAGTTGTCGCACTTGCCGAAGGTGATAGGGAGGCGGACCTGCCCTACGGGGGGTGGAGCCATCGGTCACTCCTAAGAAAGGCTTGGTGGGCTGGAGCTGGTCGTACGGCACCTGGAGCCTGTCGAACGTCTCAACGGAGAGAATGTTGAGCCCCGCGCCGCCATCGATGAGTGTCTTGGTGACGAGGACATTGCTGATGGTGGGTGAGCAGAGCATCGGGAGCATGCCGGTAGTGGACGCGCATTTGAGCTTGTCCGAAGAGTCTAAGGTGATGGTGTACTTGGACAACCTGAGCAGACGAGTCGCCTCGAGCTTGGGGAGCGCCGCATTCACCTTGTGGGCAAACAACTTAAAGATGCGATGGGAGGCGGGGGCCTGAGCGACCTAGGATGCAAGCAACGGCACGAGGCTCTTGGAAGCCCCCAGCCCCATCATCTTGGTGGTGGTCGTCATTCCTTCTTGGCGGCGGCGGCAGCGGAGGGAGGCCAGCATTGCCCTGAGGGTGATCCTCGCGAGGCTGGCCCTGCCAGCGGTCCTCACCAGGCTGATCACACCAGTCGTGGCGGGGTTCGGAGTTATCCCAGCGTCCCCCACCTCACCCTCCTCCACGGCCGTAGCCGCGGTCGTTACGCTCGGGGTGCCGGCAAGGAGCCCGTCTCGGATGGCCTTGAGCTCTTGGCAGTCGTTGGTGTTGTGGCTGTGCATGTTGTGGAAGACGCAGAACGGACGGGCTGCCCTTGGAGGACTATGGGTGGTCGCAGCCTGCTCCCTCTGGAGCACTGCGTTGGTTTTCCCTTGAAGAGGAAAGGGTGATGCAGCAAAGTAGCGTAAGTATTTCCCTCAATCTTTGAGAACCAAGGTATCAATCCAGTAGGAGGCTATGCACGATTCCCTCGCACCTACACAAACAAATAAATTCTCGCAACCAACGCGATAAGGGGTTGTCAATCCCTACACGGTCGCTTACGAGAGTGAGATTTGATAGATCTGGTAAGATAATATTTTTGGTATTTTTAAGATAAAGATGCAAAGTAAAGAAAGTAAAATAAAAACGGCGCCAAAAATAGCTTGTTGTCGGGAGATTAATATGATGGAAAATAGACTCGGGGGCCATAGGTTTCACTAGTGGCTTCTCTCAAGAGCTTAAGTATTTACGGTGTGTGAACAAATTACTGTTGAGCAATTGACAGAATTGAGCATAGTTTTGAGAATATCTAGGTATGATCATGTATATAGGCATCACGTCCGAGACAAGTAGACCGACTCCTGCCTGCATCTACTACTATTACTCCACACATCGACCGCTATCCAGCATGCATCTAGAGTATTAAGTTCATAAGAATAGAGTAATGCTTTAAGCAAGATGACATGATGTAGAGGGATAAACTCATGCAATATTATATAAACCCCATCTTGTTATCCTCGATGACAACAATACAATACGTGCCTTGCTGCCCCTACATCCTTTGGGAAAGGACACCGCAAGATTGAACCCAAAGCTAAGCACTTCTCCCATTGCAAGAAAGATCAATCTAGTATGCCAAACCAAACTGATAATTCAAGAGACTTGCAAAGATAACCAATCATACATAAAAGAATTCAGAAGATTCAAATATTGTTCATAGATAAACTTGATCATAAACCCACAATTCATCGGTCTCAACAAATACACCGCAAAAGAAGATTACGTCAAATAGATCTCCACAAGAGAGGGGGAGAACATTATATTGAGATCCAAAAAGAGAGAGGAAGCCATCTAGCTAATAACTATGGACCCGAAGGTCTGAGGTAAACAACTTACACATCATCGGAGAGGCTATGGTGTTGATGTAGAAGCCCTTCGTGATCGATGCCCCCTCCGGCGGAGCTCCGGAACAGGCCCCAAGATGGGATCTCACGGGTACAGAAGGTCGCGGCGGTGGAATTAGGTTTTTGGCTCCGTATCTGGTAGTTTGAAGTGCGTAGGTATATATAGGAGGAAGAATGCGTCGGTGGAGCAATTTGGGGCCCACGAGGTGGAGGGCGCACACAGGGGTAGGCGCTCCCCCTACCTCGTGGCTTCCTGTTTGATTTCTTCACGTAGGGTCCAAGTCCTCTGGATCATGTTCGTTCCGAAAATCACTCTCCCGAAGGTTTCATTCCGTTTGGACTCCGTTTGATATTCTTTTTCTGCGAAACTCTGAAATAGGCAAAAAACAGCAATTCTGGGCTGGGCCTCCGGTTAATAGGTTAGTCCCAAAAATAATATAAAAGTGTATAATAAATCCGAATAATGTCCAAAACAGAATATAATATAGCATGGAGCAATCAAAAATTATAGATACGTTGGAGACGTATCAAGCATCCCCAAGCTTAATTCCTGCTCGTCCTCGAGTAGGTAAATGATGAAAACAGAATTTTTGATGTGGAATGCTACTTGGCACAATTTCAATGTAATTCTTCTTAATTGTGGTATGAATATTCAGATCCGAAAGTTTCAAGATAAAAGTTCGATATTGACATATAAATAATAATACTTCAAGCATACTAACTAAGCAATTATGTCCTCTCATAACATGGCCAAAGAAAGTTCATCCCTACAAAATCATATAGTTTAGTCATGCTCCATTTTCATCACACAAGATTGCTCTCATCATGCACAACCCCGATGACAAGCCAAGCAATTGTTTCATACTTCAGTAATCTCAAACTTTTTCAACCTTCACGCAATACATGAGCGTGCGCCATGGATATAGCACTATGGGTGGAATAGAATATGATGATGGGGGTTATGTGGAGAAGACAAAAAAGGAGAAAGTCTCACATCAACGAGGCTAATCAATGAGCTATGGAGATGCCCATCGATTGATGTTAATGCAAGGAGTGGGGATTGCCATGCAACGGATGCACTAGAGCTATAAATATATGAAAGCTCATCAAAAGAAACTAAGTGGGTGTGCATCCAACTTGCTTGCTCCCGAAGACCTAGGGCACTTGAGGAGGCCCATTGTTGGAATATACAAGCCAAGTTCTACAATGAAAAATTCCCACTAGTATATGAAAGTGACAAAACAAGAGACTCTCTATCATGAAGATTATGGTGCTACTTTGAAGTACAAGTGTGGTAAAAGGATAGTAACATTGTCCCTACTCTCTTTTTCTCTCATTTTTTTGGGCCTTCTCTTTTTTTATGGCCTTTCTCTCTTTTTTTAATTCCTCACTTGGGACAATGCTCTAGAAAATGATGATCATCACACTTCTATTTATTTACAACTCAATGATTACAACTCGATACTAAAACAGAGTATGACTCTATATGAATGCCTCCGGCGGTGTACCGGGATATGCAACGAACCAAGAGCGACATGTATGAAAGAATTATGAATGGTGGCTTTGCCACAAACACTATGTCAACTACATGATCATGCAAAGCAATATGACAATGATGAACGTGTCATGATAAACGGAATGGTGGAAAGTTTCATGGCAATATATCTCAGAATGGCTATGGAAATGCCATAATAGGCAGGTATGGTGGCTTTTTGAGGGAAGATATAAGGAGGTTTATGTGTGAAAGAGCGTATCATATCACGGGGTTTGGATGCACCGCTAAGTTTGCACCAACTCTCAATGTGAGAAAGGGCAATGCACCTGCGGTACCGAAGAGGCTAGCAATGATGGAAAGGTGAGAGTGCGTATAATCCATCGACTCAACATTAGTCATAAAGAACTCACATACTTATTGCAAAAATCTACAAGTCATCAAAAACCAAGAACTACGGCATGCTCCTAGGGGGATAGATTGGTAGGAAAAGACCATCGCTCGTCCCCGACCGCCACTCGTAAGGAGGACAATCAAAGAACACCTCATGTTTCAAATTTGTTACATAACATTTACTATACGTGCATGCTACGGGACATGCAAACTTCAACACAAGTATTTCTCAAATTCACAACTACTCAACTAGCACAACTTTAATATCACTACCTCCATCTCTCAAAACAATCATCAAGCATCAAACTTGTCTTAGTATTCAAAACACTCATAAGAAAGTTTTTTACTAATCTTGAATACCTAGCATATTAGGATTATTTAAGAAAATTACCATGCTATTTAAGACTCTCAAAATAATCTAAGTGAAGCATGAGAGATCAATAGTTTCTATAAAACAAATCCACCACCGTGCTCTAAAAGATATAAGTGAAGTACTAGAGCAAAAACTATATAACTCAAAAGATATAAGTGAAGCACATAGAGTATTCTAATAATTTCCGAATCATGTGTGTCTCTCTCAAAAGGTGTGTACAGAAAATATGAATGTGGTAAACTGAAAATCAAAGACTCAAATCATACAAGATGCTCCAAGCAAAACACATATCATGTGGTGAATAAAAATATAGCTCCAAGTAAAGTTACTGACGGAAGTAGACGAAAGAGGGGATGCCTTCCGGGGCATCCCCAAGCTTTGGATTTTTGGTCTCCTTAGATTATCTTGGGGGTGCCATGGGCATACCCAAGCTTAGGCTCTTTCCACTCCTTTTTCCATAATCCATCAAATCTTTTACCCAAAACTTGAAAACTTCACAACACAAAACTTAACAGAAAATCTCGTGAGCTCCGCTAGCGAAAGAAAACAAAAGACCACCTCAAGGTACTGTAATGAACTCATTCCTTATTTATATTGGTGTTAAACCTACTGTATTCCAACTTCTCTATGGTTTATAAACTATTTTACTAGCCATAGATTCATCAAAATAAGCAAACAACACACGAAAAACAGAATCTGTCAAAAAAAGAACAGTCTATAGTAATCTATAACTAACGCAAACTTCTGGAACTCCAAAAAAATCAGACAAAATAGGAAGACCTAGAAAATTTGTTTATTGATCAGCATAAATTGGAATCAATATTTTATCACGTTCTGGTGATTTTTAACAATTATTTTCGTGAACAGAAAGTTTCTGGAATTTTCTGCATGATCAAATAACTATCATCCAAGAAGATCCTATAGGTTTAACATGGCACAAACACTAATTAAAACATAAAAACACATCTAACCAGAGGCTAGAACAAATATTTATTCCTAAACAGAATCAAAAAGCAATGAACTAAAAAATAAAATTGGGTTGCCTCCCAACAAGCGCTATCGTTTAACGCCCCTAGCTAGGCATTGATAATTTCAATGATGCTCACATGAAAGACAAGATTTTAAGCACAAAGAGAGCATCTTAAAACATATGACAAACACATATAAGTCTAACATACTTCCTATGCATAGGCATTTTATAAGCAAACAAATTATCAAGGCAAGCAAAAACTAGCATATGCAAGGAAGCGGAAAGAAACAATAGCAATCTCAACATAACGAGAGGTAATTTAGTAACATGAAAATTTCTACAACCATATTTTTCCTCTCTCATAATAATTACATGTAGGATCATAAGAAAATTCAACAATATAGCCATCATATAAAATATTTTCAACACGAACCACATGCATGCAAAGTTGACACTCTTCCGAAATAGTGGGATTAACATTAACTAAAGTCATGACCTCTCCAAACCCACTTTTATCAAAAATTTCATAAGATTGAATATTCTCCAAATATGTGGGATCTAAAGTTGACACTCTTCCAAACTCACTTTCAATATTATTGCAAACAGTATTATCAATCTAATTTTCATCATGGGGATTAAATAAATTTTCAAGATCATAAGAAAAATCACCCCAATCATGATCATTGCAACAAATAGTGGACATAGCCAAACTAGCATCCCCAAGCTTAGGGTTTTGCATATTATTAGCACAACTGACATCAAGAGAATTTATAGTAAAATCATTGCAATCATGCTTTTCATCGAAGGAACTATCAAGCATGGGCGCAATAGCAACGATCTCATTTTTAACATAAGGAACTATAGCAAATTCGTCTTCATAAATATTGGCATCATGGCCACAAGAATAGCAAGCATCATGTTCATCAAGGGATATTTCAATGAAATCATCGGAATCATCATTATCTATAGATTCATGCATATCATTATTTTCTTCCAAAGCTACAGTCATTCTCTCAATAAATTCTTTGACATAGACATTATGAGCATAGTTTTCATAGCAATATTTAAGTATGTCAAAATTTTTAATATCATACTTTTCAATCAAAGAAGCAACTTCATAAGCACCCTTAAAAGCAACAAATTCTTCAATTTGTTCGATATCATAGTAACTATAAACACCCTTTGCATAAGAAGACACGATTTCATTTTCATTAAACTCACATAGGTAGGGAAGGTGTTTTTTAGGGTTCTTAGAGCAACAAGTAAAATCGTGAATTTCACAAAGATTCCAAGCATAACACATCAATCTGTTTATTTGACCCCATAAGAGTTTCCCTTTTTCAGACAAACGGTGACGCACAAAATGAGCATGCTCATCTAAAGATTTCCCATCAACTAGGCTAGTTGGGGTTTCAACCTGACGCATAAGGATCAAAGATGATCCAAGTAGAACACTTTAAGTGGATCCATATCAATAGATTTTTAGCAAGCGAAGATGCAAGCACATAGAAGGCACATGGCAACACAAGAGGCAAGCGAAGAAAAGAGGCGAACAGAAAAGAGAGGGCAAATAAAACTGCAAGGGTGAAGTGGGGGAGAGGAAAACGAGAGGCAAATGGAAAATAATGTAATGAGGGAGATAAGGGTTTGTGATGGGTACTTGGTATGTTGACTTTTGCATAGACCTCCCCTGCAATGGCGCCAGAAATCCTTCTTGCTACCTCTTGAGCACTGCGTTGGTTTTCCCTTGAAGAGGAAAGGGTGATGCAGCAAAGTAGCATAAGTATTTTCCTCAGTTTTTGAGAACCAAGGTATCAATCCAAGAGGAGGCTACATACGCAGTCCCTCGCACCTACACAAACAAATAAATCCTCGCAACCAACGCGATAAGGGGTTGTCAATCCCTACACGGTCACTTACGAGAGTGAGATCTGGTAGATATGATAAGATAATATTATTGGTATTTTTATGATAAAGATGCAAAGTAAAATAAAAGCAAAATAAAGGGCAACGGAAATAGCATGTTGTCGGGGGATTAATATGATGGAAAATAGACCCGGGGGCCATAGGTTTCACTAGAGGCTTCTCTCAAGAGCATAAGTATTTACGGTGGGTGAACAAATTACTGTTGAGCAGTTGACAGAATTGAGCATAGTTATGAGAATATCTAGGTATGATCATGTATATAGGCATCACGTCCGAGACAAGTAGACCGACTCCTGCGCATCTACTACTATTACTCCACACATCGGCCGCTATCCAAAGATGCATCTAGAGTATTAAGTTCATAATTACAGAGTAACGCTTTAAGCAAGATGACATGATGTAGAGGGATAAACTCATGCAATATGATATAAACCCCATCTTGTTATCCTCGATGGCAACAATACAATACGTGCCTTGCTGCCCCTCATCACTTTGGGAAAGGACACCGCAAGATTGAACCCAAAGCTAAGCACTTCTCCCATTGCAAGAAAGATCAATCTAGTATGCCAAACCAAACTGATGATTCGAAGAGACTTGCAAAGATAACCAATCACGTTCCCGAAGGTTTCATTCCGTTTGGACACCATTTGATATTCTTTTTCTGCGAAACACTGAAATAGGCAAAAACAGTAATTTTGGGCTGGGCCTCCGGTTAATAGGTTAGTCCCAAAAATAATATAAAAGTGTATAATAAAGCCCAATAATGTCCAAAACAGAATATAATATAGCATGAAGCAATAAAAAATTATAGATATGTTGGAGATGTATCACAGCCGCGCTTCATCTCAGGTTCGGCCGCGAGCACAGCTAGGCCCTTGCGCTTTATGTCCTTGCCCTTGGCCTTCTTATCTTCTGGATCGGCCTTCGGGAGCTCAAGGAGGGAGATGCAACTTTCCTTGGCCCTCGCACACCTAGTTGCTATATTGAACATCTCCAAGGCCGAGCACAGGTCCTCATGTATGGCGAGCTCTTCCTTCATCTTGACATCCCGGACGCCATCAGTGAACGCTGAAATGATGGCCTCGTCTAACACCTTGGGAATCTTGAGGCGAACGTTGGTGAAGCGCTGGATGTATTTGTGCAAGGTCTCCCCTGGTTGCTGCTTCATGCGCTGCAGGTCACCCGCAGCAGGAGCGTGGTCGCGAGTGCCCTGGAAGTTGGCAATGAAGCGCTCTCGCATTTCATCCCAGGAGGAGATCGATCCGGCAGGGAGGTTCAGGAGCCATGAGCGCGCGCCGTCCTTGAGGGCCATGGGAAACCAGTTCGCCATGACTTTCTCGTCGCCCTTGGCAGCCTCGATGCTCAGCTCGTAGAGCTGGAGGAACTCAGCTGGGTCGGGGTGCCATCGTAGTGTGGAGGCAGGTCTGGCTTGAACTTCCCAGGCCAGACGACGTGGCGCAGCTCCGGGGTGAAAGCACGGCAGCCTACCGCGCTCATGGGAACCCAACCGCAGAGGGGGAGCCTGGTCTTGGCGCTCGCGCACCACCGCCTTAGGCGGCACGCGGTCTTGACTTGGCGGTGCTAGGAGCGCACGCGCCTCTCCTTGAGGCCTCTGCACCACCTGGCAGCTTTCTTCGTCGCGCGCCGGTGCCTTATCAGGAGGTAAAGGAGGCATTCACACAAAGCATGTCTAATCTAAGCAGATGGCATGGCAATGGAAGACACCATATGCATGATATCTCTACTCTTATAAAAAAACAGAGTTGGTGTTGATGGTGTGCCTGCCATCCTCGCAATATAGGCCGTCCGATTTATATCGGCGGATAGGAAGGAAACTATGGAATTTTGCAAAAAGGTACCCACACCCCTCTCCACATTTGCAAAGAAGGCCTTCCCTCGTTCATCCTTTTCTCTCACAAGATAAACTACTCATAGAAATGCATCTTGATGTTCCGTGCAACGCATGGGCATCTTGCTAGTGAGCAATATAACCTTCCCAAGTTAGAGCATGCACCTCGGGGGGGGGGGGATACGACTGGTCATCTATCTCTAGATCCTCCTCTGAGTAGCTATCTGTAACCAGCAAGAAATCTGCATCGATAGGTAGCACTGACTGCTCAGAAGACCTTGTTTTCACTCCAGATTTTCCCAAGACCTACTCAAATGGCTGATGCACAGGAAGAGTAGATGAATGTATAAACATTGTCGACAAATGGAATACATTATGAAAAAAAATGGCACGATACAATTCACATATACGATGACTGGCTAAACAGGATGGCACTGCATGATTCACGTATATGATGCCTGACTAAAGAAGATGGCATTGCATAATTCCCATATACTCCCTCCATTCCTAAATATTTGTCTTTTTAGAGATTTCAAATGGGCTACTACATACGAATGTATATAGACATATTTTAGAGTGTAGATTAACCCATTTTGCTCCGTATGTAGTCACTTGTTGAAATCTCTAAAAAGACAAATATTTAGGAACGGTGGGAGTATGATATAGAAACCAAACAGGTGGCATTCACACAAAGCAAATCTAAACTAAGTTGATGACATATAAGATGAATAATGTAAGTAATGCAAGGCGCCATATGCATGATATGACGAACATCAGCATGCCAGGTTAGAGCAAACACCTTAGGTGGTAAATAGGAGTGGTCGGCTCCCTCTGTGTTCCCACGCAACGGTCTTCTCTTTTTCGCTACATGTTCAGTACGATTGTTTACAATAACTGACATGCATAATAAAAAATTAGTTAGATTTTGTAAGGCCTAAGGGGTGCATACAGAAATCAAGACTGATGGTAGCAAACGAGTGGATAGATCCAAAACTAATGAGAGCGGGTAGATTATAGCTTTAGTTTAAAAAGATAAACGATGGATCATCTACTGTTTGTTGCCCACCCAACATGAACCACATAGAAGACCCCAGATGAACCAGATAGTAGACATATACTATTCATTGCTGCCTCGATATGAGACCCACGGGCATTTTAAAACTCAAGTTTGAATGATAAAGTAGCAGGTAATAATAATCGATGTATAACGTAAGCAAACATGAAAGACTGCGACCTCTCTTCCGGAACTGTGTAGTCCTCAGGTTCATCTGCTCAGTCGATGATGGTAATGCAGTTGGTGTCACTGCCGGCAACGGGGAAGATGATCTGAGGCGGCGAAAGAAAGTTTGCAGGCGGAATCTCTACTACAGTGAACGCTTACGTCGATAGTGCACCTCAGGTGGGGTGGATGACGGCACGGCAGGAGCAGGACATAACACACAGAATTTTCTTTGATGCCTATTTGAAAATAAAGTAAATTTGTAAGGGATCCTTCGAATTGGAGGATTCTATAAACGCAGGGACAGGAAAAACACATGAATATGATAGGTATGCACGTGCAAAACAGTGCATTTGGAAACATAGGATTTCTGCGAACCTCGGTGTTTGGTTCACATGAATTGGAAGAACACATGAATGGAGAAACATTGTCAAATTAAAGTCAAACCATGTGAAAATGAAAAAAATAAGAATCTTATTATGACATTAATGCAATTAGTCTTGTTCTTCATGCATATTAATTTGAAAAGGACGGCCAACTGGATATTAAAATTCCTACCATTTTTCTTTGAAAGAGACACCAAAGGAAAAATTCCTCCAGTTTTGCTTTGCTCCACTGATCCTAACCAAATGCACGAATAGTAGTACCATAGTAGTTCCATAGCAAAGGATCCCTGAGGGATCGACATGAATGTAGAGTAACAAAGTGATGCAACGAGTGTACAACCTCTTTGGCATAGCCTTGTCGACCTCAGCATCATTGGGTTGGACGTGGAGGATGGTGATGCAGTTGTGACTGTCGGAGGTAGGGAAGAAGATCTGAAGCCTCTGGAAACGGTGCCGAGGGTATTGCTCCGCTGTGATTGACGGTTCTGTCGTTGGAGCAGCTCCAGTGAGGTGTACGGAGGCGAGGCTGAAGCAGGGCAAGATAAACTACGTTAATCTGAAGTGGGACTCTAATTTCATCTGCAATAGATGATGTAAAATACATCACCAAAAAGTGCTAGATGTAAAACCCATCAGCCGCACCACGGCCGCTCCGACAGATGCTGTAAATACTGTTTACACTGAACTTAACTGAAGAAAGTGAACTTTACAGTCGAAACTGAATTTTACTATCGAAACTGATTGAACTAGTAGAAGAGCATTGCAATAGATACTTAGGGCGTTCAAGCACTAGTAGTAGAGAAGCAGTGATCTAAATCAGCGACGCTTCGGCGGGGAACGCACTAGCGAGAGAGCAAGTCGTGCAACCGAACCGTGAGCGAGTGCTAAAGCAGCAACTCATGTAGTCACGGAGGTCGCAAAAGCAAAGAAGCAGTCGGCGAGAGCAAGAGCAGAGCAAGCAACACTAACGAGCGAGCAAGAGCGGGAAGCAAAGCGCGACCGACAAAGAATATCGAGTAGAGGAGAAGCACGAATGAAAGCAAGAGCAGTGCAGCAGCGCGACCGACAACAAGAACAGAGCCGGAGCAGCAGCAGCAGCGCGACCGAGAGCCGGAGCAGCTGCAGCTACTGCCGGTGTGGAAGTCACCGCCGAGGAAGCAATGCCATGGGGGAGAGACGACGTAGATGAAGTGGTCGGCGACAGCGCCGTCGACGAAGACCTTCCATGGCTGCTCGGTATCGAGCACCGGCAGCCCCATGAGATCGAATAAAAGATAAAATGCAGCGGTGAGTGCAGTACCTCCTTGGAGGCGCCGAGTTGGCATCGGCTTCATTGGAGGAAATGGTGAGGGTGCTGCGGTTCCGGTGGTGCAGGTCAAGACGGTGCTGTAGGGATGGAGGTGGCGCGATAGACGAGGTGAATGTCGGGGCAGCTCCTTGGAGGTGGAGGACGGGGTGGCTGATCCGGCGGGGCAACAAGATCGACAACGGATCCTCATCCGGTGCGGTGGATGAGGGACGGCGAGCTGTTGCGGTGGATGATGTCGTCGGAGAAGAGTCTCCGGCTGGGCGGCGGTCGGGAGGCCGACCGAGGAGCGTGGGGTTTTGTGGGATTTGGCAGCCTCAGTGTACGAATGGGGGGCGAAGTGGAAGGTAGGGGGAGCCATGGCTTAGGGACGCGCTTGTCCGAACACTACAAGAAATATGTCAACTTGCGACCACCACTATTGGTCACTGAAAGGTCATTGTTTTTTTACGACCTTTTTGACCAAAAATGTAAGGTCAAAAGTCAAGCGGTCAGAACAGAAATTAACGACCTTCTCTGTGAGAAGGTCGTGGAATTCCACGACCAAAACAAAGGTCGTTGATGTTATGACCTTCTATTTTGGTCGCTAGCTCTCTGCCCAGGCCACATTAGATCCGACGTGGCAATCTGACGTGGTAAAATTCAGCCCGGTCCAATTGGGGTTTTTTGCATGGGCCAAGCCCATTAATTCAGCCCATTTTATGTTTTTTTCAGTTAATTTTCGCTAGCTACATGGGCCTAGCCCAACAATTTGGCCTTTTTTGTTTTCTAAGACTTTTCCATTTTCTGGGCCTGAGCCTTTTTGCGGTCCATTTTATATTTTTGAGACTTTTTTTGTTTCATCTTTGTCCAGCATTGTTTGGGCCAAATCCTCTTCCAGCCCATCAATATTTTTAGCCCGCTAATTCATAGGACTGGACAACAGAGAAATAGATGAGTTTTTTTTGCTATCAAAGCAATATTTGTTTCGCCGTACAATCATATATCATATGTACATCTTCATCAGATTATCTATACATAAGCAGCAACAACTAAAAGAATGCCATCTATATCAAACGACAGCGAAGCAACAAAAAAGATATACTGCCATCACAACTCCAACAGACAACTAATGTACACTACCTACGAGAAGGCCAAACAGAAAAGGAATTGCTGAAAAGATGAACAAAAACTTTGTAGGATATGCCTAGCTAGTACTTCCTTCACAGCAGTTCGAGTTGAACAAAAACTTTGGAAATTTGCTAAGGAAGATTTACCAGGCAAATGGAGTTGAATATTGTCATGAGGCAATGATTTGGATAGTAAAGAAGGCCCAATTTTTTTGGGAATTTTGGGAATGACAGAAATATAGGTTTCTTCACAACCTAGGGAAAAAATTGACACATGGACATGACACATAGGCAAAGCTAATGAGGTGGCGCCTAGTCATAGCAATCCACCACAACTTACAAGGTTATGACCATCTATATTGGTCGTGATCAGCTAGAAATAAGGCAGCGGATCAGTGCTGTCTGCTTTATGACCATTTCGTGTAAGGAAATTGCGACCTTTATGGCCAAAATGGTTGATATAGTTGAGGGTTTGGAGCCCCCCGAGCAGCTTTTGACCAACTGGTCTCAAATGGTCGTAGATCTATGACCAATTCTTCCAGGGTCACTGACAGAAGGTCACTAGTTGACATATTTCTTGTAGTGGAAATGTAGGGTAAGTTACGAGCGTACCCCACCGGTTTTGACACCGTGATGTCGAACCGGCATTTCCGGCTGAGGGGTAGAAGGCGGATTTCGTGTGTCTTGGCTGCGGGACCGATTTCGGATGAGGAGGGAGTTTTTGCGCGTGTCGAAATTTCAGGATAACAAGGCGTGACGCAGGTTGAAGAGGCGGCAGTTTCAAAGCAGATGAGACAAAAGCTACTCGAGCTTGAAAATTTCGGGATAACAAGGCGAAAATTCCTTGTTCGGCAGAACAAACTTAACATGTACAAAAAAACAATTCATACAAGACACAAGAGAGTCATGTCCCCTTTTACTATATTGCTATAAATTTCATTGAAAAAACTACAAGAAAAATGTAAAAAAATCGAGAGAACAAGATTACCCTGTACAGTACCAAATCGGTTCACACTTCCCTCAACAACAACAAAAAACAAATCAATCCCCACCAATAGAAAGACTCATGTCCCTTTTTATATGATTACAAATGCCGGGATCTCGAATTTCAATTTTTGAATCCACGTTATGTTGAATTCGAATATATCGTTAGGTCACCTTGCGGTTTATAATGGATGTAGTCCTACATTTTGATCTTCCATCATATAAGAACATTTTACTCCACCCTATGAACATATATATTGTCGTCTACCATATGGATTAAATTTGAATCAACTTTCCTTATTTGAATACGATTGATGTCAAGTTATACAATCATTTAAATATTATCTTGCTAACAAAAAACATACATATAGCAGTAATCATATTTCACTATAAACTACATGTGACATATGATATCCAATTCAAATATTTGTATCCATTTTATGTTGAATTCAAATCAGAGTACATTGGTCTAGGTGGCGAGATGTTCGGGATAATCTAAACCCTGTTTTCATATTTATATAGTTCTTGGCTGAATTGGGACAAGTTTTGGTATAAGTTTCGTGCAAAACTGGAGATTCTCTCAACAAGACTTGTGGTTCCGAGGGGGAATGTGTCACCTTCGTGTGTGAAACGATATACACTGCCTCCCCCCAGATTTTCTTTACAAAGGCAACATAGAACTATATGAGTGCCCTGTTAAATTTTGGAATTATTCTGGGTTCGTTTGGCCTTTTTTATACATTAATTGAGTTTCTGGACATTTAATGTGCATAATCCAAATTTGAACTGCAAGCACATGCTCCGGTGCACCAAAGTTCGTTGAAAAATCACATGTGTGTTCTTCGATGAATTTCTAGGTCCGATGCAAGAAATGGGAATGAAATTCAAACATCTGGGCGTCGTGACTAGGTCGAGAACATAGAGAAACTTGGTTTTTAAATTCATGTAAATCCAAAACTCGCCTGGAAATCATGAGACTTGGCATGCTGTCGTGTCATGGCACTAACATGCTGTGGTAAAAAATTGGGCATATTTGGAACAAGTTTTGATATAAGCTTCTTGCAAACCGGAGCTTCTCTCAAGAAGGCTCGTGGTTCTGAGAGGGAACGTGTAACCTTTGAGTGTGAAACGATATACGCTGCCCCCCTTGAGTTTCTTTACAGAGGCAACATAGAACTACACGAGTGCCCTGTTAAATTTTGGAATTATCCCGGGTTCGTTTGGCCTTTTTTATACATTAATTGAGTTTTTGGTCATTTAATGTGCATAATTCAAATTTGAACTACAAGCACATGTTGACGTGCACCAAAGTTGGTTGAAAAATCACATGTGTGTCCTTGGGTGAATTTCTAGGTCCTATGCAAGAAATGGGAATGAAATTCAAAAACCTGGGCATCGTGGCTCGGCCGAGAACATTGAGAAACTTGGTTTTAAAATTCTTGTGAATCCAAAACACGCCTGAAAATCATGAAACTTGGAAGGTGTCATGTCATGGTACTACCATGCCATGGTAAAAAAAGGCTGAATAAGAACAAATTTTGGTATAAGTTTCTTGCAAACCGGAGCTTCTCTCAAGAAGGCTCGTGGTTCTGAGAGGGAACGTGTCACCTTTGAGTGCGAAACAATATACGCTGCCCCCTTGAGTTTCTTTACAGAGGCAACATAGAATTAAATGAGTGCCCTATTAACTTTTGGAATTATATAGGGTTCGTTTGGCCTTTTTTATACATTAATTGATTTTTTGGTCATTTAATGTCCACAATTCAAATTTGAACTACAACAATATGCTCCCGTTCACCAAAGTTGGTTGAAAAATCACATGTGTGTCATCGGGTGAATTTCTAGGTCCGCATCGTGGCTCGCCCGAGAACATTGAGAAACTTGGTTTTAAATTTCTTGTAAATCCAAAACACGCCTGAAAATCATGAAACTTGGCATAGTGTCATGTCATGGTACTACCATGTTGTGGTTAAAAAATTGGCCGAATAGGAACAAGTTTTGGTATAAGCTTCTTGCAAACCAGAGCTTCTCTCAAGAAGGTTCGTGGTTCTAAGAGGGAACGTGTCACCTTTGTGTGCATAATTCTAATTTGAAATATACAAGGACATGCTCCAGTGCACCAAAGCTGGTTGAAAAATCACATGTGTGTCCTCGGGTAAATTTCTAGGTCCCATGCAAGAAATGGGAATGAAATTCAAACATCCTGCGCCGTGGGCTCATTTGGAAACATTGAGAAACTTGGTTTTTAATTCCTGTAAATCCAAAACACGCATGAAAATCATGAATTTTGGCTTGGTGTCATGACATGGCACCAACATGCTTTATGGTAATTTTGCTGTTCGACGGTAAAAGCGCACACATTAACAATCAACAAAGTCATTTTGGAACAAGTCTTTGTCACGTTACAATCGGAAACACAAGTATTATTGAAACTGTGGGCGTTCTATTTACCATCTACGTGCCGCCACACGTCCCCTTTTTTATTAGCTAGGAGGGGCCATGCAGGGTAGCTATTTGAGTACGCGAGGCGTGCGATCAGACCCCTGCGTGTTCTTATCGGGAGGAGAGCCCTTTGACCTCCATCTGCCATCCACCTCTCTCCCAAGGTATCCATTAATGGCGTGGCTATGTCTCACTCGACTGTTATTTAAGAGAGAAAAAAGAAAATCTGAAAATAAAATTTTGCATGGATCTTGATGTAAGATCCGACTGACCTGTATAGCATCTACTGCGACTTATTGCAAGACTGATGAATATATATATAAGGACGACGAGAGTGGATAATAATTGTCTTACATAATTGGGAAGATAATTAAAAAAACACATGCGGCTACACCCTAAATACACATGGGCAAAAGAAGAAGGAAGACGCATACAATGATCTGGCTCGCTGATCTCTACTTTCTTTATGCGCTGCAGGTCGCGGAGACTAGTTCTCGCGGCGAGCGGCGATGATCTCTTTCATCAGTTTCATGTCCTCAATACGCTACTTGGCAGCATCCACAGATTCCTCCACCAAACTGTTGTGCTCGATGCGGAGCATGGCATTCTCGTCCATAAGTTTCTTGATGATGACGCCCGTCCTATGCATCAAGGCAGCGGTCTCCTCCGCCTGCTTCACCCTTCAGGCGATCTTCGCCCTCAGCAGGTCACGCTCAGCCCGGAGCTTCGCATTGCCCTCCCCTAGTTGTCGGATGATGCAGGTAGCCTCATCCTGCAACCTCGCCGAGCCAGAGATCTGATCCCTCTGGCTATGGACGATCGCATGCATGCACTCAGAGAGTGCTTTCGCTGCCGCGAGAAATTTTCCCAGTGCGCCCTGGCGCAAGAGACCTCTGTGCTACTTTGGCGGTGCGGCGGGACATCTTAGCTGCTTCCGCAGCATGGCCGGACCAGTCTGCTAAATCAACGGCGCGGCGGGACCTCCGTGATGCTTTGGTGGCGCGGCGGGACCTCTGTGCCTCTACTGCTGCGCGGCTGGACATGTCAGCTGCTTTCACGGCGAGGCGGGACATCTCGCATGCTTCTTCTTCCATGCTCGCCTCTCCCTGGTGGAAACCTTGACCCAGAACTCACGCTGGCCATGGCAGACGCAAGGGAACGATGCTGAATGACTTGATTGTTTTTTGTGGATGAGGAGTTGAGGAGGAATGTGCAGTCCGTATTTATAACCAAGTACTACTAATACGCTCCTAAGTGGGAAACCATTTAGGTTGTGATCAGTGTGAACAGGTTTGCAATTAAATATAGCATGGTACTACCTCCGTCCTAGTTTATTAGTCCCCTTTGTAATTTGTGCCAAATTTTGACTAAATATTTAACTTAAAAAATGTTAGTGCATGTCAACAAAAATTATACTATCGCTGGATTCATTTTTGAACATTGTTTTCAATGATATAATTTTTTATAACATGCATGAACTTTTTATTTTATGGTCAAAGTTTGGCATAGATTACAATGGGGACCAATAAACCAGGACGGAGGTAGTAGTAATTTGGAATGTGACGAAACGCAAGCTCAAAATTTATTGATGGTTCTAGTTTCGAAGTGCTGCACTATTACCGGATGGCACGTGTTCTCGGCCGTGGTGTAGCATATGCGATGGTACTTCTTTTTCTACTACTGTGTACGCGCAATAACTGGCACCCTCGGTTACATATCTTACGGTTATTGGGGTGTTCGACAAGAATAGCCTCGTGGGGAGCTATAGACTAGTCTTTTTTTCACACGATTACATCGACACATATCATCTCCCTCCCTCTTTCCCACGCACACACCTATCTCTCGGTACTTCTCGCACGCACCATCTCTAGCTCCCTAGGTCGATGCCACCCACATACACTTGTACTCTGAGTTTAGCCCTCCGACCGGAATTACTTGTCACAGGTATGGATGTATCTAGATGTATTTTACTTCTAGATACATCCATTTCTGCGACGAGTAATTTGCGACGGCTAGTTTGGGAGTACGTTATACAGGAAGAGAAGAGGTGCACGCACGCACTTGTCCTCTCTCACACACGCATCTCTAGCTACGAATTGTAGTGTTCTCAACCATCCGATTAGCTCTATCGTAGGTTTCACGTTGCTCCTTGGGCTTGAGATTGAGAAGTTTAAAATGCGGAGGCTAAGCTGGAGGCGCGAGGTTTTGGTTAATGTGCGGGCCGCACAAGGCACCAACACGACACGAGCTTCATCCGCCTGGTGCGCAGTCGGGTGGGTTGTCCAAGTATAGACACAACCAGACCCTCCTTGCTATCTGCGCCTCGACTTATTATGCACAGAGAAATTAGGATCAGAGGGAGTACTAGTAGTAGTACTACTTTGACGTGTCGCGTCAACTCGCACAAGTATGCAACACTTCCTGAACAAACAAGCATATAAGCTGTTATACTTCTTACCCAAATGATCTTTATATCCAACAGACACAAAATATCCATTCGACTGTTGGAAAATACTTTAACTGCTGATCTAATGTCGAAGTAATATCTGCATCGCCACCAAAACACACCATCTCTTAAGCTAAAGTATACATAGCTAACACCTATATTAGCATATTACTAAGATAAATGTAAGGCACTGTAGAATCATTTAGGACGTGAGCTTGTCAATCTGAATGTGGAGGGACACCAGCTTAGCCCCGGCCAGCAGCTTGGGCGGAACTGTGAAGAAGGTCAGCTCCTGCACGGCGACGTCGCCGGGATCCCTGCTGCTTGTCACCTCCATTTCCACCTTGACGGCGTCGGTCCTGCCTTTGGGCTCCCCCGGCGGGCCGTTCGCCCATAGCTTGGCCACGTAGTGCGGCAGTGGGGACGCCCCCGCTCTGATGCAGACGACCGACACGGCGATAGGCGCGCCGATGTCGAGCACGCCGCCGACCAAGAAAAATGCGCAGCTGTCCTCCTCCGCGAACAGCAAGGGCCGTGGCTCCGACAGTGGCACTTGCAGCTGGAGCGCCTTGCCGTACTGGATCATGTGCACGGGCATGGGATTCACGGTGCTGATGTGGTGGGAGAGCCACGGCGACGGGCCTTCGTAACCGCAGACAGGCATGGGGCATTTGCAGGGCGCGAGCGGACACAAGCTCTGGTGATCGGCGAGCTTGTGGTAAGTGACGTAGAGCCCACATCCTTCGTGCGGGCACTCCACCCTCACCGAGGAGAGGACGGCGTCCACCGTCATGTTACGCACGTCGAAGCCACCGCAGCGCTCGCACTTCTGGCACTGCCGATGGTTCCCGAGGCGCTCGATGCGGTAGTCCGTGGAGGCCAGGTACCCTCCCTTGCACTGCACAAATCAATCGAACATCACATCAATCAAGAAACCTGCACCTTGCTCGATCAGCCGAACGGAGGAGGTGTATTCGAACCTCATACACTAGAGGCTTCAAGGGGCAGAGGCACAAGGGGCAGTGGAGCAAGGTGAGGTCCATCGAGACCATAGAGAGCTCCATCGTCGGGTCATGTTCCGTCTACATGATCTCGCCCTCCTTGTGCACAACCATCTCTCGCTTTATTAGGCCGGGGCATTACAAAGCTTTACCGTCACATATTCATACTACTTCAAGGTGCATTAAATCAACACATGCAAGTATCAAAAGGAGAGTCACGACATGCATGTGCATGCATCGTAATTAATGCATCGGTAAACGCAAATTATTGAAATATATTGAGTGCAGTGCTTTGATGTGTCGCATCAACTTGTACAAGACCGAGAAGTTTAATTACTATAACTCCCTCTCGCCTTAACCGCACCTGCCTTTGGCTGCATGACAGGTGGGCCACCCACCTGATGGGCCCACCTGTCATAGACGCAAAGGCAGGAGCAGTAAGTCAATGAAGCTGCATCCCTCCCTCGCCCATGAGCGTGGTGGCTGGCAGGACTAGGAGAAGCTTTAGATTCTTCTACGCTCTCCCTCCCATGCCTTGGTGGACATGCGATAGTTCAGTCGATGTCGGATAGCCTAAATCATCTTTGTAGTACTCCTCCCTGCAGTAGTACTCCATCATTGTTCGACTTCTCGAAGAGGCGAAGAGCCAAGCGCAGCCCGGACGCTCGTGTGGCAGTTTCATGTGTAGAGTAGTCTAGGATAGCTTGTACTGTGCCTGTAAGCTTAAAATCCTTGGGGTCGGCTCCATGCTTTTTTTTATTAAAATAATCTTCTGGCCCTACCTGTCATCCTGGTGATTATAGTTTGCACGCTCATCTGGTCAAGACAGTAATATATATTTTAGTTTGTGGTGGGGTAAATGTTAGAGGTTGCAGCAAATGGAGTATTGTACATCATGGTCTTTCAAATGCCAAGTTTAGAGGCAACCATGTGGGGCCGGTGCTATGATGTGTCGTGTGAACTTCGTAGAACGAGGAGAAGCTTGATTTTACTACTACACGCCTTCTCCCTGCCCATGCTTGTGATGGAGTGGAACAAGGACATGCTTTTGCTTATAGTACTACAACAAAGATATCCCTCCCGCTCGCTGTGGACGGACATGCAGCAGTGGATTCGATACTGTAGAAGCAATATTAGTAACATCATTGTTCGTCTTCTCAAAGAGGCGAAGAGCCAAGCGCAACCCGAACGTGGCAGTTGCGAACCTTGGAGCACACATAAAAACGAGACCAATCCAGGCTAGACTAGCCTGTTGGCATTCTTTTATAGAAAAAAAATCCGTGAGCACCAAACACTCAAGCCGAGATTTGAACCCTGGTCGGCTGGCTGTGAACTCCCGCACCTTGCCAACTGAGCTATGCCCAGTTCTCAGGAGCACGCATATAGGCAGGCTCTTCCATGAGACAAAATTGCTAGGTGAGCCAACTATTACTTGCTAGTATAGCCCTGTAAACCAGAAAGGAGTATTTGCCTTTCTAGAGATTTCAACAAGTGACTAGACTACACCGAGATGGAGTACATATGGAGCAAAATGAGTGAATGTACACCATAAATAAATACGTAGTTCTCTCGTTTTCCTCTCGGCCTTGGGCGCGGTGCACAATATTGAGTATACTAGTACAATCATCTTGAAATTTATGAAGTCACCATAGGCACCTCGTCGTCGATGGGAACGTCTCCTGACACGCGATAGACGCGAGCGGCAGTCGCCTCCATAGGTGCTTGAATGCCAAGGGGGGATAGGGAAGTGGTTCCCGAGACGTTGAACGGTCAATGATGCATCCTCAAATTACATGCAGAGGGAATTAATTGAAGAAGCGAGAATAGAGCCAGACGATGTAGAATGCAGCAATTTGGATTCTCATATAAAGGCACCCCACCACTCCAATCCATCTACTCCTAGTCTCTGCGACACTCCTCACTCCAATCCAAGACAAAGTGACCGAAGCGGAAGCACCTATGGAGGCGATGGCGCGGCAGCGATCGGGTGTGCCAAATCATCCAAGCGTCAGACTGCGGCCTGCCGCAGGCGGCGTTCGAGACGGTCTTTGGCGGCTGCGGCATCATAGCCCTCACTGATGCCGGCTTCGCCTCTCGCATGGACGACATGATGGTCAACTCTATCCACAAGTTCACTGCAGTCAAGAAGCGCGGACGACCTTGCCGTACTGCTCCAGCCCGCACGCCCAGGCTCCTCATTGCCTGCCACCCTCATTGGCCTCCATGGTGACGAACTGTTTCAAGCCCTGGTGGCCCTGCAGGTGCCGGAGGCCATGACGAAGAATGTGCACCTTGAAGCCGCGCTCGTCGCGCCGCGCCTCGCCATGCAAGAAACCGTCGACCTGCACATCCACGTCTATGAGGAAATCGACTACATAGGCCACTACAAGGCCAGCGAGGATAGAAAGACGCTTTCCTTCTTCATGCGGCTGGAATCTTTGGACACCATTATTCAGAAGCACGTCGACCTGGCCACGAAAGCCACTGCTACTTAGCCGCCGTTCGATGGGCCGGCACCCTGAGTCGAGGAGGTGGACGTCGTCGATGGATGCATCTCTTCTTCTTGCCTCCTGTAACCAGCACTGCATCGCCTCGTGGCCTTAATGTTTTATTAGTATAGGAGTATATGGCTTTTTTATTCCAGTAGTAACATTTTCACTTTGAGGTAGGGCCACAGTTGAGCAAGCCGACCATCGGCAAATCCCCACCCCGCCCACCGGGCGTCGGCTGAGTTTAGAATTAGAAGAGAGAAAGGAGGGAGAAGAGCTAGTTGTAGCATGGACGCTGTTGTCAGATAGGACTCACGTTGATAGAATAGGAGTAC
This sequence comes from Aegilops bicornis, assembly GCA_021605145.1. Lineage (NCBI taxonomy): Eukaryota > Viridiplantae > Streptophyta > Magnoliopsida > Poales > Poaceae > Aegilops > Aegilops bicornis. The sequence continues at coordinate 1,413,013 of JAHIAL010000011.1, forward strand.
TGAGCACTCATACCTCTTTTTTAGGGAAAAAGAAGTCGTATGTCTAGTACTGCCACTAGTTGGGTGCGTGCGACCTATACCTGTCATCACTTTAGGTCTCCTTTTTGAACCGCAGCTACGCTTCACCGTACATATTTTTTCACGCATTTATCCTCCTATATGTACTCCTAGGCTATTTCCACGTGCTCCCTTTCGCTGACATGTGGGACATAGAGCATCTGGGTCGTAGTGCATGCACGACTCGGAGGTACTTTACATTTTAGACCTCACGAATTACATGCAAACCCTCCACAGAAGAATAAATAAATAAATGAATTGCTACATGAAACCGGATTATTTTTCATAGAAACCGGAGCACGTTCATTAAATTTTGGACATAACACGTTTATAAAAAACTACCAGACCTAAACCAGTCTAAGGGCCTCTTTGATTCGCAAGATACTGAAAACACATAAATGGGGAAAGTATTATGGCGATCAACCGAGACAAGGAGAACTCTAACTCAGTTAGAGGATAGAGTTAGATTCTAACCCTGAACTAACTCTAAACCAAAGAGGTGTATTGATGGCAGGGTTAGATTGACAATAAATGTTCTTTCTCAATCATTTGACTACTTTGGACCCTATTTCCTGCCGGATTTCGTGTGGCCAGCTCTTGTGTGGCCTCCTCCCGCTCACAATTGTCATAAATGAACCATCTTTACAAATCAAGCATGTAAAACATGATAAACTTTACTTTGTCCATACAATTGAGATATCCCACATAAACATACAAGTCCTCAATCAAGCTTCACAAAAAAAATACACTCCATGAAACAAAGCATGAGCTAACTCAGCACGGAAGTCATTCACGAAAGTGAGTGAGCACGGATCCCCTCACGCACCTGTGGAGGAGCTTCGTCATAAATAAGCTCTGGAGGAAGGCTCTGTAGAGCCCAAGCCCCGGGAACCGCTCCGAGGCTGGCGCTTGCGTGTTGAGGTCGACACCGGCATGGGTAGCAGGGCCACTTGCCGACGACTGCGAACCAAATCCTTGGGCCTCTAGAAATAATTCAAGCCTGAAACTGAAATACCTAGAAAGGTGAACTGAATCTTTGGGCCTCTAGAAATAATGCAAGCCTGAAACTGAAATACCTAGAAAGGTGAACTGAATCTTTGGGCCTCTAGAAACAATGCAAGCCTGGAACTGAAATACCTAGCAAGGTGAACAGATTCTTTGGGTATCTAGAAATAATGCAAGCCAGAAACTGAAATACCTAGAAAGTTGAACTGTATCTTTGGGTCTCTAGAAAGATTTATTACCTCCTCAAGCAGCATCAAACAATTCCATGCGTGCACCAAAAATCTATACCAAGTTTAATCAGGATCTACTTTTCCAAGTCAGAATTAGCGATAGAGCGAGCAAGATCAATGATATGGTTGTGAGACAAAGAAGGAACGAACAAACTCACCCCTCTCGCGACCTCCCTCGTAGATGCGCCGCCGTCGTGCAAGACATAGGGAGAAAAACGACCGGTGAAGGGGGAGCAGGGCGAGCTTCGAAGGCCGGAGGGAGAGGGCGGCGGAGGCCAGAGGGAGAGGGCGGCCAGAGGAGAGAGAGGGTGAGCGGCGGAGCGGCGCTTGGGCGGGCGGCCCGATTGGGAACAGAGAGTAGTCGTGCGAGGTGGGGGGGGGGGGAGGGAGCGATCTGGTGTTGGCATGGGAGATTTTTTAGTGCTCTTTTAGTGGGCCTGAGGAGAACTAACCCAATTAGAACCTCTCCACCGGGCTAGTTTTTTTAGCTGGGTTAGAGAAAACTAGCTCAAACTAACCCCTCCTGTTTGGATAATTTGAGGCTATTTCAACCCAAACTAGCTCTAACTCAGGGATCCAAACAAAGAGGAGTAGTACTGTACATGCTACAGTCTGGACCGTGGCACATTGTTTTTTATGGCCATATCAGCACATTGTTTTCTACTGCTGATTCACTGGGCTGCCGTGGTTCGCACTCCTCCGACGTGAGTAGTAGTACTACTACTCCCTCCGTTCCTAAATATAAGTCTTTTTAGACATTTCAAATTTAGTACAACATACGGATGTATGTAGACATATTTTAGAGTGTAGATTCACTCATTTTGCTTCGTATGTAGTCACTTGTTGGAATCTCTAGAAAGACTTATACCACATGATTCTTTGCTCCTTCTTACTAATACGTACTACTTGGCAGACATGTGGGACAGCCAGACATCCGGTCGACGTGTCGTGTCATGCACCGCAGATTAGAGTGCGGAACGGATGGGGCATCACCACAGTCGCATCGCCAGTAATTCATGACTATAGTGAGTAGTCATATCACAAGTCTTTCCAGCTGTAACGCGTCGTCAAATCGCACAGCTCAACCTTTCTAGTAGTAAGTAAGTTGAATCCGCTACTCGCACCCTCCTCGCCTCTTTGTCAAACCGCCTACGCGAAAACTGCCGCGCGTACTGCCCAAGAAAAGCCCCGCCCTCAACTTTTAACTACGCAAAAATAGTTCGAGCTTGTTCGTTCTACATAAATACTAGTACTATATGTTTATTCACCCGTGGGGTTGTTCGATTAATGGAGGGTCGGGGAGCACAAGTGAACAATACTACTACTAGTAGTAGTAAGTAGGAGTCATATAGTTGGTCACCTTAGATAGAGAGTTTCTTTTCTTTAATGCCACGTACACAAATTGAAACGTTTGTTGTGGAGAGAAAAAGATAATCACTCCACTATATATGTACGCAAGGGCCTGAGCGCTTGCCTTACTAGGGTTGCTCTCTTCATTCTCTCATCCTCTCCAAATATAAACAAGACAGCGGTAGCGACATTTTCCCTCTGCTCACCGCTGGTCACAGATCCGGCCGGATCCCTTTGGTTGGTGTGTGTAGAGGACTAGGTGCATCGTTCACACGGTCATCGTCAGCGAGGGAGGAAACCCACAGCAGTCGGAGGGGCCCGATCCTCTGCCCATGCCGTTCTCTCCGACATAGCGCCGGCTCGGGAGGTCCTCCGACCCATCTTCCTCACTGCCGTATTGTACTCAGATCCAACCTGCCGCCGCTGACATCCTGACGACCCTCAGGTATAAGTTCTTCGAAAGCGGCCTTGCTCTACTACCCCAGCTCCCCATGTGTCTGCATGTGCATCTTTTTCTACTTCCATCAGCTCTTCCAAAGACACCTAAATTTTTAGTATTATTAGAGGTAAAGCTACTTCATGCATTCGAATCTAAGACTTTGTTCAAACAACGAAGAAAGGGGGGAAATTTGTAGCATGAATCAAGGACTTGATTCAAAGAGGAAATAATATGGTGAAAGTAGTAGAGGCCGGATACCCAACCGGTCTCTTGGTTGAAAAGGAAATAATGGGAAAAGCAATTACAAACTGGATAAGGAACAGATCTATTATTGGTTGAAAAAAGGATAGAAAGTGGCGGCTGGTGGAGAAGTCAACAGAGTATGTCCAGGATTAGATTTGTTGCCCTCATATAGTAAAAGGTGTCCAAGATTAGAATTGCTGCCCTCATGTAGTAAAAGGTCTCCAGGATTAGAATTGCTGCCCTCACATAGTAAAAGGTCTCAGGATTAGATTTGCTGCCCTCACATAGTAAAAGGTCTCCAGGATTAGATTTGCTGCCCTCACATAGTAAAAGGTCTCCGAGGATTAGATTTGCTGCCCTCACATAGTAAAAGGTCTCCAGGATTAGATTTTTTGCCCTCACATAGTAAAAGGTCTCTAGGATTAGATTTGCTGCCCTCACATAGCATGAACAAACTCGGCATCACCACTTTATGCCTCCTAGTAGGTACATTGTGCTGATGCATCCACTGTCGCATGTCCTTATACCAACCGTTTGATGTTGTTAATGTAAGGGTGCATGTAAAATGAAGCGATCCTGCTTTGTTACCTTAGGGACATGTCTAACCAGTGTTATTGTTAATCTAATCCCTCTAGTGATAAGATGCAATTAAACTGTGCAAATGGTACTCCTGCTGTTTTCCCCAGTATGATAAGTAAGTTGCTCGTTTACGCTGTTGAGTGTCCTAGTGTCCCCACGGTCCCATGCCCTTAAACCAACTCTTTTGCTATTGTTGATTTACTGTATCTGGTAAACAAGCAATGCCACCGTTAAAGTAATCCCATATTTGAGGAATGTCATTGTTGATCGTAATGCTTCTGGTAACATGAAGCATTGCTGACGTTTTAAATTTTCTACTGTCCTTGCATGATTGCCATGAACATAATTAAGATGCTTCTTTTCATTTCGTGTATGTTTCTTATATTCTTATTGACCAGCAACTATTTACTTTCTATCTTTTTGTGCATATAGCGATATCCATGTCACCTTGTTGCTATTGTGACCTTTTAGTGAACTGCACAAAACACTTTTTTGGAATGAGTGTCTTGTGCGATTCAACTAAAATGTCATGTGGGCAACATCTCTCAATTTTGGTGGAACTGCACAAAATGGTGATTGGAGTTTCCAAAATCTCAAATCAGAGATTCTCTTTGGTAATCTCGTGCAACATTTTATTAGCCTTTGCAAGATGAGCCATCTTGTCACCTCAATGGCACTTTATTTTTAGTGGAACTGCACAAAAGGATAAGCAAATTATAGTTGCACCTTACATGAGACGGACAGCCAACCTTAATGTTCCTCAATTTTAGTGCAACTACTAAAGAAGAACCTGCCCGACTCACGGGAGCAAGTACTTCTTGCTAGCTGAATGATGCAATCTTTGCTTCATTTGAATTGAAGCTGCAAAAAAAAGGCGCATGAATTGAATCATGGAACTCCAGGCAGGCCTCATCCGAGTGGAGCTGCAGGTTGAGTTCAAGGAGTGCCACTATTATAGTAATCATGCTCTTCTTGTTTGTGCTGTGCAAATAGGAATACTCAACTGTAGATGTTGTGACGGTCAAGAGCATTCGCCAAGTTCTTCGGTTGTATGACATGGCTAGCCAAGATGGATTTGATCCCGATATTTACTTTATCAAAAGGCTCTAATGGGTTGGTTCTGAATCTTGCAAGATGGGAATCCATGAGATGTGTAGGCATATTTGTTTTACTTATTATTTGAATCTTATTTGTTGGTTATGAATCTTGCAAAATTTGGGAATCAATGAGATGTGTAGGCATCTTTGTTGTACTTATTATTTGGATCTTATTTCTTGGTTCTGAATCTCGCAAGCTGGGAATCAATGAGATGTGTATGCATCTATGTTGTACTTATTATTTGGATCTTATTTATTGGTTCTGAATCTTGCAAGCTGGGAAACACGGCATTATGATGCAGAGGACAACAACCATAACAAACAGTTCAAACTTGGTAGTATTATCTGTGTGAAAGTGTGACAAATGTGCTGATCGTGTGCGTCCTGAGAATAATAATTCTAATTGTTGTGCATGTTGATCCTGTGGCACTGATAGAACGACCCAATGCATTTCTTGTTTTAAGTATAAATTTCTATTAAAGCTAATTAAATTTAAGTAAAGTGACCACTAACTCTTGTTATTACAGTACCAATACAGACCTGCTCGTGAACCAACATGTGGCCAGAGTAGGTTTCTTAATGGAGGCGTTTGAATGCGCCGAGGGTGCATCTTCTGTCGGGCGTGCAGCGGGCGAGGAGGAGGTAATGCTTGTTATCGCATGTACACACTTAGTTTCTTGTTGAATCCAGTTCCCAAGAGCTGAAAAACGAAGCTCTTGTCAGCCGCCTACCCACTCATTCACTTGAAGTGACTCCAATGGCGATCCGAGGGGTGAGCCTGCTGGATATGGACTTCAGCAAGGAGTTCCCCTTTGAGTTCGCCGTTCAGTCCTATGGCTGCACCAAGTTGAATGTGATGTACACCAACGATCCAGACTCGGTGAAGCTCTCTCTCACCGAGTTCAAGCAGTACCTACAGGGCGAGAAAGCACAAGGTTGTAGGACTAGACCTTGTGCCCATCCATTCGTCTCCTGACAGGGACCAGCGGATCGCCGTTGCCCAGGTATGTGTGCGGGACGAGGTTCTCATCTACCACTGTTGTAGGGCCATCAGAGGTTTTGGAGCATTCGCCCGTTTCGCCAGCGGCGCCCACTTTGCACCGCTCGCTACGGTTGAGAGAAGGAAGAAGCGCTGACGATTCGGCCATCTGGTGCAACAAGCTTGTCGACATCCAGAAGCAATACAAGATCATCGGCAAGGGGCAGGAGAAGGACTCCGTGGTTGACCTCGCCGAGACCATCATCGACCCCTGATACGCCAACATGAAAGAAGACAACGATACCAAGGACCTGAACACGTGGGAGGTACCTTTGAATCTAGCCTACATAACCTACGCGGCCAAGGACGCATACACATGCTACGACATGTACAGGCGGATCTTGGACATGAGGGAATGTCTGTTCCCGTAACCGACGAGTACACGGACAGCCGTAGCGTCATGATCAAGCGTGCAGGAAAGGTCTAGATGTTGTACTTTATCTGTTTATAAGCACCTTTATCATCCGAAAGGTGTTTCATGCATTAGCCTATGTGTCGTAATTATCTGTTTTGTCCGAAATATTTCTTTTAAGAACCCATTAACCTGTTTGTTTAGTGGATATTTGCTTATGTATGTAGCTAGCTCACTTGTCCGCTAAAAAAGACTAGTTCACTCGGCTGTCGTGCTTTGAATCTCCTTCCTCCCAACATATTCCCCTTCTCAGGTGACAGACATATGGGACCAACCACCTATCCATTTGTATTACTTTATTTTGTTCAATCTTTCGTCCTCTTCCTGCTCGTGAGGCCATCATAGCCTATTGCGTTGGCCAGGCCATCCCTCTACTCCCCACACAATGTCCGATTGGCGGCAGCTCCACCGCCCACCTACACCGAACAAGTCAACCTCGTACTCCCCTTCGCTGCGTCTTCGCCCGCTCCGGTTCGTTCGTTCGGTCAGGTCTCGACGCGTAAAGTCCTCCGCCTTGGTGCTCTAGCCACTGCAGCGCCGTCTGTCATCGTTCCCAACATGGTCAGCAAAACAAGAGGAATCGGGAGACAACTGTTCATCGAGAGGCAAACAGTCCCGGGCCCACCAGGTGCATGGCCTTGGTTTTGTTGTTTAACATGGGTAGCCCACGACATGTTTCAACATTTTTTGGATCCAGCAGGTATCAAGCGGCCTCTGGGCCTCCCAACCTAGCTTGTCTATAACACAAGAACCCAAGTTATGTTTGTTTTTTCAAGGCAGCGCATTTACGCTCAGGTTCTATTTTTCTATAAGAATGCAAAACCGAACCTATGTTTTCTATAAGAATGCAAAAATGAACCTATATTTATATATTATTTTATTACATATATATATAATAGAAATAACATAAGGTTCCGTTAAACCTGTCGTTCATCCAACCATTTTATAGACCTTCCCACTTCCTTTATTTTTCATTTTCATTAATCCTATATCTAAATTTCTCCCACTTTCTTTTTCGATGTAAACTGAGTTTTCTCCTAGTACTTTTCCTAGAACCAACTCAACTGTCCCGTCTAGCCTAAAAATAATAATACCCACGTACTATTAAATCATCAAATTAAAATGTTATTTTATTTACGTAAGTTGAAAGTTCTTACAAAATAATAATAATAATTGTTTATATATAACTTGGCAAGTTAACTCCTAGTGATTGCGTACATAAGCTTGCAAAGATTTTTACCGACCAATGTAGTAATAGGCGTGCAATCATGTGTTTATGTTTTATAACATTTCTCCGTCTAGCCCAACATGATATTTTCACCCAGCCCAAGCAAGTCTCACAATTTGGAGAAAAATGCAAATGGGCTTTAAATTCTACCATATATATAAACGGGCTGCATGGATTCTACATCATTGTTTCACCCAGCCCACCAAATGGACTAAAAAAACAAATGGACTGGCTAACATGTGGGCTAGTAGGTCGAAGCCTAAGAAGGCGTTGGATTTACATCCAACGGCCGACATTCTTCTTCAATCTCGTCTTCTTCCCCAGCTGCCGGGACCGCTTTGCTCCCGACCTCCGGCGTCCAGCGGCGTTGTTTTGTGTGCCTCAACGAAACGCTACCCCGCCGACGGCCAGGCCATCCCTCCACTCCGCACCTCATGTTATTCTCTGCCGAGTGTAGGCCCACCCCGCACCCGAACCAGCCAAGTTTCCCACCCCTCTCCGTCTGCGACTCCACTGCCGTGTCTTCCCCATATCCGGGTCATTCCAGTCTGCGGCCTCGCCGTTGTCCACCGCCTCGATGCGCTCGGCGTGGCGTGGTCAACATACGAGAGTCATCGGAAGAGGACTGTATGTTGTGAGCCTGACGGCTGGGACCCACGAGGTCCATGACTGCACGCAAGGAATTTCCTCCTGATTAAGCTGTTTCCTCCCCCTGACAGCTGGGACCCACCGGCTGTATCTTTGCGTGGATGGAAGTGCCTCCTTATTATGCGAAAAAACCATTCCTCCCAATGATAGCTGGGACCCGGCAGATTTGGTGGCCGACGTGTAGGCCTACTAAGCGAGCGATGTCTGCGAGGGCTTTGTCAACAATCAACAAATGATTCTAGCAATTTGGTAATTTGTTGGATGTTAATGCAACAGCCGTGCTCCTTCTTCAACCTCTGTTCTTGCTCCTGTCTCCCATGGGCGGCAGTGCTACCGCGCACCCGAACCAGTCAAGTTTCCCAGTCCTCTCCATCTTCAACTCCACTACCGCGTCTTCCCCATCTCCGGGTCGTTCCAGTCTGGGGCCTCGCCGTCGTCCACCGGCCTTGGTGCACTCGGCACGGTGCGGTCAACGTGGTCAACAACCGAGAGTCATCGGAAGATGACTGTACGTGAGAGGCTGACAGTGGGGACGCACCACGCCCACGGACACATGCATGCAACTACATCCTTTTTACCCTGAAAAATAATGTTTTCTCCCCCTGTCTGCTGTGACCAAACAAGTACATCTTCGCACACAAGGAAGTGCTTCCATATTACGGAAAAAAATGATTCGCCCCCCTGACTGCTGGGACCCACCAGCTACATCTTCGCACACAAGGAAGTGCCTGACAGTCGGGACCCACCCGGTCGAAGCGTACGTAGCGTTGTCATTCTGGTCGCGAACGTGTACGTACATACTCGTCGATGTAGAGGCATGCACGTGTGGTAGTAGAGACGGGCACGTGTGGTAGTAGAGGCGCGCACGCAGCATGTACATGTACGTACAGCGGCCAGGGTGCAAGAAAGAAAATACGGCCACGTACATACATACGGGCGGGGTCTCGAACGCCTACTCGCGCATACGTACAGCCAGGGCTCGTGTACATGGCTGGGTCGGAATGAAAAAACTGCGCCGTCATCGTGTTCATGGGGAGGCAACGGAATGTGTCGTGTTCATCGAGAGGCAACGGAACGCGTGCTTTTCATCGGGAGCCAACCGGCTTGGATGGAACAGGCGATGGAAACGAGGCCTGGCGTACCGCAGAATGGAGGAAACAACATTGTGATCGACCGGCCACGGTGGAAACGGGATCCTGTTCGTTGGGAGGTGTCGTGGTTTTGTAATGGTAGATGTCCTAGTGAAAGGACTTAGTCGTGGAGCCATCGCGACGGGTTAGCTTAAAGGGGTTAAAGCGGGACAAAGGACACAAGGAGTTTATCTTTGGTTCACTTTTGCGGTGAGGGTAAAAGCCTAATCCAGTTGATGTGGAATTGCTAGGGTTTCGATGACCAGGGATTAAATCCGCTATGCTTGGCTCTCGAGTTGTTGTTTGTTGTCCCTAAACCGCCATCGGCCGTCCCTTTATATACACAGGTTGACGCCCGACGGTTTACAGAATCCCGAGGCTGACTCATCAACGTGTCCGGCTCGGTTTCTACCCTTTCTTATCTTATAATACAAGTTACATATCATATGGCGGTTCATGTCCACGGGCCCTAATCCGCCTTTGGGCCCTGGGCCTCCGTGTTGGATCTCCTCCGTAAAGCGCCATACTGCTGGTCTTCACAGGCGTCAACTAAATAACACATTATGCGTATAACCCGGCCCCTCCTGGCCGTTTTATACTCAGTAGTAATATCCCCAACATTAGGCCCCAGATTGATTTGAACCTGTTCATGTCAATCTTCAACACTTAAGAAAATTCCCCTCTTAGCACTTTCGCATAACCTTGTAATCCGCCATGACGTCATCTTCCAAGATTGTAATGAACCATCATGATGTCACCTATTATTAATTTTTTTATATATATCCCCTTCATTAATGAGCCTCCGACAATCAAGGCGATAGCTCTGTCACATATCCAACTTTTGGGCTCCTTGATTTTCGCGCCTGTCACTTATCCCTTCGCCTCATAAATAAGATCAGGGTGTCCTTTTCATTTCCCCCTCCCGTGCCTCCTCGCTTCTTCTTCTTCCTTGCGCCGACCTGACCCTCACGCGCGGCCGCCGCCGTCAAGCTCCGCCCTCGACCTCAACTCCGGCCGCAGCATCAACCTGAACGTACCAGAGAAACGCGGCGCTCCTCCGCTATCCTGTCAGCATCAGTAAGTTTCCCTTCTCCCTGCTCTAGATCCACAATTAGGGTTTCAGTGTTCACCGAAGCTGGAAGTTGTTCTTCCCTGTTCATCTCTGCGCCATAGTTCTTGATCTAAACTTCGATGTTTATCCTGTATAAAGATGGACATGATCCTTTGTTTCCGCTAATGCATCTCTCTTTAAGTAGAAAATCCCATCCGAATCTTTCGAGTGTTCAAGTATCAGAATTTTTAACACTGAATAATTTTCCATTTCCTGACACATGATAGATCCAGATTTGTAATACCAATTTGTGGAAACTATTTCTCCATCACTTAGTTATTTTAGATCTGTACCTTCCTTATTAGCAAAGGCGGTTTAGCTTTTTAGAAAATGATAATCCGGCCGGTACCATTAGTCCCCTCCTAAACCACCGATTTGTTTATTTTTGTAACCCTTCCAATGTCAAACTCCAGTTTAACATGTGTATATGCCTCAATGACTTTTCCTTTGATCTTGCGACACATTATACTTATCAGTCATAAATCATAAACCGACATTGATCTTTTTCCAGCTGTCCATTGAAATTGCCAAACAATTTTATGCTTGTAATTGGGTCCCCTCCCGGGTTACGGAAGAAAAACTGAACAGTTGCGTTGCAACCGGTGCCTTAGCAAAAAAGGACGTCTTACACTGGAGAGCCCCCGGTCCAAAAAATCCTCCTGAACCCAAGGATGGGGAAGTGATTGTATTTGTTGACCACCTGGGTCGAGGGTTCAGTCCTCCCGGATCAAAAGATTTCCGCGACGTACTTGCTAGCTTCCAACTCCACCCTCAAGATATTGGTCCCAACTCGGTTTCCAATATTTGTAACTTTCAAGTATTCTCATGGTTACTTCGTGAAGAACCCACGGTTGAACTGTTCAAACATTTCTTCTATCTGAACCGCCGCACTGAATTCACAGATGGGCCCAATACTGAACTTGGCAGCGTTTCCATTCAAAAAAGGAAAGATGTCAGTTTTCCTCACGCCAAACATCATACTCATCCCAAAGATTGGAACCAGACTTGGTTCTATTGCCGAGATACGTCTCCCATTGAAGAAAATCCTCTGCCGGGTTATCGTGCTCACCGGCTTACCAATTCACATCCATTCCCTCAACGACTGACTGCAAAGGAATGGTCCAACTATGCACCTAAACTCTCCAAGCTCAGAGCCTTTGTTGCGAACGGTTTAATAGGCGTTGACTTTGTTCGCTGCTGGATATCTTGGAGCATTCTGCCTTTAAGCCGTCGCCCCGGTTTAATGTGCGAATATCTGTGGAACTTACAAGATCCTCAACAGCATATCAACATTCAGCTAACTGATGCTGAAATTACAGAGGCTGTTAAAAAGATATTGGATGAACCGGTGGCTGTCTGCAGCAAAATAGGGCTTAGTCCCTTCTGTGTCTTCAATAAACCGCCAGCTGTAAGAATTGCATAACTCTTTTTTTTAATCCGGCCCTTATAATCTTCCCTTATATCTTTCATCAATCCTTGACAGGACGATGATCCGTTCTGGAAAAAGAAGTCCCAGGATAAGCCGGCGAAGACACCTTGTGTCAAGACTAAGGCCACCAAGAGGCCTGCCAAAAAGAAAAATGCTGAACCGTCTGAACCAAACGTTGATGATGATCTGGATAATCCGGATTCAGAGGTAGAACTTGACTCTCTTGGTTCGTTTTTCATACACCTCATTGACAATGACTATTATCAGGATGACGCTGAAGGCAGCCAAGCTGACGATGTAGAGGTAATTATTCTTTCCTTTGGTTCAGATCCTCTACCAACACAGAAAATTCGTCAAGCAAACCGGAAAGTAAGATTTTCTCACCCCCTAGCTCACTTGGACCCAAACTTTCTTTTGAAGATGCAGCAACACGAAGCTCGCCGCACAACCCGGCACATCGGCCAGGTAGTTACCTCCGCCTGTTTACCGAACACTCCAGTCCGGAAACATCGATCAGAGGTCTCTTATATTCCTGATACTTCGTACCCCAAGGCGGGTTGTTTCCGACAGCCTCTTAATCCGTCTGATTCAAATTATCAGGGAACACCTCATTCATCCTCTGGCGAGTCAACGACCACACAACTTCCAACCCTCAAGACGGTTCCTGGGTGAGTTATGCTTTAGTTTTATCCTTAATACATTATATTTGCCCGATGTATTGATCTTTATGTTTGTGCTCCTCAGTGCCAAGCCTAGATCTAGCAAGAAGGCCCGGTTAAATAAACCGGCTGACGACAATGTAGTTATTGAACCCGAAAAAACTCCAGATCCGGAAGGAACAAATGCTGACGCCATGCTTGATGATCCGCCACCACAAGATTATGACTTTGTTGTTGAACAAGTGGAGGTTGATCCAACGGGCCATGCTGATCAAACGACAAGCCCAGTCCGAGCCACTGACAAACCGACAAGCCCAGTCCGCGCCACTGATAAACCGTCAAGCCCAGTCAAGGCTGCAGATGACAAGGCAGATGATGTTATGATTACTGGCTTTGGCCACACCACCCCTGGTAATCCTATTGCTTTATCAAAGCATAGTGCCAAGGAAGAGCTTTCTGCTATGGGCAAAGGCAAGTGGAATGCAGACTTATCAAGCTACACCCATCTAAATGCCCAAGACATTCATTCTGGCTTCTTGAACCGTGCAGTACACAAGCGCGACTATGAAGCCGGTTTAGTGAACTTGATGAAAGAATGATATGAGGTAATTCTTTGTAACTCTGCATATCTGTTTTTCTCTTGTGTCCAAATATCAACTCCAGTAGCCCCCGAGGGCCGTTTTATGATATCAATCCAAACCGGGACTTTAGAATACTTCAACTTTGCTTGCGTAGCCCCCAAGGGCCGGTTTAACTCATTAAGATGAACCGGAACTTTAGAATAATAATCTTGTCACTTTCGCCTATGTAGTCCCGAAGGGCCGGTTTATCTTTTCAAGCTGAACCGAGACTTTTACCAATGTTTACTTTGAGCAAATATACATTAGCCCCCAAGTGCCAAGAATAATACTTGTATTGTGCTTGGGACTTGCAAAAATTTCTGATAACAAGCAAATAGGCATTAGCCCCCAAGTACCAAGTGTATAACTTGTTATGTGCTTGGTACTTCAAATATGTACTGCCAACTCATGATATGTCTGTCTCTTATAGGCTGAGCTGAGCAAAAAAGAGGCCCAAACCACTGATCTTCAAGAAAACATCAAGTCCCAGCAAGTAGAAACCTCCAATGAGCTGACCAGTGCCTTAGCAGCCATGGAGAAGCTGAAGGAAAATTTTAAGAAGGAGCGGGCGGATTGGGACATAGAGAAAATCTCATTGCAAAAGAGAGCCGAAGATGCAGAAGCAGCCCTTAAACCGGTGGCAGAAGAGCTGACTGGTTTAAAGAGGCAGATAAATGCCATGACCACTGATGTGTTTGGTAAATATCCTCACTTTAAGTTTTCAACATATATTATCCTATCAATTGCCGGTTTACTAATGCTCGTAATGATACAGGAACTCGCATTACCCATCTGGGCTCTGACATGCAGAAGAAATTGAAGGCTGCCTATACTCTGATAGAGCAATTATATACCGGCGCACAACGGATCATATGGACTGCTTCCCATAACAAACCGCCCCGAACCTTAATCAAGGAAACCTTAGAAAGGTTGTCAATGCTGCCTGCCCGGTTTGAGGAGTTAAAAAGATCGACTACAAGGGCAGGTGCTCTGACCGCGCTAACCGGGCTGAAGCATGGGTGCCAGATCTTGATCCGGTGGATGTGGGTAAAGGCTACCCAAGCTTAAGGGAAGATGGATCAGATTTCGACAATGATGACCTCCAAGCCATAACCAGGGTAATGCGTCCACTGCCTTGCCAATTGGCGGAAGAAACTGATCTTTCGCACTATCATGCGATTTATGACGTCAACAACAAACGGGTTGCTGCACCAACTCCTGACGCTCAAAATCTTATCCCGCCAATCCGTAAGCATACCTATGCCCCTGGTGTTGAACCGTCCACACTTATAAGCGATGAAGCTGTATTCCAAGCCCTAACTGGGATCGATTGGGCAACCATTGACTTCCGACCACTTTGGGTGGAGAGGAGGAAGATGAACCGGCGCCAAGATGATCCCACGGTAAAATCAAATCGACTGGTGACGAGCCATGATCCGGTGGCCGGTTTAACCTTCTGCGTACTGCAACACTTGCCGAAAACAATTATTCTTTTGGGCATTAAAGCGCCTTGTAATAGGCTAGTTCAAACACTTGGTCTGCTATGCCATCGTGCATATTTATTTTGCCTGACACTGTTAATCTGCCATGCTTAGGATATATTGTATCCATAATCCGTATTGGTTTATTCAAACTGTTCCTGCATACAAGAAGTTGAAAGTGTCCTGGCGGTTTATCGCTGGACGGGTCATAATGCCCAAACATATAGCCAGGGTTTATAACCAAGGCTGTATTTGAAAATAATCAAATATGAAATAGATGATACCTGTGACATTTAATCACATCACTACTAGGAAAAGGGCTATAGATAGGATTGATACTAATGGCGCAGCAGGTAAGTAGTGCGCCACTACTATATACTAATGGCGCACCGGTTGTTGATGCGCCATTAGTGTGGAAGACACTAATGGCGCACCATACACTCGGTGCACCACTAGTATTAATTTTTCTTCCCATTTTTCCATACATACTAATGGCGCATCAGGTCGAAGTGCGCCATCACTAGTTCTAACTAGTAATGGCGCCAAGGCAGACGATGCGCCATTAGTATATTTTTTTTACTTTTTGCAAAACTACTAATGGCGCACTTTTCCATGATGCGCCATTAGTATATATATATATATATATATTTACTTTTCTGCAAAACTACTAATGGCGCACCACCTGCAGTGCGCCATTATTAGTAATTCGAGGTTACTAATGGCGCATTTGCTGGTGGTGCGCCATTAGTAACCTGGGACAAACAAGATATTTTGGACAGCCACATACCTACCCACTCACTTTCCCCACTTCATTCCCTCCACCTCCTTCTCCAAGCTTTGGCTGCCTCCTCCTCCTCACCTCATTTCCACCATAGATTCATCAAAATTAAGTGGTGAAATTACCTTTTTGATAGGTAAGTAAGGGAAATCTATCTTCATGTTCTAGATCTACTTTTTTTCTCACTAGCTCGCTCCAACAGCGTGCACATGAACTTTTTGTGGCATAGCTAGATATATGTATGTTTGTGGTGTTGATTGTGTTTGTGGTGTTGCATATATGTTTGTGTTTGCAGTACAGGTATTTGAAATGCGATAGTTGCCAATATTTTGCGGAATGTTGATTCATTTCCGTTTAGTGAGAATTTTGGCACTATGCATTCTTTTGGTCCTATTTTTAGGAAGGTCATGCCAAATTTTTTCTTGGTTCTAAAATATCGTTTTGCTCAACCCCATGAGCCACCATAGTCCGCATACGATGACCGAAGGCATCGTGAATAGGTTTTGAGCTCCATGAAGGCCGAGATGCTTCAAAAGAAGCGAGGCGGAGATAAGATGTCCGTGTCGAAGATGCAAGCTGAAGAGCCTTGTGCGGACCCGGATTCCGGCAGGTCTTGGGACCACCTGCTCTTGCGTGGTTTCATGGATGGCTATCGGTGGCAAGGTGATGAAGATGACTATGAAGTCATCCATGGGGGCGAGCAAGAAATGAGGAAGGGCAACAAGACAAGTACCACCCTTGGCGAGGAGAGCGGGCGAGAAGACAAAGAATCTCGAGGACATGATCACGGTGGTGATCTTGTACCACGATCATCATGTAGAAGATGTCGTACATGATGATGAGGAAGATCAAGATGAAGGGCATGATCATGAAGATGAAGATCTTAGGAGTGAGCGGACGATGGAGGCTGGGTGCAGGACCCTCATATTCAAGAGCTGCTTCTCAAGCGAGACGGATAACGCATAAGAGCTGCCGCCCGAGAAAGCCAAGCTGGATCAACTGGAGATAGACGCGGTTACTCCATTGTATGAAGGATGCAGGCCGAGGATACCCGCTGGAAGTAACGCTCATGGCTCACGGAGATGAAGGTAAAACACAAAATGACCGACGCATTCTTCGACGAGAACATGTCATTACGGCACAAACGTCTTCCCAAGGGAACAAGTGCCCGACCAGTTTTGAGGAGGCGAAGAAAATCGTGTGTCCTCTGGATTTACCGCCGCGTGAAATACCATGTGTGCATGAACAATTGCATCATTTATCGGGGCGAGCACGCGGAGTCTACCATATGTCCGGTGTCTTGGCGTCACTCGATACAGGAAGAGGAAGAAAGCTCCTCGAAAATCGGAGTGGTACTTTCCGATCACTCATCGTCTGCAGCGGTATTTCGCGGACCCTAAGGTAGCAAAGCTCCTGCGTTAGCACGCGGATAGGGAGGAGAAGAAGCGGGAAGATGACGGAAATGATCCGGAGATAAATAAAAAGACAAGATCTTTGAGTCACCCTAAGGATGCGAGCCCGGTGGCAAGCGTTGAACCGAATACCGAATTTGGGAAGGATCCAAGGAACATCGTCTTTGGCGCGAGCACCGATGCGAGTCAATCCGTTTGGCAGCGGAAGAAGCACATAGCTTTTGGCCTGTGTTTGTGTGGATGTACAACCTTCCCCCAGATTTGTGCATGAAGAGGAAGTACATTCACATGAGTATGCTAATTGAAGGGCGAAACAACCAGGAACGACATCAATGCATGTCTGGGGCTCTTTGAAGGAGGAGCTAGACACGCTGTGGATAACGCCAGCCAATACATGGGACGCCTTGGAGAAAGAATATTTCCCTATGAGAGCCGCCTTTGCTCACGATGGTGCATGACTATCTCGATTCTGGATATCTCGCGGGGCGGAGTAGTCCACGGATTTTACGGATGCGTAAGATGCATGGATGACACAATGTATCGCCCGACTAGATAGAGATCCCAGTCTTCGAAAACCGTGTTCATGGGACATCGAAGGTGGCTTCGCGATGATGACCCGTGGAGGAAGCGCAAGGATCTGTTCGATGGTGAAACCGAACCCGAAAACGCCTGTCACGAGGCGGCGAGGAAATAGGCGAGCTGTTGAAAAATTGGAAAGACTGCCCAATCGCCGGAAAGAAGCAAAAGGCGTCGAGCCGGGAAAGAAGCGAAAAGGCGCCCGAGCATGCTCACGAAGATATGGAAAAGCGAGGTCTGTTTTACGGGACTTGCCGTCTTGGAAGATCCACCGTGTGCCTCACAGCCTTGATGTCATGCATATCACGAAGAAGCGTGTGCGAGAGTTCCGCTTGGTACCCACTGCTCAACATGCGAGAGGACCAAAGATGGGCTGAAAGCAAGGCGGACTTGAAATCAATGGGCATCAGCAGAGCTTCACGCTAATGATGATGATGATGATGATGATGATGATGAAGACGGACCACAGAAAGTTGTCGCAAAGGCAAAAAGGCCAAGAAGACCCGGAAATGACTACCCTCCGCGTGCTTCACTCTAAGTCGGAGGAGATCGAACAGTTTTCACCTGCCTCCTAGGAGTAAAACTTCCTTCTGATTCTGTGGGGAAGATAAGCGAGATACCTAGACCCAGCCGAAGCGAAGTTCAGCAGGATGAAGTCTCCACGACTATCACGTCTTGATGGCGCGTAATAGTTCCGATTGCAATCCGTGGGATCATGGGCCGCACACGTCCGTGAAAGCGCTATTTAGCCTATGCAACTTTTCGACATCATCTCTCGAGAAGTCCATTGGCGTGAGGCAACTCGAAGGCTACGAGGAAGAGATCATGGTGATACTATGCGAGCTTGAGATGTACTTCCCGCCCGCATTCTTCGACGTTATGGTGCATCTGCTGGTCCATATCGTGGAGGATCTCATCCAACTCGGGCCGATGTTCCTGCACAGCATGATGCCGTTCGAAAGGATGAATGGTGTCATCAAAGGATATGTTCGAAACATGTCACGTCCGAGAGGGAAGTATAGCGAGGCTTTCGACCGAAGAGTGCATCTCCTCTTGCCGCGAATTATCTGGGCATCGAGAACCCCATTGGTCTCCGCCTTGGTTAACAGTAATTCCTCGGCAGGCTCATTGGATGGGGTCACCGTGAGGTCGCCCTTGAAATGCATGTCGACTTCGAGGGTCGACTCGCCGACTTTGAAAGAGCAAACCTAGTCGGCGCTACAACACATAGATGTGGTCGATCCTTGGGTGGTACAGCACAAAACCTTTATTGAGAAGGCGATATAATGGCCGAGGCCAACGAGAGGGCGGACGGAGATATAATCAAAGAGCACAACTCATGTTTCGCAGCGTTGGTTCAAGCGAAGCTTACATGCGTACCCTTTACATGAGGATTCTTCTGCGGAAGAACAACTCATATTCGCCTTGTCACAGGCGCCAAGCACAACTTTGATGACCTATGAGGCATATCAGCACTACACATTCTACACGAGAACAAGGACATGAAGAGCGATGGTTATCAGGACTCCGGGTAACGATGGAATCCTACACGGCAACGACAAGGACAGATACTATGGAAGGATCGAGGAGATTTGGGAGCTGAGCTATCTTTGGAGAGAAGGTCCGATGTTCCTTGTCGAGATGGGCCAAGCGTCCTAAAGAAGACGGTATTTCACCACCATGGTTATACGGAAGCCAAATCCAAGACCATGGCATAAGCGTCACCGCGAAAAATGAGCCATAGGGTCTTGGCTTCCCCAAGTGGACCAATGTTTCTTCATTACCCGACCCGTCAAAGCCCAGTCATGTTGTCGTGAGGAGAGGCAAAAGGAAGATCATCGGAATGGATTTAGTAGCCAATGAGCAAGACTTGACAAATCTGGCGACCCGAAGATCGAACATGGCAATGACGATGAAGTAGCAGCACACACCACAAGAAGAAGCAGGACCACCCTACCTAAAGGACGTTCGTTCCACAGAAGCACTCCATTTGCGAAAAAGAAGGGCAAGAAGATTGTGAATAGATAGCTAGCAAAGATCGATTGTATTTAAATCGTAGTCTTCATTTCTCGATTGTATTTCATGGGCAGTTTTTGATATCATGAATATTTTTAAATTTCATGGGCACTTTTGAATTCATGAGGACACTTGATCTCGATCCCCCTCCATCTCGATCTCGATTCCCCTCCATCTCGATCTCGATCCCCCTCCATCTCGATCCCACCCGCAGCCTCCCCTTCAAGCTCCACATGCCGGCGACCCACCACAACCCTCCCCCGCTCCACCGCCAGCAGCAGGCACCCCCCCGCACCCTCCCGCTCCACCGCCTTGGCCAGCAGGCACCACCCGCATCTCGCCCGCTTCACCGCCGCCCGCCGAAGATATTTTCAAGTAACAAATTTGAACATATTTTTTAAAAAATTATTACTGTTTTTATAAAAAAATATTACTGTTATGATTTAAACAAGTTTGAACATATTTAAACACAAATAAATATAAAAAACAGCATTTAAAATGCATAAAAAATATTGGGGAGCCTGGGAATCGAACCCAAGACCTCCTGGTGTGTGTGCTGCGTGCTTACCCGGTCGGGCTAGTGGGTGGGTTACATTGTAGATAGGGTTAGGTTGTAGATACGACTAGTGGGCTAGATTAAAACAAAATTCTGAGTGGCGCACCGAGGTGGTGCGCCATTAGAATAAGTCGTGCTTATGACGCCTGACGAGAGGGTAGTGCGCCATTAGAAAGCTTCCCACACTAAATCCCGATCTCTCTAATCTCTCCCTTTGCCTCATCGATCTCACTGGCTGCCCCCGTGTTCGCCATCCCTCTGCGCCCCCCTCGCCTCCTTCCTTTGTCCCCGAGGCAGCGCGCCGCCCTCATGAGTCCCAGGAAGCGCCCGCCTCCCTCGCCGTCCCGAGCAGCGCGCCTCCCTGCCGTCCCAGGCCGAGTGCCCTCGGCGTCCTCCCGCCCAGCGCCCTCCAGCGGCCCGCCTGCGCCCTCGGCGTGCTTTCGCCGTCCAACACCTTGCAGCCTGCCCGGAGGACCACCGCCGTCTTCCTCTTCGACTCACGAGGGACGGGCAAGCTCGGGCGCCAGGAGGACCGCCACCGCTCGGCGCCCTCGGCCAAGCCCTTGACCTGCCTAGGAGGACCGCCACCGCTCGGCCTTGGTCGTCAGCCTCGACTAGCTCCGGCTGCCCAAGTTGCCCTCGACCTCCCAAGTGAGCACCGAGCCTTCCCCTCTTCCCCTCTTTATTTCCTTCCTCGATGTGTTCTAGGGTTGGGGGTTGGAGAAATTTGGACATGGAAAGGGGTTGGAGAATTAAGTAGCTAGGGTTTTCCAAATGTTCAAATCTCTGAGCTTGCATTTAGATGCATTTTAGAGGATACTAGGCTCAATTAGTGAATTTTCCAGTGAGTTTGGATTCATGCAACAATATGAAACATTAATTACTATTCTTTCCGGCCACTAATGATAGATGTAACATGTAAGAAGTCCATAATTGATTAATGGATCTGTTAGTTTGATAGTTTTTTAGTGTTGCACCTTTTCCTTCTACAACTTGCAGATGTGCACACAGTTTTTTGTGTTCTGTTTAGGAGTTGGTCCTTGGGAAGAATAAATAAAACATTATTGGCAAGTGCTATCTTGTTACTCCTAGGTATCTACAAATGAGTAGATGAATATTTGTTACCGAGGAGGGGTTACAATATCTTTCAAACTGATGTTGTTCTCATGATCATGCTTTCTAATGGTTTGATATCACCCAAAGTTTGGCATGGAAACTACAGAGGTACTATGTAGTGTTGTATTACTTCTTCCGGATTCGGGGTGTTTAAATGTGCATTAGTTCTTACGATAATTAATGGTTAAAGTCCTTTGACAAGAATGTGAACAATAAGAGATGTAACCAATCCCGAAGTAGAACCATGTATCTTTTCTCTCTACAATTCTCATGCAACAATATGGAACTAATTATTTAAGTAGTTAATGAGAACACTTGGTCCATATTCATTTGCGGTGAACATACATTTTCTTTGTTCTTATAATATTTGCTTGATGTCAGATTATGCTATGAGGATATTAGTCTAAGCCCAGTCTTGGATGCATTGTTTTATCCTGCGGTGGTTAAACCGGTTCCGAAAATTATCTAGTTTGACTGTACTTGTCCAGCTATCATAATCTATTCTTTGACCATGGCGATGGCGGCATTTTGTTATGATAATTTCAGTATATATCTTCTTGTCCTTTGCTGATCTCATTGTATTTTCAATTCACAGTGCAACTCTCCGACGAAGTCTCCTCCGTGTACTATATGTCTCATGCTTTCTAAAAGAGTACTAGTATCTTGACTAAACTATCCACTTGCTATGCTTAGCTGCTCTTGTTATGCGAATCGTGACACTTTGCATCATCATAATGCAACTAAGCATACTAGTCTCAACTAAGCATACTAGTTTTTTTGTAGTGAGATAGTAAGATAGTGAGGTAGATGAAAGGAAACTTCCAGATTATGTAGAAAGAAAATACTTGGTTTGACAAGCCAAGTACCATGACATGAATCAAAAAACATATCACGGTGGGAAAAATAAAATGGCGAAACACAGGAGATTCTAGTTGCTTTGTATCTCCACCCGATTTGGGTTGGTGAATGTGGATGATTTTTTATCTTGTGAATTCATTGTCTTTGCTACAAGAATTTGGTATCATCATGGTGTAATTTTGTTAACATTCTGGTTTTGTTAGATGGTGGCTACACTAATCTAGAGTGATACAATTTTCCTTCCCATTTGGTATCATCATGTTCGATGTATATCTGATTTATAACATCATGTGGGTTTTAAGTCTATTTACAGACTCTAGTACACTTCTCTTACACTTACCGAGGACTTGTATTTGATCTTGTTGTGTTGTTGTTCCTATCTTGTAATTGCTTGGTAGCACACTACCATGACTTAATGTTTACAATAGCTGTTTTCTTTGTGTCAAATAGTCGTATATATTTTTCTTGAGAGGTAACTGGTCAAATGTTCAAGTGTGTATGTCTCGAACTTGAATGTTGTAATGCTGTTTTCTTGAGAGGCTCTTGTCAAAAACTTGAGCTCTTTGTCTTGCAAAGATGATGATCATCTTGCTAGTTTGCTGGGTTTTGTCTCCGACCATTGTGTTGTGATGAATTTGCGGTACGAGGGCCCTTTGAGTTTTGAGGAATGTCGATTAACTTCCGTTCCGGCAAGTCGAATTACTCCATATGTCCTATTTTCAGCAAAGGTCATGCTAAAATTTTCCGTGAATTTTAGCATGACTTTGCTAAAAATAGGACATATGGGAAATACTACGACTAATGCATGGGCCAGGTATCTTAGTACTTAGTTAAGCGGGATCAACTGCCCTGCCATTCTTGCTGCATTAAACCATAGGTGACAATAGAGCCAAGTGATTAGGCCCAACTTAGAATTCTCCTTAGCATCGATA
Organism: Aegilops bicornis; assembly: GCA_021605145.1. Lineage (NCBI taxonomy): Eukaryota > Viridiplantae > Streptophyta > Magnoliopsida > Poales > Poaceae > Aegilops > Aegilops bicornis. The sequence goes on from JAHIAL010000011.1 coordinate 1,436,014, forward strand.
AACCCTAGATGATAAACCCAACATAGGTGGAAATAGAGCCAAGTGATTAGTGCCAAGTGATTAGGCCCAACCTAGGGTGCCTCGGCATCGATAAACCCTAAATGATGAAAACTTAACTTGGCTGCCCCGGATGCCTCGGTGTCGATGAGAACCTAAATGATGTATGCTTAGGCTTTTAGGGTGCCTCGGTGTCGACAAACCCTAAATGATGAGACCATGATCTTGTTCCTTGACAATAACCAACTTTTTGACCAAACTTTTTTCCTATTTAGAGCAAAACATGGCCTAGCGATGAGGCCGGTGGTTGAGCGGCAAGCAATTACGGGAGCTGTCCCGGAGATGGAGGAACAACCTCACCGCTATGAGGACGCCCGCGAAGACACCGATCCTGATTACACAACCCCTAGTGGCATCGGGATGACACCAGCGATGAATGCCGCCGAGGATGCCACCATCGATGATGGCGGGCGCACACACGGATGGCAGCCAACCGAAGAAGCAAAGGAAGGACCGGCGCCCGAATGCGCTCTGCACCCTCAAGGAGGAATTCACTCAAGTGGACTCAGACGGGAATCTAATGGAGCTCAAACATATAGTCAAGGGGTACTCGATTCAGCTCGGGCATTCTCCGGAGCACCGTCTCGATCAACACCGAGAACCTTAGGCATAAGGACCGAGGGAATTTGCGCAACCTCCTCTTGAGGAAGCTGCCTGAGCGATACAAGTTCCCGCGAATTTGAAAACACACGCCTCTCGAGGGAATAAAGTGAGCAGTGCCGCCCTCACGAAGATGAGCACGGCCCTGTCTACTTGGAGAAAGCGCGGTGAAGAGAATGATTGATAAAGGTGATAGTTATGAGAAGATCAAGGCGAAATATCCTTTGATGAGCAAAGATGAGTACAAGGAGTTCAAGATCAAGTCGAGAGCGGTCAACCTCCGAATCAAGTCGGTGGGGAAAGAAATGCGGAGTTGAACTTAGGGGAACACAAACTCGGTCCAGCCGGTTATAGAGTGGCGGAGCCTATATGGGACAAGGAGGGCCTTGGGCGTGCCGAGCAAGGCCTACCGCCCGCTTCGAGAAATACAGCGGTGACAAGCGGACCAGGAACTATGTCAGGCCGGTACAAGGAGGACCCGATAACAAAGGAGCTTACCACGGATCCGAAGACCGAGGCGCTTGAGCTTGTTACGGTAAGGAATACCCCCGGCGTAATTAGCTCCATATGGTTGCACTCTAATTAATCCCCAATATTTCTAAATGGTTCCACGTTCCTTTCGCGAGCCTTTGAAAGCGATGGCGCTGGGTCGCCTCGAGCTCCCTTCGACACCCCTTTAAATAGGGCGTTGAACGTAATGAAAAACAAGGATAAGCTCACTAAGCCCGGCGTCGGCTGGTCGTGTGGCGGCAAAAGGCTTGTCCACAAAATGGGGGTCATACTATACCGGCTGGTGTGCGGAAGGAGAAAAGACCAGCTCGGAAAGCCCGGGGCCAGAGGTTGAAGAACTCAAAGGCACAAGTGGCGCGGATTCCAGAGCTTGTCCAAGAGCAAGTGGAACAACAACTGGGAACGAAGCTCAACGCCATGGTGCCTAAGTTGATTCATGGGCTGACGACGTGGATTGTGGGCGGCCAACGGGGGCCTCCCGGTTCCCCAGCTTCACGGCCAGCAACTTCGCGACAGCAAGGCGGCACCATTGGTGTCTCCGGCGCCATTGGTGTCTCCGTGGCGGCGCCATTGGTGTCTCCGGCGGAGGCGGTATTCGTGTCTCCGGCGCTGCACGGCATTGGAGCTTAATGCACCCGGGTGTACGCCGCGGCACCTCGCCGTTAGCGCCCCCTCAATCGATTTACTGCGCCCGCCCGTTGGCGGTGCCTCGACATTAGCCGAAGGCTCGGCGGCATCACGGTAACTAAGCCTCTCAGCCGATGACTTCATCTCCTTGCCTTTGGTGGCATCCACGACGCCTGTACATGTTTTCGCGAGCACCGCCGACGTTCCTTGCACTCTTACGCGCCGTGGGCGCCCGAGTTGGTCGATGTCGCCAAGGCAGAATCGTTCAACCGGGCAACCCCATGTTCCACGGTAATCCGATGCCACCCACGATGTATAGGGTTGAAGTGGTTGGTGCTGCTGTTACGATGAGCTGTTACCTCGATTCGACCCGGCTGGGGCGGCGAAGAAGATGAGATGACTCTCGGCGCTGCGTAAACTAGCCCTCGCTTTGGCGAAGAGCCAGATTCGTTTGGGGGCGGGGACACCACCCCACGCACAAGACCGCCCGATCGTCAGGCCAAGCCATGGCAAGAATGCCCGCCGCTACCGGACCTGCCGGACATCCCTATGGCACGGGATCCGGACAGCCCTATGGCACCGGATCCGGACGGCGGCATTTACCACGACGACGGTACATTTACCAAAGTTGATAAGTACTTTGCCCAACATGGGTACGCTGGCGAGTTCTGGGCCTCTTTCTCAAGAACCCAACCAAGATGACCGCGATCTAGGCTGATGCGGCGGAGAAATCCAATTGCAGGCATCGTAAATGCGGCGTTCAGTTCTCGGGACACGCCTCCGGCTCCGCCTTCACCGAGCCTCGGATAGCTGAGGTGCGAAATATTATCAGCCCCAACCACGATCAAGAAGGCGATGCAGTGAGCAGAACTTCGGTCCCATTACAGGAGATCAAGAAGAAGGGCGGAAACGAAAAGACTAACAAGGGCACGGTGCGAGCCACCGGCACCGAGTTTGATCCGATGCTCGGGGCGGGCCACCTTCACCTAAGGATATCTCGAGGAGGGTGCATGTGGCGGGTAGGGCGATGCTACCGCCAAATATGCTGGAATGCTGCAACCGGTGCTATGCGGAAGTCCGCACGACAGTGTTCTTTCTTTGGAGAAGCGGCGTCTCGGAGATAATGATGTGGCATACCGGTTTTTGTGGCCAAGGTGCCAGAGGGCAAGGGCTTTGTGGATGGCGACATCGAGAATGCGATCGTCTCTGCGGTTTGATGACATCTTTGCTATGTTTAACCTTCATCCTCTGCACTACACCTTCGTTCGGCTGTTTTATTTGAGTATGGAGATGCGTAGATGATTAGAGACAAGACCCGGACATCATGATAGTCGACCCCTTCTACATGTGTGCCAAGCACTTGAGCAGCGCCTGGGACCGCCAAGTTGTAGTTCACACCTCGAAGGCGTCATTCTCGCAAACCCAGATAAGGATAACTTCCTTGTGGCTTACTTTCCGAGTAAGTCATCCCTTAACCGCCCGTAACATATGATTTCTTAGATTTCGATCGTTCTTTTTTCTAACATTCCGTGTTACGTGCAAAGGACACACATTGCACACTCATCCTCTTAAGCCCAAATATTCCATGGCCACGTATTTGACCCGAACCGTAACTCCAAGATAGACTACAGATGTCAAGAAAGTTCTTGATGATGTTCTCCCTGCCACGCCAAATCTGGAGGCACCTTCACCGGGCAGTTCATAAGTCACGGCAAGCACACCTTCTCACATTAACTGATTCGAAGTTTCGTCATACAAGCGGCCTCGTCAGTCGGAAGGATGCCTACTAATCCCTCCATCACATGCGGGCGATCGTAACGGACCATCATCACCTTCTGCTACCAGATAATCTCAAAGATTGGGCCGCGACCTTGTCGGCAATCCGGAACCTGCGGACCTCGCATAAGAATTCTTTCGCATCCGATCCGAGTTTGCGGACATCATCCATCAAGATGTCCTTCATACCTCGTGGCAGTTCTTCCTCGGATATCAACCGTCCAACGGTGAGATAGATGGAACGCGCTACAAATGCAGGGTGACAACGCATCATGATTTCTTGACCATCACGACAGACGGGCGGCTTCATCCACGCTTTGTCCGATTAGTCGAGTCGAAAGTAGTGATGTGTGTAGTTACGAAACATTGATTGGCTCATGTTGTAATTAAACTTTAATGAATTCGTATGTCTCTTTGGTTTGGACAGCCGTTCAACTTAGATGTAGTCGATGCTATTTATTAGTAGGACCATGAATCGTGCTATTAATGTCTTGCTTTTCTCTTCCGATCCTTTTGTTGCATACTTACATATTGCTTATGTATTGTCTGGTGTCTGTTGTTTGGCTTGTGCATAGAGATGCCATCGTATGTCGTGTACAAGGGTAAGGTTCCCCGAGTCGGCATTTACTGGGAGGAGTGTCGGATCTGTGTTCACCGTTTCAGCGCTAACAGTTACAAAGGATACACCACTAGGGTGGAGGCCGAATCTAGATACGCCCGCTATCTAGCGGGAGAGAGGAGGGAGTGTTGGAGGAACCGGATGAAGACCAGTTTGATCGCGATGATGCTCATCGTGATGACCGCAGCTCTCTTCTTTGTGATGGTAGTTTAGATGATCGATATCGACTTGTAATGTGAAGACAAACTCGATACTCGCGGTCTTGAGACTTGTAATGTTTTATCTTTTTTCGGACTTTTGAATTCGGAGACTAATATGATGAATTGTATTCGGAGACTAATCTTCTATTGTATTCGATGAATCTGCTGTTGCTGTGTGTCTTTGCTGTCTATATTCTGTCCAATAATATATTTTGTAACCTGTGCAAAAATCAGAAAAGCAAAAAACAAAACCAAATATTCATACTAATGGCGCATCAAGGCGAGTCGCCATTAGTATGTTAAAGAATACTAATGGCGCATCAAGGCAGAGTGCGCCATTAGTATGACAAAGCACATGGTTACATATGGCCCCGAGGAGTATACTAATGGCGCCTTGCTTGTGCGCCATTAGTATCTGAATACTAATGGCGCACGGTGGTGCGCCATTAGTAAAAATTTAGTGGCATGCTACTAATGGCGCACGGTAGTGCGCCATTAGTAGGCAAAACCGTGCGCCATTTGTAGGCCTTTTCCTAGTAGTTGATCGTTGGTTGACCAACTTTTTTGTAATAAGGGTGATAACCCCAATCTTGAGTACTGATAACCCCTTCCATATTTTGCCGGTTTATAATAAAACCATACCGGGTTGTAATAAACACCGGATTATCCATATATAACATTGGCGACTTGTGGTCGAAACCAGACCGGGTCAATAAACGCCGGATTATAACTAATCATGTACTGACAACTTGCAGTTGAAAGCCAAGCCGGGTTAATAAACACCGGTTTATCATAAAATATTATAAACCTCATCAAAGGAGACAAAACTTTGGCAAATAAAAGCATAAAAGAATATATGCGAGGCCTTTCATGAGCTACCAGGCCCAAACTCGAGGCTTTTCATGGGCTGCCAGGCCACTGAGTTAAACCATTTTACAAAGCCTTTTAAGATGGACCTCACATTAACCAATCGTCGTTTTAACTTTGACAAGTTCAGGGTCTATGAGATTGACTTGTCAAATGTTCGACGGGTCATACCAGGATTACCTGGACGGAGTGGCTTACTTAAAGAGGCAGGATAACCCGGGGTTTTAGGTGAATACACCTGGCTTCCAAGCCTGTCTTGATAGCCAATTACAAGGGTGTAGACTCTATGTTCTTTGAGAAGCAAAGAGCCCCCAAGCAATATTTTGAGTTGTGCTCAGTGGGTGCCTATGTTTGAGTTGTGCTTTTGTAACACTCTCTTTGGCCCCTAAGCAATTTCCTTTTGGCATGGTGCCGATCAAGATGTGTAGCTATGGTTCAAATGCGACCAAGCCCCCAAGTGATTTCCCTGGTGGCCTTACGCAGATCAAGAGGTGTAGCTATGGTTCGAATACGACCAAGCCCCCAAGTGATTTTTTTATATATGGCTTTGTAAGCCGGATCAATGGGTAAACAGGACTCCGCTTTGTAAACAGAAGCCCCCATGTAACCACACATGATGTAAGAAAAACAACAAAGCCCCCGCTTTAGCTGAGGCTCTGGTTTATTATATTGATCATAATATATACATTGTCATAACTATGTACATTAGAAGAGCCTGTGGCTCAAGTATAGTAAGGCCGAAGATGAGCAATATTCCACGGCCGGTGGGTCTCTGTCACATCCCTAGTTCCGGTATGCTCTAGGCTAGCCCTTCATGTGTGCACCATGTTTAAAATTCTCAGAAACATGAAATGGGGATTCCCTAAACCCTAGCTTTAAGGAATTCACTAGGTTCAACCAAAATATTTCCAAGTAATTCCAAATATGGCTTTCAAAATGTTCATCATTCTTGGAAAATCTTTGAAGCTTGATAACGAGAGGTGATGCATTTTTCCATGACATATTTGGGCTCTGGATTAAATCATACTCTATTTGCATTTGGGCATTTAAATGCTATTAAATATTTTAAATGCTCAAATAATCATAAACTAAAATGTTTGTTGTTGGTTATATTCCAACCAGTGGCATTGTGTAGTTTCATGAATTTTGGGTCTGTTTAAGTATTTCTAATAAAGCCCTAAAGATTAGAGAATAAATAGAAAACTGTAACAGAATTAGAAAGAGAGAGAAAGGACTCACCTGGGCCACCTAGCTGGCTTACTTGAAGTCTCAACTATGGCTTGTGCATTGTCTTTGGCCCAGCCCACTGTGCAACATGCAGTCATCCCTTCCTCTCGCCACAGGCATTGTCGTGGCGCCACGCACAGGAGGCGGCGAAGCCACCTCCTCGCTTCACTATTTGAAGCTCGTCCTCCTCCCCGACCCACGATGCACAGAGACGCCCGAGCCCCTCTCACTTCTCCCTTGCTCTAGCCTCCTCCTCTCTGGTTTACATGCTCACTTTGAGAGGAGCCTGTCATACTGGCCCACCATTAACATGGCCTTGATCCCTCCTGCGCCCTCTCGCTCTGTGTCAAGAAGCTCTGCCGAATGGCCATCGACCTCTCCGACGACCCACACAAACCGGGACGCCCTGCAGAGCTACCCTCGACATCGTGTTCCTCGTCGGTGCCGCAGATCGCCGCCGTCAAATCCGTCGCCGTCCGTGCCTCCCCAAGATAAGTGAGACCGCCTACAGGACCGCTGTGAGCTCTAATAGCTTTCCCCTCTTCCCCCGTAGTCTTTCCCCCTGCCGTGGCGTAGTATAGCCACCGTCTCAAAACACTTGCGTCCGCCATGGACGCCGGGCATGGCGCTGCCGTGCCGCTCCGCTCAAGCCGACGAGCCTAGCGAGCTCCTAGATGTACCAGGAGGCCGCAGATCCCTTAGTCAGCTGCATTCCTGCAAGCACTCCGCGCCGCTCGAGGCCGAACGAACTACGGCCGCCCAACTTCGCCATTGCCGCTACAGCATGACACTCGCGACTTGCTATCGCCTCCATTTGGATGCGCGAAGCACGGCTCCCCTCGGGTGCCCTCGGCCACACCCAGCCCGCTGCCCCTAAGCGCCACTCCAGTGAGCCTCCGCCCACGAGATGTGGTCGCCACGGTATAGTCCGCGGCGGGACGGCGTGGCAGGATTAGATTAGGTGCTAATCACCCAGTTAATCAACCCCTAGTCGATGACATGTGGGACCCGCACTGTTAGAGACACAACTAAAGTTAAATAACCCCACCAGCCCCCTCGAAGTCAATGATGTGGAGCCCACCGGTCAGATTTGACTTTGTCAATGCCGACATCACAAGGATACGTAGTGTCTTGTGCAGATTAACTATTTTCTGGATTAAAAATAATTCAGGAAATTCCATAAAATAGCCAAAACTTCTAAAACTCATAGAAAATCAACCGTAGCTCCAAATCAAACAAATTATATATGAAAAATTATCAGAAAAATCAAGTCTATCCATCTGTACTGGTTTCATGCATGTTTAAACAAGTGAACTTGCTGTTTAGTGCAAAACATGATAAAGCACTATTTAAGATCAGAAATGAGTTTGAACTTTGAATCTTTGGTTCAAAATAGCTCAAACCCATCTGATTGTAGTTGCATTATTAACACACTCATTTTACCATGTCATGATCATGCATCATATTGTGCATTGCATTGATTGTGTTTCTTTCTCTGTTGCAGTATTTGTTCCTCTCGATAGGCGTGATTCGACGATGAGTTCGATGACACCGATGAAGAGTTATTCTATCTTCTGAAGTGCTGTGCAAGCAAACCCCCTTGTTCACTCCAATACAATCCCACTCTCTCGCCTCCTGCTCTCTTTTTTGCATTAGGACAACAACGATTCAATTGCTGTATGTCATGGTAGTTGAACCCCTTTCCTCTCGCATGACACATCATTGCCACAGTAAATAGATGAAACCCACTAGCATGAGTATGAGTTGTTTGAGCCCTGATGTGCCTACTCATTCATACTTGTTTGTCATGCCCGATATTGCTTAAAGTTGTGTCAGGTCTGATTCATCAGGGATGAATTGGTGGTGTGTGAACATGTCCTACTGTGTGTGAGCTAAGTGTCTGAACACGATTTGGTAAAGGTAGCGGTGAGAGGCCATGTAGGAGTACATGGTGGGTTGTCTCATTGAAACCGTCCCCAGGAAGTGAGTTCTATGTTTGTGATCCATGAACAGTTACTACCAAACATTGGGTTTCGGTAACTCGACCCCTCTCGACTTATTAATCAACATGATCTCTGTCCAGGAGTTGCAACTAGTTTCTGGTGTTTGTAGGTAGTGTTAGTAGTCTACCAAGTGGCACCCGGTACATGTGGGCTTGGACAGACTAGGCACTGTGGCACGCAGTGTACCAAGCGTAGAACCACGTCGAGGTGGGCTTGGGAACCCTACACACATCGTTTGGGGCCGTGGCGACACCCCGGCCGGATCTCCTGCGGATGGAACCCGAATAGGCGATAAACTGGACTAGAGACTTGTGTGGTTAGTCGTGTCATGGCCGACTCCTACGCCAAAGCCCGCTTGAAGGTTGCCGAGATACACGACGTGTACATGGTGGTAAGTGGCGAGCGTGTGTGAAGAAGTACACCCTGCAGGGTTAACATCATCTATTCAATAGCCGTGTCCGCGGGAAAAGGACTTACAGGTTGCCTATACAGTTCATAGACAAGTGAAAGTGGATACTCTAAAATATGCAAGATAAGCGTGAGTGCTATGGATGGCGTTCTCGTATGGAGACGGGAGCGGATCCATAGTGGTGTATTCATGTGGTGAATATGTGGACTGCTAATTAGCCACCTCAAAGAGTTACTTGCAGGTTGTAGTTCGTGATAGCCACCGAAGTCAAAGCTGTCTTCTTTCTTGATCAAACTCCACCACCCCCTTTGTTGATCTTGATGCATATGTAGCTAGTTACGATGTAAGTCTTCTTTGGTACATTTGTACTCACATTTGCTTAATTTATTTTTGCAGAGAGACTTGGTCTCGCTTAGTAGTTCCGCGTGGACTTGACGTTTAGCTTGATACCTCATTTCGATCTTGTGCCCTTTCGGCAGGATCTGGTAGATAGTTAGGCTTCTCAGCCTTTTTCATTTGTAGATGTCTGTACTCAGACATGTTAAGCTTCCGCATGTGCTTTGACTTGTATGCTCTGAATGTTGGGTCATGAGACCCATGTTTGTAACATCTCGCTCCTCGAAGCCTATTGAATAAATACTTGAGTCGTAGAGTTATGTTGTGATGCCATGTTGTATTTACAAATATCGAGCATATTGTGTGTATGATTGAAATGCTTGGTATGTGTGGGATCCGACAACCTAGTTGTTTATCCTTGGTAGCTTCTCTTATGTGGAAATGTAGTCTTGTGCTTCCATGAGCCATAGTAGTCCGCTACTGACCCGGTTCACCGAGTCCTGCTAGCCCAAAGCACTACTGCTCCGGAACACTTGATTTGTAGCATGTGATTCACTTGCTCTGTATACATCCCCTTCGGGAAATGTCACGCGGTGACATCCGGAGTCCTGCCTAGCCTGCTACAGCCCGGGTTCCCTGAGTCCTCATTAGCCAAAGGCACAGCCCGGATTCGCCGCTGATTTGTCGACATGCTCGATGTTGATTCATGTATGCCTGTCCTCGTAAGTTAGTGCCACTTTGGGTTCATGACTAGTCATGTCAGCCCGGTTCTTCTGTCATATGGATGCTAGCGACACTATCATATACGTGAGCCAAAAGGCGCAAAGCGGTCCGGGGCCATGGTAAGGCGACACACATGGGAATACCTGCGTGAGGCCGCAAAGTGATATGAGGTGTTACCGGCTAGATCGATGTGACTTGGAATCGAGGTCTGACGACTTTGGTATTAGAGCTGTTGCTGTGGGACTACCAAGCCAAACTGGTCGAAGTTGAGTCTAGAAATGCTTTAGTTATATGTAGGGGAATTGATTGTGGAAGGGAACGTAAGGCTCTTTTTAATCCTTTACCTTATGCCTTCTGATCTGAGTCAACCTCTTCTTTTGTACGGGGATTAAGAACTAGGCTTTCTCATCTTTCCATCAGGATCACGTGTTACTAATCCGTATACTTATAGGATTGTTGGATTCAAGCCCCAGTTCTGTTCTTACTACCTCCGTGTTTGATCCCAGAACCTTGATACTATGATGATCGAGTGGTTATGCCACCATTTGCAGGATGTCTTGAATCTTTTTGAGCATTTATAGCCGTTATCTTTGTCGAGTCATCCTGTGTTTCTAAATAGTCTAATGCATTTGCAAATCCTTTCCCTCTGGTTTCGATGTTCCTTTAGGCCAGGTTAATCACACTATTTGGTGAGGTGAGGTATTCTATTGCCTCGACATATATGTTGGAATTATTATTATGACCCTAGGTGTCCTAGGGGATCATCTAGTAATCTAGCCATGATTTTTGTCCTAGTGTGATGATTCTGGCATTTATTCTCGAAAGCATCCCGTGATGCCACGTAGTAGTAGGTATTCTACTCCTGGTTCTCTGAACCCGAGATTCACCCTACTTCTTGTTGATAGTGTTGCTAGTTCCTTTAGGATATTAGTAACTTTTGCGATAGTCCTCGAGGTTAGTGGTATTACCTTCTTCCAAATACCCTGAACCATTAAGGCAGAAGTTCTTTGAACCAAAATATCACAATTAGAGTACTCTTGAGGAGTTCTCCATTCATAATTGTGATTCTGCCAGTTCTACCTTTCTGCATGGGTTATCTGGAAGAAACATGTTGAACTTGGTTCGACATACTAATCCATGCATCCACAACTCAGACAAACATGTGTTCCTTTGAGTTGTCCCTCTTTAATTGTTTTCTGGCCCTCGTCTATCAGTTGATAGTCAGGAGTAGTTATGCATTCGTGTTCATCTATGCCACTACTCTTGTGGCCCGTCAAGCCATTCTATTCGGGAATGACTAGGAGAAACAAACTCCAGTACCTCATCCATATCTAGGATTGGGTTAAAGCAATTGTATTCCGCGGATCAAAATGCCAAACCAGCTTTTGCTCTGTTGTACCTTGGAGTGTTACCATCTTTATGTCAAGAGTGTCATGAGAATTGCACCACCTCTTATGAATTCTTGACGCAGTAATACTTCTTGCCATCATTGTTCATTCCTCCATTCCCATGTTATTGTAACCGGAATGCCGACAAGTGTACCGTGATGTGCAAAATCAATACTCCTAGCAACTCCGTTGCTTGGTAGTTAATGAACAATACTCTCATTCTTAGCGTGCTGGTTATTGAATTATCATTCTAAGACTGATCGTGCTACATAGTCCATTTTTCTTGGTGCACTCTTCGATCAAGAGTTAGGATTGTGTCAATCCCTCACTATTTTGATCATATCATCTTGCCCTGAAAAGCAAGGTCATTCTCGAGCTTAGTAACATATCGGTGGTTCGTGATTTTCCGAATATCTTCTCGGAAGTATTACCGAGTTGTCCCCCTCGAGTATTATGTTGAGCTCGTGATCAAGTTCGTTTTCCTCTAAACCAGCCATTCTCCAAGAATCTGTGTTGGATACCCTGAGCTAGTTGGTTAAGCTAAACAACAACTTGGAGAGTTGGAAGATAAACGCTTGCCTAACTTAGTTCGTTCTATGGGATATCCTTGTGTGTGTGTGTGTGTGTGTTGAAGAGAGATGATATCTCCATTGATTGGTCCTCGTGATCAGTTGTTGGATCTATTGCCTTGTCAAAACCTTGATTTGAGCGTGGGCTATCGTCAAATCAAGTTAGAACCAACGATATTCATAATGTTGTCTTACTCGTGGTTGATCCCTCGAGCATACACCATTACATCTTTTGGTCTGACCAATGCTATCACCGTGTTCACATGATGGCGGAAGTCCGAAGGATATGGAAATTCCGATGAGTTGTTGTTGAGCCCATCGGCAACATCTTGTCTCCTCCATGATTCATGTTGAACATTGAGCTAGTGTTGGAAATTTTGAAAGCATTTCTTCATGCTAGCCCATGAAGCATATGTTCGGATGAAAGAAGTGACTTCCTCTCATTCATGTGCATTTGATGCAAGTTGCCGCTGTGAATTCGAGAAAGTTTGTTTTGCTTCCTTTGGAATCATTCCAAATCAGTCATGCATACATGCGAAGTATTCTATGGGTTGGAGACTTGCAACCTTCATTCTATAGGTATCCCTAGCACAGCAAGCCACTGATTGACCTGTTCAAGAAAAACGGAGTCTGTTCTAAGGTTAATCCTTTGGACTTCCACGCTTGGAGACTTTGATATCCTTGTCGATGGTTCCCCACCTGAACTCGGTAGTGTTTCGTTGTAAGACTACCAGGTGACCATGCTTGTCTGGGATAGCGTGTTCACATGCTTGTAGCAGAACCAACTCATATTTTGGAGCTTACTACCGTAGCTCACTTCCCAAGAATCTCGCAACGCCATCTCGTCGATTTGTATTGCAAACTTTCAATTATCTTCTAGACTCGATGAGTCTGGATTATTCTGACACCAACCAGATCGGACTCTCAGGCATATATGATGGTTGGAACATTTCCCAAGAACTATAATATTGGTCTCCTTGTAATCCGGTAAAGTGGATGTTGTGGCCAACACACCCAACCGGAAGACTTATTACTGTAGTATCTTGATTGAGAAAGTCGGCCACCTCCCCATAAGGATCTCGTAGAATTTATTCCAATAGTTGTTCCTTATGGATTATTGTGTTTCCGAAGTCCAACCTTTTACTTGATGTTCTAGATATCAAACCATATCTATGAATGGATTACGCTAGCACATCAAGGAGAACATTAGAAGCGGAGTGCTAAATGTCTCTCGGTCGATCATCCAGATTCTGTTTCCTTAGCCTCGCTAAGGGGAAGTCTGAGAAGGTGTTATCTTCTTTTGTATCTGCATCATCCATCACTAGTCATCATGGTAGTATGTCATGTTGCCAGGATCCTTGCCATGGATGCTGGTAAAACCTTGATGAGTATGGAAATGCTCAAGTTCCTGAGAGCACACTCAGTCACTAGGTTATATCCTCGGTATCAATTGGGATGTGCCTCCCGTTTGCCGAGTTGTTCTATAACCATAGTTTCCCTTCGATCCGAAAGTATGCCATTTCTCCGAACTCCGCCAAACGATCGTTAAATTAATTGCCTCAGGCTGGTGAAAAGAGTTCCAATGATCTATGTATCAAAAGTAATTCCTTTTTGCCACTTGAGGGAGTAATTCTACGAGTCACCTTCTCTAAGGTGCCCCATTATGGAATCATGGCAATTATTCCTCGCTACTCTGAAACCTTGCACCATCTTACTTAAGCGTTGTGCTTACCAAATTGAACCCTCGTCATCTGTTACTATCCACCTCTCTCAATGTATGTGTTTGAGTCTCAGCTCAAGAGTTGATCTAATGTCTCACTCCATGAGTTGATCCTGAGTGCTCGATCTTCGAGGAGGTCAATTCCTGTAGAGTTTCTCTCTGTCGCCATCATGCTGGATGAACATCTCGAAAGCAAAGGCGTCAAAATCAATTGGAGCAATAAATCAACATCTTCGAGAAGGGCTATTGGATCATGAAGATCGTGTTAGCTTGTGACCCCTCTGACTTCTTACCTCACGACTTGAATCTCGGGACGAGATTCTTGTTTAGTAGGGGTGAGCTGTCACATCCCTAGTTCTGGTATGCTCTAGGCTAGCCCTTCATGTGAGCATCATTTTTAAAATTCTCAGAAACTTGAAATGGGGATTGCCTAAACCCTAGCTTTAAGGAATTCACTAGGTTCAACCAAAATATTTCCAGTAATTCCAAATGGCTTTCAAAAATGTTCATCATTCTTGGAAAATCTTGGAAACTTGATAACCCGGAGGTGATGCACATTTTCCATGACATATTTGGGCTCGATTAAATCATACTCTATTTGCATTTGGGCATTTAAATGCTATTAAATATTTTAAATGCTCAAATAATCATAAACTAAAATGTTTGCTGTTGGTTATATTCCAACCGGTGGCATTGTGTAGTTTCATGATTTTTGGGTCTCATTTAAGTATTTTAATAAAGCCCTAAAGATTACGTAATAAATAGAAAAGCTGTAATGTAATTAGAAAGAGAGAGAAAGGACTCACTTGGGCCACCTACACAGCTTACCTGAAGTCTCACTGTGGTTCGGCATTGTTCTTTGGCGGCTCAGCCCACTGTGCAACATGCCGCCATCCCTTCCTCTCGCTTAATGTGCATTGTGCATGGCGCCTTGCACGACAGGAGGCGCTGGCCACCTCACCTTGTGGCTGAGGCTCGTCCTCCTCCCTGACCCCGTGCCTGGAGACGCCCGAGCCCCCTCTCACTTCTCCCTTGCTCTAGCCCCTCTCCCTCTCGTTTCTGTGCTCACCGAGAGGAGCCTATCGCCGCCGTCCACTATTCGCGCAGCCACCGAGCCCTCCTCGTCTTCTGCCTGTGTCCAAATGCTCTGCCGAATCACCATCGACCTCTCCGACGACCCACACAAGCTGGGACGCCCTGCAGAGCTGCCCTCGACGTTGTCTTCCTCGTCGGTGCCGTAGATCGCCGCCGTCAAATCCGTCGCTGTCCGTGCCTCCCCAAGCTGACTGAGACCGCCTATGGGACCGCTGTGAGCTCCAATACCTTTCCCCTCTTCCCCCATAGTCTTTCCCCCCGCCGTAGCCGTGCTAGCCACCGTACCGAGCACCGCCGTCCGCCATGGACGTCGGGCATGGCGCTGTCGTGCCGCTCCGCTAAAGCCGACGAGCCTAGCGAGCTCCCAGATGTACCAGGAGGCCGCAGATCCCCTTAGCTGGCCTCGCCGTACCCTGCACCAGCGCCACTCGGGGCGAACTCCGCCGCCACCATCTCGCCATTGCCCGCCGCTCTGACCTGCCTCGCGACTGCTACCGCCTCCCATTGGATGCGCTTGGAGCACAGGCTCCTCATGGTGCCCTCAAGACACCCAAACGCTTGCCCCTAGCGCCACTCCCGAGCCTCCGCCGTGAGATGTGGTCGCCCGGCGCATAGTCCGGCGCAATGACGTGGCGAGGATTAGATTAGGTGCTAATCACCCAGTTAATCAACCCCTAGTCGATGACATGTGGGACCCGCACTGTTAGAGACACAACTAAAGTTAAATAACCCCTGTTAACCCCCTGAGTCAATGACAGGTGGAGCCCACCAGTCAGATTTGACTTTGGTCAATGCTGACGTCACAGTGACGTAGTGCTGACGCAGTTAACTATTTTCTGGATTAAAAATAATTCAGGAAATTCCATAAAATAGCCAAAACTTCTAAAAATCATAGAAAATCAACCGTAGCTCCAAATCAAACAAATTATATATGAAAAATTATCAGAAAAATCCAATCTATCCATCTGTACTGGTTTCATGCTTGTTTAAACAAGTTAACTTGCTGTTTAGTGCAAAACATGATAAAGCACTATTTAAGATCACAAATGAGTTTGAACTTTGAATCTTTGGTTCAAAATAGCTCAAACCCATCTGATTGTAGTTGCATTAGACCAACACACTCATTTTACCATGTCATGATCATGCATCATATTGTGCATTGCATTGATTGTGTTTCTTTCTCTATTGCCGCTATTTGTTCCCTCCCGATAGACGTGATTCGACAATGAGTTCGATGACACCGATGAAGAGTTATTCTATCTTCAGAAGTGCCAGGCAAGCAAAACCCGCTTGTTCATTCCGATACAATCCCACTCTCTTGCTCCTGCTCTCTTTTACTGCATTAGGACAACAATGATTCAACTGTTGCATGCTGCGGTAGTTGAACCCCTTTCCTCTGCATGACCTGTCATTGCCACAGTAAATAGATGAAACCCACTAGCATGAGTAGGAGTTTTTTGAGCCCTGATGTGCCTACTCATTCATACTTGTTTGTCATGCCTGCTATTGGTTAGAGTTGTGTCAGGTCTGATTCATCGAGGATGAATTGGAGGTGTGTGAACATGTCCCTACTGTGTGAGCTAAGTGTGTGAACACGATTTGGTAAAGGTAGCGGTGAGAGGCCATGTAGGAGTACATGGTGGGTTGTCTCATTGAAACCGTCCCCAGGAACTGAGTTCTGTGTTTGTGATCCATGAACAGTTACTACCACACATTGGGTTCCGCTAACTCGAGCCCTCTCGACTTATTAATCAACATGATCTCTGTCCAGGAGTTGAAACTAGTTTCTGGTGTTTGTAGGTAGTGTTATTAGTCTACCAAGTGGCACCCGATGCAGGTGGGCTTGGGATGACTAGGCACTTGGGTACACGGTGTACCAAGCGTAGAACCACCCATCGAGGTGGGCTTGGGAACCCTGCACACATCGTTTGGGGCCGTGGCGACACCCGGCGGATCTCCTTGCGGATGGAACCCGAATAGGCGATAAACCTGGACTAGAGACTTGTGTGGTTAGTCAGTCGTGGCCGACTCCCTCGCCAAAGCTTCCGCTTGAAGGTTGCCAAGATACACGACGTGTACATGGTGGTAAGTGGCGAGAGCGTGTGTGAAGAAGTACACCCCTGCAGGTTAACATCATCTATTCAATAGCCGTGTCCATGAAAAGGACTTCTGGGTTTGCCTATATAGTTCATAGACAAGTGAAAGTGGATACTCTAAAATACGCAAGATAAGCGTGGAGTGCTATGGATGGCGTTCTCGTATGGAGACGGAGCGGATCCATAGTGGTGTATTCATATGGTGAATATGTGGACTCGTGTGCGCCACCTCAAAAGAGTTTCTTGCAGTGGTAGTTCTGGTTAGCCACCGAGTCAAACTGGCTTGCTGCAGTCAAACTCCACCACTCCTTTGTTGATACCGATGCATATGTAGCTAGTTCTGATGTAAGTCTTGCTGGGTAAATTTGTACTCACGTTTGCTTAATTTATGTTTTGCGTAGAGACTTGGTCTCGCTAGTAGTTCAAGGTGGACTTGACGTTTAGCTTGATACCTCAGCTACGATCTTGTGCCCTCGGCAGATCTGGTAGATACTCGTGCTTCTCGGCCTTTTTCATTTGTAGATGTCTCTGTACTCACACATGTTAAGCTTCCGCATGTGCTTTGACTTGTATGCTTTCAGATGTTGGGTCATGAGACCCATGTTTCAGGTAATATCTCGCTCCTTGGAGCCTATTGAATAAATACTTGAGTCGAGAGTTATGTTGTGATGCCATGTTGTATTTACACATATCGAGCATATTGTGTGTATGATTGAAATGCTTGGTATGTGTGGGATCCGACAACCTAGTTGTTTATCCTTGGTAGCCTCTCTTATGGGGAAATGTAGTCTTGTGCTTCCATGAGCCATAGTAGTCCGCTACAGCCCGGTTCACTGAGTCCTGCTTAGCTCAAAGACTACTGCTCCTAACACTTGACTGGCCGGCATGTGATTCGCTTGCCTCGTGGTTCTGGTCTTTTCGGGAAATGTCACGCGGTGACATCCGGAGTCTCGCTTAGCTCAAGCATACTGGGTTCCCTGAGTCCTGTTAGCCCAAAGGTTACAGCCCGGATTCGCATGTCACGACCGACATGCTTGATGTTGATTCATGTATGCCTGTCCCTGTAAGTTACTGCCACTTTGGGTTCACGACTAGTCATGTCGGCCCGGGTTCTCTGTCATATGGATGCTAGCGACACTATCATATACGTGAGCCAAAAGACGCAAACGGTCCCAGGCCATGGTAAGGCGACACCCGTGGGAATACCGTGCGTGAGGTCGCAAAGTGATATGAGGTGTTACAGGCTAGATTGATGTGGCTTGGAATCGGGGTCCTGACAGTCTCCTCCTCCGATTTACGTAAGTCTTTGTTCTCTCAAACATCGATAAGGTAGTATGACCCGTTATGCAGATTCTTTTTAACCACAAAGGGTCCTTCCCAAGGCGGGGATAAATTGTGCATATCAGCCTGATCCTAGATGAGTTGGAGCACCAGATCGCCTTCTTGAAAAGTTATGGCTCTAACCCGGCGACTGTGATAGCGACGCAGATCTTGCTAGTAAATCGCCGAACGAGCTGCTGCAATGTCACGCTCCTCATCTAACAGGTCAAGTGCTTCCTGTCATGCCTTCTCATTGTCAGCTTCGACATAAGCCGCCACACGAGGCGACTCATGACGAATGTTACTAGGGAGAACCGCCTCTGCTCCATAAACCATGAAAAAAGGCGTGTAACCCGTAGATCTGTTGGGCGTTGTATTGATGCTCCATAACACAGAATGTAACTCTTCCACCCAACAGCCCAACGTTCGTTGTAAAGGAACCATGAGCCGAGTCTTGATCCCTCTCAAGATCTCTTGATTGGCTCTCTCTGCTTGACCATTAGACTGGGGTTGAGCCACTGATGATACGTCAAGCCAGATGTGCTCACGTTGACAAAATTCTTTCATAGCACCCTTGGACAGATTAGTGCCATTATCTGTTATAATGCTGTATGGAAAGCCAAACCGGAAAATCACCTTTTTCATGAATTGAACCGCCGTAGCTGCATCACACTTCTTGGTGGCTCGCCTCCACCCACTTAGTGAACTTATCAACCGCCACCAGAAGGTGGGTCTTCTTATCCTTAGATCTCTTAAAGGGCCCAACCATATCTAGCCCCCAAGTCGCAAATGGACAAGTGATTGGAATCATCCTCAACTCTTGAGCCGGTACATGAGCGCGCCGCGAGAATTTTTGACAGCCATCACACTTTCTGACCAAGTCCTCAGGATCGGCATGAGCCGTCAGCCAATTGAAACTGTGACGAAAAGCCTTGGCTACCAGAGACTTTGAACCGGCGTGGTGACCACAATCTCCTTCGTGGATCTCACGCAAAATCTCACGGCCTTCTTCAGGAGACACGCAACGCTGAAACGCCCCTGTCACACTTCAATGATGTAATTCTCCATTAACAATAGTCATTGACTTGGATCGCCGGATTATCTGCCTGGCCAAAGTTTCATCCTCCGGTAACTTGCCCCGGTTACGCCAAGTATGGAACTGTCCAATCTGGGATGACATGAAGAGCCGCCACCAACTGAGCCTCCGGATCAGGAACAGCCAAATCCTCCTCTGTAGGTGATGACCCACAAGTATAGGGGATCTATCATAGTCCTTTCAATAAGTAAGAGTGTCGAACCCAACGAGAAGTAGAAGGAAATGTAAGCGGTTTTCAGCAAGGTATTCTCTGCAAGTACTGAAATAAGTGGTAACAAATAGTTTTGTGATAAGATAATTTGTAACAAGCAACAAGTAATAAAAGTAAATAAAGTGCAGCAAGGTGGCCCAATCCTTTTGTAGCAAAGGACAAGCCTGGACAAACTCTTATATAAGGAAAAGCGCTCCCGAGGACATATGGGAATATCATCAAGCTAGTTTTCATCACGTTCATATGAGTCGCGTTCGGTACTTTGATAATTTGATATGTGGGTGGACCGGTGCTTGGGTGTTGTTCTTACTTGAACAAGCATCCCACTTATGATTAACCTCTATTGCAAGCATCCGCAACTACAACAAAAGTATTAAGGTAAACCTAACCATAGCATGAAACATATGGATCCCAATCAGCCCTTTCTTAAAGCAACGCATAAACTAGGGTTTAAGCTTACATCACTCTAGCAACCCATCATCTACTTATTACTTCCCAATGCCTTCCTCTAGGCCCAAATAATGGTGAAGTTTTATGTTGTCGACGTTCACATAACACCACTAGAGGCTAGACAACATACATCTCATCAAAATATCAAACGAATACCAAATTCACATGACTACTAATAGCAAGACTTCTCCCATGTCCTCAGGAACAAACGTAACTACTCACAAAGCATATTCATGTTCATAAACAGAGGGGTATTAATATGCATAAAGGATCTGAACATATGATCTTCCACCAAATAAACCAACTAGCATCAACTACAAGGAGTAATCAACACTACTAGCAACCTACTAGTACCAATCCCGGACTTGGAGACAAGAATTGGATACAAGAGATGAACTAGGGTTTTGAGAGGAGATGGTGCCGGTGAAGATGTTGATGGAGATTGCCCTCTCCCGATGAGAGGAGCATTGGTGATGACGATGGCGATGAATTCCCCCACTCGGAGGGAAGTGTCCCCGGCAGAACAGCTCTGCCGGAGCCCTAGATTGGTTCCGCCAAGGTTCCGCCTCGTGGCGGCGGAGTTTCGTCCTGAAAGGTTGCTTATGATTTTTTCCTCGACGAAAGACCTCATATAGCAGAAGATGGGCATCGGAGGGCCACCAGGGGGCCCACGAGGTAGGGGGCGCGCCCAGGGGGGTAGGGCGCACCCCCACCCTCGTGGCCAGGTGGGACCCCCTCTGGTGAACTTCTTCCGCTGGATATTTTTATTATTTCCCAAAATGACTTTCGTGGAGTTTCAGGACCTTTGGAGTTGTGCAGAATAGGTCTATAATATTTGCTCCTTTTCCAAATTTCAGATTTCCAAATGCCGCATTCTCCTCCGTATGTAAACCTTGTAAAATAAGAGAGAATAGGCATAAGTATTGTGACATAACGTGTAATAATAGCCCATAATGCAATAAATATTGATATAAAAGCATGATGCAAAATGGACGTATCAGTAGGGCGTTTGACCGAGGGGTTATGTAAAACATCCAGAAAAACATTGGGTGGGACCGGTTTACGTTGGGAACCCAAACGACTTAAAGCGTCCGCCGCTTCGTTCTTTCGCCGGTCCACATGGTCAACCTGATAACCTTTGAAGTGACCAGCAACAATATCCACCTCTCGACGATATGCTGCCATGAGCGGGCCCTTGGAATCCCAAGTACCAGACACTTGTTGAGCCACCAGGTCCGAGTCACCGAAGCACTTGACCCGGCTTAAGTTCATCTCCTTCGCCATCCGAAGACCGTGGATTAAAGCATCATATTCAGCTGCATTGTTAGTGCAAGGGAACATTAAACGGAGAACATAACAAAACTTATCACCTCGTGGGGAAGTTAACATGACTCTAGCCCCCGAGCCCTCCAATTGCCTGGACCCATCGAAATGAATAGTCCAATAAGTATGATCCGGATTTTCTTCCGGCGCTTGTAACTCTGTCCAATCATTGATGAAATCCACAAGTGCCTGAGATTTGATCACCGTCCAGGGCATATATTTTAACCCATGAGGTCCAAGCTCAATAGCCCACTTGGCAACCCGGCCAGTTGCTTCCCTGTTTTGGATTATATCCCCCAAAGGGGCAGAGCTGACCACAGTGATACGATGACCCTGGAAATACTGCTTAAGCTTCCGGCTTGCCATGAAAACTCCATACACCAGCTTATGCCAATATGGGTACCTCTGCTTAGACTCAATAAGAACCTCACTGATATAATAAACCGGCCATTGAACCGGATACTCCTTTCCAGCCTCCTTGCGCTCCACCAAAATGGCCACACTGACTGCCCGGGCATTAGCGGCCACATACAACAACAGTGGCTCCTTATCAACCGGAGCAGCAAGGACCAGTGGCTCGGCTAACTGCTTCTTCAAATCTTCAAACGCCGCATTAGCAGCATCACTCTAGACAAACATATATGTCTTCTTCATCATATGGTACAACGGGATTGCCTTCTCTCCTAACCGGCTGATAAACCGGCTCAGCGCTGCAATCCTGCCCGCCAGACGTTGAACATCGTTGATACACGCCGGTTTAGCCAGAGATGTAATAGCCTTGATCTTTTCCGGATTAGCTTCAATGCGCCTGTTAGACACCAGAAAACCCAAGAAGTTGCCTGCCGGTACCCCAAAGACACACTTAGCCGGATTAAGCATCATCTTATAAACTCGGAGGCTATCAAAAGTTTCCTTCAAATCAGCTATTAACGTCTCCTCTTTCCTGGATTTCACCACAATATCATCCACATACGCATGAACATTACGCCCAATCTGATTATGCAGACAATTCTGCACACAGCGTTAGTAAGTCGCCTGGGCACTCTTAAGCCCAAAAGGCATAGACGCATGGAAGAAGGCTCCAAAAGGAGTTATAAAAGATGTCTTCTCCTGGTCGTTAACTGCCATTTTGATCTGATGATAACCGGAGTAGGCATCCAGAAAGCTCAAACGCTCACAACCTTCCGTAGCACCAATGATTTGATCAATAAGAGGGAGAGCAAAAGGATCTGCCGGACAAGCTTTGTTCAAATATGTGTAGTCCACACACATACGCCAAGTGCCATTCTTCTTAAGTACTAGCACCGGATTAGCCAATCATTCAGGATGAAATACCTCAATGATAAACCCAGCCGCCAAAAGCCTGGTTACCTCCTCACCAATGGCCTTGCATCTTTCTTCATTGAAGCGGCGGAGAAGCTGCTTGACTGGTTTAAATTTGGGATCGATGTTAAGAGTGTGCTCGGCGAGTTCCCTTGGTACAGCTGGCATGTCAGAAGGTTTCCATGCAAAGATGTCCAGGGTCTCACGGATGAACTCGATGAGCGCGCTTTCCTATTTCTGATCCAAGTTAGCGTTGATGCTAAACTGCTTGGATGAATCGCGAGGCACAAAATCAACCAGCTTAGTATCATCAGCCGATTTAAACTTCAAGGCCGGATCATGCTCCGTAGTTGGCTTTTCCAGAGAAGTCACATCCACTGGATCAACATCGTCCTTGTAGAACTTCAACTCCTTTGTTGCACAAACTGACTCAGCATAAGCCGCATCACCTTCTTCACACTCCAAAGCGATCTTGCTGCTCCCATGTACCGTGATGGTCCCATTATGACCCGGCATCTTGAGCTGTAGATAAACATAACAGGGCCTTGCCATAAACTTAGCATAAGCCAGCCGTCCAAACAAGGTATGATACAGGCTCTAGATTTTTACCACTTCAAAGGTCAATGTCTCTGATCTCGAATCATGACCATCCCCAAAAGTAACTTCCAAAGCTATCTTACCAACTGGATACACTGATTTACCAGGCACCACACCATGAAAAACGGTATTTGACGGTTTAAGATTTTTATCTGTCAACCCCATGCGACGGAAGGTTTCATAATAAAGAATATTGATACTGCTCCCTCCATCCATGAGCACCTTGGTGAACTTATACCCTCCAACTTGAGGTGCCACCACCAACGCTAGATGACCCGGATTATCAACCCGGGATGGATGATCCTCTCGACTCCACACAATGGGCAGTTCAGACCAGCGCAAGTAACGGGGCACCGCCGGTTCAACGGAGTTCACTGCCATTTTATGAAGCTTCTGATCGCGCTTGCACAGGCTAGTGGTGAAGACATGATCGCCCACTATTCAACCGCTTGGGTTGCTTTGGTAACTTCTGCTTCTTCTTCTGGCTGATTCCCCTGATGATTATCACCTCCCTGGTTGCCCTGATTGCCCTTATGGCCATGTCTGCTTTGATTACCTTGAAATCCTGAGCCAGAACTACCTCCACCATAACCCGGCCCATGAGAACCGGGTCCTGAACCGCCGGACAGTCCATGATCATATCGGAAAATATCCGAATTTTTAAACTCCCACATAATAAAGCAATCCTTCTAGAGGTGCGTGGCTAGCCTTTCTCACGACCCATGCTTTGGGCAAGGCTGGTTCAACAAGAGCTCAAGATTGGGACCTAATCCTCCACCCCGCGGGGGCGGTTTACCGTTATGGCGCTGACCATTATCCTGCGTGTTGGTGTTAGGCACAAAATCTAAACTGTTATCCACTTTACGCTTACCGTTGTTTCCATGGCCTGCCGGGTTATGCTGCTGCCCTTTGGTGCTGCCACTCTTCTTTCCCTTTCGGCTTTTTCATCGCAGGACTCAGGTCCTTGGTACTATCAGAGTCGGCATACTTAACCAGAGCTTCCATAAGCATCCCCATGTCATTGCAATGACGCTTGAGCCGTCCCAACTTCAGTTCAGAGATGTGAACCGGCAATTGCCTTCTAACGTTAAAACTGCTGTATCAGTGTTGATGCGGTCGGATGAATGCAAAATTTCCGAAACCTGGCACAACCACTGGGTTGTTGACTCTCCTTCCTCTTGGACACAGGCAGCTAAGTCCACAATTGACATGGGCTGTTTGCACGTATCCTTGAAACTCTGAATAAACCAGGCCCTTAATTCGGCCCATGACCCAATGGAGTTAGCTGGCAAGTTTTTCAACCAAGTGCGAGCTGTTCCCTCCAACATCATGGTGAAATATTTAGCACATGCTGCATCATCCACATCCAGCATCTCCATCGCCATCTCATAACTCTCGACCAATGACTCGGGGGATAAATCGACAGTGTAATTGGGCACCTTACGTGGACCCTTGAAATCCTTGGGCAGCCGTACATAACGTAGAGTCGGGACGAGGCACGGCACCCCCAAAGAACTGGAGTTAACTCCTGGTTCCACCGAAGTTATTGGACGAACCGGAGTAAGCTGACGGGCCGCATACTGCGCTGCTAACTCGGCTTCTTGACGTGCCCTGCCATGATCCACCACACCCTGAGCATTGGCCCCACCGCCCGCCGGATTATGCCCTCGAGGCGGGCTACGATTCCACGCACTGCTCGACACGGCTGGTTCATCCATACTCGAGGCGGTGAGTAGAATGAATCCTCTCGCGGCTGTATGAATAAGCCTGCTGCTGAGTCAAGGCCGTCTGAAGGAGCTCTCTAGCCCGTCGTGTCTCGACCACTACTGGGGACTCGCCTTCGATCGGCAGAGCTGCCAATCGTGAAGCGGCGGTGACTATGTTATCCAACGGGTAAGAGTAATGACCCGGAGGCGTTGAGACGTGCTGCGACAGGACATTGTTCTGACAAGGTGGGTCTGTCAGATGTGACTGAACCGGCGCTCCTGTTCCAGATGCCTCCACCCGGTTTACCACTCGTGGGTTACAGGTTCCTACTCCCGGCGTGTCAAAGAGATTCCTTGCCTCATAAACCGGAGGCAGGTGAGATTGGTACCTTCTCATCATGACATCATTTGACGCTCTCTGATCCAACATAAGCCGGTAAGCCTGTGCATCCAACTCAGCCCGCTGTGCAGCCATCCTGTTGTCCTCAGGTGCCAGGTCTGCCTTGGCTTGAGTTATCTGATCCTTTACCTTCGCGATTTCCGCGTTATGCTCATCCTGATTCGCCGGGTTAACTTCCGCTAGCAGTGTTGCCAAAGCGTCAAATAAATCATATAAAACCTGAGCCGGCGGTCGCACAGGGCCTCCTGCCCCGGCTGGTGTCGCCGCTACTGATCCGGAAATCATCGCCGCTGCAGTCGAAGAATACTGCGCAGGCTGTGTACCGGCCATGAAGCTCGCAACCAAGCTCGGCGGATCGAAGGGGTCCGGAGTCGCCATCGGAACAGCCCCCAAACCGGCCGTTTTGTAGTTGGTACACCGGCCGGAAGTATAACCCGGCCGGACTTGGTGATTTATTTGAGATCCCGCTGACACTTGGCGATTCACCGGCGACCCGCAAAGACCAGACGGTTTACAAGCAACCTGACTGAACATTATGATTCACTGATAACCCGGCGAGCGGTACAGATGGTGACAAGGCCCAAGGCACAGAAGGCCGGCTCATGTTATGGTGGGTCGGTTTAAGAGGAAAGGCGTGAGGAATATTTGTCTTACAAGGAGTTAAGACCTGGACTTGTGTCCGGTTTGTATTAGAGATAGACTAGTCCTAATCCTAATAGGACTCCACATGTAACCCGCCCCTTCAACATATATAAGAAGGGGCAGGGCTCCCCAAAGAGGGATAGAAGCAACAATCAATAATCTCTAGGGCTAGACACAACTAGAGGAGAGCCGGTTTACGGCGACTCCCTCATGAGCATAATGAGATCTAGCCTCAAACAACATGTAGAGTTATTACCGGATGATGTTTCCCGTGGCCCGAAGCTGTCTAAATCCTCGTCTTGTGTGTTGCGTCACTCGATTCCGCTCAACCCCTCTCAAGCTACCACATAGATGCGTTGGCCTCACGACTAAGTCCTCACCCTAGGACATCTGCCGTGACAAAACCACGACAGTTGGCGCCCACGGTGGGGCCTGCGCACGGTGGTGTTAAGTTCTTGAAGGGAGATCTTCAAGGAACGAGAAGCTCGCGCTATGTCAGATGAAAAGGAGCCGGCACAGAGCAATTTCACAAGATAACCCGGCATGAAGAGCTGGCAAATTCGTTGTTACATGATTATTCCTAGAGCTGGCATATTCAAAGTTCGAGATGAGAATTAGGGATGCGTGTTGATTCACCGCTGCAAAGTCGCCGTAATTGATTTGATGATTTCGTCGTCCGAATACAGGTTACCGAGAAAGACTGCCAAAGTTATCGAAGCCATGTCAAAGAAGAATCTGCTAAAGGATCTTAACCAAAGGCGTTTCAACGGCAAGTATCCAGCCAGCCGTTGATTTGTCCAACATGAAGAGTAAGGTCAAACCGATCTATTGAGCACTTGAATAATATCCACGTGAGAGCTCCACTTTTGAGTTGGAAGAAAGAAAAATAGAGAAGAGGAAGCAGCCCACGACTCGCAAGTGGATGAGGAGAGAGGAAACTCGGTCTCCGCTTTCGAGCTGGCCCGCGTCACCGCGCTTCAAGCCGGTCCGGCCTCGCGGCCCTGCCTCTACACGCCTCTATGGCTATGCCTGCCTTGGCCTCGCCTTGCGCCGCCGCCGTCGTGGCCTTCAAAGTCAACGCCACCTCCACCGGGCCGCCGAGTCACCGGTGCTGCGCTGCCTTGGCCTCGCCTTCGTCTGAACTTTGAGCTGCCCCGAGTCGCTGTTTGAGCCTCGCCTCCGCCACTGGGCCGCTAGCGCGTCGCTCCGCCGTCGGGCGTCGAGCTGCCTCTGCACTGCCTTTAAACCGCCGCGCCTTTGTACAGCTCCGAGCCACGTCCATTGTGGCTGCCCTGAGTTGCCTCCCGCCTCGCGTATTGCTCCGCCTCGTCATAAATTTCCCTGAGCTGGCATGTTCTTTTTCGTACGGTGGTTGTGGGCATACGCAGCGCCACTTGGGTGCCTGACTGCCTGGCTGTTACTATTCCACCGCCTGTGATTTGCTTCCATAAAAAGATCGAAGCCAACATTTAAGTGCCATGTTATTTACGCCTCACGCATGAAGACCGAAGACTTCAGTAAGCACTCGGATGCATGAACGAAGATAAAATCAGTTTTTATATCCTCGTACTACACGAAGGAGCAAATATTTCAAAGGCACAAGTTTCTAGGTTGATCATGACAAAAGAATTACTCTCACGTGAAACTTCTTCAAGTGGTCTAGTCACATCAGAAATCATCAACGTATCTTGACACGGAGGCTGTCTGTTGGTCCTATTTACATACCAAAGGCTGCACCGAATACATCCAACATTATCCAAAGATCTTTGAAATCTGCGTTCAGCGGTGACAATAGATCAGAACTGAGTATTCCATAGAAGTGGGAGCCGGTTTGAAAAAAAAGGGATCATGGAAGTAGTAAAATTCGGACCAATTGGAAAACCAACGACGACGACGAACATGACTGGCTCGACGTGCCAGGAAAAGATCAGGTGCTATCCATCTTATTTATTTTTCCAATATGCTTTAAATTTCCTTCGGGAACAATTGTCCTCCCTTTAATATGTCTGTTCCATGATCATGACAGAGACAATAAGATCATCTGTCATCCAAATACATCAGAAAAATTATTCATCACTGAAGCGGAGTTATATCACGGATATGGAGTGCATAGCCTTGTCATTTTTTGCATTACATCTATCCGTGCTGCCGTGCTCAACGGAAGAGCTTACGCTATCGCCCTTGCGGTCTGGTCTACATCAACATACTGGGCCGCACCTGTCTGCACGAGCTGTCTATTGAGTATGAGCAAGTCACAGCTTGGGTAGCCCGGTTTTCTTTCAGCAAAATGGAGGCAAATTATCATATACTATCAACCGCCGTCTGCATTGGATGGCTCAATGAGCAGGCGCACAAATCGCCGCTACTACAGTTTGGTTAACTTCAAATAGCCGGTTGGAAGGAACCATTGGCCGAGTTGCTGACACGGCTCATACGGGATCATTTATAACCCGCCGCAGTCACCTCAACCTTCTGTGGATTCACATCGTGCTATCAACACCAATGATATACAAGTTATGCCGGTTTATATCACGGTCAAATATGGAGAATCTCAAGCCAACTC
The DNA here is from genome assembly GCA_021605145.1 of Aegilops bicornis. Taxonomy (NCBI): domain Eukaryota; kingdom Viridiplantae; phylum Streptophyta; class Magnoliopsida; order Poales; family Poaceae; genus Aegilops; species Aegilops bicornis. Next base: position 1,464,467 of record JAHIAL010000011.1, read on the forward strand.
TTCGAGTCACCTTGAGACCCGGGGGCTACAATGATATGACTCAGTAAATGTTGCCGGTTTTCAGTAAAGTAAAGAACCTCATGACGTTGGAAGGAAAGGTAACCCGGTCCCAGAGGTTACTGCCCTATTGTTGAAAACTTTGAAGGCTAGCAAAAAAAATTTCCGGCTTAGAAAGTATATGACAGTTACAAAATCCGGCTCAATGAAGAAGTTCCGGGTCATCAGAAAGGATCCTGTTTACAATCCGGTTCAAGGGAAATCTATTCTCCCACAAAGCTCAAGCGCTCAAATTCATTTAAAAATGTCCGGTTCAAAAAGGAATTAACTTCTCGCAAGTTCGGTGGAAAGGACGTCGAAAAATTTCCAATGAAAATGAAGATTCCGGTTTGCAATCCGGTTTAAGGAAATTTGTTCTCCCACAAAGCTTTGAAGCTCTCAATATCCCGGTTCAAGAAGGATTTATCTCTTGCAAAAAGTTAAAGGGTGCCAAAGAGGACCTGCTGCCATGATGCGCGGTTCAAACATGGGTATTCCGCCTTATGTGCTTATTATATTATTGATCACTTGGGGGCTTGGTCGTATCCGAACCATAGCTACACCTCTTGGTCGGCGCAATGCCACAACATCACTTGGGGGCTTGGTCGAACCCGAACCATAGCTACACCTTTTGATCGGCGCAATGCCACAACATCACTTGGGGGCTTGGTCGTATCTGAACCATAGCTACACCTCTTGATCGGCGCAATGCCACAGCGTCACTTGGGGGCTTGGTCGAACCCGAACCATAGCTACACCTATTGATCGGCGTAATGCCACAATGTCATTTGGGGGCTTGGTCGTATCTGAACCATAGTCACACCTCTTGATCGGCTCAAAGCCTCGCCTACAACGGTTTTATTTGCCTTTGTTTGAGTTTTGTTCTCTTTTTGATACATTTTTTTGCTTGCTTTCAAACCGGCGTTTATCAACCCGACTCAGTTTTCAACTACAAGTTGTCAGTACACGATCAAGTTATAATCCAGAGACTATCAACCCGGTCTGGTTTGACTACGAGTCGCCAGTATTATATATGGTTAAACCGGTGTTTATCACAACCCGGTACGGTTTTATCATAAACCGGCACAGTATGAAAGGAGTTATCATTACTCAAGATTGGGGTTATCACTCTTACTACAAAAAGTTGGTAAACCAACGATGTGATTCAATGTCACAGGTATGATATATTTCATATTTGATTATTCTTAAGTGTAGCCTTGGTTATAAACCCAGGTTATATGTTGGGCATTATGACCCGTCCGGCGGTAAACCGCCAGGACACTTTAAACTTGTTGTATGCAGAAACAGGTTGAATAAAGCATGATTATAAATTATCCGGTGTTTATTAAACCGGCCTGGCTTTAAGACAATAAGTCGCCAGTATATGATGAGAAATTATCCGGTGTTTGTTAAACCGGCCTGGCTTTTGACTATAAGTTGCCAGTTTATATTTGGATTGCGCCATTGGAATCATGCGCTTATAAATCATTGGGTTATATTATTCAAATAGCCAAACTTGGCTGAATTTTCATTATGATATTCAATGAATAAGGTTTTCATACCGGATTATATTATCTTGAATAGCCAACATGGCTGGATTTTTATTATGGTTATTAATAACCGTATTATTGAGGTTTTCAAAGTCACTTTAGCGCAATGGATATTATTTATCAAAGGATATGATTTATTCTACAATTGAAGGAATAGTCCCGAGTCATTTGCAGGCTTACAACCCGGCACTTGGGGGCTACATTATTTAAATTGAGATTATATCAAATATGCAAGTCTCATGTCGCTGCGAGCATGCACCATGACACTTGGGGGCTAATGCAAAGTCATTTTTGCTCATTTTATTGAAGACCCGACTCATCATATCATAATGACCCGGTCCTTTGGGGCTACACATCACTGCTCAAGTCTACATGATTATATTTACAAAGTCCCTGCTCATTATTGCATAATGACCTGGCCCTTGGGGGCTACACTGACTGAACCAGTACTTGGGGGCTACATATATGAAGTATTCAGTTTTTACTAGAGATAAACAACATGGATTTCTTCAAAGTGGCAGTAATTATATGGAAACAAGTCTCAAATCATCACTTTGTTCTGTTCAAGACTTGGGGGCTACAGGTAATATGGATATAAGGAAGAAAAATCTTCCAATTTTCAGTTTTGAGGAAACCAGATTAACCCAGCATCACCAATCATTATGACCCGGTGTCTGCAAACAATCATAACCCGGCGTTGGAAACAATCATGAACCAGCGTTGGAAACAATCGTGACCCGAAATTATCAGTTTTTATAACCCGGCAATTTTGGCAATGATAAGCCGGCAAGTTCTATATTTTTATACCGGCTGATATCAGTTCAATATTTGAAGACCAATATTTTTCAAATCAGAGCATTGAAGGCTGATTCAAATGGATTCTTTACTTACGAAATATCTTCTGCAAGAAAATTGATTATGAAGCTGGTGTATTGACTCGGATTTTCTAGAAGGAGGAAATGACAAGGACTTAAGGATGATCAGATGCCGGTTTACAAGAATTCTTAAACCCGGAGCATAATCTGTCAAATTTGTTCTTGTGTCTGTTTTACAGGATCAGTTTAACATGGATAAATCCAAATTAAACTGGGGGCTAATGTCGGGGATATACCCCGCGGCGTAAACCGGCCGAAACTATAACCCGGCCGGACTTGGTGATTTATTTGAGACCTCACGACATTTGGCGATTCACCGGCGACCACTTCAAGACGAGACGGTTTACAAGCAACCTGACCGAACATTATGATTCACTGATAACTCGGCGAGCGGGAAAGACGGTGACAAGGCCCAAGGCCCAGAAGGCCGGCTCATGTTATGGTGGGCCGGTTTAAGCGGAAAGGCGTGAGGAATATTTGTCTTACAAGGAGTTAAGACCTGGAGTTGTGTCCGGTTTGTATTAGAGATAGACTAGACCTAATCCTAATAGGACTCCACATGTAACCCACCCCTTCAACATATATCAGGAGGGGCAAGGCTCCCCAAAGAGGGATAGAAGCAACAATCAACAATCTCTAGGGCTAGACACAACTAGAGGAGAGCCGGTTTACAACGACTCCCTCATGAGCGTAATGAGATCTAGCCTCAAACAACATGTAGGGTTATTACCGGATGATGTTTCCCGGGGCCTGAAGCTGTATAAATCCTCGTTTTGTGTGTTGCATCACTCGATTCTGCTCAACCCCTCTCAAGCTACCACATAGATGCGTTGGCCTCACGACTAAGTCCTCACCCTAGGACATCTGCCGTCACAAAACCACGACAGAAGGGGTCCGGAATACTGTCGCCATCGGAACAGCCCCCAAACCGGCCTTCTTGTAGTTGGTACAACGACTCGGTCTCTCCGGTAGATGACTCGTCATCAGAGTAAACGACGGTTTCACCACCAGATGCCGATCTAACGTCAGATTCCGCTCCGTGGATGACTCCCACAAAGGCACGCTTCATGGCAGGCTGAGCCCGGACAGGTCTAAGCCGTTTCGACGATGTCGGTGCAGATGTCCGGCTCAGTGCCCAACTCGCCAATCTTGCCAATGAAGACGTGAATACCGCCAGAGGGGACCCGATACCCATACTCAATTGAGCCGGCCTCGGGGCCCCAGCATGTGTTGTCGATGTAGAGCTTGCCGCGAAGACTCTTGGTCATCCGGCCTACAGCGTATCCCTTGAGCCCTTCGAAGCTGCCCTCTAAGAACTCGAAACCATCTTGCGATAGCCCAACGGTGGGCGCCAACTGTCGTGGTTTTGTCATCGCAGATGTCCTAGTGAAAGGACTTAGTCGTGGAGCCATCACGATGGGTTAGCTTAAAGGGGTTAAAGCGGGACAAAGGACACACGGAGTTGATACTGGTTCGGTCCCTTGTGGTGAAGGTAAAAGCCTAATCCAGTTGATGTGGAATTGCTAGGGTTTCGATGACTAGGGAGCGAATCCGCTATGCCTGGCTCTCGAGTTGTTGTTTGTTGTCCCTAAACCGCCGCCGGGTCGTCCCTTTATATACACCGATTGACGCCCAGCGGTTTACAGAATCCCGAGGCTGACTCATCAACGTGTCCGGCTCGGTTTCTACCATTTCTTATCTTACAATACAAGTTACATATCATATTGCGGTTTATGCCTACGGGCCCTAATCCACCTTTGGGCCCTGGGCCTCCTTGTTAGATCTCCTCCGTAAAGCGCCATACTCCTGGTCTTCATGGGCTTCAAATAAATAACTCATTATGGGTATAACCCGACCCCTCCTGGCCGTTTTATACTCAGTAGTAATATCCCCAACAGGAGGGGTCTGGTGTACCGCAAAACGGAGGAAACGGACCTCCTACGGTCCAAACAGGGTCCTGTTGATCGGGAGGGGTGTGGCGTACCACAAAACGGAGGAAACGGACTTGTGTTGGAGCGCTAAGGTTGAAACGGGGGTCCCATTCATCGGGAGGGGTGTGGCGTACCGCAAAACGGGACTCCACAGGATACTGTTCATCTCCACCGTCGACCTCCTCCAGCCTCCACGGGCTCCTGTTCATCGACCTTCAACCTCCTCCAGCCTCCACTTGCGACTGTTCATCCACAGGCTCCTGTTCATCCAGCCTCCACCGCGCGCTCCTCCACCGGCTACTGTTCAACCAGCCCTCTCCACGGGGTCCTGTTCAACCACCCCTCCACGGGCTACTGTTCATCCAGCCCTCCACCGGCTACTGTTCAACCAGCCCTCCACGGGGTCCTGTTCATCCAGCCCTCCACGGGGTCCTGTTCATACACCGGCTCGATTGATCGGGGTACAGTTCATCCAGCGGCAACGGCCTCTACTTCCACGGGTTCCTGTTCATCCAACCCCCACCGGGAACTGTTCATCCAAACCCCCCAACAACGCTCACCGTTCATCCAGAGGCAGCATCGATCGACTTCAGTTAGCAGCAGTAGCGAAGGAATCACTCGGCTTCAGTTAACAGGAAAGGATCGATCGATCGCTCGGGTTCAGTGTAACACGTAGCCTGAAGTGCAATCGCTCGGGTTTAGTTAGAGCCCAACGCCTCACTCGGGTTCAGTTAGAGCCAAACGCCTCGCACCCACGCGCGTACATGTACTAGAGATCGAAATGCGCATCGCTCGGCCCCCGACCACCCACCGTAACCAGCAACTCCCCCGTTATTTTCCTCGCCCTCGCTTCTACCACGGTTTTCTCCATCATGGACAGCCCAAAGTATGTCATGCAGCTGCGTCTCCGGCCCGCCCAGGACGAAAAGCCCATTTTCTGTCATGATTTTTTGTCATAGAAGTAGGACCCCACCACATCTATAATGATACCGGGTTTTGTCACAATTATCGTCATAGAAGTGTCATAAGTATGACAGAAAAAAAAAATTGGTTCGACCCTAAATGTCACGGATGTGTCTTTTTTTAGTGATTCATTGTCCCTCCCCAGAGTCAGAGGATCATGCTTGCAATGAAGACCCCGGCTTCTGCTAGGATCCGGATATATAGATTGAGTTCGATGATGGAGTATTTTATCAGGCGAGCCTTGACGGCTCGGAAGTGGCTATTATGGCCGACTACCCCCACCTTTCCCCTTTCTCCATTGTAAGTACTCAAAAAGGTTTTTTAAAAGGAAGGCCCTATTTGCACCTCATCCATTACACTAACCGTGTTTCATAGGATCGGCGCTCGGCAAGCCGTACTACCTCGACAGCAGCCTCTATGCAGGGCAATCGCTCCAAACGAAAGGAAACCGGGAGCGCTGTCGATCCCCCTCCTTCTTCAAAGAGGTATTTTCTTTGATATGTGCCTAAGCATGAGATGTTAAAATTCTCCTCTACCTTTATTTCAGAAGGAGCACACGGCAAGCTGTAGGAAAATGCCCTTCTAGACGAATATCAGCTAATCCGGCACCAGACTCGTCAACCAGCATGAGGGCCGATACAGTGCCTCATCCGTCCCTCATGAGGATTAGGATGAAGTATCCATCACGAATTCTGAGGTGGAGAGCGTGATGAATCATCGTCGACTGAAAGAGGCCATGCACGCTCTAGTCTTCACTGAACAGGAATTTACCCTGCGAGGGGCGGATCATATGTGCCCCGACATTATGATGACAGTCACCCATACAGCAAGGAGCGAAGGATGCTGGTCGTCCCAAGAGAGCTAGGGTTTGATGCGAGGTCAATTTTAGTGCAAGGCCTGGTCGACAGGAGCCGAGCACAGTGAGAAGGGCAGGACAGAGATCGCCCGACTGGAAGCAGAGTGCATGTTTCTGGTCCTGAGTGTTTTAGCCGAGCCATCAGAGCCGCAGACATCCCTCCCAACTTCAGGTTGGCGACTGGAGTTAGTAAGTTCACTGGTGAATCGAAGCCTGACACTTGGCTTGAGGATTACCGAGTGGTTGTACAGATTGGTGGTGGTAATGATGAGGTGGCCATGAAGCACCTTCCCCTGATGCTTGAAGGGTCAGCTAGAGCTTGGTTGAATCAGTTGGCTCCGGGCAGTATATTCAGCTGGGAAGAGTTAGCCCGAGTGTTTGTCAGAAAGTTTGAGGGCACATGCAAACGACCTACAGGGTTGGCAAAATTGCAGCATTGTGTACAAAAACCGAATGAAACTTTGAGAGATTACATACAGATGTGGACCAGTTTGCATCACACAGTGGAGAATGTATCTCAGCACCAAGCAGTTTGTGACTTCAAGGAGGGTGTTCGGTATCGAGAGCTTAACCTGAAATTCGGGCGGACAGGAGACATGACCCTGACCCGAATGATGGAAATAGCCGCTTGGTACGCTAATGGCGAAGAAGAAGACTGACTCTGAAGTGGCAAGAGCAAACTAGTCGGCCCGGACACTGGAGGAGGTAATTCTAATCGGAAGCAGAAGCGCAAAGTCGAGCCTGCGGGTCCTGGAGAGGTTGCAGTTGCAACCCAAGGAAAATTTAAGGGAAAGCCTAAAGGGCCCTGGATCCCCAAGAAGGTAAAAGATCAAGCAGGAAATGATGTGCTGGATTTGCCATGTCATATTCACACCAAGAAGGATGAAGAGGGTAATCTGATTTATCCCGAACATACACTCGACAGTGCCGATCCTTATCTAGTAGTTCCGAGAGAAACAACCAAGTGAGAAAGAAAAGGAATCTGATAAGGATGAGGACAAGGAAGAGGATGATGATGGTTTTCCAAATGTCAATTCTACTTTGGTTTTTTTTGCTGGCATTGAAAGCAAAAGTCGACTGAAGGTCATCAGCAGGGAAGTAAACATAGTTGCTCCGGCAACAATGACATATTTGAAGTGGTCAAAGATTCCCATCACATTCGACCAGTCCGAACACCCTCCGCGCGTCGCCACTCCCCGGAGGCAAGCGTTGGTGGTCGACCCAGTTGTTGGGGGCACTCGACTAACCAAAGTCTTGATGGATGGCGGCAGTGGCTTGAACATTTTGTACGCTGAGACCCTCCTAGGGATGGGCATTCCGATGTCCAAGCTCAGCGAGAGCAACATGCGGTTCCACAAATTCATCCCTAGAAAGAAAGCCGATTCACTCGGCCAGATCACTCTTGAGGTGGTTTTCGGTGATTCAAAGAATTACCGTAAGGAAAAGTTGACATTTGAAGTTGTGCATTTTCACAGTGCTTATCATGCTATCCTGGGAAGAACTTCATATGCTCGTTTCAGAGCTCAACAGTGTTACGTGTACCTCAAGCTGAAGATGCCTGGACCTAGGGGCGTGATCACAGTCACTAGTAATCGGCAACAAGCAGAAGAGTGCCTCCAAAAGGGCTCAAAGATTGCCGATGAACAAATGGCAGCAATAGAAATGGAAGAATACAAGAAGACTGCAGATCCGAGTAATTTGTTGAGAGCTAAGAAGCCTGCTTCAGACTCTGCATTTCAGTCGTGTGGTGAAACAAAATCAGTTCATATTCACCCGACCCATCCCAATGCTGCTCCGACTCATATCTCAACAGCACTCGATGGCAAATAGGAAGAAGCGCTCATCCAGTTCCTCCGTGAGAACTAGGACATCTTTACATGGAAACCTTCTGACATGCCAGGTGTACCCAGGGGACTGGCTGAGCAACGTTTGCGAGTCGACCCAGAATCAAAACCTGTCAAAGAGCATCTCCGACGGTCCGCCATGGATAAAAGAAAGGCAATTGGCGAGTAAGTGGCTCGGCTTCTGGTAGTTGAGTTCATCCGAGATATTTACCACTCCGAGTGGCTTGCCAATGTTGTCATGGTCCCCAAGAAAGATGATTCACTCCGTATGTGTATCGACTTCAAGCATATCATTCAGGCCTGCCCGTAAGATCACTTCCCTCTTCCCCGCATCGATCAGATAGTCGATTCGACTGTGGGATGTGAGCGATAGTCCTTTCTGGATGCATATTCCGGGTACCATCAGATCCGACTGTATGGACCCGACGAAATAAAAACAGCTTTTATCACCCCATTCGGGTGCTTTTGCTATGTTACTATGCCCTTTGGTCTCAAGAATGCTGGTGCCACATTCATGCGCATGATACAGAAGTGCCTACTCACTCAAATCAGTCGGAATGTGGAAGCATACATGGATGACATCGTGGTTAAGTCGCGTAAAGGTTCCGACCTGCTGACTGACCTCGCTGAAACCTTTGCCTCTGAGAAGATATGATATCAAGATTAATCTTTTGAAGTGTACATTCAGAGTTCCATGTGGAAAGTTACTCGGTTTCCTCATTTCCGAACGTGGGATCGATGAAAACCCAGAGAAAGTTGGCGCAGTACTCCGAACAAAACGCCCTATCCGCGTACACGACATTCAGAAGCTTACTGGTTGTTTGGCCACTTTGAGTCGATTCATCTCTCGTCTCGGTGAAAAGGCATTACCTCTATACCGATTGATGAAGAAATCTGATAAGTTTGAGTGGACTCCTGAAGCTGAGGCAGCATTGGAAGAGCTCAAAACCCTGCTTTCCACCCAGCCGGTGCTTGCTGCTCCAATCAGCAAAGAGCCTTTACTGCTTTATATTGCAGCCACCGGACAATTTGTCAGTACAGTACTCACGGTCGAGTGGGAAGAAGAACGTAAAGCCTACAAGGTTCAGCGCCCAGTGTACTATATTTCTGAAGTCTTAACTCTGTCCAAGCAGAGATATCTGCATTATCAGAAGCTTGTCTATGGAATTTACTTGACCACGAAGAAAGTTGCACATTATTTCTTAGATCACTTGATTACAGTCGTCAGCGATGCTCCATTGTCAGAAATTCTGAACAACAGAGATGCAACTAGGTCGAGTGGCAAAGTGGGCGATTGAACTCCTTCCGTTGGATATCAAGTTCGAGGCAAAGAAAGCAATCAAGTCCCAAGCGATAGTAGATTTCCTTGTCGAGTGGATTGAGCAGCAGCAACCGACTCAGATTCACTCGGAACATTGGACTATGTTCTTTCTTGGATCCAAGATGCTGAATGGTTCTGGTGCTGGAGTAGTCCTTGTATCCCTGCGAGGTGACAAACTCAGTTATGTCCTCCATATTCACTTTGATTCGTCCAACAATGAGGCCGAATATGAGGCACTTCTGTATGGGTTGCGTATGGCCATTTCACTTGGCGTCCGTCGCCTAATGGTCTATGGCGACTCAGATTTGGTGGTCAATCAAGTGATGAAGGAGTGGGACATCAGGAGCCTAGCTATGACTGGCTATTGCAATGTAGTAAGAAATTTAGAAAAGAAGTTTGAAGGTCTAGAGCTACACCACATTCCCCGACTGAAGAACCAGGCAGCTGATAACCTGGCAATGATGGGTTCCAAGTGGGAGCCCATTCCCAGAAATGTGTTCTTGGAACATCTTCACACACCATCAGTTCAAGAGGATCCCTTCACAGAAGAGCCCCCGTAGCCTAAGAGTTCTACTGATCCGACTGAAGTTGAAATCCTAGCCGTGGTCGACTTAATCATGAAGGTTTTGGTTGTCATTCCTGATTGGACAGTGTCGTATATCGCATATATGCTCAGGAAAGAGCTTCCAGAAGATGAAGATGAGGCACGTCAGATTGTCCGTCGATCCAAAGCCTTCACCGTAATAGGTGGACAACTTTACAGAGGTTGTGTTACTGGAGTCGCTCAGCGGTGCATCACGCCAGAGGAAGGTCGAATGATTATCGATGACATCCACTCGGGGACCTGTGGTCACCGTGCGTCCTTTCAGAAAATTGTGGCCAAAGCATACCGAGTGGGATTCTATTGGCCGCGAGCAAATGAAATGGCAAAAGACATAGTCGACAAATGTGAAGGCTGTCGGTTCTACTCCAACATGTCTCATAAGCCTGCGTCAGCCCTGAAGACCATTCCACTCGTATGGCCCTTTGCTGTTTCGGGATTGGATTTGGTTGGACTTCTGAGAACCGGCAGAAGTGGCTTCACCCACTTGCTTGTTGCAGTCGACAAGTTCACTAAATGGATTGAAGCCAAACCCATCAAAAACCTTGACTCGGGTACCTCCATCAGCTTCATCAGAGAGTTAACATTCAGATATGGGGTCCCTTTGGCATCATCACGCATAACGGTTCAAACTTTTATTCAGATGAGTTCGGAGCTTTACATGCTTCCCAAGGCACCTAGGTCGACTATGCTTTAGTCGCTCACCCGCAGTCGAATGGACAAGTAGAAAGAGCAATTGGCTTGATCCTCCAGGGGTTGAAGCCCAGGCTGATGCGCGACCTCAAGCATGCGGCTGGTGCCTAGGTAGATGAGCTACCATCAGTACTGTGGGGTTTGAGAACAAAACCAAATCGGTCGACTGGTCGGGCTCCCTTCTTCATGGTCTATGGAGCCGAAGTTGTACTGCTGACTGATTTACTCCACAATGCCCCGCGAGTAGAACTTTTCTCAGAGGCAGAAGCAGAACAAGCCCGACAAGATGCTATTGATCTTCTGGAAGAGGAAAGAGAGATGACCCTGATCAGGTCGACTATTTACCAGCAAGACCTTCGTCGATTCCACGCTAGAAATGTGAGAGGTCGAGCATTTCAGGAGGGAGACCTGGTTCACTGAGTGGATCAGCAAAGGCCACATAAGCTTGCTCCCGCTTGGGAAGGCCCCTTCATCATCACCAAGGTGCTCCACAATGGAGCGTACCACCTGTACGATGGGGAACACAAGAAAGACGAGCCACGCGCTTGGAATGCGGAGCTGCTCTGCCATTTTTATACTTAAGAATCCAAACTGTTGAGATGTAATAAGAAGTACCTTTCAGTTTGTTTATCAAAGACACGATTTTACAGTCTCCTAAATGATTGTCATTACTTATACATGTGTTCAAAATGCCCCAGTGGGTGGCTTAGCTATGAATCCGATTCGCCTAAGTTTCAAAAAACAAAATCCCACCGAGTGAAGAGCAACCCTCTCACTCAGGGGCTTAGCTGCAGTCCCGTACTCGCCTAAGTTTGAAAAAATCCCACTGAGTGAAGAGAAACCCTCTCACTTGGGGGATTAGCTGCAGTTCCCTACTCGCCTAAGTTCAAAAAAATCCCACCGAGTGAAGAGCAACCCTCTCACTCGGGGGCTTAGCTGCAGTCCCGTACTCGCCTAAGTTTGAAAAAATCCCACCGAGTGAAGAGCAACCCTCTCACTCGGGTGCTTACCTGCAGTCCCATACTCTCCTAAGTTTGAAAAAATCCAACGAGTGAAGATTAACCCTCTCACTCGGGGGCTTAGCTGCAGTCCCATACTCGCTTAAGTTTGAAAAAATCCCACCGAGTGAAGAGCAACCCTCTCATTCGGGGGCTTAGCTTCTGATCCCGTGCTACGCCTAAGTTTGAAAAAAACCTACCGAGTGAAGAGCAACCCTCTCACTCCGGGGCTTAGCTGCAGTCCCGTACTCGCCTAAGTTTGAAAAAATCCCACCGAGTGAAGAGCAACCCTCTCACTCGGGGGCTTAGCTGTAGTCCCGTACTCACCGAAGTTCGAAAAAATCCCACCGATGAAGAGCAACGCTCTCACTCGGGGGCTTAGCCGCAGTTTCGTACTCGCCTAAGTTAAAACACGTTCCAAGTGAAGAATGGTTCTCTCACTCGTGGTCTTGGCGACACGCTCCATCCTAATCCGCAAGGATGAGGAGGTACAGGTCGACTGCGACCTTCTCCTCAGTGTTGCACCACAAGTACAATGTGCGCTCCATCCTAATCCGCAAGGAGGACGAGGTACAGGTCGACTGCGTCATTCTCCTTAGAGCTGCGCCACAAGTACAATGTGCGCTTCATCCTGATCCGCAAGGACGACGAGGTGCAGGTCGACTACAACCTTCTCCTCAGACCTGCACCGCAAGTACGATGTGCGCTCCATCCTGATCCACAAGAACGACAAGGTGCAGGTCGTTCGCGACCCTCTCTTCAGAGCTGCATCACGAATTCAAAAGCTTGTTCCAAGTGAGGAAACAAGTTCCACTCAAGAGCAAAGACAAGGATATTCAAGGAAAAACCAAGTCTAGAAAATTCCCAAGAGGTTCCGTACCGCAGATAAAAGTACTCGGGCATCAAGCCCGAAGGACTTTAACGATTACAAAATCACTCGGCATACCGAGGCAAATTTAATTAAGGCTTAAAGTTTGTTAACTCCATGGGAGGAGGGATTGCAGGCTCGACGAACTCATCCAGGTCGATTCCATGTGCAATACGAGTAGCAGCAGCATCGAAGGTCTCTGAGGGAGTCCTGGACTAGGGGGTGTCCGGATAGCCGAACTATCACCGTTGGCCGGACTCCTGGACTATGAAGATACAAGATTGAAGACTTCGTCCCGTGTCTGGATGGGACTTTCCTTGGCGTGGAAAGGCAAGCTTGGCGATACGGATATGTAGATTTCCTACCATTGTAACCGACTCTGTGTAACCCTAACCCTATCCGGGTGTCTATATAAACCGGAGGGTTTTAGTCCGTGGGGCGAACAACAATCATACCATAGGCTAGCTTCTAGGGTTTAGCCTCCTTGATCTCGTGGTAGATCTACTCTTGTACTACCCATATCATAAATATTAATCAAGCAGGAGAATCCTTTTACCTGAATCGAGAGTGCCCGAACCAGCGTAAAAACAACGAGTCCCTTGACACCTGATACCATACGCCTAGACGCACAGATCGGGACCCCCTACCGAGATCCGCGGTTTGACACCGACATTGGTGCTTTCATTGAGAGTTCCTACGTATGCCGTCACCTTTAGGCCCGATGGCTCCTTGATCATCAACAATGACACGGTCCGGTGAGACTTTTCTCCCGGACAGATCTTCGTATTCGGCGGCTTTTGCATCGCGGGCAATTCACTTGGCCATCCGAGCAGATCGAAGCTTCGCCCACAGCCATCGTGTCGATTCGGGAGTTTGAATCTATCTGGCCGGACATCCGCGGAGACTTAATCTTGACGGATTCGAGCCACCCAAGCGTGCCGCCTTTGTCTTGATGGGCATGATCTAGCTCTTGCCGCCCGAAAGGTCGTGGAGGCCACACCAGCGTCCGCTCCGACCCTTAGCTCGGAGCCGACTTCGCCGATCGAGGACGAGTGGTTGGACACCGCCTTGGGGGCTACGATCTCTACGTCGATTGAGCCGAACACCATCCCTGTCCTTTGCAAGGCCCGTGACTCCAAGGTGCCGGACTCCTCTCCGGACTCCGAACCTCCCGCGCCCCTGCCAATCAAATACGATTGGGCGCCGGTTATGAAGTTCACCGCCGCGGACTTCTTTCAGCACTCGCCCTTTGGAGACATCCTGAATTCACTAAAGTCTCTCTCTTTATCAGGAGAGCCCTGGCCGGACTATGGTCAGGAAGGTAGGGATGCGGACGACAAAGAAATTCAACGCCCACCCACCACCCACTTCATAGCCACTGTCGAAAGTTTAAACGACGTGCTCAACTTCGACTCCGAAGACATCGACGGTATGGACGACGATGCAGGAGGCAACCATGAAACAGCACCTATGGGATACTGGACAGCCACCTCATCTCACGATGTATACATGGTGGATACTCCTAAAGGAAGTGACGACGAGGAACAACGGGATGCTATGAAGGATAAATCCCTCGAAAAGCAGTCAAAGCGGCAACGTAAGCGCCGCACCAAGTCCCGCCGACAAAGGCGGCAGCCACAGACCCAGCCATCAAGCAGGTCGAACCGGTGGACGCATTTAACATGCCGATGAACAACCATCCGAACAGGAAAACTTGGATAAACAACCCGTCCCCGACGAAGAAAACAATCCGGACGATCTCACACCGGACAAATCGTTGGAGCAGAAGAGCCTCCACAAAAGGCTCGTCGCCACTGCGCGTAGCCTGAAAAAGCAGAAGCGGAAGCTCAAAACAGCGGAAGATGCACTCAGAATCAGATGGAGCAAAGTACTCAAAACCGCAGACAAATACGGCGATGGCCAAACAAAGAGCTACCCGAGCGCAAATTACTGCCCGAATTCGATGAGGAGGCCTTAGAGCCCCACAATCAAAGAACAAAGACGCCGCCCGGTCGGATAGACGACCATATGACAAGCATAGAGCGAGCAGCACGCGCCCAAGACACAATCCGGCATGCGATCTGCATACGGAGTCGCAACACCATGATGACCCCCTCAGGTCCATCTACGGGCCTAGAAAGCAAGCTTTTTTAAGCAATGCAACACGCCAAATATCCGGACATTACGGCACACCCAAGTATAGGGGTGCCGCACACCCCCTATGTTTCACCGATGAGGTGCTGGATCACGAATTTCCGGTGGGATTTAAACCCGTAAACATAGAGGCATACGACGGAACGACAGACCCGGGAGTCTGGATTGAGGACTACATCCTCCAGATACACATGGCTAGAGGAGATGATCTCCACGCCATAAAATATTTACCCCTCAAGCTCAAAGGGCCAAGACGCACCTTTGGCTTAAAAGCCTCCTGAAAATACCATTGGAAGTTGGGAAGAGCTCGAGGATACTTTTTGAACAAATTTTCAAGGGACTTATGTCCGCCCTCCGGATCTGAGACGATTTAAGTCACATAACTCAACAACCCGGAGAGTCAGCCATAAATTCTGGAATAGGTTCCTCACCAAAAGAACCAAATAGTCGATTGTCCGGACGCCAAGCCTTAGCAGCTTTCAAACACAACGTCCGAGATGAATGGCTCGCCAGGCACCTTGGCGAGGAAAAGCCAAGGACAATGGCCGCACTAACAAGCCTCATGACCCGCTTTTGCGCGGGAGAGGATAGCTGGCTGGCAAGACGTAGTACCAGCGACCCAAGTACATCCAGTCGAGAGATGGAAGCTGGAAACCACGGCCTTAACAAGGACGAGCCCGGACAAGGGGAAGCAGCCCAAAGAGCACGGCGATAACGCTGGATTCAAAAGCTCTCGGAAGAATCATAAAAACTACCCCTCAAGGATAACAAATGCCACGAAAGCCTATCCAATTTAAACAATATCTTGGACAAAATATGCCAAATCCACACTACCCCCGGGAAGCCTGCAAATCATACCCACAGAGATTGTTGGGTCTTCAAGCAGTCCGGCAAACTCAATGCCGAACACAAGGGGCTTGACGCACCAAGCGAGGACGATGACGAACCCCACAAGCAGATTACCGGAAAACAAAAGAATTTCCCACAAGAAGTCAAAACAGTAAACTCACTTCAAGTGAAAAAAGGGAAAATCAGAGCGGCACCCATAGAAATACAGCGCCCGCAGCTATCCCAGTGAGTCCCGACATTGGTTGTCAAAAGCGAATCATCTTTGATCATCGTGGATTACTCCGGAAGTATCCGGAACGCAGGATGGACTGCCACGATACTAGACCCTATAATCGACGGACTCCAATTCACGTAAGTCCTAATGGACGGCGGTAGTGATCTAAACCTGCTATATCGAGGACACAATCCGCAAAATGGGGATAGACGCAACCAAAATTCGCCACAAGCAACACCTCCTTCAAAGGGGTAATGCCAGCCTATATGCCCATTGTACGGGCTCCCTCATCGCTAGAAGTTGTGTTCGCTCATCCGACAACTTCCGCCCATGAAAAGTTAACCTTCCATATCGCCCCATTCAAAAGTAGCTATCAAGCACTATTGGGACGCGAAGCTTTCGCCCGCTTTAACGCAATACCGCATTATGCATCTCTTACACTTAAAATGCCCGGTCCACGCGGCATCATCTCATTAAAGGGAAGTATCAAGTGTTACTCGAGCACGGAAGAACGTGAGACTGCCTGGACAGTCACACACTAATCTGATACGCTAAATCAAGCACCTGAACAGGTCATTTGGACCCGGGACACAGCTAGACGAGTCCGGCGTAAACATATAAAGGCCTACCAGCCGCACACCCCCGTACAAGGGGCTGAATGCACGTACAAAATGAGACAATAAGGCTCAATTCTATTCGCTTTTCGAATCGTACTCCGTTTATTTAATATAAAATACATTTTTCGCATGACCTTTCTTCAACTAAGTTCTTCTCCTTTACAGATGAACACCGTGCTACACCCGTCCAGGATACGGCACAATGGAGACACAGGCGCAGACGTGCAGTAGGGACCCGTTGCAAGGATTCTTTTCAGATTAAGACCCTGCGTAAACCTTTCTTACTATCTCTTGTTGATACACATCCCCCGGTTTCTTGCTATAACCGAGGAGGAGGCTGGCGTTTTGGCATCGGCCGCGTCAGAAATTTTTGCGCGTACCTGGACACCAGGGGCTTAGGGCATTTTTCTGCCCGTTTTCTTAAAGACCGAATACCTTAGGGAGTGTTCGGCGTCTCGAGTTAGGCCTTATATGCATCAGATCCGAATCATGTCAAATGTTGGGTTTGCCCGGCTCCTGTGTTTTGCTGCCTTACGTTCCGTTTTATCGGCTAATGCGGCACCAGGGAACTACTGCGATTGTGCCCCGGTTCGGCCTGGTCAACACCTCGATGAGAAAGCGGCGGCTGTCATGATGTAGCGTGAGGCTGGTCAACCACTTTCGATGACCCACAGGAATGTTTAGAATTGCTCCGCATTAACGAAGGACCGTTTCGGTCGGGCACATCTGGCGCCCGAATTTGGGAGAGCGCGGTGCCCAAGGGCTATATAGTAGCCCCACCATCGAACTCCTATGGCTAAGTGAAAGTGATAAAGCATTATAGTCTGGTTGCCTAGTTTGCTACGCTATCACCTCCTTCCACAGGACCAAGGCGTTGGATTAAGTGTGAAAATCGCCTTTTGCAAACACCCCGCACTATGTGCGTGGGGCTGAAAGCCAAGGATTGCCATCTTTGAGTTATATACACATATACATTAAGCGGCCGCCACGGAGGTATTTTACTACTTGAACGCACAAGTATAAAAGCTATTATATTATATTGAAACATTGTTTCACAAATCATACATGTCATTAGAACATAATATCTATCGAGCACTGCGTCTCTATTAAGCAAGCGCCTGCGAGACTTCCTCAAAATAGTGCTCGGCGGTACTAAAACTTACATCGAATCTCGGGATGCAACGTCGGTGGCTTTCATCTCCGCCCGGTATGTCTTGACACGGGCAAGAGCCATCCACGCACCCTCTATGCATGCTGACCGCTTCATTGCACCAATATGCGGCACCGCACCAAGGAACTACTGCACTAAGCCAAAATAACTCTTCGGCTCGGGCCTGTTCGGCCACAAATGAGTCACGACATTCTTCATGGCAAGTCCGGACAACCTATTCAGATTAGCCCATTCGGCCAACCGATCGGCCAATGGAAGCGGACGCTCTGGACTATGGAACTGCGACCAAAAAAGCTCTTCCATTCCGTGATCCTTTTGGCCTCGGAAGTGTTCGGCCGCGTCTGCGGCACTCGCCGCCAAGTCCAGATAAGCATCCTCCGCACCCCACAGCTGGCCCAAGTGAGCATACTTAGGATCCGTGTACTTCCGCCCGCGGCGAAAAAGGCTTTCCGGCCGCAATATCTTGACTGGCGTAGCTCCTCTTTCATAGCTCTCATCGCGAGCGAGCATCCTTGGCCTCGTGGCGGCCTTTTCAGGTCCTCTTGTTCCGCTTGACCTTCTTTTTCAGAAGCTTCCATAGCGATCGGTAGCATTCTTCAACTTTACGGCCATCTCGGCCATTTCTTTCTTAGTTCGGCGTTGAGCAGCCTGTTCGCTCTCGGCTCTTGACCGCTTTTAAAGCAACCGCATCACTTTCTCGGGCTTGCTCCTTGGCTCGGGCAAGTTCCTGCTGAAAAGGCTCTCCATGGCAGCGGCACCATCTGCGTCAAGCATACATGTTGTAAGGCACAGACATTAAGCTACCTTACAGGGTGTCCGCGGAGAAGCTGCATACCTTGTGACTCGTCAAGCCGCTTACTAACAAGCGCGATGTCAGCATCCGCCACGTCAAGTTGCCGCTTTAGTTCGGCAAATTCATCAGTCCGACCTGCCACCGGACGCTTCGCCACCTACATAGGAAGGGCGCATATTACACCTGGGATTATGATCCTTGGCGCGCTGTCATTTTTTACAACGCACCGTGTCTCAGGGGCGCATTCTATATGCAAAACTGTCAGAAGGTACATCATTTTGCGTACCTCAAAACCCGTCAGTAAACTTATGATGGCTTCATGCAATCCGCTTTCAGCGGATGAAATCCTTTCAATCACCGTACCCATTAGCACACGGTGATCTTCCGAGATAGACGCTCGCCCGAGCAGATCTTTCAGCTCCTCCGACCATACACCCGATCGGTGCGGACTTCGTCCGATGGCCTTTTCGAAGGCGGACGCAAAAGGCTTTGAGGGACATATGACTGCCTTCGGGCCCCACCGGATTCGGAGAAACCCTCCATGACCACACCTCTCAGGTCGCCCCGTCTGCGCATGACGGTCTGGCGGTATGACGTTCGCTCTCCATCATCTCCGGATCAAGATCCCCGAATCTGAGCTCTGTGAGAAGGGCTGAGATCCGAACTACTGAGGAAAAATTTCGGTTATCTTCAGAAATAAAATAGGGATGTCTCTCATTTTAAGAAAACGCCCCTCTTTACTTACGGCTCGCTGGAGGGATGATCTCCTTGGGGAAATAGTGCGGCCGGGGCATCTCCCGCCGCAGGACCCTTTGGCGAAGATTTCTTCCCCCGCTTCGAGGATTTGGTCTCCGGGTCTTCAGAAGCGGTCCTCTTCTCCCCTTGGAGGGAGGGATTCTCGATCCCCCCTTTCTTGATGCCCTCCTTCACGGAGGTAGTAGTTCCTTTGTCCCCCTGAGGGAGTCCTGGACTAGGGGGTGTCCGGATAGCCGAACTATCATCTTTGGCCGGACTCCTGGACTATGAAGATACAAGATTGAAGACTTCGTCCCGTGTTCGGATGGGACTTTCCTTGGCGTGGAAGGCAAGCTTGGCGATACGGATATGTAGATCTCCTACCGATGTAGCAGGCTACTGTGTAACCCTAACCCTATTCGGTGTCTATATAAACCAAGGGTTTTAGTCCATAGAGACGAACAACAATCATACCATAGGCTAGCTTCTAGGGTTTAGCCTCTACGATCTCGTGGTAGATCTACTCTTGTACTACCCATATCATCAATATTAATCAAGCGGAGTAGTGTATTACCTCCATCGAGAGGGCCCGAACACTGGATAAAAACATCGTGTCCCTTGTCTCCTGTTACCATCCGCCTAGGCCTTGCAGTTAAGGACCCCCTACCGAGATCCGCCGGTTTTGACACCGACATTGGTGCTTTCATTGAGAGTTCCTCTCGTCGTCACCTATAGGCCCGATGGCTCCTTCAATCATCAAGAACGACGCAGCCCGGTGAGATTTTTTCTCCCGGACAGATCTTCGTGATTCGGCGGCTTTGCTGCTGCGGGCCAATTCGCTGAAGCCATCTGGAGCAGATTGAAAGCTACGCCCCTGGCCATCATGTCAGATTTGGAAGCTTGAACTATCGGCCGATGTCGCGGAGACTTGATCTTCGGACGGGTTCGAACCCGCGGCGGCGTGCCGCCGCTGTCTCGATGGATGCGATCTAGCTCTGCCGCGAGCGGTGCCACAGAGGCCGCACGATGCCCGCTCCGACCATTAATCCGGAGCGGTTTAGCCCGATCGAGGGCGGTTGGTTGGACACCGCCTCGGGGCTGAAATATCTCGGCGATTGAGCGAACACCATCCCTGTCGCTTGCGAAGCTTCGTGGACTCCTGTGCACCGGACTCGCTTTACGGATGCGAACCTCCCGCGCCCTGCCCGATCGAATCCGATTGGCGCGGTTATGGAGTTCACCGCGCGGGCGTCTTTCAGCGATCGCCCTTTGGCGATATCTGAACTCATTAAAGTCTCTCTCTTTGTCAGGGGAGCCCTGGCCGAACTACGGTCAGGAAGGTTGGGATTCGGACGACGAAGAAATTAAACGCCCACCCACTACCCACTTTGTAGCCACTGTCTATGATTTAACCGACATGCTCGACTTCGACTCCGAAGACATCGACGGTATGGACGACGGTGCCGGAGACGATCAAGAGCCAGCGCCCACGGGGCAATGGAAGGCCACCTCGTCATATGACATATACATGGTGGACATCCCAAAAGATGGGAATGGCGATGGAACAGCGGACGATGACCCCTCCAAGAAACAACCCAAGCGCCCGGCGTCGGTGGCGCCGCTCTAAATCCCGCCACGGTAAAAGCGGTGATTCGGCACGGGAGACAATAATACACCGGACGGTGCGAAGGCGACCCCTCCGGCGGGACTCGGCCACGGGGAGGAGGGAGAAGCAAGTCCGCATGATAGTCTGGCGAAAGAAGGTAGAGGGCGATAATTATGCGCTCCCCTCCGAAGGCGAGGCAAGCCTCGGCAATGGCGGCATTTAATTCGTCTTGGGAGGATCCCATCGAACAAGAGCGTTTTAAGCGAGGCTCATGGCGATGGCAAGCAGCCTCAAGAAAAAAGCAGCAACAACTTAAAGGCGACCAAGACCTGCTAGGTGACGGATGGACCGAAGTCCTTGCAGCGAAGAGTCTGAACACGAGCGCCCTCAAAAGCTACCCCAAGCGCAGGCCGTTGCCTCGATCGGAGGAGGAAGCACCAGCGTCACCAGCGCTTACGACATGGCAGACCGGCCACCCGTGGCAACGACAGAGAAGCCTCTCGACCCTCCGCTCAAGCCACGCCAGACGCCGCTCAAAAGTACCAAGGCACGAAAGAACACGCCCGGACTTGCGAGATATCTTTGGAGGATAAGGCAAAGCAAACAAGATCGATCTAGAGATCGCGTGGGCGTAACGACTCGGGATGATTACCGTCCACGCCCGGATAGCAACCCAACCCCGGGGCCGAACACACGATGAACAAAGCTCATATGAGCTACGTCGTGATATAGCCCAATGCGAGGCGCCGCTGGCCGCTTATGCTTCACAGATGAAGTAATGGATCATCAAATCCACGAGGGCTTCAAACCCGTAAACATCGAATCATACGATGGTACCACAGATCCTTGATGCGGATCGAGGACTATCTCCTCCATATACACATGGCCCGCGGTGATGATCTACATGCCATCAAATACCTCCCACTCAAGCTTAAAGGACCAGCTCGGCATTGGCTCAACAGCTTGCCAGTAGAGTCAATCGGTTGTTGGGAGGACCTGCAAGCCACATTCCTCAATAACTTCCAGGGCACATATAAAGCGACCACCGTAACGCCGATGACCTTAGCCATATAATTCAGCAGCGGAAAGAATCGGCGGACAATTACGGGCCAGCGGTTCCTAACAAAGAAAAATCAGATCGTCGACTATCCGGATGCGTAGGCGCTAGCAGCCTTCAAACACAACATCCATGACGAGTGGCTAGCCCAGCACCTAGGACGTAAAAAGCGAAATCCATGGCAGCCCTCACCACACTCGCGACCCGCTTTTGCGGCTGAGAGAACAACAGCTAGCTTCGAAGCAACAACTTGGCCAAACACCACGGTAGTTCGGATACCAAGGACAGCAATGGCGGTCGGCGTCGCAACAAGCATAAGCGCCGCGTACGCGGTGACAATGCTGAAGATATCGACGATAAATGCCGGATTGAGCCTCTAAACCGGTCGGCGGAAGAAGCCATTCAAAAGAAATACCGGGGCCCGTCCAACTTGGACCGAATACTCGATAAACTTGTGCCAGATACATGGCACCCCCGAAAAACCAGCCAACCACACCAACCGGGATTGTTGGGTGTTCAAGCAAGCAGGCAAGCTAAACGCCCAAAACAACGACAAGGGGCTGCATAGCGATGACGAGGAAGAGCCCGACGCCCGAACAATAGAGGACGAAGGGCTTTCCCACACAAGTGCGGACGGTGAACATGATATCGCAACCCACATAACCAAAAGGGAGCGGAAGCGTGCACTAAGGGGCGTATATGCAATGGAGCCCGATCGCCCGAAGTTCAACCCATGGTCTTCCTGCCCGATCACCTTTAATCGAAGGACCACCCACTAGCATCCGTCACGGCGGTTTCGCGCATTGGTTCTTGACCCAATTATTGTGGATTTCACCTCACCGAGTCCCGATGGAATGGCGGCGGCCAACTGAACCTGATTTATCGAGGATACGGTCGCATAAAATGGGCATAGACCCGTCAAGAATCAAACCCACAAAAGGCGACCTTTAAAGGCGTCATTCCAGTGTAGAGGCCAATCTGCACGGGCTCCGTTACACTTGAAGTGGTCTTCGGATCCCGGATAACTTCGAAGCGAAGAGTTAATCTTCGACATAGTCCCGTTCCATGGCGGCTATCATGCATCTTTGCTGGACGAACCGCATCTGCAAAGTTCAATGCGGTGCCGCACTTTCATATCTCGTGCTCAAGATGTCGGGGCCTCGAGGAGTAATTACGGTCAATGGAAATATCGAGCGCTCTCTCCGAGCGGAGGAGCATCTGGCGCCCTAAGCGGCGGAAGTACAAAAGCAGCCTCTTGAGGCAATTCTCGAGTCCGGCTACTAAACGTCCGGACACCATAAAGCGGCCCGGAGTAACCTACAGCAAGACCGCTTGGCACGTCCTGAACACGCGTAGCAATGCGGCCCCAACCCCAGCCCTCGCGAAATTGCGAAGCCAGTACTACGCGTACATAACTACGCTCTGGAGATACCATGGGCATAAGGGGAGGGGCACGATCACGGCACGCCCAGAATGCGGCTCAACCGCACTAGGGCTCGATTGTGTCATTCTTTTCTTTCTTCTTTTCTCTTACTTTCAGGACTCCGTTTTCCGGAAGCCCTGTCCGCACTAGCATTGCCGAACTCACGATGCAACAGCGAGAAGCGAAAGCTTCGTCGAATGTCCGGTGGTCTCTACTACGAGCATTATACCTGCTTTACATAGCATCCCGCAGCTTACCCCTGGAGGGGGACATGTTAAATAGTCCCATCCCTTGCTTATCGCACCATTTGTATCGTCCTGCTTTCATTGCAGTATCTTTTGAATAAACAATACATAGCTTCTGCTTATTATTGTGTTCCCTTTTCTTTTTTTCCCATATATGTTCATCTATGACATGTTGCACACTTACACTTTGGTACGACCAATACACCAGGGGCTTAAGTACCCCAAAGAATGGTGTGATAAGTCCAAACACTTTCACAAGTGCGGCGCCCCGAACTTATAGCATTATATGCATCGCCTCCGAATCATGTCTTGGGTCAATAGTTGGGTTTGCCCGGCTCCCATGTTTTGGTACCTTACGTTCCATTATATCGGCTAAGGTAGCGGGAGAACCACTGCGATTGTGCGGTTGAGCTGGGTTGAGCACCTCGGTGGAGAAAGCTAAAACTGACCGTCATGATAGAGGCGAGAGCCGGTCGCTGTTCGAGAGGTTTTTTCGGGTCCCTAAAGACTTATGTAAGCTTAGGCGAGGCGGCATTGTCCGGCCAAAGCGTGGATGGCGCCCGAACTCGTCTTCCGAATACAAGGAGCAGCCCGAAATTTAAAATTATAGAATTCTATGGCTAAGTGAGAGTGTTCAAGCACTATAAGTCCGGTTGCCTTGTTCGTTGCGTTGAGCGCCTCCCTCGAAGGACCCAAGAATGGGAACAAGAGCGCTCAAGTTTATCCCGAACACCCCAGCACTCGTGGCATGGGGGCTGAAGCCAACGACTTGCCATCTCTCAAATTTGATAAACAGCCACACAGAATGTAATATTTTAAATTAACAAGCGTTGCTTTGTGCATATGAACAAGTTTTCAGCGTACAGGATAACAAATGCGAGTCTATTCAAAATTACATCTTTGGAGCATTCACCGCTATAAAGGCGGGCACCCTTGAGACGCCCTCATAATACATTTCAGCGCATGCGATGCTCCTTGCCGGTGGTGGTCCATCCTTCACAAGCTTCTCACCGTCCAGCTTGCCCCAGTGCACCTTAGCACGGGCAAGGGCCCTGAGCACCTTCAATGCAGACGGAGCGCTTGATGACTTCAATCCGCAGACAAAGGCGTCCACCAACTGGCCAGACTAGACCAAGTAGCTCCCGAGCATGGCTTCCGTTAGCCATAGCCAAACTATGAGGCCCTTCATGGCCTGTTCGGCGACCTTGTGGAGCTCGACCAGCTGCTTCAGCTGGTCGCTCAGAGAAACGGATGTCCGGACTCGACATCTTTGAGACCAACACCTTCTCCGTCGCGCTTCCCTCCTCGGCTTTCGGTAGAAAGCGGCAGCATCGGACACACTGCGGGGCAGATCTGCGAATGCTCCTGGAGAGCTCCAGATTCGGGTAAGTAACAGGTAATTCACCTTCACATGCTTGCTTTGCATAAAAATGCCTTACCCGCCGCTATCTTCTTCATCGCCTCAATTTCTGGAGGGCTTTTGGGCTTGACCTTAGCGGCTTTAGCACTTTCAAGAACCAAAGGCGAGCTCGGACTCTCGAGTCTTGAGCCACGCCTCCAAACTCGTGTTTTTCACGAGAGCCTAGAGCTCTTGCCGCACCTCCGCCACCCGCGCCTCCTGCTCCTCTCGCTTGAGTGCGCTCCGCAGCTTTGATCGGTCGCGGACACCGCTTCCCAGGAGTCGCCACCTGGTTAAGTGGCCCCTGCAATACTCACGTTATTCCTGTCATTTTTGCAACCAAATCCTTTCTATAAGGTATTACTTTAATAAGGTATTACTTACCTTCCTTGTCCTCGAGCTTCTTCTTGGCAAGTCCGAGCTCGTTCTCGGGCTGCTCGAGGCTCGCTTCAATGCATTGACCTCACATGATGCGGTCAAGAGGTCGGCAGCGTAGTCTTTGCATTCCCATATTGACATATTTATGTTAGACTCCTGCGTATATCTTTTAGATCCTCAGTCGGCTTTCTTTCCGAACACCGAACTAAGCATCAGGGGCTACTGTCTATGCGGTAATATTTTTACATATTCGAAACTTACCTCAAAGCCTGTTAGAAGGCTGGTACAGGCTTCGGTCAGCCCGCTCTTGGCGGACTGAACTTTCTGGACCACCGCACTCATGATAGTGCGATGCTCCTCGTCGATGGAGGCGCCGTTAAGCGCCTCCAGCAAGTTATCCGGTGCCTCCGGATGGGACGGAGGTCACCGGTGTCGCAGTCTTGCCCTTCTTATGAAGGGGCCGCTATCTGGACTTCGAACCCTTTGAAGGTTCGATGCGAGTCCGCACAGGGCCGGACTTAGAGCCCTCTGGGGTTTTCCCCCTTCGTTGCCGGAGTCAGGAGGTCGCCTTCTTGGCGCCTCCGGGACCTCCTCCTCCTGGTTGGGCCCCTTTTGGGACTCCATCGCGGTGTTGTCCGCGTCGAGGAGAGAGGCGGCGGAAGTGAAGTACTATTCATATCCGACGAATCAGTGGGAGCCGCTCGTGACGAGCGAGCTGGAGTCATGGGCGGGCTACATGGTTATATTCGGCGTTAGAAGACCACTGTGTGACAAGTAAAAAATCATGAGTTATTCCGAATCCGGACACTTACGATCTCGCCGAGGGCTTGGCCCTTGATGGCCACTCCTCCTCGTCGTTGTCGACGTTGGTGGAGAAGTCCGAAGAAGGTTCCTTCCTTTCTTGGACCTCCGGCCTCCCCGACCGGGCGGCCTTCCTTTTCATCTCTTCTCCCGGCTGGGAGAGGCTTCTTTCCTCCTCCTCGTTCTCGGGAGAGGATTCGCTTCAGAATCTGGCAAGACTGGCGCCGGGAGCTCCTTGAGTTCCCGTGGCCTCCTTCTTGGCCTTCTTCTCCGTCACCCACGTGAGGTGCTGGAACCGGCAACCCCGTCAGCGGGCGTCCGCTGGGTCTTCACGGCAAAGGCAGCCGGTTAATCTGTCCGGGCGTCTTCAACCGATCTGTCAAAGGTTAGGAGTTTTAGATCCCGCGTAGTCAAACTATGAAAAAAGAGTCCCATAAAGGGTAAAAATAACTTACCTCGGCTGGCTTGACGGCTGCGAGCTGAATCCAGCGATCTTGATGGCGGATGCGGAGCTTCGGCGCCCTTGAACAGCACCTTCCGGAGCATCTTAAATGCGTGGTCGAAGAGCCGGCTCAAGGTTCGGTGCTATGCCGGATCAAACTCCCACAAATTGAAGGCCCGTTGATGGCATGGGAGAATCCGGCAGATGAGCATAACCTGGACTACGTTGACAAGCTTGAGCTTCTTGTCCACCGTGTTTTGGACACAGGTTTGAGTCCGGTCGACTCTGCCGAATAACCCTTACGTCGAGGCCCGTCTCTTTCCATGATGTGAGCCGTGTGGGGGCAGATCTGAATTGGGGCCGCCGCCCATTTGGAGTCAGCGGCTCGGTGATGTAGAACCACCCGATTGCCACCCCTTTATTGTCTCCGCGAAGGAGCCCTCAAGCCATGTAACGTTGGGCATCACGCCGCCATGGCGCCTCCGCACTCCGCTTTGTCGGCCGCCCACTATCTTCGACTTGACGCTAAAGGTCTTCAACCATAAACGAAGTGGGGCTGGATGCAGAGGAAAGCCTCGCACCACGACGATAAATGTCGAGATATTGAGGATGAAGTTTGGGGCGGATCGTGGAAATCCAGGCCGTAGTAGAACATGAGCCCCGGACAAATGGGTGAAGTGGAAAACCTAGTCCAGCGGAGGAAGTGGGTGAGGAACACCACCCCTCTCATGGGGCACAGGGGTGGGGATGAGCTGCCCCTTGTTGGGGAGCCGACACGCAGCGATGTCATGGGACAAGTATCCAGCCTCCCGCAGCTTTTTCGATGTGCCCCTCCGTGACGGAGGAGGCCATCCACTTGCCTCCGCTCTGGACATGGTCGGAGAAGGTTGAGGTAGGATGTGCGGACTTGGGCGCTGAGCTCGGAAAAGTGCGGAAATGGATGAGCAAAGGAGGAAGAGGGCGTAGGTGAAAAGGTGGATCCTTATCCCCTTATATGGGCGGACGCAACTAAGCGCCCCCACCAGCCCGGTAAAACTCGTTTGCCTCCCAAGCGCCGCGATCAATGGCGCGGTTGGGTTACCCACGTCTGTATTGATGAGAATCCCGGAATAAGGGGGACACGATCTCTGCTTTGACAAGACGTGCCAAGGAAACCGCCTCATGGCTACCGAGGTGGTACAAAGAAAAACGATTGAATGAAGACTTGGCCGTGGTGTGATGTCACGCTGCGAAATCGTCGGCGGATCTGTGCAAAAATTATTCTCTCTACGGTGGTATGTGGAACTTGTTTTGCGAGCGGACACTATCCTTGTGTTCAAAAACCTTCTATGAAGTATTCGAGGAGGAACCCGTCTTCTTGCAATGCCGAAGACAATGTGCACGCTTAGGACTAAATGCGTCATTGAAGCCTGGTTCAGGGGCTACTGAGGGAGTCCTGGACTAGGGGGTGTCCGTATAGCCGAACTATCATCTTTGGCCGGACTCCTGGACTATGAAGATACAAGATTGAAGACTTCGTCCCGTGTCCGGATGGGACTTTCCTTGGCGTGGAAGGCAAGCTTGGCGATACGGACATGTAGATCTCCTACCGATGTAACCGACTCTGTGTAACCCTAACCCTATTCGGTGTCTACATAAACTGAAGGGTTTTTAGTCTCAGAGGGCGAACAACAATCATACCATAGGCTAGCTTCTAGGGTTTAGCCTCTACGATCTCGTGGTAGATCTACTCTTGTACTACCCATATCATCAATATTAATCAAGCAAGAGTAGGGTATTACCTCATCCGAGAGGGCCCGAACCTGGGTAAAAACATCGTGTCCCTTGTCTCCTGTTACCATCCGCCTAGACGCACAGTTCGGGACCCCCTACCCGAGATCCGCCGGTTTTCACACCGACACCCCCCCTTCGCCTTCTTCAAAAGGCACAGCCTTTAGCATCCTGGTTAAAACAGGATGCGGCGTGTCTCGAGGAGGGCGGACACCGAATCAGTTTGCTTCTGTATCCACTCCTGTTTGAAAAGGATAGCTCTTTTAAGGGCAAGTTTATGATAAATATGCGGATAGCATGACCGGGTGCAGGACTACTTACTCGAGTGTCCGGGCGATTACAGCTCAGACCTGCGTCCTCGGTTATGTCCGGACACATTGCTTGTGATCCAAGAAGCGGTTGGTACATCTCCACGGGCATTGCGCCCATAAAATGTTGGAGAGCTTCGTGGTCCCTCCGGATTGAACTCCCACGAGCAGAGGCGGCGTTTGCTTTGGGCAAGGCGTGGCGAATGAGCATGACTGCGCTACTCTGACCAGATTGATCTCTCTCTCTAGGAGGTCTCGACACGGCCCCTGCAATGCAGTACGCCCTTGGACGGTCCCCGGCCGAGCCCTTTATTGACCCATGACGCCCGGCCGCTGTGGAGGACCCGACCGGGAAGGTAGGGGCGCCACCCATTTGGTGCCACAGGAGCTGTGATATAAAACCACTCTTGTTGCCATGCATCGAGCTCCACTTTAAAGAGCCCTCGGGCCATGGGCGTCGGCATTCTTGCTTATAACAGCCCCTCCGCTTTCTGCCTGATGCCCCTTGATCATCTTTGGCTCCACTTTGAAGGTCTTGAGCCACAATCTGAAGTGAGGGGTGTCACGAGGAAGGCTTCACATCTGACAATGAGCGATGAGATGTGGAGGATGGACTCCGGATCCAAGTCATGAAATTCCAGCCCATACTAAAACATGAGTCCCGTCACGAAGGGATCCGTCGGGAAGCCTAACCCCCGAAGGACGTGAGACACGAACACCATGCTCTCACC
Source organism: Aegilops bicornis (assembly GCA_021605145.1). NCBI lineage: Eukaryota > Viridiplantae > Streptophyta > Magnoliopsida > Poales > Poaceae > Aegilops > Aegilops bicornis. Next base: position 1,493,696 of record JAHIAL010000011.1, read on the forward strand.
AGGCTTGGGAGTGGGAATAACCTGCCCTTAGGCAGGCAGCACATCTTGAAATCTCATGGGTTAGAATCTGCAAAGTCTCTCGCTTTAGCACGTCTTCTTTCGTGACGGAGGAAGGCATCCACCGGCCTTGCAGGTCGGAGCCGGACATCCTCGGAGATCCGAAGCGCCTAAATCTAGAGCTTTGGGTGTTGGAACTCGAACCGAGGGGCGGATTCGATTGAGATTGAAAGAAGGGAGCGGGCCTTGGTCTCATTATAAAGAGGTTGAATACCAAGAGCCCTCCCCGTGACCGTTCGGGAGTCGCCTTCAATAGAGGAGGCATGCCAATGGGCGTGGTTGGGTTACCCACATCCGTATTGATGAGAATCCTGGAATAAGGGGGACACGATCTCTGCTTTGACAAGACGTGCCAAGGAAACCGCCTTGCTAAACGCGCTGAGGTGGTATGGTAAAAACGATTCGAATAAAAACTTGGCTGCGGCATGATTACACGCTGCGGAATACGTCAGCAGATTAATTTTGTGTAAATATTATTTTCTCTACGGTGTTATGTGGAAATTATTTTGCAGAGCCGGACACTGTCCTTGTGTTCAAAATCTTCTATGAAGTATTCGGAGGAGGAACCCGCCTTGCAATGCGGAAGACAATATCTTGGCGCGGACTACGTCGTCATTGAAGCTGGTTCGGGGACTCTTGAGGAGTCCTGGACTAGGGGGTGTCTGGATAGCCAAACTATCACCGTTAATGGACTCTGGACTATGAAGATACAATATTGAAGACTTCGTCCCGTGTCCGGATGAGACTTTTCCTTGGCGTGGAAGGCAAGCTTGGCGATCTGGATATGTAGATTTCCTACCATTGTAACCAACTGTGTAACCCTAACCCTATCCGGTGTCTATATAAACCGGAGGGTTTTAGTCCGTGGGGACTAACAATAATCATACCATAGGTTAGCTTCTAGGGTTTAGCCTCCTTGATCTCGTGGTAGATCTACTCTTGTACTACCCATATCATCAATATTAATTAAGCAGGAGTAGGGTTTTACCTCCATCGAGAGGGCCCGAACTTGGGTAAAAACATCGTGCCCCTTGTCTCCTGTTACCATCCGCCTAGACGCACAGTTCGGGACCCCCTACCCGAGATCCGCCGGTTTTGACACCGACAGTCTCCATGAAAGACTGGAAGTCAAGTCTCTTGGTGTTGGCAACCTTGATCTCTGCTAGTTTCTCTTCTTTGGCCTCCTTGCAATGGACGCGAACAAGGGACAGAGCTACGTAAGCACTGCACCGAGCAGACAATTTCTTCCATTCCTGCACTCGACCAGGGATCTCATTGAGTCGAGTCATCAACGACTCGAGGTCATTTTGGACAGTCTCCCTTGGCCAGAGCGCCGTGTCGATCCGCGACACCGCAACCTTCAGTCGAGCGAGGTGAATGTATGTGGCGGCAAGTCAGGATTCGATCGAAGCTGCGTTCATGGCAGCTTCATCTTTAACAGGAGAATTGATGGGGTCCAAGGTTGTCTCGATTCGCCCAGTTTCTTCCTCAAAGTTTTGGCAGAATTCTGCACTCACTGATAAATAATGAGTCCATGGCTTTCTGATGAATCGATGATAGAAAATCAGTCGGACAAGGAAAGGTACCTTCAAGCATAAGGAATAACTTTTCAGGCAAATCAGTCCTCCCAGATAAGTCTCTAGCTCGTCTCTCCTCCGACTGAGATCACCAACCTTGTCAGTCAAAGCTCCCTTGTCCTTCTTCAGCCGTGTCACCTCCTTATTGGCCTCTTCAAGAGCAGTCTTCAGCTTGGCATTTTCTGTTTCTAACTTTCCGACTAAAGCCATCTTCTGGTCGGCAAGTGCTGTTTTCTCTTCGGCCGATTTTTGTGCGGCCGCAAGCTCAAGATCCTTCTTCTCCCAAGCATGTCTCATTTTTTCTGAAAGAAATAACGCTTGGTTCAGAGGAAGGAAATAACACTCTATTCATGAAAGAGTCAGTCGACAAGTTTTCCATACCAACAACATCATCCTTAGCCTTCTGCAAGTTCTCCTTGGCCAACTCCAGATCAAGATTGAGCTGGATCCGCTTCTGCTCCAAGTCAGCAAACCGGGCTCCAAGTTCACAAGATTTCTGTGGTCAGAGGATAGTCAATCGACAGATACAAAGTTTGGTTGCTTACTAGGCAATAAAGTTAGAATTCAAAAAGTTCTAAGACTACTATCGAATAAAACATTCAACAGTAGTCTCGGGGACTACACTTAGTGGGTGCACTCAACGTTCCCCCACTGGTTCAGGTTCCACTCGACATGGTCCGCCCAGAACAAGTGGAAGAATGTCAAAAAAAAGAGAAGCAACACTTATTCTCAGACCACAACCTACTGCCTGCAGTCGACCGCAGTCTCGGGGACTGCACCCAGTGGGTGCACTCAGCGTGCCCCCACTGGTTTAGGTTCCACTCGACATGGTCTGCCCAGACCGAGTGGAAGAACTAAAAAGCAACATTTTTATCAAGACCCCCACCGAATCACACATTCGATGGTGGCCTCAGGGACTACAACCAGTGGGTGCACTCGACCGTGAGGTCGCGGTGGTTCACTCGGCTAGTTCACCCTTTTACTCTGCCGGCTAATGTCCAACCACCTTAATGGACCGGTGGCGTCTGAGGCAACGGCCCTCGACAGATCCTCCACAGCAACCACCATGACCACTGCATTCAACTCGTCTGCAGCTCAACTCCATGTGGCGAGCACACTCATGGATTCGTCTCCCTTCGATGAACGTGGCGACAGAGGTTCACTCGACCGTCACATGCGTCGCCACTCCACTGGACACGTCTACTTCACTCGGCCGCCCCGCGCTTCGCCTATCGGTTGGTCACCTCATCACCACTCAGCCGCCCCGCACGTCACAAACGGTTGGTCACCTCATCACCACTCAGTCGCCTCGCGCGTCGCCATCGGTTGGTCACCTCATCACCACTCGGCCGCCCCGCGCGTCTGTCGGTGGGAACGACACCTATGGGATCACAAGAATCCCTACTACGGTCGCGGGGCGTGGGGTCATGAGAAGAGCGGATCAAACAGTTAGCACACGGTTTCTTTATCCAGGGTCGGGACGCGAGGATGCGTAAAACCCTACTCCTGCTTTGGTGGTTTGTTTATCCGTGTTCTTGAACTAGCAATGGGGCGTGAGGGAGCTCCAAAAGCAGAATCCTCCTCCCGGTGCGCTCGGGGCCTCCTTTTTATAGGGAAAGGGCTTGCCACGATTGGCACACGGGAGGTGGAAAGGGTACTGATGATGCGAGTCTATCCCTCGCATTACATGACAAAAGGCGCCTTTAATGCGTCTTGCTTAGGTGTCCTTGCTTTATCGGGGCGGGGAGAGCCTGTCTCGTCCGTCGGCGCTCCCTTTCGATGTCGACCGCCGCCATGGCCAGCGGTGCCCTTGGTGCCATGTAGGCAGCGAGCAGGTGAGGTGGCACCGTGGTGGGTCTCCACGAAGATCCGCTTGCCGCCATGCAGGTGCCTGCCCAACTGGTTGGGTCGGCGGTTACATCTTGAACAGTGGTGGAGGTTTGATTGGCGTGGGCCTGATGGTGGCCCTCTGGTGTTCTTGGCAAGGGCCTCGCCGCAGCCCGGCAAAGGTCTTCTGCCGGGGCCCGGCAAGGGTCTTGCAGCGGCGCTTCTTTGTCATCCCGGCAAGGCTCTTGCGGGGGCCTTGTGAGTCCTCCTTAGCTGGGATCCCGCCAAGGGCCGTCATCTTCTATAGTGTGTATCTGATCTTGAATGCCTTTACAAAGATGCGCATGCCACCACGGGATGTCTCCGAATCCTTGCCCCATAGAGGCGGTGGACTCAAGGGTGATTCACTCCGTAGGTGTGGGGCGAACTGCCACGGCAAGGGTCTTGCCGGGTTTGCTAAAACCGCCTCCGGCAAGGATCTTGCCGGGAGTCTGCTCGTCCCCTTTGCTCTTTGTGGTCTTGGTCATGGCGTCGTTACGCTCCTTTGAAGCTTGGCCTTACCTTGGCTCACCTCCCTTGCCTTGCTCGGTCGGTGGTGCCCATGACTCGACTGCCCGTGCGACAAGTTATAGGGGTACAAAAAGTGTACCCCTCTTTTTGTATCACCAGCGGGAGCCCCACGGGCACAGGCCCTGCGTAAGCGCAATCGCGTCGTTGGGCTAGGCCCAAAAAGCAATCTTGCGTGGGCAGGCGGGATGGTTTTTTACCGCGGTAAGTCTCTTCGTGCACTGCGCTTCCCATGCCTCCTGCGCGTGGCTCGGCGTGGGGAGGCGTGCGTGACGTTGGCGGCATGCGTGGGGCTGAGCTCTGCGCGCATGCGTCACGCGTCGTAGTAAAGGCGGTTCGCGCCTTCCCCATAAGCGGAGGGAGGCATGGAGGCGCGGCCCATTTACCGAACGGGGCCGAGGCGTGGTCTTCAAGGCGTCCACTCCCCATGATCATGGGGTGGGGAGAGGCCGCCTCACCCGTTGCCTTAGTCCCGCACGCTTGCCACGTGGTTCTCATGCGCTTGGGGTGGCGAATGGCGGAGGCGGGAAACCGGGCCGTCGCGGGCTGGGGCAGCGGGCTGGTCCCAGTTCCCTGCGCCTTCCGAGTCTTGATTGGCTGGCCAGGCGGCCGAGCCCCACCCCGTTCCTTTATAAGGAGGCGGGAGGGGTGATGGCGTCCGCATTCTTCCTCCTCCTTCCTTGACATCTGCTCCCCCCTATCCGCCATGGAGAGAGGGAATACTGGCTCTTCAACGGTGGCGGCAAGGGTCGCCGCTCGACAACGCGTCTTTCCTTATCCTGCACTCTGCAAGGCAGAGCCAACCATGAGGGAAGAGGGAGGCGAGGCCGTGGGGCGATGCCGGCTCGGGGAAGAGGAGGGAGCGAGGCGGCCCAGCGCGGTCTCGCCTCCGCCGATAATTCCTCCCCATGGAGGGCCATATTAGGGATGACCCTTGCGAGTTCTTCATCAGGCTGCGCCGGCCGCCTCGCCGTCGCCTTCGTCTTCCAACTCCATTCGCGCGGGAGATGGAGCTGGATCCGCCGGAGTCATTGCGGCTTCACATGAGGGGCTGTGGGATCATCGTACGCGAGTTCGCGTCGACTTCCTAGCCCCTCATGTGATGTATCTTCGTCGGGGATGGAAGACGTTCCTCATATCCACAGCTTGTGGAGGGGCCTCACTCTCCATTTCAAGTTCATGGAGGCGGCCTCCTCTCCGTCAAGGTCTTCGAACCGCCGCGCTGGGGCCGGGCAAGGTGCTGCATGGAGAGCTCTTACGATAGCGAAGACTCCTCCTCGGGCGGGAGTGGCGAGGAGGACAATGACGGCGCAGCGATGAGGGTAGCAGCGGCAGGATGGCGGGTCAGACTAGGTGTCGGCGCCCGCTCCATCGCGGCACAGCGACCCCATCATCCGTGTTGTCGGCTCCCTGAACTTCTCGAGGTCATCTGCTTGGGCGGCTAGCGTTGGGAGGCTGCGGAAGAGGAAGAGGGCGGGCGGCAAGGCCGTCAAGTCGAAGTACGCGGGCACCGATGCCTTCGACGCGTGCTGACGTCCTGCCGCCTCGTATTCGAGCTCACTTCGGCGTCGCCATCACCATCCAGCCTTGAGACGGCCACCGAGATGTTCTCTTGGTGTCTCCACGCCACCCGTAGCTTGCCTAGGCGCCCCTTACGCCCTTTTCGCCTCCTTGACCTGCCTCACGAGGAGAGGGACAAGAAAGGGGTTCTGAGGAACCTTATCTCTTTTTAGCTTGTAAGCCTTTGGGCCTTGGACTGAATTTAAAACTTGTAATCCCATCATTCATGTTTTTCATTCCCCATGGGCTGTACCTGAGTGGAATGTTTTTAATGAAAAAGGGATGCTTGCCGGGTCATTTGTTTGTGGGTAGAACCCACGACAAGGAGTAAATCCTTGATATCTCTAAGATAAACATTTCCTTGCCCGACAGCAGGCCTGCTGATCTTCCCACTTCGCTCGACCTTTCTCACGCTTTTTGGCGGAGGCAGGGATGAGGTGGGTTTAGGCTCCTCGTTTCATCCTTTTCTTTATCACTACAATTAAAACCTGGCCCCAGGAACGAGCCCTAGGGCCTAGAGTTTTAGGGGAGCACGGTAGCTTTTAGGAAAAAAATGAGGTTTCACATACCTCAGTCCATAAGGGAATGCATGATAAGGGATGAAGAACTTATCTGAAGCTGTAGCCCCCGGCAACTCTGGTTTGCCGTGGGTGAATCTTTGCACTTGCAGCCCCCGGCAATACTGGCTTGCCGGGGTCTAGATGCCGATATGTCCCTCTTCTCTTTTTCGTCCTCAAGTGATCCGGCAAGGATATCTGTGAGTCTTGCGTACCAAAGAAGACAAAAGAACGGCAAAGGGACGCACACTCGACCTCTAAGCTAGGGGTTAGTCGCTGCTAAGCACTATCAACCCTAACCAAGGGCGAGACTTCGACCTTGCATGCATGCTATAACTTAGGGCGCCAGCGCTTCATTTATTTATGCTCTGGGTCTGCGCCTGGCTTTGTACAATGGGTTACATGCATCATCGGCAATGCTTGTACAAAAGGTGGCTTGCGGGGGGGCCCGGCAAGCCGCGCCTCACGGGTAAAACTTGCGAAGATGCTCAATGTTCCAGGAGTTACTCACGGAGCGGCATCTTGATCTCGGTATGGACTGCACCGGGCTGGTGACTCGTATTACCCGATAAGGGCCTTCCCACTTTGGTGTCAACTTGTTGGAATTCTTGGCGATTGAACCACGCCGAAGGACAATGTCGCCTTCCTCAAGGCTTGGGCATGAACCTTGCGGCTATGGTAGCGGCGCAAGGCTTCTTTGATAGCGTCTTTGCTCTCCTGACCGCCCGAAGGCGATCTTTCCTCAAGGAGCATTGCGTCATCTTGCCGCATGTTGCTCTTGCTCAAGCTCGTCATAGCGAGCACTTTTCGAGGTGACCCGTATATGAGTTCAGTGGGGAGAACTGCTTCTGCCCCGTATACTAGGGAAAGAGGTGTCTGGCCGGTGGCTCGATTTGGCGTCGTCCTGATCGACCAAAGAACCGCCGGCAACTCATCAATCCGGCGCCTTCCACTCTCGTGCAGCCTATCAAAGGTCTTGGTCCTTAAGCCTCGCAGTACTTGACATCTGCCTCTCGGCTTGACCGCGTTGCTTAGCCGCGGTGAGCAACCGGAAGCGAAGCAGACTTTGCTCCCGTGGTCTTGGGTATATTGCATGAAGGTGCGGCTTGTGAACCTGTGTCTTGTTATCGGTGATAACCCTGTTGGGTATGCCAAAGCGGCACACTAGTCCCTTGAAGAACTTGACGGCCGACTGGAGTTGTGACCTTCTCACTTGCCTCCACCTCCGGCCACTTTGTGAACTTGTCGATTACAGCGTACAAGTACTCAAAGCCCCGACAACGCGGGGAAAGGGCCCGATATGTCGAGCCCCCAGACTCGAGAAGGGCCGGAGAGAGGAATGGTTTGAAGGGCTTGAGCTGGTGATGAAGCTTCTTTGAATGGGCCGACACGCTTCACACCTGGTGACTGAGTGTCGTCGCATCCCTGGAGGGCGGTGGGCTGAAGAAGCCTTGCCGAAATGCCTTGCGGCAAGGGCCCTTGACCCAATGTGGGATCCACATATGCCTCCGTGTATCTCCGCCAACAGCTCCAGTCCTTCCTCTCGAGGGATACACTTCAATTTCACACCGTTCGGCCTCTTTTTTATACAGGGGCGTCATCGGCATTTAACTGGTACATGCTAGAGCGACGGGCTACTTTCCGCTTCTTCACGCACCTCGGGAAGTTCCCCTGTTGGAGGAATCGGATGGTATCTGTGCCCATTTGGAGCACGGGGCTCGGCGGCGAGGACTAAAGGCATTTCCTCCGCTATAGGAGCGGCTGTCTCGACGGCAAGAGCTTGGCGCTCCGCCGGAGCGATCGTCCCCATGGCGGGCTCGGTATCCCCGGCAACATCCTTGCCGTGACTCCGAGGAGCTCGGCGGGAAAGTACTTGCTGGGCCCTGATTTCCTCCTCTTATTCTTCTCTCGTTGATGGATCAGCAGAGATGGCTGAGTCAGCTGAAGCACAAAAGGTACCTGGTTCCACGGTAGCTTGAGGCGGCCAGCGTTTTGACAGTGTCAGCGATATCGTTCTCCGCTCGAGGCGTGTTCGACTTGTATACCGTCGGCAGCTCTTCGGCTTTCTCACTTCATCGACGTAGGCCTTCATCAGCGGGCTACTGGTAATCCTTGTTGACTTGCTTGACGACAAGCCTGCGAGTCTCCACGGCGATGAGTTTCTTGATTTGAGGTCCGCCCGCGATCCTAAGACCGGCAAGCAACCTTCTTCCATTACTCTGCCGTGTTGTTTGTTGACACCTCCTCCACGGGAAGTGCATGCGGATCCACGTGCCCAGAGGTGCTCTCCGGTGGTAGCCGACAAAGCGATACGCCAGCCCGGCGCCTGCAGAGAAAGCTCCATCAAAGTACATGATACAATCACAACTTGCCTCCTTGCAGGGAGGGCGGTCTCTTGGGCTTCTTCGTCGGTGTTGCGGTCCATTACGCAATGAACTCCGCTAGGACTCGGCTCTGAATCGTTGAAGTACTTTCAAACTTGAGGCCAAAATTTGGACAGCTCCGGTGCCCATTCCACAATTCTTCCCGTTGCATCCGGATTGTGCAATATCCGTTGCGAGAGGGAAGCGGTAACGACAGCGATCTCGTGTGCACCGGAAGTAGTGAGCGCGCCTTCCTTGAGGCCATAAGAAGGCGAAGAGCAGTTTCACCCGCGGAGTACCTTGATCTAGCCCCTGCGGGAGGGAACTAACAAAAGTAGACGGGCGCTGCATCATTTTCTTCTTGGGCACTTCAACCGGTACATGTCGTCTGCATTGGTGGTGTCGAGTGCTGCCTGTCATTGCCTCGCATCGTCAACCTCTCTCTGCGCCACTAGTGCGGTAGCGACCACACAGTCCGTTGCCGCGGTATAGCAGCAATGGCTCCTGTGGCCTAAGGCGCAACTAGTATTGGCGTGGAGGAGAGGTACTTCTTCAAACCTTGCAATCTTTGCTTGACCACGGCGTCCACTCCATCGGGCCCGCCTTTTCGGGATCTTGAAAAAGGGAAGAATACGCTTCAATGAACACAGTAATGAACCTGCCCATGGCGGCGACACAACCAGCAAGCCGACGCACATCCTTGATTCGCTTGGGTGCTTCAATCTGCTCTATAGCTTTCATTTTGTCCGGATTGGCCTCTATCCCATGCTGTGACACCAAAAACCCGAGAAGCTTGCCGGACGGGACGCCAAACGCGCTTCTCGGGGTTCAGCTTGAGATTGATCTTGCGCGGGTTTGCAAATGTTTCTTGCAAATCTGGTATGAGGTTGTCCTTTCCTTGGTTTTGACCACTATGTCATCCATATAAGCTTCCATATTTCTATGGAGCTGGGGTTCAAAACCAATCTAGACACGCCCTTACCAAGCGTCGAACCAGCACTCTTCAACCCGAAGGCATCCGCATGAAACAATACGTACCGCATGGGGTGATGAATGATGTTTTTCTCTTCGTCTTCTCTTGTCATGAAGATCTGGTGGTAGCCGGAGTAGGCGTCGAGGAATGGCAATGACGAGATCACACCCGGCCGTGGAGTCAACAATCTGCGGTCGATGCGCGGCAATGGAAAAGGGTCTTTAGGGCAAGCCTTATTGATATCTGTGTAATCAATACCACAGTCTCCACTTCCCATTTGTCTTATCTTACGCTTTCTGACGGTTAATGACCACATTGGATGGAGCACTCCTCTTACCAAACCAGCTGCTTCCAGTTTAGGATCTCTTACGTGATGAACTCTTTTTCGTTCCAAAGCTTGCTTTCGACCTTCTGCTTGACGGGCGCGCATGAGGGCAGATAGCAAGAGTGGTGCTCAATCACCTCCACAGGAACACGGGGATGTCGGAAGCTTGCCATGCAAACACATCGACATTACGCCCGCAGGAAGGTGACGGCCATGGCGTCTTCCTATTTGTCGTCAAGGGTGGAGCTTATGGTAAAAGCCCCTCCGTGCCGTCCTCGTGTGACGAAACCTTCTTGGTTCCCGGTATGGCCCTGGGCTTCTTGTTTCCGCCCGGCGGAGCTCTCTGCTTGCGTCCTCGATGGCGGCGCTACACTCCGAAGAGGTGCGCTTGCGGAGTGGGTGTCCGAGGTCTCCCGGTCTTCTTCTTCTTCTTCCCTCCACGGGGCCCCGGTAGCGAGAGCAAGTGCCCTAGTGGCGGCGGCTCTACGCAATCGCTTCTTTGGTATAGTTGGTCGGTATAAATCGGTGCATCTTTCTTATCGGAGGGGATGGTGGCGATCGTCACGAGTCTGGCATCTTCAAGGTGATGTAGGCGTGGTGTGGCCGCCGCCATGAACTTGGCCAGCGGTATTTGGGCGACCAAGGATCCCGTTGTAGGGCAAGGGATCTTGGCAACATCAAACCACGCATCCTCTCCGTCACCTGTAGTTCAGGTCGGCTTCCGGAAGTCACCGCAGCGTGACCTTTCCCTGGGTTGGCTTCTTCCGGGTTGACCCCTGAAGCGTGCCCGTCTCTTGAGGTCTCCATCGAGGAATCTGCGGTTTCTCGATCCTGGCGGCGAGATCAAGTTCAGAACCGGCCCGCCATCGACTAGCATCTTCGTCACCTTGAGGTTGCGTATTGTTGGCGAAACCAACAATAGCAAGCACCCGACCGCGATAGTCGCGATCGGTGATCCTCGGTGTGAAAAAATGATAGGTGTCTTTGGACCACTTCAATGACCTTTGGGCATCAAGCAGCAGCTCTGCCTGTAATCTCGCGCCTTGTTTAAGCCGTGGTGAGAAGTGTGCAGCGAGGTGCCGCCGTCGGCGCACATAGCCTCTGTAGCTACGAAACCCTTGGTGGCGGATTAATGCGTCCTCTTACGTGATAAATGCGTCTTACGGCTTTACATCACGGCCCGGTGGTACTCTCTGTTGTTTATCCTTGCCGCGGCAGCCCGCTGGCCGTCACGCTTCTTCAGACCCCTCAGCACCGTATGGGCCCTTCTCCTTGTCCGCCTCTCATACTCAGCCCTCTCTGCTTCTCGTGAGAGAGCTCAACCTGTCGGCAGTCTTGGAGAGCATGGCCTTTGGTGCGATGGATCTTCTGATATCGCTTGTCGGAGTTTCACTGGCTTCTTGGCAGCCGCCAAGAATGAGCGACACATCCGGCAACTTCCTTGCCGGGGTCATCTGCATTGGTTTTCTTGGTGGAGCCAGCGTCATCAGATCGCTCGACGGCAAGCATGGCTTTACCTTTGCGCTTCCTGTTGCGGCGCCGACGTTTCTTCGCCGGGGCGGCAATATCCTCATCTGAGGAGTCGGTTTCCACGCCCGGCATCTTGTTGAGGTACCTCCTTCCCTCTTCAGCTCGGGCACATCTGTCGGCAAGAACATAGAGTTACGCTACATCTTTCACCTTGTTCATTGCCACTCTTTGCGCATCTTGCGATTACGCGTATTACGATGGAACGCATAGCGATGATGGCGGCAGGGTGAACATCAGGGATATTGTACTGTATCCGGCTGAAACTCTCAATATACTTGCGGAGACTCTCGCCTCCCTTCTGGGGAATGACGTGCAGGTTGCTTGCTTGGCCATGGGCTTGGTGGTCTCCAGTAAAGGCGCCCACGAACTCATGGCACAAATCCGACCAGGAGGAAATAGAGTCTACCGGCAAGTGCATCAACCATGACATGGCGTTGGGTTTAAGAGCCAAAGGAAAGTAATTCACAAGCACCTTATCGTCGCGGGCTCCGGCAGCTTGCATCGCGATGGTGTAGAATCTTTGAGGAACTTCGGACGGGTGGGTCTTGCCGCTGTACTTTTCGCCCCGTCGGGCTTGAAGGTGCGGTGAGTGGGCCGCGGAACTGCCGTAGCTCACGGGTAAAGCCGGACAGCCTACCTCGTAAGGTAGGCCTCCGAGAACTCTCCGGTCTTTGGATGGCTCTGACAGCAAGCCACTTTCGCTGTCTGATTGGTGGCGGCGCTCAGCGCGGCGCTCAATAGTGGTTGGCGTCTTCATGTTCTCGTTCCGGGAGAACTTGGCACTGGTCCTGATGGGCCCGCTGGTCAGACGATGCTATGGAGATTTCGTCGCCCGTAACGTCGCGACGGGCTGGCGTCCATGATGCGGGCGAGGAGGCGAGTGCACCGTGGTTCTTGGCGCCGCCGGTTTTCCTGCCACTGGTGCATGGGACTCCGTCGGAGCGTCGACCCGGGGGCTCCACGGGACTCGGTTCGTCTTTGTTGGCCACCGCAACAAGGCTTCGGATAGTGGCTCTCCATTCGTCGAGTTTCCCCGTAGTGGGAGGAAAATCGAGAACAGCTGCTTGCCGCGCCAGGGCTTCTGGCTGGCGTTGGTGGCAGCGAAACCTGCTGCGGATCGCGGCAGCGCCGACTTCTCATCATGTCAGAAGGAGCTCTATCACGACCCCGCGGTCGCATGCCATCTTCACCAGCGCCTCGGCGAGCGGGCAGGTCTTCTAAATCCCGGGAGTGGCGCTCGGTGCTCCTTCCATGGCGGCGCCCGGGGTCCTCAGCGTGATTACGCCCGTTAAATAGCGCCCGCTTGAGAAGGCCAGCGCCGTCAGCGCCAGCGTGGAGTCTTAGAAGCCCTCGCGTCACCTTGAGCGGGGTGGCGGCGATCTTGGAAGGCCGCGCCACCCAGCGGAAGGGCAGCTCCGTCTTATGATTTAGCGGCGTGCGGCCCGTTACGGCGCATGAACGCCGCCGCCTCCGAACTTCCGGCTGCTTTGGGGCGGTGTTGGTGTTCTCGAGCAGCGCCACAGGTCCTTCTGCGACCGGTCCGCTACTGCGCCCGTCGGGGCGGGATGTCCGACCTCAAGCGGGTCAACCGCCACCGTCATCTTCTTCTTGGCGCCATGACGATGAAGAAGCGTCGAACTAACTGCTAGAGCGATTCTCACTGGCTGCGCCCCCTACGCGCGCCAAAGATGTCGGTGGAACGACACCTATGGGATCACAAGAATCCCTACTACGTTTGCGGCGTAGCGAGGTCGTGAGAAGAAGCGAGATCAAACAGATAGCAGACGATTTCTTTATCTAGGTTCGGGCCGCGAGGATGCGTAAAACCCTACTCCTGCTTTGGTGGTTTGTTTATCTGTGTTCTTGAACTAGCAATGGGGCGTGAGGAGCTCCAAAAATCCGAATCCGAATCCTGGTCGCCTGGGGCCTCCTTTCATAGGAAAAGGGGTTGCCACAGTGGCACACAAGAGGTGGAAAGGGCACAGTGATGCGAGTCTATCCCTCACATTACATGACAAGGCGCCTTTAGTGCGTCTTGCTTAGGTGTCCTTGCTTTATCGGGGGCGGGGGAGAGCCCTGTCTCCGTTGCTTTGCTCCCTTTCGTGTCGACCGCGGCATACAGCCAGCGGTGCCAGCAGTGCCATGTAAATGGCGGCGAGCAGGTGAGGTGGCACGGTGGTGGGTCTCCATGAAGATCCGCTTGCCGCCATGCAGTGCACACCTTAGCCCCAACTGGTTGGGTCGGCGGCAACAGCATGCGAACGGTGGTGGAGGTTTGATTGGAATCGCTGATGGTGGCCCTACGGGTGTTCTTGGCAAGAGGCCTGCGCCCATGGCCCGGCAAGGGTCTTGCTGCGGCGCTTTCTTGTCATCATCCCGGCAAAGGCTCTTGCGGGGTCCTTGTGGTCCTCCTTATGTCTGGGATCGCGCCAAGGGTCGTCATCTTCTATAGTGTGTATCTGATCTTGAATGCCTTCACAAAGATCTGCATGCCACCACGGGGATGTCTCCCGAATCCTTGCCCCATGGGGGCAGTGGACTCAAGGGTGATTCGCTCCGTAGGTGTGGGGGCGGTACTATCCACGGCAAAAGGTCTTGCGGGTTTGCTAAAACCGCCTCCCAGCAAGGATCTTCCCGGGAGTCCGCTTCCCCTTTGCTCTTTGTGGTCTTGGTCTTGGCGTCATTCTGCTCCTTTCCGGCTTGGCCTTACCTTGGCTCACCTCCCCTTGCCTTGCTTTCGGTCTTGCGGCGGTGCCCGCAGCTCGGAACTGCCCGTGCCGCGATTATAGGGGTACAAAAAGTGTACCCCTCTTTTTGTACACCGACAGCGTCGCCATCGGTTGCTCAGCTCATCACCACTCGGCCGCCCCGCGTGTCGCCATCGGTTGGTCACCTCATCACCACTCGGCCGCCCCGCCCGTCGCCATCGCTTGGTCACCTCATCACCACTCAGCCGCCCCGCGCGACTCCATCGCTTGGTCAACTCATCACCACTCGGCCGCCCCGCGCGTCGGCATCGGTTGGTCACCTCATCACCACTCGGCCGCCCAGCCTTGTCGCCCTATCGGTTGGTCACCTCATCACCACTCGGCCGCCCCTTCGTCACCATCGGATGGTCACCTCATCACCACTAGGCCGCCCCTTGTCGTCATCGGTTGGTCACCTCATCACCACTAGGCCGCCCAGCCTTGTCGCCATCGGTTGGTCACCTCATCACCACTCGGCCGCCCCGCGCGTCACCTATCGGTTGGTCACCTCATAACCACACGGTCGCCCGCGTGTCGCCATCGGTTTGTCACCTCATCACCACTCGGCCGCCCCGCGCTCGCCATCTGTTGGTCACCTCATCACCACTCGGCCGCCCCATGCGTCGCCCTCGGTTGGTCACCTCAACACCACTCGGCCGCCCCGCGCGTCGCCATCGGTTGGTCACCTCATCACCACTCAGCCACCCCGCGCGTCCCCATCGGTTGGTCACCTCAACACCACCCGGCCGCCCCACGCGTCGCCATCGGTTGGTCACCTCATCACCACTTGACCGCCTCGCGCGTTGCCATCAGTTGGTCACCTCACCACCATTCGGCCACCCCGCGCGTCTCCATCGGTTGGTCACCTCATCACCACTCGGCCGCCCCACGCCTTCAAACAGCTAAGTCATTCTAGCACTACATTCTATTATTTCCGCGTGTTCTTGAGTATCCCTTAATTCACAAATCATGTTCACTCGGAGACCACGCCACTGAGTGCGCCTCTACACTCGGTTGCTTATTTTCACATACTTGCTTAGTACTGACTCCTGAGTCCAACTTCCATTTTAACGCATACGTCATTCACGAACACCATGTGTTCTTCATTTTGAGTTTGCATCGGTCCTCCGTGGCTGCAACTCAGTCGAAACACTACACTTTAATTTTATCTGAGCCCTCCAACAAGTTCAGTCGAATCCTTCACTTCGACAAGTTTGAACAGGCCCTTCTGTCTTTCAGACTCTTGCTGGTTAACCAGCAACCCCCTTACACTCCCAGCGGGTGTCTATGGGTGTTATTCACACAAATTGTTTCAGCATACATCAAATTTCCTCGAGAAATTGTTATGTTGGCTTGAGCTATTTTTCTTGCACAAGTTACGCGATCACTCGACGACACTGTACGTCAACTTCATCGCTACTCGGACTCGATCCGTCACCGTCGACCTTGCGCACGCAACACCCGTCCTTAATAGCTCTGTTGACTTCGAACACATCCGGCCGACCCCTCCGTGGAGCCTTCTTCATCGTATCAACGACATAGACCTCGTCATCTCATTGGGCATGAGACAGATAAATCTCTTTTATAATCAAACTGCAGACTTCATTCCTTTGCAAGCTTGCCTCTTTCGAGCATCACTCGGAAGCTCCTCCTCACCTTTACCCGAGTCGGACTCCGAATTGGCCTATTTCTTGCGCGTACCAATTGAAGTATTTTGAGGTATCTTTTTTGAACTGAGTTGAATGAAGAAAAGAAGAATTGGATGAATTACAATTTATCAATTCAAAACTATATTAATCGTGTTCTGAAAGGACCACAATCAAAACCTATAGTATGCTCGGGGTCTATGCCATGCTCGGGGGCTGCAGCTCATTCGAAATGACACTCTCCTGAGTGGTCGAGTACTTCATCACCAGTAGGATCCTTCACTTCAAACAAATGCATCCGACCTGCCACTTTGACAAGTTAATAATCACTCAGACGCTCTGCGCGCCATCTTCGTTCCTACTCAGACTCAGTTGTCATGCTGGTCTTGTTGCGTCGCAAGCACACTACATCGACCACGTCGCTACATTAGCTTCGAAAGCATCCGACTGCCTCCTCTAAGGACCGTTTTCACCACCGGGCCATCCTAACGTCGCCACTCGATGGGACACACCCTCACTTCGGCTGTCCCGCGCGTCGTCACTCAGCACCCCGCGCATCACCACTTGGCTGGACATGTAGTCCTTCACTTGACCACCTCGCTCACTCGGCCGCCCTGCGCATCGCCACTCGGTTGTACAGGTCTTCACCACTCGGCCGCCCTGTGCGTCACCACTCGGTTGTACATGTCTTCACCACTCGTCCGCCCGTGCGCCGCCCGCCAGCTGACACCGTAGTCCTTCACTCGGCCACCTCGCACATCATCACTCGACCGCCCTGCGCGTCACCACTCGGTTGTGCACGTCTCCACCACTCGGCCGCCCTACATGTCGCCACTCGGTTGTGCACGTCATCACCACTCGGCCGCTCCGCGCGTCGCCACTCAGTTGTGCATGTCATCACTACTCGGCCGGCCCGGGCGTCGTCACTCAGTTATACATATCCTCGCTCCTCGGCCGCCCCGCGCGTCACCATCAGTCGGACATGTTTTCACCACTACACCCCAACACGGGAACGACTAAGTTACTCATATGATCAAACCTCATATCGCACTCTGTAGCAGGCTTACCTCTTTCGAGCTTCACTCGGGGGTTGCGCACAGCCGTGGGCCATGCCGTCCTCAGGGGTTACACCCATTTGATCGACCTGTTGATCACATCAGTAATATTTTTTCTGACCATACAAGCTCGGTCCGCCGAAGATCTATAAGGGTAGCACCGTCCACTCGGAAGATCGCCCAAATCATTATCTGGAGTCATCTTCAGGACTACAAAAAGGTTGAAAATGACGCTCCTCTACGGATAAACTTGGCCCTTACTCTAGGCTCCAAGGCATCAGTTTCACAAACTCGGACTCAGAGATGGCATGTGCTGGTGTTCGGGATAATGAGTGGCCTCTCTCCAGAGAGTCAGCCCACACACTAGCCTCACCACTCGGGTTTCATGGCACGTCCACGTCAGACCACTAGTCTATCTCCTCTGGGAGACATACGAGTGCCACCAAGTTTTTCTTTGCAGTCAACATAGCCCGATCAGTCGGGAAGCACGTCCACTCAGGCAAATACCCCTTTCATGCAAAAGGGTGAAAACGAACCTCCTCTACGGATACAATGTACTCTTACAAATACCCCTTTCATGCAAAAGCTGACAGTCGATGTAAGAAATACTCTGGGCGATTACTCACAGGTGTCGAGCTTTTTTCTGCAGTCGGCAGTTTCAAGGCCGAATTCATTCATCATGCCGAGTGCACAAAGATTCACTTGATTGATCCAGTTCCAGGTTTAATTTATTTAAAGTGTCAAGTGCGCGAAGATCAGTCCGACTGACTCAGCTCCATGTTGAGCTTATTTACCATGCCAAACGCTTGAAGATCCATCCGATTGACTCAATTTCAGACAAAGAAATTTGTTGTGCTGACTGCATGGAGGTTTACCGGGAAATATAAACCCTATGCCAGACTCATTTAGTCCAACAGAGGCTCGAGGACTACACCCATTGCACTCAGCGTGCCCCCACTGGAAGAGAACTCAGAAAGAAACAATTTCATCGATGCAAGGCCAGCTCCAGATCACTCGACCTCCGAGTTAGAGAAGAACAAGTTCGATCAATACCAGCTAAGAAGATTTTTAGTTCTCTCAGACCCCCGCCGGCGCCGTGATGGGCCCGCGGTCTCGGGGACTACACCCGGTGGGTGCACTCAGCGTGCCCCCACTGGAGTAATCTCGAGTCGGTACAGCCTGACCAGTCCGAGTGATGAACAACAAAAAAACAAGTACTAAAGGCTCCTGTCGGCTACAAACAAATTGCTATAAGGTGAGTTTAACGCTCCTCGGTGGACCTGTTTTGAGCCTTCTTCTAGGACTCAAAGAGTGAAACTCATAAGTTTGGATCTCAAACCGACTCGTATTGACGTTCCTCCGGGACAAGAATGGCATCTCTCCGAGACAGCAGTCCATGCGACAATCTTGTTGGCCAGATTGAATGACACACCCATACTCTGATCACGAGTTAACCTCTTTCGAGAGATGAACAAATGTCACCAACTTGCTCCTCGCGGGCACTTGCCCCAGATCAGTCGGGAAGCGCAGTGCCGGAATCCATTGAGATTTTGTTCAAACCTTGGTTGTCTAAAAGCACAATGACATGTACCGAGTATTTCCGTAATCACTCGGACCAAATTGTGTCTTTCACAAACTCGTTCTGCAAAATCGCAATCGATTCGGGGGCTAATTTTGGGGATACACATAACAGGTAGGCACACGAAGGGTCAAAATATCATAAAGCATGGGGTCCACACAACATGTGGATCCAGATAAATTTCATACAGACATACTGTCCACTCGGATAAGCAGCATACTATCCACTCGACCAAGCAGCATACCATCCACTCGGATGACAGTTCACCACTCGACCATATGACTCACTCAGGTATACGAAGACCAGCAGGCAGCAAAGCAGTCAAAGCATCATTCTCATAGTGAAGGCTTGGTACCGGGCTGGCATTATGGCATTCATGCCTCACTTTGTAACATAGGGGGTGAGGGGGTGTCGCACTCTATATAAGCCACCCACACCACTAGACTTGGGGGGCTCTTTTCTTCTACTTCTCTCTCTCTTTCTCACCATTAGTCTCGGGACCACAGGGATCCGTTCTCCTCTCATTGTAATCTCCGAATACATATTAAGATAAAACAAAGCCTCTCCGGAGCATGAGACGTAGGGCAGTTATCTCCACCGCGAGAGGCCCGAACTTGCTAAAACCGCTGTGTCACCCATATGCATCTCGATAGATCATGCTCCTTTACACTATCCCTTATTATTGTCGGAATCGTTCCCACGACACATGATCCAGTTGGAATATGAACTGTACTCTTTAGGGAGCTCAAACTTACATCCACTTTCGGCTGACAGCAACAGCGCAATTTAATAGCTCGGCGCAACATATGTTATTTCAAATGGCAAGAGCTCAATGGCCCATTTAGCTATGCGAACGGTGGCGTCCCTGTTATTTATAATGTCATTGAGTGGTACTTCGGATGCCACCGTGATCGAACACTCTTGAAAATAGTGCCGGAGCTTTCGGGATACCATAAAGACCGCGTAAGCTATCTTTTGATAGTGAGGGTATCGGGATTTGCATGGTGTAAGGACCACCGACACATAGTATACTGGTTTCTGGATGGGGCATTTATGGCCCTCTACCCCTCGCTCGACGACATGCACGGCGCTCACTGCCTGGTGAGTTGCAGATATATAAGGCAACATAGGCTCGCCAACACTTGGGGCGGCTAGGATTGGGTTGCCTGCCAATATGGTTTTTATTTCTTCCAATCCGGCTGTAGCTGCATCCGTCCATTTGAAGTGGTCGGTGCATCTAAGCGGTCTACAAAGTGCTAATGCCTTTTCTCCTAATCTGGAGATGAAGCGGCTCAAAGTTGCGATGCCCCCTACTAGTTTTTGGACCTGCTTTATGTCCGTTGGTATGGCTAGTTGTGACAAGGGTTGGATTTTTGCTGGGTTTGCTTCGATTCCTCTTTTGGAGACAATGAACCCTAGTACCTTTTTTTAATTTGGAGCATAAAAAGCGCATTTTTCTGGATTGAGCCGTATGTTGTATGTTCGGAGGTTGTCAAATGTGAGGCGGAGATCGTCCACCAACGATTCAACGTGTTTAGTCTTAAGGACCATGTCGTCCACATATGCTTCCACTGTCTTGCCGATTTGTTTTTCCAAACATGTTTGAATCATGCGTTGGTAAGTGGCACCAGTGTTTTTAAGCCCAAAAGGAATAGTGTTGAAACAGAAAGGGCCGTACGGGGTAATGAGCGCCGTTGCGGCTTGGACGGACTCCTTCATTTTAATCTGATGGTATCCGGAGTAAGCATCGAGGAAACACAATGAGTCATGTCCCGTGGTCGCGTCGATAAGCTGGTCAATGCGGGGCAACGGGAAAGGGTCGTTGGAGCAGGCCTTATTAAGGTCTTTGAAATCGACCCAGAGGCGCCAGGACTTATCCTTCTTTGGCACCATGACCAAGTTGGCTAGCCAATCCGGGTGTTTGATTTCTCTAATGAACCCAGCCTCGAGTAGTTCAGCTAGTTCCTCCCCCATAGCTTGTCGATTGGGTTCGGAAAATTGCCATAGCGTTTGCTCGACTGGTTTGAACCCCTTGATTATGTTAAATCTATGTTCGGCAGGTCGCCGTGGGATCCCGGGCATGTCCGAAGGGTGCTAGGCAAAGATATCCCAATTTTCACGCTGGATCGCTCGCAGGGCGGCATCGACCGTCGGATCCAGTTGTGCTCCAATAGACGCTCTTTTGTTAGGATCCGTCGGGTGCACTTGAAATTTAACTATTTCATCTGCTGGTTTAAAAGAGGTAGATTGGCCTCTTATCAAGGATCATATCATCTTTGTCCATCGTGGATTCCAGGGTGGTTAGTTCTTCTGCTGGTCTTCGGATAGTGCCTCAAGGGCTAAGGATACAGTTTTGTTCTTGGCGGGGAGTGCTTTATCCATATCACTTATAACTATGATTATTCCATTGGGCCCCGGCATTTTAAGCTTCATGTACCCGTAATGGGGTATGGCTGATACGTCCATTTTGCATCATGCTTTTATATCGATATTTATAGCATTATGGGCTGTTATTACACATTATGTCACAATACTTATGCCAATTCTCTCTTATTTTACAAAGGTTTACATAAGGAGGAAATGCCGGCATTTGGAATTACAGAATTTGGAAAAGGAGCAAATATTAGAGACCTATTCTGCACAATTCCAAAAGTCCACGAAACTATACGGAAGTTATTTTCAGAATATATAAAAAATACTGAGCGGAAGAAATACGTCAGGGGGGCCACCACCTGCCCACGAGGATGGGGGGCGCGTCGTACCCCCCAGGGCGCGTACCCCTGCCTCATGGGCCCCCTGTTGGCTCTCCAGTGGCCATATTCTGCTATATGTAGTCTTTCGTCCAGGGAAAAATCATAAGCAACCTTTCGGGACGAGACTCCGCTGCCACGAGGCGGAACCTTGGCGAAACCAATCTAGGGCTCCGGCAGAGCTGTTCTGCCGGGGACACTTCCCTCCGGGAGGGGGAAATCATCGCCATCATCATCACCAACGCTCCTCTCATCGGGAGAGGGCAATCTCCATCAACATCTTCACGGCACCATCTCCTCTCAAAACCCTAGTTCATCTCTTGTATCCAATTCTTGTCTCCAAGTCCAGGATTGGTACTAGTAGGTTGCTAGTAGTGTTGATTACTCCTTGTAGTGGATGCTAGTTGATTTATTTGGTGGAAGATCATATGTTCAGATCCTTTATGCATATTAATACCCCTCTGATTATGAACATGAATATGCTTTGTGAGTAGTTATGTTTGTTCCCGAGGACATGGGAGAAGTCTTGCTATTAGTAGTCATGTGAATTTGGTATTCGTTTGATATTTTGATCAGATGTATGTTGTCTATCCTCTAGTGGTGTTATGTGAACGTCGACTACATAACACTTCACCATTATTTGGGCCTAGAGGAGGGCATTGGGAAGTAGTATGTAGATGATGGGTTGCTAGAGTGATAGAAGCTTAAACCCTAGTTTATGCGTTGCTTCGTAAGGGGCTGATTTGGATCCATATATTTCGTGCTATGGTTAGGTTTGCCTTAATACTTTTGTTGTAGTTGCGGATGCTTGCAATAGAGGTTAATCATAAGTGGGATGCTTGTTCAAGTAAGAACAGCACCCAAGCACTAGTCCACCCACATATCAAATTATCAAAGTACCGAGCGCGAATCATATGAGCGTGATGAAAACTAAGCTTGACGATAATTCCCATGTGTCCTGGGAGCGCTTTTCTCTATGTAAGAGTTTGTCCAGGCTTGTCCTTTGGTACAAAAAGGATTGGGCCACCTTGCTGCACTTTATTTACTTTTGTTACTTGTTGCTCGTTACAATTTATCTCATCACAAAACTATCTGTTACCACTTATTTCAGTACTTGCAGAGAATACCTTCCTGAAAACCGCTTATCATTTCCTTTTGCTCCTCGTTGGGTTCGACACTCTTACTTATCAAAAGAACTACGATACATCCCCTATACTTGTGGGTTATCAATGGCTTGGAAACGTGAGAAGGCGTCCCGCCCCAAACGGGCGTGATATCCGCTTTTGAAGGGAGCCACGTGGAAGAGCAACTCTTCGGACCTGTAATTCTTTGGCGTGCCGAATACTACATCAAGTTTGATATTCCCCAAACATCGTGCTTCATGACTGGGGATGATGCCTCGAAAGGTGGTACTGCTTTTCTTGATGCATGCTCTATCAATATGCATTTTGTCTAGCGTCTCCTTGTAGATGAGGTTGAGCCCACTACCGCAGTCCATGAGCACTTTGGTAAGTCGGAAGCCATCCATAGTTGGGTTTAGGACCAAGGCGGCGGGTGCTCAGACTGATCGGGTCCTTGGTTCATCATTGGAGGTGAAAGTTATTGCTGCGTTGTTCCATGGACTCATTGCGGTTGCTTGATTAATTTCTGCGAGGTCACGCAGTGCCCTTTTGCACCGATTATTTGAAGAGAAGGTCTCGAAGACCGTAAAGACGTTAAGATCGTCATCCTCCGTATAATGCTCCTCTGGAGTAGCGGTAGTGACGATAGCCTCACCACTTTTGGCCACCTGCCGGAGTACCCAACTTGCCTGAAGGCTGTGAGTTGGTTCGGTGCTCAGCATTGCATGTATCTGACAAGGTTTGTCTAGGAGTTCATCAAGAACGGACCTGTGTCCCGCAAAGGGTTTGTTTTTCTTGCCGACGGGCTTGTGATCGGGTGTCTCGTAAGGGTGTACCCGTTTTGCCCGGGCGGTGCACTGCTTAAAGGCAGCGGGTTCCAATTGGGTTTTCTGGGCCTTCCATGTGCTTTCCATCGCGCAGTACTTCCGTACTACGCGCGATAGTTCTGTGAAATTTTGTATGCGACGGTGGTCGAGGGCATTCCGAATTCCCTCATCGGCACAATTGTGGTGAAAGACCGAGACCTCATTGTCCTCGCAGCAATCTTTAATCTTGTTTTTAACAAGTAGAAACCTAGCCCAAAAGTGATGGACCGTCTCCTGAGGATGCTGCCGTACATACATAGGGTCGTATATGTCTAGAGGGCCTGAATTGCGTGGAAAGTATTGATTGTGGTGGGCGGGTGGGCTAAAACTGGAATCCCGGCCCAAAATTATGTTTGGACCTTGCAAAATCTCCGAGGTCACTGGTTCAGGTCCGAGAAGATCCAAGTGCTCCCCGGACCCTAAGTCCGACCTTGAGTTTGGGGGACGCGGGATCTCCTCCGAAGGAAGAGTATCCGGTTCAATGGGTTCGGAGATCCGAACATAGCTGGTTTTTAACTTAGGGGAAGAAGTGTTCTTATCTCGTTCCTTGACGACCGCCACCATGTGAGTGATTGGTGGGAGATTGATTTCCCTCTGGTCAGGCTTAAGCCCGATCCGATCATAGTCCGTTGAAATCCCCAGGGCGGCGATGTGATCTAGCAGTTCGTTCAAGGACGAGATGTCCGCCGGATCCATCTTTTCGGAGCGTTCGAGACCGATGCGAAGGTGATGCCTGGTGATCGCTGGGGGCACCATCGGCTTGATGGCCGTGTGGGTGCCCATGGTGAAACCGCCGAGCTGGAGGACCTGTCCCGAAGGTAGGCTCCTTCCAGAAGTGATATCGTTGTTGATGACAAGGCGGTCCATCGATCCTTCTATCGGCAACACAATGGAACTCTCAATGAAAGCACCAATGTCGGTGTCAAAACCGGCAGTTCTCGGGTAGGAGGTCCCGAACTGTGTGTCTGAGGATCGATAGTAACAAGGGACGATGGGGACGCGATGTTTACCCAGGTTCGGGCCCTCTTAAAGAAGGTAAAACCCTACATCATGCTTGATTGTATTCAATGAGTATAGGGGTTACAAGATTTGATCTACCTCGAGATCGTAATGGCTAAACCCTAGCTGTCTAGCCTATGAAAATTCTGATAGCCTCCATAGACTAAAGCCTCCGGTTTATATACACAACGGAGGGGCCCATGGTCGTACAAAGTCGGTTTACAGAGGAAGGAAATAATACATCCGGACACCAGAACTTGTCGTTCACGCATATAGGAGTCCTACCCGGACACGGGGATGATCTTCAGTTTTTATCTTCTAGAACCATTAGTGCGGCCCATGTTGAATAGGCCGGACACCCGAGGACCCCCTTATCTATGACTCCCTCAGTCGTCATGGCTTGCGTCACCTTAACCTCGCGAGGTGCGCGTTTGCATAGGAATCTCCGCTCCTTGGGAGTCAGCCTTCGGAGGCCGTTCCCTCTGGAGGTCTTAGCGTCGTCCGCCTCGTGGTGCTTGGCCCCTCGCAAGGGTCTTGCGTTGTTGATGCTGAAGATGGGCCTTACTAGGCCACCGATCGAGCCACGCCGTGGGCCGCAGGCAGGCAAGTCTAGATACCCCGGTTCCCAGGACGCCGACAAATGGTTCCTACGTTTGCTTACTAGCTAGCGTGTCGAGTTCTCTCTATATGTATAGTAGCTAGCGTCGACCAAACACGGAGATAAAGAGAGGCCACTTCTCTCTATTAGCTAGCTTACATAATTTGAAACCCCTAAATTAACCCTCCAAAACCCCTAACCCCCTTCAAAAAATAAATAAAACACCCGGTAGCCTGCGAAAAGTGAACGTGACGCCAGCTGCCTTTTGGTCCCGGTTGGTGTTATCAACCGGGACTAAAGGTCCTCCTGCCTGGGCACCCCGCAGTGGCCACGTGGAGTCCCTTCTGTCCCGGTTTGTAAGCGAACCGAGACTAAAGGTTTTGGTCTTTAGTCCCGACCGTTTTGTCCCGGTTCCAGAACCGGGACTAAAGGCCCTCTGGCACCGGGACTAGTTCCCTGTTTTCTACTAGTGCTTGTTCCCAAATACATAAAAGAATTTGCTATAGGTTCAGAAAAAACAATCCATAAGTGGTAGAAAATGATGCGCTAAAGATCAAGGTTAAAAAAAAGTTGCCTGACCCGGATGAAGACCCTCAATGCCTGCCGACATGGTAAGGGTCGATGCCAGCATCCAGCCTTACCGTTATGGCTTCTCTCGGATCAAGCGCACTATGAGCAAAATGTCCAGACAACAAAGATGAGCCACCTTCGGGTGCTGGAAGGATACCAACAATGATTTGCATTGCACCATACTCCAAGTATCTTGCTCTTCCACGTCGAGGATCATAACCTTGTGATTTGCCTTCACTACTGCGACCAGCACCAAAATAATCACGTGCCGCATGTGGACTATCATTGTACATCTCTGATCTAGGGAACCCAACAGGCGCTGTTAGGTTATCAAGCCCACTGCTGGAGAAAAGAACCTGAATCCTTGTATGATAGGTGGGAACCCGATGAACGAGTTCACGCCCGAGGGTGGCCCGATCT
The DNA here is from genome assembly GCA_021605145.1 of Aegilops bicornis. Lineage (NCBI taxonomy): Eukaryota > Viridiplantae > Streptophyta > Magnoliopsida > Poales > Poaceae > Aegilops > Aegilops bicornis. The sequence goes on from JAHIAL010000011.1 coordinate 1,519,383, forward strand.
TCACGTCGTAGGATCGAATCAGGAGGGATAACTAGCTGCAAATAGCCGGGATAACTAGCTTTATACCTGCCGATGCAACCCGTATGTTGGGGATGGCTGACCGAAACTTGAAGAACTCCAACCCGTTGTCCGAACAATCACAGAACCACAAACCGGGACTAATCCGCACAAAATGGCCGTAACCGTAGAGCACGAACTATGGGGAACCAGAGGCTCTGTCTCGTGAATCCGAATGAACTCACAAGAGCAAAGGTAGCAAGATCTCTCGGATCTCTCTAGCAGTCTTGCTGCATAATCTTGTAGCTGAATGGTTTGACAAGAGGTTTCTAAGAGGATGGGGGAGATGGGGTTTTATAGCAGGGACAACCCCCCTTAGCTAGGTGTGAAAATGGTTTCAAAAGTAAGCAGGTTTGTATGGCTTCCTTGGGGGAATAAGCAGTCAACTTTGGGAGTTGTTGGAGAGCTCCTCGGAAATTCGCGAAGCCCTGACAGCCTGGACACCTTCCACGAGAATGACTAGTAGTTTTGACTCACAACTCCAAATGATGTGACATTTTTTGCATTGGAAAGATAATTTGATTTGTCTTCTGCTGATGTACCCCTATGGCCCCGTCTCTCCACCATATGAGTGTGCTACCATGAAACATCAGAGGTAAAACTAACAACATCAACTTCACTTAAAACTTGTTTTCTTCAAACTTGTTCCTCCAAATCGGTTGCTCCAAGAGCTCATTGGTTGTTGGATTTCTTCCATGTGATACCTAAGTTCAACCAACAACAATGGATATGAAAGTGCAGCCATGTGTTGAAGATTGTGGTATGAACTTAAGTTAGCGTTTACCTGGCCATGTGTTTGCTTGATTCAGCTTAGTAATTCTTTCCAACTAAATTGTGCACTTTCCTGAAATCTCATGTGTGATGTATCCATGTGCTCATCATCCTCCCTCCCTCGATGAAGAGTCGTCCTCGACTCTCTTTGATCTGCAAAAGATAGGTAGAAGGGAAGTAGATAATATCCATGTAAAGAAATGATGCAATCCTCATTTCTAGCTTTCACCTTTGAATTGTGTTGCATCTGATCATGTACTTGTTTGTCACAACTTAGAGTTTGTTCAGGGATGATTTGTGTTGTTTCAATGATCCAGATGTCCTCATCGTCCCCCCTCTCTTAAAAAGGAGCCGTCCTTGACTCTACCTGGTCATCACACAAAAGAAAGTAGGGCAATACCAAATCATAATGCAAAGGTTTGATGATATGAAGAATTTTAGTTTACAGCTTTGCTATCTTATGGACGACGACAACATAATGTTTTCTTTGACTTAGGAGTTCCTTCCAACAAACATTTTCATCGAGCACAAATTTATAACCAACCATAACCATGTTCATATCAGTCTGCCTCTCTAGGAGAAAAATCATCATTGACTTCATTTGGTCTACAAAATTATAGCACGAGGACAATGCAAAATAACTAGGGAAAGAAAAAGTTGAACATTTTTGTGTGGATCTCAAGTTTGCCAACTCCTTTGTTTTTCCTTCATGATTGAAAAATTATATTGATGGATTGATGGTGTGCTAATGGATGTACCCAATAAATTTACTCTTATTTCGTTTCACCAATGTTTCAAGAGTTGGTATGTGCATACCTCGGGGTGCATCAAAATGTATGATCCTTTTTATTTTACCTCATTGAGTACTTGATTGCCTTTCTGAAAATCTATCTTCACACATGTACCTTGTGTAGTGGTACTCCATGTCCTCCATATTTGTTCTTGGATTTCAATCTTCCATCATTGCAAGAGAGTTGATATGTATGTCTTTTGCACCTGCACGTATTGCAAAGAAAGAGAATTTTGTGAAAGGTTAGTTATTGAATGTTACTCTCTCTTTTCATTCGGTGGATCACTTATCTCTTCCATATTATGGGGAAACACCTCAAGGTCACATTTGGTGGACTCACTAATCCTCTCTATTGGATGATGTGGTATATTGTGTTGTGCCTCACTCATATTTCTAATGTGGTGTGGAATGATCTCAATCTCACATTTTGTGGACTCACACAAGTCATTTATCCCCTCTCGCGGAATGTATGGTATATCTTGGTGGAGATATTTCATTTCCCTAATCTCAAGATGATCAATCTGATCCTCACATTTTGTGGGCTCCCTCACCTCACTTTTTTTATCACTCTCAGTATATGGAATTACGGAAAGTGGATACTCTTCCTCACATTTGGTGGATTCACTCAACTCATTTTTCTTTTCACTCTCAAGTGGTAGGATTTTTGAAAGTGGACACTCTTCCTCACTTTTGGTGCAGTCACTTAGCTTGCTTTTCTTATCACTCTCAAGCTGTGGGATTTTGGATTGTGGCACATGTTTCCTGGATGTTGGGACAGTGGTGGTGGCTGAGATGCCAACATTGGGAGTGAGCTTCTTAGGAGAACATGGGTTATGAATAACCGGAGTTGTTCCATCAACCACAGTCATGCTTTGTAGTGGGTCGTCATTGTGCCGACGAGTGCCATAACTTTGTCGTCGGGCATGACGTCCTTGCTGCAATCCGTGAGCAGCATCGACATGCCTAGGGGTAGCAGTAGCATGCCATCGAGCATGCCGTCCTTGCTGCACTTCAGGAGCAACAGTGACACACCCACAAGAAGTAACACTATGCCCTCGAGCATGTCCTCCTTGCCTCACTTCTTCAGTAGTAGTGACACGCCCATGGGTAGAAACATCATGCCCTCGAGCATGTCTTCTTTGTTGCACTTCACGAGCAACCGGGTATTGTCGGTGTCAAACCCTATCGCCACCTGCTGGAGGTCGCTCGTGAAACATCCTTTCAAGGTTTTGAACCAATTCCTGAAAATCAGCACGTGTGACTGGTGCATCTTCTTCCCCATGGTTTTCTCCATGAACACTCGATCTAGATCCTACCATGTTAGTAAGGCCAAAAGTGGAATAGGGTAATTTTGTGGAATCACACAGCCTCGCCTCTTACTCACCAATGTTCTTATGAGTTCACATCAGATTGTGCTTCTCCCAGATGTGTTAAAGCAATTGAAAGACCGGGATCAAAGAAATAGCTTTGGTTTTTGGTGGAGCTCGGTGGGGTAAGCAAAAAGGGGCTTGTGCTGAAATAAAGTTGAGGCAAACCAAGAAAATATGTGGATGGATATGCTGGACCTTTGCACCAAGATTGAAAACACATAACACACAAGCTTCTGAAATTTTTCTACCAAGCTGAAACCTTTGGATCTTACACAACACTTTCTTTTTCTCTCTCGACTTTTTTTGCTGGAACTTTTTTTTCTTTCTTTGAGTTTTTCCACTCTTTTTTCTCTCTTTTTTCCAAAGCACAACAACCAAATCTGAAAACAATTACAAAGATGAACTTGGTGCAGATCTAAAAGATGAAGAACATGCAAGGTATGCAACAAAAAGATCTCAGCACCGACAAGGCTTGGATTCATTTTTGGTGGGGCTTTGGACTTCTAGGACAGAAAATATAGCATGAAAAACACTCGATCTAAAGGGATGCTAGCAAGATAAACTGGGATAACAGATCCTACCATGTCAACGAAGGTTCTGATATCAGACGATAGGTGGGAACCCGATGAACGAGTTCACGCCCGAGGGTGCCCCGATGTTCATGTCGTAGGATCGAATCGGAGGGATAACTAGCTGCAAGCAGCCGGAATAACTAGCTTTATACCTGCCAAGGTTGGATGCAACCCGTACGTTGGGCATGGCTGACTGAAGCTACAAGAACTCCAACCCGCTGTCCGAACAATCGTAGAACCACAAACCGGGACTAATCCACAGAAAACGGCCGGAACCGTAGAGCACGAACTGGGGGAACCAGAGGCTCCTTCTCGCGAATCTGAATGAACTCGCAATAGCAAAGGTAGCAAGATCTCTCGGATCTCTCTAGCAGTCTTGCTGCATAAGCTTGTAGCTGAATGGTTTGATAAAAGGTTTCTAAGAGGATGGGGGAGATGGGCTTTTATAGCAAGGAGAACCCCCCTTAGCTAGGTTGAAAATGGTTCCATAGTAAGCAGGTTTGCATGGCTTCCTTGGGGCAATAAGTAGTCAACTTTGGGAGTTGTTGGAGAGCTCCTCGGAAATTCGCGAAGCCCTAACAGCCTGGACACCTTCCACGAGAATGACTAGTACGTTTGACTCACAAATCCAAATGATGTGGCGTTTTTTGCATTGGAAAGATAATTTGATTTAGCTTCTGTTGATGTACCCCTACAGCCCCGTATTTCCACCATATGGGTGTGCCACCATGCAACATCAGAGGTAAAAACTAACAGCATCAGCTTCACTTGAAACTTGTTTTCTTCAAACTTGTTCCTCAAATCGGTGTCTTAAAGAGCTCATTGGTAGTTGGATTTCTTCCATGTGATACCTAAGTTCAACCAACAACAATGGAGATGAAAGTGCAGCCATGTAGTGAAGATTGTGGTATGAACTTAAGTTAGCGTTCACCTGGCCATTTGTTTTCTTGATTCAGCTTAGTAATTCTTTCCAACTAAATGGTGCACTTTTCTGAAATGTCATGTGTGATGTATCCATGTGCTCATCATTGTATTATTGAAAAGACGCCCATCTAGAAGGTTCTTAGCATTAGAAGCACCTTCAATTATTGCAAACTCCACAAAAGCATACTGCCTTTCTGCAAGAACTTTGATGTTTGTAACCACACCATGTGCTAGCATAGCCTGCCTTAGTGCCTCCTCGCTAACTTTGTGTGTATAGGGCAAACCCACCTAGAGAACATCGGTAGGAATTTTTGCCTCTCTCATTCATACTCCAGTAGAACCCTGAGAAACAGAACATGATACGACAGTAAGTAACCCGCAGATCAAAGAGGACAATACAACAACAAGAACCAAGAGAAGTAAATAGTAGTACCTTTGCATGTCCAACTCCCATTTCACCGAGTGGCAATAATCCTCTACTGTTGAAGTTGCCTGCTTCTGACTGTTCCTATCAAAATGAGTACAAATAAATAAATAATAAGATAGCATCCCTTGAAAAACTACAGCCTAGAAACACTTCACAAACTCAGTCAACAATAATAGATGCATACCGCTCTTCCTCTGCACCTCTGGAAATACACAATTCCTTGCCCCATAAATCTGTCCCATTCAAGGCTCTATGGTAAAAAATGGCATCTTCCAGCTTCTCTAAGTCGATGTATGCAGAAGTTTGATCATGGGAGAATGCAACACCTTCAATCTTTCCAAACTTTTGAAACTCCTCCTCTAACTCCTACTTTGAGATAGACAGACTAATTCCTCCAACCCATAGGTTCCTAGCAGCTCTAGCTTGTAAAACCCAATCAACAAACACTAGTAAAGATCACGAGGGCATAAATCTTTACACAACACCAGCATAGCTATTTCACCCTAGAACAAGGAACAATCACCAATCTAGGAGTATTCCAATACCTACTAATGAAGGATAATGTTCAAAAAAGTGGAAGGCCACAACATAGAGCAATGGGCGCTTAAGCGCGCTTGAGCGTTTTTTCAAACTTGGCTAGAACTTGACTGTTCTGAATAGTATGCATAGGGAAATAGGAAACATGGCACACTGGTACTTGAAGTAGCATCTAAAATGAGCTTCACAACATAGAAAATACACATTAGGTTCACACAGCAAGCAAAATGACAACTGAATGTAGTTCAATTCAAATAGACATAGCCAAATGCAGATCATCTTTCCATGATTTGGCCAGAATCTAAAGGAAACAACTCCCGTACAGACCCTAACAATAACATAAATGACATACTACCATTATTGCACAAGCAGCTAAAAAGAAGCAGTTCAAAAATAGCCAAATTCTGGCCAAAATTTTCAAATACGCTTAATCTACCACTTAGGGCCAAAGCGAAGAATTTTTCAATTGCTCAGCGCTTAAGCATCGCTTAACAATGCTTACTCGAACACTGATAAAGGGATTCGTGTTTCTGCATGTCTATCCTGACCTTCCTTGCCCCTGAAGTTGCAATTCATTACCCACTACTGCCATCCATAAGTGATAGAAAATTGTTTCCTAATGATCCGGGAAAAAAGAGCTACCCAAACTGACCCTTGTTCCCCAATCCGGAAAATGATTTGCTAAAGATCCAGAAAACACAATCCAAAAGTGGTAGAAAACGATCCGCTAAAGATCAAGGTTTAAAAAAAAGCTGCCCGACCCGACCCTTGTTCCCCAATCCAGAAAACGATCTGCTGAAGGTCCGAAAAAACAATCACCCACCACTGCCATCCGTAAGTCGTAGTAGAGAACGATTTGCTAAAGATCTAGAAAAAGGAGTTGCACGATCCGACCCTTGTTCCCCAATCCAGAAAATGATTTGCTGAATATCCAGAAAAATTTCCAAACCCGACCCTTCTTCCCCCAATCCAGATGACCCGTGGTAAGAAAGAAATCACGGACAGCCCGACCTCCCTGCGCATCACCAGCGTCTCCCTAGCGGCCACCTCCGCTGAGGAACCCACTGCCACCGCTTCGTGCTAGGTCATTCACCGATTTTGTTTGAACTTGTTGCATGCTAGGCGGATTAAATAATGGAAATGTTTTCAGGGACCCGATGGGTGCCCGAATGGGTCGGGTCACCCATCGGGTGTGGGTATGGGTCACCCGTCTAACCCAAGGGTTTGGTTGTTGGATCGTGTATCGTGGGTTGACCCGATTAGCTATTCTGGCATGGATTTGGTAGAGGTCAGCCCAATGAAACCCGACCCGATTGCCAGCCTGACTCAAGGGCTCGCCGCCACGCGTCCGATGGACCCGAAACTCCGGTATCCCCAGCCACCTTGTCGGTCGGAACGACACCTATGGGGACACTGGGATCCCTTCTATGGTCGGCAGGCGGGAGGTTGTGGAAAGAGCAGGTCTGACAGGAAGCACACAGATCGTTTACCCAGGTTCGGGCTGCGTAAGTGCGTAATACCCTAGTCCTTCTTTGGTGGGTGTATTGATTGTTCTTGTGTTCTTGAGCTAGCTACGGGGTGCAACTTGCCCAAAAGAGCCGAATCGCTCTCACGGTCGCCTCGGGCCTCCTTTTATAGGCAAAAGGTGTTGCCACAAGGGCACACGGGGAGGTGGAAAGGTCTCAGTTGATAAGCCTATCCTATGGGACCGTCGGACAAACGCATTTAATGCACTGCCGATGTGTCCCCCTTGCTTTATCGGGGACGGCAAGGAAGCACATCCCAACTGTTGCCGCCTCGCCTGGCCTTGACACGCTCCGAGCTGACGAGGCATCGTGGCGCCAGGTTGGCTGGCTGTTGGGCTGGCGCGGTGGTGGAGCCTTCACGAAGGGTTGCATGCCACCATGCAGTTGCTTGCCGAGTCGGTGTAGAGGCCGCCTGTCGCCATGCAGGTGCCTCGCCCGGTGGTTGAGCTAGCAAGCTGCTTGGGGACGGTGGAGTCTTGGTCATGGGCGGCGTGGGCAAAGCGATGTTGCCTCCGTCACGATGCCTTGACAAGGGTCTTACTGGGGGCCCGGCAAGGGTCTTGCCGTGGCGTTGCAGTCGTCCCCGGTAAGGCGCTGGCCGGGGGTCTTGTGGATTTCCTCGGCTAGGATCCTGCCGAGGGTCGCCGTCTTCTGGTCCTCATCTGATCTCACATGTTTGTGATCTTGACGAAGATCTGCATGCCACCTCAGAGGCACCTCCCGAGCCTTGGTTCCAATTTAGTTGGTGGTGTTGGGACCCATGGGCCCAAGGATGGCTTGCTCTGCTGGCATCGGGCAGGTTGCCCCGGCAAGGCTCTTGCCGAGACTGCGAAGGCTGCCTCGGCAAGGATCTTGCCGAGGGAGCCTACCTCGCCCTCTTTCTCTCCCGTGTTCCTGGTCTTGGCGTTGCCTTGGTTGTCTTCTGCTTCGGCTTCTCTCCAGCTTCCCTCCTCTACCTTGCTAAGTGTGGTCGCGGCGCGTGGCTCTGAGTGCCCGTGCACAACTAAAGGGGTCAAATGGAGAGCCACTACTTTTGTACACCGACAGGAGCCCCTGGGTCTGGGCCACACATAAGCGCGACGCGTCGTTGGGCCAGGCCCAGAACGGTGCGCGGGCAGGTGGGGCGGATTTCACCGCAGTAACTTTCCGTCCACTGCGCTTCTCCACGACCCGCGTTGAACGCGCGACGTGGTGGGTCGTGTGTGACGTGGGGGTCATGCGTGGGGCGGTTCTCGCATGCATGCGTCACATTGCAGTAAAGAGGCGGCCCGTGCCTTTCCCATAAGAAAAAGAGGGAGGCGCAGAGGCGCGGCTCATTAACTGAGTGGACTCGGGTCGCAGTCTTCAAGGCGCCCGCGCCCCACGATCACGGGGTGTGGAACTGTCGCCTCACCCGTCCCCTCGATCCGCTCGCTCGCCACGCGTCCCCCATGCAGGTGGCAGGTGGTGGAGGCGGGAAACCGGGCCGTCGCTAGATTGGTCGATCGGGGCGGCCGAGCCTCGACCCCACCCCTTTATAAGGAGGGGGAGAGGGATTCCATCCCACGTTGTCCCAGCATCCATCTTCCTCCACTTCTGCTCCTTCCTTCCACCCGTCATGGCGAGAGGGGGTGCAGGCCCTTCAACGGTGGGGGCGAGGGTCGCTGCTCGATAGCACGTTCCTCCTTCCCACGAGCTCGCGGCGGAGCCAGCCATGAGAGGAAGGGGGAGCGGGCAAGGCCGAGGTCCCCGCGGCGGTCGGTGGAGAGGGGGACGAGGCGGCGTGATGGTTGTGCCTCCGCCGGCGATGCCGCCCGTGATGGAGGGCCACGTAGGGGACCAGCCTCGGGAGTTCTTCATCAGGCTGCGCCGGCCACCGCGTCGTCGTCTCCATCTCCCTACCCCATTCGCTCGTGAAATGGAGCTCGATCCTCCCCAGACCCTCAGATTGCACATGAGGGGCTGTGGGAACGGCGGCACGCGGGTGGACGTCGACTTCCCCGCTCCTCATGTTATGTACGACGGGGCTCGTCCTCTACTTCAAGTTAATGGAGGGCGGCCTACTCTCCGTCAATGTCTTCGGAGATCTTGGAACTCGCCTAAAGTGCTGCGTGGAGAGCTCCTCCGAAAATGAAGATTCCTCCTCAAGCGGGAGTGAGGAGGAGGACAGCGACAGCGATGACGAGGGAGTTGAGCGGCGGGACGCCAACTCCGACTCCGACTGACCGCGTTGCCCTTCCCTCGGCCACGCGCCCTGCCGAGGGCCTTCCTCGTCAAGCTCTCCATCGGGGCGCTCCCCGTCGTCGCCTTGGGCGGCTGGCGTAGGAGGGCCGGAGAAGGCAAAGAAGGCAGGTGGTGGCCGTCAAGTCAAAGTACGCGGGCACCGACGCCTTCGTCGCGTATTGGCGGCCCACTGCCTCATCTTCCAGCTCCTTTCTCGACACTAAGATGTTCTCTTGGTGCCTTCTGCTCCTCGTACCTTGCCTAGGCGCCCCTTTTGCCCTCCTGCTATCTTGTTCCATCTTCCGAGGACAGGGACAAGAAAGGGATTACGGGCACCTTATCTCTTTTTAGTTTGTAAGCCTGCGGGCACTTGTTAATTTTAAGACTTGTTATCCCCTTGCTCATGTTTTTAATTCTGTATGAACTGTACCTGTATGGGATGTTTTTAATGAAAAAGGGTGTTTGTCGGGTTCTTTATGCGTGAGCGAGGCCCATGCCAAGGAATGAATCCTTGTTATTTTTAGGATAAACATTGTCGCCCGGCAACAGGCCTTGCCGTCCCCCCCCCCACTTCAGTCGACCATTCTCACGCTTTTGGCAGAGGCAGGGGCGAAGTAGAGTTAGGCCCCTCGTTCATTTTCTTGCCACCGCGACTACGACCAAGTTCCGACCCAGGGGATAGCTCTTGGGTACAGGAAAAGGGGAGCACCATGATTTAAGAATATAAACAAGGTTTTCACATGTCCCAGTTCCATACGGAAATGCATAACAGGGGATGAAAGACTTATCTAAATTCGCAGCCCCCAGCAACCTTGGCTTGCCGTGGTTGGATCCTTATGTCTTCAGCTCCCGGCAGTCATGGCTTGCCGGGGCTGGAGCGCCGGTTCATCCTCTTTCTCCCAAGAGGCTCAGCAGAAGTATCCACGTGCCCTGCGAACCAAAGAGGACAGAAAGACACACACTCGACCTCAAGGCTAGGGGTTCATCGCTGCTAAGCACTATCAACCCTAACCGAGGAAGAGACTTAACCTAGCATATATGCTTTAACTTAGGGCGCCAGCGCTTCGTTTGTTTATGCTCAGGGTCTGCGCCTGGCTTTGTACAGAGGGTTACATGCCTTGCTGGCAAAGCTTGTACAAAAGGTGGCTTGCTGGGAGGCCCGGCAACCACACCTTATGGGAAAAACTTGCAAAGATGTTTGATGTTCCCACTTTCGGTCTCCAGGCGGACTGCACCGCGCCTGGTGACTCGTATTACCCAATAAGGGCGTTCCCACTTTGGCATCAACTTGTTGGAATTCTTGGCCGACTGAATGTGCCGAAGAAGAAGGTCGCCTTCCTCAAAGCTTCGGGCATGAACCTTGCGGCTGTGGTAGCGGCGCAAGGCTTCCTGGTAGTGTGCTGCTCTCATAGTCACCGAAGACGATCTTCCTCAAGGAGCGTTCGTCATCTTGCCGCAATTGCTCTTGCTCAAGCTCGTCATAAGCGAGCACTCGAGGTGACCCGTATGTGAGTTCCATGGGGATAACTGCTTCTGCCCCGTATACCAGGGCAAAGGGTGTCTGGCCGGTGGCTCGATTTGGCGTCGTTCTGATCGACCAAAGAACCGCCGACAACTCATTAATCCAGCGCCTTCCACTCTTGTGCAGCCTATCAAAAGTCTTTGTCCTCAGGCCTCGCAACACTTCAGCATTTGCCCTCTCCGCCTGGCTGTTGCTTCGTGGATGTGCCAAGGAAGCAAAACAGACCTTGTTGCCGAGGTCTTGGATGTATTGCATGAAGGTGTGGCTTGTGAAATGCGTGCCATTGTCGGTTATGACCCTGTTTGGCACACCAAAACGGCAGACTAGCCCTTTGAAGAACTTGACGGCTGACTGTGCAGTAACCTTCCTCACTGCCTCCACCTCCAGCCACTTTGTGAACTTGTCGATTGCAACGTACAAGTGCTCAAAGCCCCGACAGCTGATGGAAAAGGGCCCGATATGTCGAGCCCCGCATCAAACGCCGGAGAGAGGGATTGTTTGAAGGGCTTGAGCTGGTTGATGAAGCTTCTTGAATGGGCGGCATGCTTCACACCTGGTTACTAGTGTCATCGCATCCTAGAGGGCGGTGGGCCAGAAGAAGCCTTGCCGGAATGCCTTGCCGGCAAGGCCCTCGACCCTATGTGGGAGCCACATATGCCTCTATGTATCTCTGCCAACAGCTCCAGTCCTTCCTCCCGGGGGATGCACTTCAATTTGACACCGTTCTGTCTTTTTCTGTAAAGGACGTCGTCGACGAACTAGTAAAGGCAGACCGACGGGCTACTTTTTCCGCTTCTTCCTGCTCCTCGGGAAGTTCCCCTGTCTGGAGGAAACGGACGGTATGTTGTTCCCATGCCGGAGCTTGGGGCTCGACGGCAAGGACCAAAGGCATCTCTTCTGCCATGGGGGCGGCTGTCTCTCTGACCGAGCTTGACGCCGTCAGCCGAGCTACCGCCTCGGCAGGCTTCGATTCCACGACATTACTCCCCGCCGGGCGGCCCTGTGGGGCTCGGCGGGAAAGTACTTGCCGGGGCCTGATTTCCTCCGCTTGGTCTGCCCCGTTGATGGTTCGACGGATGGTTGAGTTAGCCGAAGCACAAAAGTACTTGGTTCCACAGTGAAGTTTAGCAAGGCGTAGCGCTTTGACAGGTAATCAGCGATGTCGTTCTCCGCTCGGGGAATGTGCTCTGCTTGTATACCGTCAAAGCACTTTTCCAGCTTCCTCACCTCATCTACATAGGCCTCCATCAATGGGCTCTGATAATCCTTGTTGACTTGTCTGACGACAAGCTGTGAATCACCCCTGACAATGAGCTCCTTAACCCCGAGGTCTGCTGCGATCCTTAGACCGGCAAGCAGCCCCTCGTATTCGGCAGTGTTGTTTGTGGACATCTCCCTGGGAAAGTGCATTTGGATTACATACTTGAGGTGCTCTCCGGTGGGTGCGACAAGCAGCACACCAGCACTGGCGCCTTGCAGCGAGAAAGCCCCATCAAAGTACATGATCCGGTCGCGACTTGCTTCCTTGCCGGGGAGACTGGTCTCCTGGATTTCCTCGTCAGGCATTAAGGTCCATTCTGCAATGAACTCTGCCAAGACTCTGCTCTGGATTGTTGAAGTACTTTCAAACTTCAAACCAAAGCTCGAAAGCTCCAAGGCCCACTCCACAATCCTTCCGGTTGCGTCTGGGTTGTGCAGTATCCGTTGTAATGGGAGGTGGGTGACGATAGTGACTTCGTGTGCTTGGAAGTAGTGACGCAGCTTCCTCGAGGCCATAAGGAGGCCGAAGAGCAATTTCTGCACACCATTGTACCTTGACCTAGCCCCCTGCAGGAGGGAGCTGACAAAGTAAACTGGGTGCTGCATCTTCTTCTTCTTCTGCACCACCTCATTTGATTGCATGGGCCCTATCCTGATGGCGTCAGACTCTGCCACAGGCCTTGCCTTGCCGGCATCGGGCCCTGCCGGGGGAATCTCCGGCTTGCCATCCGCTGATCCCACGTCGCCGCCATCGCCTCTTCGCCGACCTCCTCTACGCCACCAAATGCAGATCGACCACTTGATTCGTTGCCGCCAGATACCACAGCAACGGCTCTTGTGGTTTAGGCGCAACCGGTATTGGTGTAGAGGAAAGGTATTTCTTCAGATCCTGCAACGCTGCCTCGGCCTCTGGGGTCCACTCCATAGGGCCCACCTTCTTCAAGATCCTTGATCCGTTTGGGTGCCTCAACGGACTTGGAGATGAATCTGCTCATAGCGGCAACGCAACCAATGAGCCGACGCACATCCTTGATCCGTTTGGGTGCCTCAATCTGCTCAATAGCCTTGATCTTGTCCGGGTTTGCCACGATCCCACGCTGCGACACAAAGAACCCGAGAAGTTTGCCGGACGGAATGCCGAATACACACTTCTCAGGGTTCAGCTTGAGGTTGATCTTGCGTAGGTTGGCAAACGTCTCTTCTAAGTCTTGTACAATGGTTGCCTTGTCCTTGGTTTTGATCACTATGCCATCCATATAAGCTTCCATATTTCTATGTAGCTGGGGCTCAAAACCAATTTGGACCGCTCTTGCAAATGTTGAGCCAGCACTCTTCAACCCGAAAGGCATCGGTAAAAAGCAATACGTACCACATGGGGTGAGGAATGCTGTCTTCTCTTCGTCTTCTCTTGTCATGAAGATCTGATGGTATCCTGAGTAGGCGTCAAGGAATGACAACAGATCACACCCGGCCGTGGAGTCAACAATCTGGTCGATGCGCGGCAACGGGAAAGGGTCCTTGGGACAAGCTTTATTGATATGTGTGTAATCAATACACAGCCTCCACTTCCCGTTTGCCTTGTGTACCACCACCGAATTGGCCAACCACGTCGGGTGGAGCACTCCTCTCACCAAGCCTGCCACTTCTAGCTTCCTGATCTCCTCTGTGATGAATTCTTGCCTTTCCATAGCCTGCTTCCTGACCTTCTGCTTGACGGGCCACGCATGAGGACAGACAGCTAGGTGGTGCTCAATCACCTCCCTGGGAACACTGGGGATGTCGGATGCTTGCCATGCGAACACATCGACATTCGCCCGCAGGAAGGTGATGAGCGCGCCTTCCTATTTGCTGACGAGGGTGGAGCTTATGGTGAAAGCTCCTCATGTGCCATCCTCCTTGACGGCCACCCTCTTTTGTCTTTGGTGGTGCAGCTCTGGATTTCTTGCTCTTGCCGGTGGAGCTCTCTGGCACGTCCTCGATGGTAGCACAACACTCCGAAGAGGTGCGCTTGCCGGAGTGGGTGCGAGAGGTCTTGCCTGTCTTCTTCTTCCCTCTCGGGGCTTCAGCGGCAGGAGCAAGTGCCTTGGCGGCAACTGCTGCAACTGCTTCTTGATAGAGTTGGTCTGCACAGATCAGCGCGTCTTTCTTGTCGCAGGGGACGGTGATGATGGTCATCGGCCCAGGCATCTTCAACGTGTTGTAGGCGTAGTGCGACGCCGCCATAAACTTGGCTAGTGCCGGGCGGCTGAGTATCCTATTGTAGGGCAAAGGGATCTCGGCTACATCGAAGACTATCCTCTCCGTCCTGTAGTTTAGCTCGCCTCCAAACGTTGGAGGCAACATGACCTTCCCCTTCGGCCGGCTCCTTCCCGGGTTGACCCCTTTAAATGTGCCCGTCTCCTCGAGGCCCCCGTCGGGAATTTGCAGCCTCTTGATCACAACGGGCGAGATTAAGTTCAGACCGGCCCCGCTGTCAACCAGCATCTTGTTCACCTTGAGGTTGCGTATCGTTGGTGAGACCAACAACGGCAAACACCCGACCGATGGTGCGATCGAGGTGGTCCTCGGCGTCAAAAGATGATGGGCGTCTTTGGACCACATCGGTGGCCACGGCGTCGAATGATGGCTCCGCTGCTGTGATCTCACGCGCCCAGTGCTTGAGCTGGCGGTGAGAAGTGTGCAGCGAGGCGCCACTATCGATGCACATGGCCTCCATAGCCTTCTAAAACTCTTGCTCACCGGACTCATCGTCCTCTTCATGATCATCGTCTTCCTGCTTCTTGTCACGGCCCCGAGCGGGCCTCTCTTGCTGGTGATCCTTGCCGCGACGACCTCCTTGGTCACCACGCTTCTTGCCGGATCCTTCAGCGCCATCTTGGCCCTTCTCCTTGTCCCGCCTGTCATACTCGGCTTTTTTCTTTTCGGCAAGCAGCTCGACTTGTCAGCAGTTCTAGAGGTCGTGGCCTTTGGTGCGGTTGATCTTGCAGTGCTGCTTGTCGGAGCCCCCTGGCTTGTCGGCAGCCGCTAAGGCCCGGCAAGCGGCGCACCCGGCAATCTCCTTGCCGGGGTCGTCTGCCTTGTCCTTCTTGGTGGCGCCGGTGTCGTCGGACCCCTCGACGACAAGCACGGTCTTGCCCTCGCGTTTCCTGTTGCGACGTCGGCCCTTCTTCGTCGGGGCGGCGGTGTCTTTATCAGTAGAGTCAGTTTCCACGCCGGCGTCCTCCCCGGGGTGCTTCCTTCCCTCTTCATCCTGGGCGCAACTATCGGCCAGAACATAAAGTTCGGCCACATCCTTAACCTTGTTCATCGCCAGCTCTTCGCGCATCTTGCGATTGCGCACATTCTGATGGAACGCGCTAATCACGGCGGCGGGATGAACATCGGGGATGTTGTACTGCACCCGACTAAACCTCTGTATGTACTTGCGCAGGGTTTCCCCTTCCTTCTGGGGAATAATATGCAAATCACTGGCCTGGCCATGAGCTTGGTGGCCTCTAGTGAAGGCACCAAAAACTCGTGGCACAGATCCGACTAAGAAGAAATGGAATCTGCCGGCAAGTGCATCAACCAAGACATGACGTTGGGCTTCAGTGCCAACGGGAAGTAATTGGCAAGCACCTTGTCATCGCGAGCTCCAGCAGCTTGCATCGCGATGGTGTAGATTCTAAGGAACTCTGACGGATGGGTCTCACCGTTGTACTTCTTGCCGACGTCGGGCTTGAACGTCCGGTGGGACGGCCACTGGAACTGCCGCAGCTCACGGGTAAAGGCTGGGCAACCCACCTCGTAAGGTAGGCCCCCAGAGCCCCCAATGTTGGGTGGTCCATAGCGGGCCCCGCCCGCTTATCTGACTGGTGGCGTGTATCGCGCCGGCGCTTGATGGTGGTCCGAGCGTCTTCATGGGCTCACTCCCGAAGAACTTGGCGCAGATCGCGGTGGGTCCATGGGTCCGACGACGCTATGGAAATGTTATCACAAGCGTCATCACGATGGACCGGCACCGACGGCAACTGGCGCGGGGGAGGAGAGTGCACTGTGGCTGCAGCTCCCCCGGTCCTTTCACTGCTGGCATGTGGTGGCTCGATGGAGCGCCGGCCCGAGGGCCCCGCCGGTCGCAGATCGTCTTTGTTGACGACGGTGAAGAGGCTCCGGATGGTGGCTCTCTACTCGTCGAGCTTCTCCGCAGTAGGAGGGAAGTCGAGGAGCAGCTGCACGCGCGCCAAAGCTTGTCCTGGCGTGGGTGGTGGCGAAAGCTGCGTGGACCGTGGCGCGCTTCGACTTCAAACCACGTTAGAAGGAGCTCTATCATGGCCCGGTAATTGCGTGCCATTTTACCGGCACTTGGCGGGCATGCTGGCCTCCTTAAATCCGCAGATGATGCACAGGGCTCCTCCCACGGTGGTGTCGAAGTCACCGGTGTGGTGACGCTTTTCGTCGCAAGACGCCTGGGAAGAAGCTGCGTGGGCGCCGGGGTGGGCGTCTTGGAGGACGCCGTGCCGCCCATAGGTGGCACAGCGACGCCCTCGGAGGGCCCTGCGCCACCTACGGGGGGGGGGGGGGGCAGCTCCATCTCTGGATTTTGTGGTGTGCGGCCCGTCGTCTCGCGCACGACCAACGCCGCTCGCCAGGCTCTGACTGCCAGAGCGATGTTGGTGCTAGCGGCTCACGCCTTGGGTCCTGTCCGCGGCCCGGCCTTTGCCCTCGCCCACCGGTGCCGTCTGCTCCCGACGAACCGACCGCCGTGGCCGCCTTCTTCTTGGGAGCCATGACGATGAAGAACTGCTAGGCTAACTGCTAGACCGGATTTCCACAACTGCGCCCCCTACCTGGCGCGCCAAAGATGTCGGTGGGAACGACACCTATGGGGTCACTTGGATCCCTTGTACGGACGGCGGGTGCAAGGTTGTGGAAAGAGCAGGTCTGACAGGAAGCACATGGATTGTTTACCCAGATTCGGGCAGAGGAAGTGCGTAATACCCTAGTCCTGCTTTGGCGGGTGTATTAATTGTTCTTGTGTTCTTGAGCTAGCTACGGGGTGCAACTTGCCCAAAAGAGCTGAATCGCTCTCCTGGTCGCCTCAGGCCTCCTTTTATAGGCAAAAAGGGGTTGCCACGATTGGCAGCTACATGTGAGGTGGAAAGGTCTCTGATTGATAAGCCTATCCTCACAGGACCGTCAGGCAAACGTGCATTTAATCTGCGCTGCCGGCGTGTCCCCATTAACTGCTTATCGGGGCGGCAAGGAAGAACGTCCCAGCTATCGCCGCCTACTTTGGCCTTGACACGCATCTCGAGCCGACGAGGCGTCGTGGGCGCCATGTTGGCTGGCGCTCTTTGGGTGGCGATGGTGAAGCCTTCATGAAGGGTTGCATGCCACCACGCAGGTGCTTGCTGAGTCGGTGTAGAGGCCGCCCGTCTCCACGCAGGTGCCTGCCCAGCTGGTTGAGATAGCAGCTGCTTCGGGACTACGGTGGAGTCTTGGCTGGCGTGAGCCTAGCAGTGGCCCCGTTGATGCCTTCGGCAAGGGTCTTGCGGGGGGCCTGGCAAGGGTCTTGCCGTGGCGTTGCAGTTGTCCTCGGCAAGGCACTTGCCAGGGTTCTTGTGGATTGTCTCTGCTAGGATCCCGCCGAGGGTCACCGTCTTCTGGTCCTCATCTGATCTCACATGTTTATTATCTTGACGAAGATCTGCATGCCACCTCAGAGGCGCCTCCCGAGCCTTGGTTCCAATGTAGTTGGTGGTGTTGGGACCCATGGGCTCAAGGGTGGCTTGCTCTGCTGGCATCGGGCAGGTTGCCCCGGCAAGACTCTTGCCGGGACTGCAGAGGCTGCCTCGGCAAGGATCTTGCCGAGGGATCCTGCCTCGCCCTCTTGCTCTCCCCTGTTCCTGGTCTTGGCTTTGCCTTGGTTGTCTTGTGCTTCGGCTTCTCTCTGGCTTCCCTCCTCTGCCCTGCTAAGTGTGGCCGCCATGGCATTAGCTCGATCGCCCATGCACAAGTAAAGGGGTCAAAAGGAGAGCCCCTACTTTTGTACACCGACACACCTGCATGCCTCTGCTAGACCACCCCGTCACCGCTCGTATAATTACATATATCAAAACTGTTGGAGGCCTCATCCCACACCGCCTAAATAAACTGCAAATCTGAAGCACCGAAGTCCTAATTACCGAAAAATTAACATCGCGAACTGCAGCCAGATCCCGAGGGGATCCAAGGTGGGAGCGGATCCGAGTGGGGGAGAAGGAGGGAGGTGAGAAGTTACTGGCCGGGTGTGCTCGACATAGATGAACGCGCTCTTAACCTTGGACCCGCGGAGCGCCTCGAGGGCATCTCGGGATTCTGTGACAGAGCGGAAGGAAGAACACGTAGCTGTAGGAGCCGACGCGTGTGACAATGCAGTCGAGTGCCTCGTGCGGGGCAAAGGCCGCCATGACGTCTTCCTCGCTTCGGTGCGCGGGAAGGTTGTCGACCCACAACGAGTTAGTCTCATGGGCGGCCCCTAGCACAGCGGCGGCGGCGCCCAGTGCCGGAGGGCCCCGCGGGTAGCGGGTCCAATGAGATCAGCGGCAGCGGGGATCAGGGTAGGGAGAAATCGCTAGGAGCTAGGGTTTGGATGTGGGGATTTGGGCTGTGTGGGATGGGGAACGGAACGGGGTGTGGGGAACCAGCCCGCGGGTCGGACTGGATATACTGCGGGCAGGGGAGGGACAGCTGCATCCCTGCGCCGAGTCCGTGAGCGGCACCGTTTCTGTCCCTGCTCCAATATATCATCCAGACATGACACCAATTCCCATCATTGCTCAAAAAAAGGAAAACTTTTCAGAACAGTCGGATGATTTATTGAATTTTCAAGCCACATCCGATGCCGTCCGATCCTACGCGATTGTGTGACACGAGAGCCTTTGTTTTCCCACGTGAAGCTAGTTGATAACCCACAAGTATAGGGGATCAATTGTAGCCTCTTTCGCTAAGTAAGAGTGTCGAACCCAACGAGGAGCTAAAGGTAGAACAAATATTCCCTGAAGTTCTATTGACCACCGATACAACTCTACGCACGCTTAATGTTCACTTTACCTAAAACAAGTATAAAACTAGAAGTACTTTGTAGGTGTAACGGGATAGGTCTGCAAGAATATATAGAGTACGTAAATAAAAATTAGGGGCTGTTTAGGTAAAGTCACAATAAAGTGAATATAGCGAGTGTGGAAAAGTGGTGGTAGGAGTTGCGAAATTGTCCCTAAGCAATTGACTACTTTACTAGACCGTTAGCAAGTTTTATGTGGGAGAGGCCACTGCTAGCATGTCATCCCTGACTTGGAATTCAATGCACTTATGATTGGAACTATTAGCACGCATCCGCAACTACTAACGTTCATTAAGGTAAAACCCAACCATAGCATTAAGATATATTGGTCCCCTTCAATCCGTATGCATCAATTTCTATGCTAGGTTGAAGCTTACATCACTCTTGCCCTCCAATACATAGTCCTATCAACATACAACTAACCCTATGGTGTGATCCATGGCAGCGCTCATATGATGGGCACCAAAGGACAGCAACATAACCACAAGAAAACTAAACCAATCATAGCAATTCACCAATTACCGATAGGACAACGAAAATCTACTCACACATCATAGGATGGCAACACATCATTGGATAATAATATGAAGCATAAAGCACCATGTTCAAGTAGAGGGTACAGCGGGTTGTGGGAGAGTGAACCGCTGTAGATAGATGGGGGAAGGTGATGGAGATGTTGGTGAAGATGATGGAGGTGTTGGTGTAGATCGCGGTGATGATGATGGCCCCGGCGGTGTTCCGGCGCCACCGAAAGAGAGGGGGAGAGGGCCCCCCTTCTTCTTATTCTTCCTTGACCTTCTCCCTAGATGGGAGAAAGGTTTCCCCTCTGGTCCTTGGTCTCCATGGCATGGGAGGGGAGAGAGCCCCTCCAAGATTGGATCTGTCTCTCTGTCTCTCGCTGTTTCTGCATTCTGGATTGTGCACTTTCACCGTTTCTTTTATAACCGGAGATCCGTAACTCCGATTGGGCTGAAACCTTGGCCACAACTTTTTTCCAAAAAATAGCTTTCTTGCGGCAAAAGAATAGCAGCAACCGCCTTACGGGGTGCCCATGAGGGTCAGGGGCGCGCCCCCTGCCTTGTGGCCCCCTCGGGCACCGTCTCGCATTGATTCTTCTTCCCAGATATCACAAATATTCCAAAAATATTCTCCGTCCGTTTTTATCCCGTTTTGACTCCGTTTGATATGGGGTTTCTGCGAAACATAAAACATACAATAAACAGGAATTGGCACTGGGCACTGGATCAATATGTGAAGGAAATATGCCCTAGAGGCAATAATAAAGTTATTATTTATTTCCTCATATCATGATAAATGATTATTATTCATGCTAGAATTGTATTAACCGGAAACATAATACATGTGTGAATACATAGGCAAACATAGTGTCACTAGTATGCCTCTACTTGACTAGCTCGTTAATCCAAGATGGTTGAGTTTCCTAGCCATAGACATGAGTTGTCATTTGATTAATGGGATCACATCATTAGGAGAATGATGTGATTGACTTGACCCATTCCGTTAGCTTAGCACTTGATCGTTTAGTTTACTGCTATTGCTTTCTTCATGACTTATACATGTTGCTATGACTATGAATTATGCAACTCCCGATTACCGGAGGAACACTTTGTGTGCTACCAAATGTCACAACGTAACCGGGTGATTAAAAGGTGCTCTACAGGTGTCTCCGATGGTACTTGTTGAGTTGGCATAGATCAAGATTAGAATTTGTCACTCCGATTGTCGGAGAGGTATCTCTGGGACCTCTCGGTAATGCACATCACAATAAGCCTTGCAAGCAATGTGACTAATGAGTTAGTTGCGGGATGATGCATTACGGAACGTGTAAAGAGACTTGCCGGTAACAATATTGAGCTCGGTATTGAGATACCGACGATCGAACCTCGGGCAAGTAACATATCGATGACAAAGGGAACAACGTATGCTGTTATGCGGTTTGACCGATAAAGATTTTCGTAGAATATGTAGGAACCAATATGAGCATCCAGGTTCCGCTATTGTTTACTGACCGGAGACGTGTCTCGGTCATGTCTACATAGTTCTCGAACCCGTAGGGTCCGCACGCTTAAAGTTCTGTGACGATCGGTATTATGAGTTTATATGTTTTGCTGTACCGAAGGCAGTTCGGAGTCCCAGATATGATCACGGACATGACGAGGAGTCTCGAAATGGTCGAGACGTAAAGATCGATATATTGGATGACTATGTTCGGACACCGGAAGTGTTTCGGGAGGTTTCGGGCATATATACCGGAGTACCGGGGTTACGGAACCCCGGGGGAGTATATTGGGCCTAATGGGCCTTAGTGGAGAAAGAGGAGGGCGTCCGGGGCAGGCGCATGCCCTCCCCTCTAGTCCAAATTGGACAAGGAGGGGGGCAGCGCCCCCCTTTCCTTCCCCTCTCTCTCCTCCTTCCCCTTCTCCTACTCCTACTAGGAAAGGAGGAGTCCTCCTCCCGGTGGGGGCAGGACTCCCCCCTTGGCGTGCCCTCCTCCTTGGCCGGCCGCCTCCCCCCTAGCTCCTTTATATACGGGGGCAGGAGGGCACCCTAGGACACACAAGTTGATCATTAATCTCTCCCAACCGTGTGCGGTGCCCCCCTCCACCATATTCCGCCTCGGTCATATCGTAGCGGTGCTTAGGCGAAGCCCTGCGACGGTAGCTTCATCAACATCGTCACCACGTCGTCGTGCTGACATAACTCTCCCTCGAGCTCTATTGGATCGTGAGTTCGAGGGACATCACCGAGCTGAACGTGTGCTGAACGCGGAGGTGTCGTACATTCGGTACTGAGGATCGGTCGATCGTGAAGACGTATGACTACATCAACCGCGTTGTCATAACGCTTCCGCTTAACGGTCTACGAGGGTACGTGGACGACACTCTCCCCTCTCGTTGCTATGCATCACCATGATCTTGCGTGTGCGTAGGAATTTTTTTGAAATTACTACGTTCCCCAACAGTGGTATTAGAGCCAGGTTTATGCGTAGATGTTATATGCACGAGTAGAACACAAGTGAGTTGTGGGCGATACAAGTCATACTGCTTACCAGCATGTCATATTTTCGTTCGGCGGTATTGTTGGATGAAGCGGCCTAGACCGACATTACGCGTACGCTTACGCGAGACTGGTTCTGCCGACGTGCTTTGCACATAGGTGGCTGGCGGGTGTCAGTTTCTCCAACTTTAGTTGAACCGAGTGTGTCTACGCCCGGTCCTTGAGAAGGTTAAAACATCACTAACTTGACAAACTATCGTTGTGGTTTTGATGCGTAGGTAAGAATGGTTCTTGCTCAGCCCGTAACAGCCACGTAAAACTTGCAACAACAAGGTAGAGGGTGTCTAACTTGTTTTTGCAGGGCTTTTTGTGATGTGATATGGTCAAGACATGATGCTATATTTTATTGTATGAGATGATCATGTTTTGTCACGGAGTTATAGGCAACTAGCAGGAGCCATATGGTTGTCGCTTTATTGTATGCAATGCAATCGCCACAGAATTGCTTTACATTATCACTAAGCGGTAGCGATAGTCGTGAGAAGCAATAGTTGGCGAGATGACAACGATGCTACGAGGGAGATCAAGGTGTCGCGCCCGTATGGCGATGGTGATCATGACGATGCTTTGGAGATGGAGATCAAAGGCACAAGATGGTGATGGCCATATCATATCACTTATATTGATTGCATGTGATGTTTATCCTTTATGCATCTTATTCTGCTTTGATTGACGGTAGCATTATAAGATGATCTCTCACTAAATTTCAAGGTATAAGAGTTCTCCCTGAGTATGCACCGTTCTGCGAAAGTTCGTCGCGTCGAGACACCACGTGATGATCGGGTGTGATAAGCTCTCGTTCAAATACAACGGGTTTAAGCCAGTTTTGCACACACGCAGTAATACTCGGTTAAAACTTGATGAGCCTAGCATATGCGGTTATGGCCTCGTAACACTTTGAGACCGAAGGTCGAGCGTGAATCATATAGTAGATATGATCAACATAGTGATGTTCACCATTGAAAACTACTCCATCTCACGTCATGATCGGACATGGTTTAGTTGAGATGGATCACATGATCACTTAGATGATTCGCGGGATGTCTATCTAAGTGGGAGTTCTTAAGTAATATGATTAATTGAACTTTAATTTATCATGAACTTAGTACCTGATAGTATTTTGCTTGTCTATGTTATCGAGGATAGATGGCCCGTGCTGTTGTTTCGTTGAATTTTAATCCGTTCCTTGAGAAAGCAAAGTTGAAAGATGATGGTAGCAATTACACGGACTGGGTCCGTAACTTGAGGATTATCCTCATTGCTGCGGAAAGAATTACGTCTGGAAGCACCGCTAGGTGTACGACTGCTCCAAGAATCGCAGACATTGTGAATGCTCGGCGATAAGCGTGTTGGTGACTACTCAATAGTTCAGTGTGCCCTGCTTTACGGCTTAGAACCTGGACTTCAACGACGTTTTGAACATCATGGAGCATATGAGATGTTCCAGGAGTTGAAGTTAATATTTCAAGCAAATGCCCGAATTGAGAGATATGAAGTCTCCAATAAGTTCTACAACTACAAGATGGAGGAGAATAGTTCTGTCAGTGAGCATATACTCAAAATGTCTGGGTACTGCAATCACTTGATTCAACTTGGAGTTAATATTCCGGATGATAGTGTCATTAACAGAATTCTTCAATCACCGCCACCAAGCTACAACAGCTTTGTGATGAACTATAATATGCAAGGGATGGATAAGACAATTCCTGAGCTCTTCGCAATGCTAAAGGCTGCGGAGGTAGAAATCAAGAAGGAGTATCAAGTGTTGATGGTCAACAAGACCACCAGTTTCAAGAAAAATGGTAAAGGGAAGAAGAAGGGCAACTTCAAGAAGAACAGCAAACAAGTTGTCGCTAGGGAGAAGAAACCCAAGTCTGGACCTAAGCCCTAGGCCTGAGTGCTTCTACTACAAAATGCATCGATTCTTACCGAAGCGGAACTGCCCCAAGTATTTGGCGGATAAGAAGGATGGCAAGGTGAACAACGGTATATGAGATATACATGTTATTGATGGGTACCTTACTAATGCTCGCAGTAGCACCTGGGTATTTGATCTTGGTTACATTTGCTAATATTTGCAACTCCAAACAGGGACTACAGATTAAGCGAAGATTGGCTAAGGACGAGGTGACAATGCGCGTGGGAAATGGTTCCAAAGTCGATGTGATCGCGGTCGGCACGCTACCTCTACATCTACCTTTGGGATTAGTTTTAGACCCGAATAATTGTTATTTGGTGCCAGCATTGAGCATGAACATTATATGTGGATCTTATTTGATGCGAGATGGTTATTCATTTAAATCAGAGAATAATGGTTGTTCTATTTACATGAGTAATATCTTTTATGGTCATGCACCCTTGCAGAGTGGTCTATTTTTATTAAATCTTGATAGTAGTGATACACATATTCATAATATTGAAGCCAAAAGATGCAGAGTTGATAATGATAGTGCAACTTATTTGTGGCACTGCCGTTTAGGTCATATTGGTGTAAAGCGCATGAAGAAACTCCATACTGATGGACTTTTGGAAACACTTGATTATGGATCACTTGGTACTTGCGAACCATGCCTCATGGGCAAGATGACTAAAACGCCGTTCTCCGGAACAATGGAGCGAGCAATAAATTTGTTGGAGATCATACATAATGATGTATGTGGTCCAATGAATATTGAGGCTCGTGGCGGGTATCATTATTTTCTCACCTTCACAGATGATTTGAGCAGATATGGGTATATCTACTTAATGAAATGTCTGAAACATTTGAAAAGTTCAAAGAATTTCAGAATGAAGTGGAAAATCATCGTAACAAGAAAATAAAGTTTCTACGATCTGATCGTGGAGGAGAATATTTGAGATTCTGAGTTTGGTCTACATTTGAAACAATGCGGAATAGTTTAACTCACGCCACCCTAACACCACAAATAAATGGTGTGTCCGAACGTCAGTGTCGTGCATTTTACTAGATATGGTACGATCTATGATGTCTCATCGATTTACCGCTATCATTTTGGGGCTATGCTTTAGAGGCGGCTGCATTCACGTTAAATAGGACATCATCGACATCCGTTGAGACGACGGGCTTATGAATCTGTGGTTTGGCAAGAAACCAAAGTTGTCGTTCTTAAAGTTTAGGGCTGCGATGCTTATGTGAAAAGCTTCAACCTGATAAGCTCGAACCCAAATCGGAGAAATGTGTCCTCATAGGATGCCCAAAGGAAACTATTTGGTACACCTTCTATCACAGATCCAAAGGCAAGACATTTGTTGCTAAGAATGGATCCTTTCTAGAGAAGGAGTTTCTCTCGAAAGAAGTGAGTGGGAGGAAAGTAGAACTTGATGAGGTAATAAGACTGCTCCCTTATTGAAAGCAGTTCATCACGAAACCGGTTTTCGTGACACCTACACCAATCAGTGAAGAAGCTAATGATATTGATCATGAAACTTGAGATCAAGTTACTACCGAACCTTGTAGGTCAAATCCGAGTAAGATCCGCACTGAGTGGCACGGTAATCCTATTCTGGAGGTCATGTTACTTGACCAAGGCGAACCTACGAACTATGAAGAAGCGATGGTGAGCCCAGATTCCGCAAAATGGCATGAGGCCATGAAATCTGAGATAGGATCCATGTATGAGAACAAAGTATGGATTTTGGTTGACTTGCCCGATGATCGGCAAGCCATAGAGAATAAATGGATCTTCAAGAAGAAGATTGACGCTAACGGTGATGTTACTGTCTACAAAGCTCGACTTGTTGCGAAAGGTTTTCGACAAGTTCAAGGAGTTGACTACGATGAGACTTTCTCACCCATAGCGATGATTAAGTCTGTCCGAATCATGTTAGCAATTGCCGCATTTTATGATTATGAAATTTGGCAAATGGATGTCAAAACTGCATTCTTGAATGGATTTCTGGAAGAAGAGTTGTATATGATGCAACCGGAAGGTTTTATCGATCCAAAGGGAGCTAACAATGTGTGCAAGCTCCAGCGATCCATTTATGGACTTGGGAAAGCCTCTCGGAGTTGGAATAAACGTTTTGATTGTGTGATCAAAGCATATGGTTTTATACAGAATTTTGGAGAAGCCTGTATTTACAAGAAAGTGAGTGGG
This sequence comes from Aegilops bicornis, assembly GCA_021605145.1. Lineage (NCBI taxonomy): Eukaryota > Viridiplantae > Streptophyta > Magnoliopsida > Poales > Poaceae > Aegilops > Aegilops bicornis. The sequence continues at coordinate 1,545,615 of JAHIAL010000011.1, forward strand.
AGCTCTGTAGCATTTCTAATATTATATGTGGATGACATATTGCTAATTGGAAATGATATAGAATTTCTGGATAGCATAAAAGGATACTTGAATAAGAGTTTTTCAATGAAAGACCTCGGTGAAGCTGCTTACATATTGGGCATCGAGATCTATCGAGATAGATCAAGACGCAACTTAATTGGACTTTCACAAAGCACATACCTTGACAAAGTTTTGAAAAAGTTCAAAATGGATCAAGCAAAGAAAGGATTCTTGCACGTGTTACAAGGTGTGAAGTTGAGTCGGACTCAATGCCCGACCACCGCAGAAGATAGAGAAAATGAAAAGTGTTCCCTATGCTTCAGCCATAGGCTCTATCATGTATGCAATGCCGTGTACCGCACTGATGTGTGCCTTGCTATTAGCTTAGTAGGGAGGTACCAAAGTAATCCAGAATGGATCAATCGGACAGCGGTCAAGAACATCCCGAAATACACGAAAAGGACTAAGGATATGTTTCTCGTTTATGGAGGTGACAAAGAGCTCGTCGTAAATGGTTACGTCGATGCAAGCTTTGACACCGATCCGAGACGATTCTAAATCGCAAACCGGATACGTGTTTACATTGAACGGTGGAGCTGTCAGTTGGTGCAGTTCTAAACAAAGCGTCGTGCCGGGATCTACGTGTGAAGCGGAGTACATAGCTGCTTCAGAAGCAGGAAATGAAGGAGTCTAGATGAAGGAGTTCATATCCGATCTAGGTGCCATACCTAGTGCATCGGGTCCAATGAAAATCTTTTGTGACAATACTGGTGCAATTGCTTTGGCAAAGGAATCCATATTTCACAAGAGAACCAAGCACATCAAGAGACACTTCAATTCCATCGGGGATCAAGTCCAGGTGGGAGACATAGAGATTTGCAAAATACATACGGATCTGAATGTTGCAGACCTGTTGACTAAGCCTCTTCCACGAGCAAAACATGATCAGCACAAAGACTCCATGGCTGTTAGAATAATTACTGTATAATCTAGATTATTCACTCTAGTGAAAGTGGGAGACCGAAGGAAATATGCCCTATAGGCAATAATAAAGTTATTATTTATTTCCTCATATCATGATAAATGTTTATTATTCATGCTAGAATTGTATTAACCGAAAACATAATACATGTGTGAATACATAGACAAACATATGTCACTAGTATGCCTCTACTTGACTAGCTCGTTAATCAAAGATGGTTGAGTTTCCTAGCCATAGACATGAGTTGTCATTTGATTAATGGGATCACATCATTAGGAGAATGATGTGATTGACTTGACCTTCCTGTTAGCTTAGCACTCGATCGTTTAGTTTCTTTGCTATTGCTTTCTTCATGACTTATACATGTTCCTATGACTATGAGATTATGCAACTCCCGATTCCCGGAGGAACACTTTGTTCTGCTACCAAAGCGTCCTGGCGTAACTGGGTGATTATAAAGGTGCTCTCTGTGTGTCTCCGATGGTACTTGTTGAGTTGGCATAGATCGAGATTAGAATTGGTCCCTCCGATTGTCGGAGAGGTATCTCTAGGCCCTCTCGATAATGCACATCACTATAAGCCTTGCAAGCAATGTGACTAATGAGCTAGTTGAGGGATGATGCATTACAGAACGAGTAAAGAGACTTGCCGGTAACAAGATTGAGCTAGGTATTGAGATACCGACGATCGAATCTTGGGCAAGTAACATATCGATGACAAATGGAACAACGTATGCTGTTATGCGGTCTGACCGATAAAGATCTTCGTATAATATGTAGGAACCAATATGAGCATTCAGGTTCTGCTATTGGTTATTGACCGGAGACGTGTCTCGGTCATGTCTACATAGTTCTCGAACCCGTAGGGTCCGCACGCTTAAAGTTCTGTGACGATCGGTCTTATGAGTTTATATGTTTTGATGTACCGAAGGTAGTTCGGAGTCCCGGATATGATCACGGACATGAAGAGGAGTCTCTAAATGGTCGAGACGTAAAGATCGATATATTGGATGACTATGTTAGGACACTGGAAGTGTTTCGGGAGGTTTCGGGCATATCTCTGAGATGCTTAGGGGTTAGGAATCCCGGGGAGTATGTTGGGCCTAATGGGCCTTAGTGGAGAAGAGGAGGGGCGGCCAGGGCAGGCCTTGCGCCCCCTCCCCCTCTAGTCCGAATTGGACAAGGAGGGGGGCGGCGCCTCTGAGGGAGTCCTGGATTAGGGGGTCCTTGGACAACCGGACTATATCCTTTGGCCGGACTGTTGGACTCTGAAGATACAAGATTGAAGACTTCGACCCGTGTCCAGATGGGACTCTGATTGGCGTGGAAGGCAAGCTTGGCAATACGGATATGTAGATCTCCTCCCTTGTAACCGACTCTGTGTAACCCTAGCCCCCTCCGGTGTCTATATAAACCTAAGGGTTTAGTCCGTAGGACAACAACAATCATACCATAGGCTAGCTTCTAGGGTTTAGCCTCTACGATGTCGTGGTAGATCAACTCTTGTAATACTCATATCATCAATGTCAATCAAGCAGGAAGTAGGGTATTACCTCCATCGAGAGGGCCCGAATCTGGGTAAACATTGTGCCCCCCGCCTGATGTTACCATCCGCCTTAGACGCACAGTTCGAGACCCCCCTACCCAAGATCCGCCGGTTTTGACACCGACATTGGTGCTTTCATTGAGCGTTCCACTGTGCTGTCACCGTAAGGCTTGATGGCTCCTTCAATCATCGGCAACGATGCGATCCAGGGCGAGGTTTTCCTCCCCGGACAGATCTTCAGATTCGTGACCGCCTTTCGAACAACTAACTTCGCAGCCATCCGGAGCAGAATCGAGAGCTACGCCCGGCCATCGTGTCAGGTTGGAAACATGAACTATACCGCCGACATCCACGGAGACTTGATCTTCGACGGATTCGAGCCCATGTCGAGTGCGCTGCACAATCACGCATTTAGCATGACGTAACTTCTGCCGTCGGACAGTGTTCGGGAGATCACACCTGCAACTACTCCGGCCCTCAATCTGTAGAAAATCACGCCATCCGAGGATGGGTGGATAGACCCTGCCATGGAGGCCGCACTCTCAGTGGCGATAGAGCCGAATACTGACTGCACCCCTTACAAGAGCCGTGTGGCCGAACCATTGGATTCGTCCCCGGCCACGGGCTCCGAGCCGCCTCCGTCCGTGCCTATCAAATCCGATTGGGCACCGATCATGGAGTTTACCTCCGCGGATATCTTTCAGCACTCGCCTTTTGGCGATGTGCTAAATCCATTAAGGTATCTCTCCTTGTCAGGAGAACCTTGGCCGAACTATGTCCGGCTAGAATGGGATGCGGACGACGAAGAAATTTGCCCCCCAACCACCACCCACTTAGTAGCCATTGTCGACGATTTAACCGACATGCTGGACTTCGACTCAGAAGACATCAACGATATATGGACGTATTTATGCAGAGATTTAACAGGAACCACCAGCCCACGTATGGACCGCCACCTCATCATATAATATATACATGGTGGATACCCCTAAAGAAGGCAATGGCGATAAGACAACGGAGGATGACCCCTCCAAGAAGCAACACAAGCATCGACATCAGCTGTGCGGCTCTAAGTCCCGCCATAGCAAAAGCATTGATACCAGCACAAGAGACGATAATATTCCGGATAGTGCAGAAGACGATGACAATCCCCTCCAGCCAGATTTAGAGTGGGAGGATGAACAAGCTAGCCCTCCAGAATAGGCAGCATATGGAGAAATAGAGGATGACAATTACATGCCTCTCTCCGAAAACGAGGTGAGCCTCAGCGACGAAGAATTTATCGTGCCTGAGGATCCCGTCGAGCAGGAGCGCTTCAAGCGCCGTCTTATAGCCACAACAAATAGCCTGAAGAAAAAGCAACAACAGCTTCGAGCTGATCAAGATTTGCTAGCAGACAGATGGACCGAAGTCCTTGCGGCTGAGGAATACGAACTCGAACGCCCCTCCAAAAGTTACCCAAAGCGCAGGTTGCTACCCCAACTCGAGGAGGAAGCATTGAAACCTACATCACCAGCATACGATGCGGCTGATCGGCCACCTCGTGGCTGAGATAGAGAGGCATCTCAGCCTGAAGTTCAGCCTGCACCCCGCCGCCACTCAAACAAAAATATCAAGGCCCGTGGCACCACGCGGGACCTGTGAGACATATTGGAAAACAAGGCAAAACATGCAAGATCAATCTACGGATCACAGGGGCGTGCACCAATGCGGGACGATGACCATCAGGCCGGATACACTAAAAGTAAATCCGGCCGGGCCGTATACAGCACACAAGACTCATATGAACTACGTTGTGATGTAGCCCGGCACAGAGGCGCCGCACAACCCCTATGCTTCACTGATGAAGTAATGGATCACGAATTCCCAGAAGGATTTAAACCCGCAAACATTGAATCATAGGATGGTACAACAGATCCCGCGGTATGGATCGAGGATTTCCTCATCCACATCCACATGGCTCGCGGTGATGATCTACGTCCCATCAAGTACCTCCCACTAAAACTCAAAGGACCAGCTCGGCATTGGCTGAGTAGCTTGCCAGCAGACTCCGTTGGCAGTTGGGAGGATTTGGAAGATGCATTCCTTGACAACTTCCAGGGCACTTATGTGCGACCATCGGATGCTGATGACTTGAGCCATATAACTCAGCAGCCAGGGGAATCGGCCAGGCAATTCTGGACACGGTTCCTAACTAAGAAAAACCAAATTGTCGACTGTCCGGATGCAGAGGCCTTAGCGGCATTTAAGCATAACATCCGTGACGAGTGGCTCGCCAGGCACCCCGGCCAGGAGAAGCCGAAGTCTATGGCAGCCCTCACGACAGACATGACCCGCTTTTGCGCGGGCGAGGACAGCTGGCTGGCTCGCAGCAATAACACATCAAGGAATCTTGGCACTTCAGATACCAAAGATACTAACGGCAGACCATGTCGTAACAGACACAAGCGTCGCAACAATGGCGATACCGCCGAAGATACGGCAGTCAATGCCGGTTTCAGTGGCTCTAAATCTGGTCAGCGGAAAAAGCAATTCAAAAGAAGTACGCCGGGCCCGTCCAGTTTGGACCGCATACTCGATCGCTCGTGTCAAATTCACGGCACCCCCGACAAGCTACCCAATCACACCAACAGAGAATGCTAGGTGTTCAAGCAGGCCGGCAAACTGAACGCCGAAAACAAGGGCAAGGGGCTGCATAGCGACGACGAGGAGGAGCCCCGGCTGCCGAACACGGGAGGACAGAAGAGGTTCCCCCCACAAGTGAAAACGGTGAACATGATATACGCAACCCACATTCCCAAGAGGGAACAGAAGCGTGCACTAAGGGACGTCTATGCGATGGAGCCAGTCGCCCCAAAGTTCAACCCATGGTCCTCTTATCCGATCACCTTCGATCGCAGGGACCACCCCACTAGTATCGGACATGGCGGATCTGCCGCATTGGTCCTTGACCCCATCGTCGGACGGATTTCACCTCACTCGAGTCCTTATGGATGGCGGCAAGCCTGAACCTGCTCTATCAGATACGATGCGCCAAAATGGGTATAGACCCCTCGAGGATCAAACCCACTAAAACCACCTTTAAAGGTGTCATCCCAGGTGTAGAGGCCCATTGCATGGGCTCAATCACACTGGAAGTGGTCTTCGGATCTCCGGACAACTTCCGAAGCAAGGAGTTAATCTTCGATATCGTCCCGTTCCGCAGTGGCTATCACGCACTGCTCGGGCGAACCACATTTGCAAGATTCAATGCGGTACCGCATTGCGCATACCTCAAGCTCAAGATGCCAGGACCTAGGGGGGTCATAACAGTCAATGGAAACATAGAACGCTCGCTCCGCACGGAGGAGCACACTGCGCTGACCCTCGCGGCAGGCTAATAAAGCAGCCTTTTAAGGAAAACCGCCAATTCGGCGATAAATCCTCCGGACAACGTCAAGCAAGTCCGGAGTAACCTGCAACAGGATCACCTGGCACGTTCAGAGCTCGCCTAGCATGTCGTCCCCCGTCCTAGTCCCAGTCAAGCGACGAAATCCATGCCGCGCGTACATAATTACGGACTGAAAATACCATGGGCATAGGCGGGGGGCACAACCAGGGCACGTCCCACAATGCGGCTCAACCGCCATAGGGGCTGGATACCTTTATCATTTTCTCTCTTTCAGGACCTTACTCTGTGGAAGCCCTTTCCGGCAGTATGATTGCTGAACACATTACGGGAAGGAACAACCAAGGAGGCAAGAAGCTAAGACGTACAAGGGAATCCCCAGGTGGTCTCTGATAACAATCGGCACCCATTTTTAATACCCATACGCGGTTTACCCTTGGATAGGACATGTCAAATAGTCCTATATTTTTTTGCTTATCGCACTACTTGTATCGATGCACGCTCGACGCATTATTTAAATAACAATGCATAGCATTAGTCTATTCATTGCATTACCCTTCTTTTTTCTTGTGTCTTTATTTATGACAACTTGCACCCATACATTCTGGTACGACCAGTACGCCAGGGGCCTCAGTATATGCCATAATACGGTGTGAGAAGACCGAACACTTTCGACAGTGCGGCACCCCGAACTTACAACATTATATGCATCAGCTCCGAATCATGTCTTGGGTCAATAGTTGGGTTTGCCCGGATCCCATGTTTTGGTACCTTATGTTCCACAAAATTGGCTAAGTTAGCGCTGGGAGAACTACTACGATTGTGTCCCGGTTCTTCCGGACGAGCACCTCAGTAGAGAAAGACGAAATCTAACTGTCATGATAAGGCGAGAGTTGGTCGTTGTTTTTGAGGTCTCAAGTCCTTAAAGACTTTTTTCGCTTCGGGCGAGGAGTCGGCCTTGCCTGACTTAGGCGTATATAGCGCCCCAAATTCGGCCTTCCGAATACTAGGGGCTTCGCCAAAATTTAAAATTGTAGACTTCTATGGCTAAGTGAGTGATAAAGCCTTATAGTCCGATTGACTGGTTCGTTGTCTTGAACACCTCCCTCAAGGACCCAAACTTGGGATAAAGAGTGTTCAGTTTATCCGAACACCCCGATTACTAGTTACATGGGGGCGTAAGCATGGACAACCCTCAGATTTCATAAACGGTCGCACAGAAGGTAATATTTTAAATTAACAAGCGTTGCATAACGCAAATGAACTCGTTTCACATGACATGATCACATGAGTACGTTCATTCAAATATTACATCTTTAGCACATTCCTCCGCCACAAGGCGGGAACCCTTCAGGACACTATCATAATACATTTCGGGGCGGTGATGCTCCTTGCCCTCTGGCGGCCCCTCCTTCACCAGCTTTACGGGCGTCGGCCCGCCCAGTGCACTGCTACCGGGCAAAAGCCCTGCCTGCACCCTCGATGCGTGACGGACGCTTTATGACTTCAAGCCGTGGGCAGGCATTCACAATCCGCCTCGCCAGACCGAAGTAGCTGTCAGGCATGGGATCGCCAGGCCACATCGGGACTATAAGACCCTTCATGGCCTGTTCGGCCGCCTTGTGGAGCTCGACTAGTTGCTTCAGCTGGTCGCTCAAGGGCATTGGGTGTTCGGTCCCAGTATACTGAGACCAGAACAACTTCTCCGTCGAGCTCCCTCCTCGGCCAGTAAAACTCTGCGGCATCCAAAACATGCGGGGAGGATCTGCGAACGCTCCTAGAGAGCTCGAACTCGCGTAAGTAAAAGGAAAGTTTCCTTCACATGCTTGCTTTGCATAATGAATGCCTTGCACGCCGCTATCTTCCTAACCGCCACAATCTCACTGGAAGGCCTCATGGGCTTCGCCTTGGCATTTAATGCGCTTTCGAGGGCCTTCATGGCTCGGACTCTCGCGTCTTAGAGTCAAGCTCCAAGGACTCGTGTTTTTTGGCGAGATCCTGGAGCTCTTGCTACACCTCGCCTACTCGGGCTTCTTGCTTTTCTCGCTCGATGCGCTCCTTGGCCGCTTTATCTTCGGCCTTGGATAGCGCCTTCTTCAGGGTCGCCACTTCGGTCATGGCCCCTGGCAAATTCATGATGATCCTATTATTTTACAACCAAATTTCTTTTTAATATATAGACAGGGTATAGCTTACCTTTGTTCTCTTGAGCTGCCTCTTGGTAAGGCCGGGCTCTTCCTTGGACCGCTCAAGGTCCTGCTTCGATCTGGCCGACCTCCAGCGATGCGTCTTGGGTAGCGGCCAATGATGAAGCCTGCATATGCACATAGACATATTCTGATTAGACTCTTGCGTCATTATTTGATCCTCTATTCAGCCTTTCTTCGCGAACGCCAAACAGAGCATCAGGGGCTACTGTCTATGCGCTAATACTTTCCTCTAAGTTGATTTCTTACACGAAAGCTTTGTTAGGAGGTAGCACAAGCTTCGATTAGTCCTCTTTTTGGCGGATCGAACCTTCTCGATCACCGCACTCATGATAGTGCGATTGCTCTTCATCGATGGAAGCGCCAAGCGCTTCCGACAAGTTGTCCGGTGCCTCTGGATGGGACAGAGGCCACTGCACGGGTAACTTGCCCTCTTAGCGAAGTCGCTGATAGAGTCCGGAACCACTGGAGGTTCCGGCGCAGTATTCGGCTGGAGGCCAAATTCGGAGCCCATGGGAGTCTTGCTCCCTTTGCGCCCAGGGTCCGGAATGTCGCCTCGAGGTGCCTCCAGGACCACCTGTCCTCGGCTCGGTGACCTTTGAGGAAACACCATGACGTTGTCCGTAGGGCGAGGGGTGGAGGTGGTCGGAAGTGAATCGCTATTCATATCCGACGGGTCCAAAGAACCATCCGACGAAGATACGTCGATACGGGCTCAGGACGGACTGCATAATCATGTTCGGCGTGATAAGAAGTAGTGCAATAAAACATACCATGAATTACTATGGTATCCGGATACTTACAACTTCGCCAGGGGCTTGTCCCTGGGCAGCCACTCGTCGTTGCTATAGGCGGCCGTCGTGGAGCAGTCCGGAAGGAGGGTCCTTCCCTTCTTGGACCCTTCGGCCACCCCGGTTGGGGCGGCCTTCCTTTTCTTGTCTCCCCCGGCTGGGGGGGGGGGGAGAACTTTCCTCTTCCTCCTCCTTGTTTTAGTGGGAGGAGTGCGCCTCGGAGTTTTTGGACGATGAGTCCGATATAACCTTGCGCCGGATACCCTTTCGGGTCCCCGTGGCCTCCTTCTTGGCCTTCTTCACCGGCACCTCGTAAGGCGCCAGAACCAGCATCTCCGTTAGGAGAGCATCTGCTGGATCCTCAGGCAGGGGGGCTGGGCAATCGATCTGCTCCGCTGTCTCTACCCAGTCCCGTTAATAGCATGGAAGCTTAGATTCCGCACATGATTAAACTGGGGAAAAAACGTCCTGTGAGATGTAAAAAACTTACCGGATTGGCATGGCGCTTTGCACTGAGTCCGCGGTCCTCGGTAAGGGGAGGAGGTACCTCTGCGCCCTTGAACAGCACCTTCGAGACGTCCTTGTGCGTCGTGTCGAAGAGCTCTCGCAGCGTCTGGTGCTCGGCCGGATCGAACTCCCACAAATTGAATGCCCGTCGTTGACACGGGAGGATCCGGCGAAAGAGCATGACCTGGACCACGTTGACAAGCTTGATTTTCTTGCTCATCATGTTTCGGATGCATTTCTGGAGTCCGGTCTCCACCGATGAACCCCAGGATAGGCCCTTCTCCTTCCAGGAGGTGAGCCGCGTGGGGATTCCGGATCGGAATTCAGGGGCCGCCACCCAGTTGGTGTCGAGCGGCTCGGTGATGTAGAACCACCCCGATTGCCACCCCTTTATGGTCTCCACATAGGAGCCTTCGAGCCAGGTAACATTAGGCATTTTGCCTACCATGGCGCCTCCGCACTCCGCTTGCTGGCCGACCACCACCTTCGGCTTAACGTTAAAGGTCTTCAGCCATGGGCCGAAGTGGGGCCTGATGCGGAGGAAGGCCTCGCACACGACGATAAACGCCGAGATGTTGAGGATGAAATTGGGGGCCAGATCGTGAAAATCTAGCCCGTAGTAGAACATGAGCCCGCGGACAAACGGGCGGAGGGAAATCGATCCGTGGACAAAGTGGGTAAGAAAACCACCCTCTCATGGGGTTCGGGCGTAGGGATGATCTACCCGCATCTGGCGGCGGTGTGCGATGTCATGACCGGATATCTGCCTCCCGTAGCTTTGTGATGTTCTCCTCCGTGACGGAGGAGACCATCCACTTGCCTCCCGCTCCGGACATGCTTGGAGTGGTTTGAGGAGAAAAACGCGAACTTGGGCGCTGGAGCTCGAGTGCGCAAGAATGGATAAGCAAGGAGGAAGAAGGCGTGGGTAAAAAGGGGGAATCCTTGTCCCTTTATAAGGGCGTAAGAGGCGATGCGCCTCCCCACTCACCTGGTAAAATCGCTTATTCCCCAAGCGCCATAATTGATGGCACGGTTGGGTTACCCACACCCGTATTGATGAGAATCTCATGATAAGGGGACACGATCTCTGCTTCGACAAGACGTGCCAAGGAGACCACCTCGCGATATGTGCAGTGGCTGGTTGAAGAAAAACGGTTCGAATAATAACCAAGCCGTGGTATGATGTCATGCTGCCAAGCGTGTCAGCAGATTGGATTTGTGGAAATATTATTCTCTCTACGGTGGTATGTGGAACTTGTTTTGCAGAGCCGGACACTATCCTGGTGTTCAAAATATTCTATGGAGTATTTAGAGGAAGAACCCGCCTTGCAATGCCGAAGACAAATCTGCGTGCCGGACTTATCGTCATTGAAGCCTGCTTCAGGGGCTACTGCGGGGGTCCTAGATTAGGGGGTCCTCGGACAGCCGGACTATATCCTTTGGCCGGACTATTGGACTATGAAGATACAAGATTAAAGACTTCGACCCGTGTCCAGATGGGCATCTCCTTGGTGTGGAAGGCAAGCTTGGCAATACGGATATGTAGATCTCCTCCCTTGTAACCGACTCTGTGTAACCCTAGCCCCCACTGGTGTCTATATAAACCGGAGGGTTTCGTCCGTTGGACAACAACAATCATACCATAGGCTAGCTTCTAGGGTTTAGCCTCTACGATCTCGTGGTAGATCAACTCTTGTAATACTCATATCATCAAGATCAATCAAACTCTTGTAATACTCATATCATCAAGATCAATCAAGCAGGAAGTAGGGTATTACCTCCATCGAGAGGGCCCGAACCTGGGTAAACATTGTGCCCCCCGCCTCCTGTTACCATCCGCCTTAGATGCACAGTTCGGGACCCCCTACCCGAGATCCGCCGTTTTTGACACCGACAGCCCCCCTTTCCTTCCCCTCTCTCTCCTCCTTCCCCCTTCTCCTACTCCTACTAGAAAAGGAGGAGTCCTACTCCCAGTGGGAGTAGGACTCCCCCCTTGGCGCGCCCTCCTCCTTGGTCGGCCGCCTCCCCCTAGCTCCTTTATATACGGGGGCAGGGGGCACCCTAGGACACACAAGTTGATCATTGATCTCTCCCAACCGTGTGCGGTGCCCCCCTCCACCATATTCCACCTCGGTCATATCCTAGCGGTGCTTAGGCGAAGCCCTGCGACGGTAGCTTCATCAACATCGTCACCACGCCGTCGTGCTGAAGTAACTCTCCCTCAAGCTCTACTAGATCGTGAGTTCGTGGGGACGCCACCGAAGCTGAACTGCGTCTTTGAGCGGAGGTGTCGTGCGTTAAATCTTGAGGATCGGTCGATCATGAAGACGTGCGACTACATCAACGCGTTGTCATAACGCTTCCGCTTAATGGTCTACGAGGGTACGTGGACGACACTCTCCCCTCTCGTTGCTATGCATCACCATGATCTTGGGTGTGCGTAGGAATTTTTTTGAAATTGCTACGTTCCCTAATAATATGTTAGTCCCAAAAAATCGTATCAAAAGTTGCCAAAAGTATATGAAAATTGTATAATATTGGCATGGAACAATCAAAAATTATAGATACGACGGAAATGTATCAGCATCCCCAAGCTTAATTCCTGCCCGTCCTCGAGTAAGTAAATGAATAAAAATGGTGTGGAATGCTACCTAGCCTAATCTTGATCATGTAATCTAATCATGGCATGAATATTAAGACACGAGTGATTCAAAGCAATAGTCTATCATTTGACATTAAGACAATAATACTTCAAGCATACTAATAAAGCAATCATTTCTTTTCAAAATAACATGGCCAAAGAAAGTTATCCCTACCAATCATATAGTCTGGCTATGCTCCATCTTCACCACACAAAATATTCAAATCATGCACAACCCCGATGACAAGCCAAGCAATTGTTTCATACTTTTGAAGTTCTCAAACCTCTTCAAGTTTCACGCAATACATGAGCGTGAGCCATGGATATAGCACTATAGGTGGAATAGAATATGATGGTGGAGGTTGTGTGGAGATGACAAAAAGGAGAAAGTCTCACATTGACGCGGCTAATCAATGGGCTATGGAGATGCCCATAAATTGATGTCAATGCGAGGAGTAGGGATTTCCATGCAACGGATGCACTAAGAGCTATAAGAGTATGAAAGCTCAAACTTAAAACTAAGTGGGTGTGCATCCAACTTGCTTGCTCATGAAGACCTCGGGCGTTTGAGGAAGCCCGTCATCGGAATATACAAGCCAAGTTCTATAATGAAAATTCCCACTAGTATATGAAAGTGATAACTCAAGAGACTCTCTATATGAAGAACATGGTGCTACTCTGAAGCACAAGTGTGGTAAAAGGATAGTAACATTGTCCCTTCTCTCTTTTCTCTCATTTTTTTTATTTTTTTTCTTTTTTTTCTTTTTTTAGATAGGCTTCTTTGGCCTCTTTTATTTTGATAACCTCACTTGGGACAATGTTCTAATAATCATGATCATCACACTTTTATTTAGGTACAACTCAATACTAGAACAAAGATATGACTGTATATGAATGCCTCCGGTGGTGTACCAGGATGTGCAATGATCTAGCGTAACAATGACATCAAAAAATGGACAAAGCCATGAAAACATCATGCTAGCTATCTTACGTTCATGCAAAGCAATATGACAATAAATGCTCAAGTCATGTATATGATGATGATGGAAGTTGCATGGCAATATATCTCAGAATGGCTATGGAAATGCCATGATAGGTAGGTATGGTGGCTGTTTTGAGGAAGATATAAGGAGGCTTATGTGTAACAGAGCGTATCATATCACGTTGTTTGGATGCACCGGCGAAGTTTGCACCATCTCTCGAGGTGAGAAAGGGCAATGCACGGTACCGAAGAGGCTAGCAATGATGGAAGGGTGAGAGTGCGTATAATCCATGGACTCAACATTAGTCATAAAGAACTCACATACTTACTGCAAAAATCTATTAGTCATCGAAACAAAGTACTATGCACATGCTCCTAGGGGGAAAGATTGGTAGGAAAAGACCATCGCTCGTCCCCGGCCGCCACTCATAAGGAAGACAATCAATAAATACCTCATGCTCCGACTTCATCACATAACGGTTCACCATATGTGCATGCTACGGGAATCAAAAACTTCAACACAAGTATTTCTACAATCCACAACTACCCACTAGCATGACTCTAATATCACCATCTTTATATCGCAAAACTATTGCAAGGAATCAAACATATCATATTAGGTGATCTACAAGTTTTATGTAGGATTTTATGACTAACCATGTGAATGACCAATTCATGTCAACTCTCTAAATAGATATAAGTGAAGCAAGAGAGTTTAGTTCTTTATACAAAAGATATGCCCACGCTCTAACAAATATAAGTGAAGCAAAAGAGCATTCTACAAATGGTGGTTTTCTATGTGAAGAGAAACAGGCAATCCAAACTTCAAATGATATAAGTGAAGCACATGAAGCATTCTATAAATCCGTACTCGAAGGATATAAGTGAAGTGCAATGAGCATTATATAAATCAACCAAGGACTATCTCATACCAGCATCGTGCATAAAAGAAAAGTGAAAACTAAATGCAAAAGACGCTCTAAGATTTGCACATATCACATGAACGAAACGAATCCGAAAACATAGCGATACCTGTTGAAGAAGGATGGGATGCCATCCGGGGCATCCCCAAGCTTAGACGCTTGAGTCTCCTTGAATATTTACTTGGGGTGCCTTGGGAATCCCCAAGCTTGAGTTCTTTCCTCTCCTTTTTCTCCTCACATCGGGACATCCTCGATCTTGGAACACTTCATCCACACAAAACTCAACAGAAAGCTCGGTAGATCCGTTAGTATAACAAAGCAAATCACTACTCTAAATACTGTTGCAAACCAATTCATATTTTGTTTTTGAATTATATCTACTGTAATATAACTTTTACTTGGCTTAATCCATTGATAGGAATCGATAGTTTCATCAAAACAAGCAAACTATGCATCAAAAACAGAATCTATCTTAAACAGGACAGTCTGTAGTAATCTGAACATTCACCATACTTATGGTACTGCAACAATTCTTCCAAAATTAGGAAAAATAAACAATTTGTATAGAAATAGAGTGCAAAAAGTTTCAGAACCGTTTGACATTCCATATAAAATGTAAAATCGCGCACTACAGCCAAAGTTTTTGTCCTGCACCGCACATACCAACAAGCATTGTAAACATCATAAAGGCAAACCTTGGCACATTATTTTTATAATACAATGGAATTGTACAAGGGGATAATTATTTGTTGAAAAGTTTCTATAATCAAGATTCACAAAATTTCCGTGAGCATGAACAAAGCTCAAGGAGCTCCCCCAGTTCAACAATGCTTGTCTCTCTCACTTTCACTTTCCTTTTTGAAAAACTTTTGGGTTCCCCACTTTATTTTTTTGTTTTTAAACTATATAAAAGCACTCAAAAGAAAAAAATGACTCTCTAAAACATCCGGGTTGTCTCCCTGGCAGCGCTTTCTTTAAAGCCATTAAGCTAGGCATATAGTGCTCAAGTAATGGATCCACCCGGATCCCAAGGTATATAAAAGCCAATTTTAATTAACAATGATTTGTAATTTAGTAGTGAGCACAAAGTAACATATATCATGCAACAACGAAGTCTAACTCTCTTTCTATGCATCGGCATGTCATAAAAGAAATATTCATGCACACATAGTAAAGGCCAATGCATAGTATAAACAGTTTCTTATAATTTTTTCGTGTTGGAAACATAGAGAGGTGGAGATATAGTTCCTCTCTCATAATAATTGAAAGTAGGAGCAGCCAGCACATGCATATTATATCTATCAAAATCATCATGTGTAATAGTAAAACGCAACCCATCAATATAATCCTTAATAAGGGAAAACTTCTCCGATATAGTGTAGTCGGGAGAATTCAAAAAGATAATAAGACTATCATGCGCGGGTGCAATAGCAACAATTTCATGTTTAACATAAGGAACTATAGCGAGTTCATCTCCATAAGCATAATTCATATTGGCATCTTGGCCACAAGCATAGCAATCATCATCAAAAAGGGATATTTCAAAGAATCAACGGGATCATAACAATCATCATAGCAATCATCCTTCGGTAAGCACGAAGGGAAATTAAACAATAAATGAGTTGAAGAGTTACTCTCATTAGAAGGTGGGCATAGGTAGCTAATCCGCTCTTCCTCCTTTTGTTCTTCGCTCTCCTCATCATCTTTTTCATCCAATGAGCTCACAGTTTCATCAATTTCTTCTTCCATAGACTCCTGCAAAATATTATTGTGTTCTTGGACAGCAGAGGAGTCCTCAATATATGGTTTAACATAGGCATTAGAGGCATAATTATCATAACAATATTTAAGTATGGCAAAAGTTTCTGATTTGTAAAGAGTAGCATCATACTTTCCAATCAAAGAAGCAATTTCATAAGCACCCTTAAAAGCAACAAATTCTTCAATTTGTTGAACATCATAGTAATTATAAACACCCTTAGCATATGAAGATCTGATTCCATTATCACTAAACTCACATTGGTAGGGAAGGTGTTTCTTAGGGTCTTCAGAACAACAAGAAAAATCATATATTTCACATAAATTCAAAGCATAGCATTGCGAACGATGAATTTGATCCAATAAAAGTTTCCCTTTTTGATAAGTGGTGTCGCACATAACAAGCATGCTCATCTAAATATTTTCCCTCAACTAAGCTAGTTGGGGTTTCAGCACGAGCACATAGGGATCGAAGATGATTCAAGTAAAAAGCTTCGGGAGTGTGATAGATTTTGAGTGGATCTTCAACCATTGGTTCAGTAGGTACCACTAATTTTTTGGTGTTTTGCGTTTCCTACCCATAACTAAAGATAGAAAACAACTTAGAACAGGAAATAAAAATTACTTAGTGATAAAGCAAACAAGCACACACGAGAATATTAACCCCACGCTAGAACTCCCCATAGAACGCGAGAAACAGGTCTTGATAACCCACAAGTATAGGGGATCAATTGTAGCCTCTTTCGATAACTAAGAGTGTCGAACCCAACGAGGAGCTAAAGGTAGAACAAATATTCTCTCAAGTTCTATCGACCACCGATACAACTCTACGCACGCTTAATGTTCACTTTACAAAAAACAAGTATAAAACTAGAAGTACTTTGTAGGTGTAACAGGATAGGTTTGCAAGAATATAAAGAGTACGTAAATAAAAACTAGGGGCTGTTTAGGTAAAGACACATTAAAGTTAATATACCGAGTGTGGAAAAGTGGTGGTAGGAGTTGCGAAATTGTCCCTAAGCAATTGACTACTTTACTAGACCGATAGCAAGTTTTATGTGGGAGAGGCCACTGCTAGCATGTCATCCCGGACTTGGAATTCTAAGCACTTATGATTGGAACTATTAGCAAGCATCCGCAACTACTAACGTTCATTAAGGTAAAACCCAACCATAGCATTAAGATATATTGGTCCCCCTTCAATCCGTATGCATCAATTTCTATGCTAGGTTGAAGCTTACATCCTTGTTGCCCTCAATACATAGTCCTATCATCATACAACTAGCCCTATGGTGTGATCACCTTGTGGCAGCGCTCATATGATGGGCACTAAAGGACAACAACATAACCACAAGCAAATTAAACCAATCATAGCAATTCACCAATTACCATAGGACAATGAAAATCTACTCAGATATCATAGGATGGCAACACATCATTGGATAATAATATGAAGCATAAAGCACCATGTTCAAGTAGAGGGTACAGCGGGTTGCGGGAGAGTGGACCGCTGTAGATAGATGGGGGAAGGTGATGGAGATGTTGGTGAAGATGATGGAGGTGTTGGTGTAGATTGTGGTGATGATGATGGCACCGGCGGCATTCCGGCGCCACCGGAAGAGAGGGGGAGAGGGCCCCCCTTCTTATTCTTCTTCCTTAACCTTATCCCTAGATGGGAAAAGGGTTTCCCCTCTGGTCCTTGGTCTCCATGGCATGGGAGGGACGAGAGCCCCTCCGAGATTGGATATGTCTCTCTGCCTCTCTCTGTTTCCGTGTTCTGGATTCTACCCTTTCATCGTTTCTTTTATAACCGGAGATCCGTAACTCCGATTGGATTGAAACCTTTGCCATGATTTTTTTTCCCGAAAATTAGCTTTCTTGCGGCAAAAGAATAGCAGCAACCGCCTTACGGGGTGCCCACGAGGGTCAGGGGCGCGCCCCCTGCCGCGTGGCCCCCTCGAGCACCGTCTCGCGTTGATTCTTCTTCCCAGATATCACAAATATTCCAAAAATATTCTCCGTTCATTTTTATCCCGTTTGGACTCCGTTTGATATGGGGTTTCTGCGAAACATAAAACATCACAAACAAGGCGGCACTAGGCAATTGGATCTATAGGTTAGTCCTAAAAATAGTATAAAAAGTTGCCAAAAGTATATGAAAGTTGTATAATATTGGCATGGAACAATCAAAAATTATATATACGACGGAGACGTATCACTAGCCCGTATATAGTCGAGTTCGTGATTTGTGCTTGCATCCCCGTGACTGCCTTTTTCTAAAGGATCCTTCTTGCACTTACTTCACACGCAATGCTTTGCCAGGTAGTTATAGATGTGATCATACAAATATTAGAACATGGTATGATTGATCGTAGGTGCTGGTTTCATTTGGTATTAGGAAGTAGATGAATTCAATGTTGCACACACCACACCACACCCCCCTCCCCCTCACACGCAATCGTTGACACCGCCTGTCCGTGGGAATGACACCTATGGGATCACAAGAATCCCTACTACGGTCGCGGGGCGCAGGGTCGTGAGAAGAGCGGATCAAACAGATAGCACACGGTTTCCTTATCCAGGTTCGGGCCCGAGGACGCGTAAAACCCTACTCCTGCTTTGGTGGTTTGTTTATCTGTGTTCTTGAACTAGCAATGGGCGTGAGGAGCTCAAAAAGCGAATCCTCCTCCCTGGTCGCCTTGGGCCTCCTTTTATAGGGAAAGGGGTTGCCCACAATTGGCACACAGAGGTGGAAAGAATGTCTGATGATCTGAGTTTATCCCTCGCATTACATGACAAGGCGCCTTTTAATGCGTCTTGCTTAGGTGTCCTTGTTTTATCGGGGCGGGAGAGCCTGTCTCGTCGTCGCCCGCTCCATTTTAAACCACGCGCATACGCCAGCGGTGCCTTGATGCGATGTAAGCGGCAGGCAAAAGGTGGCGCAGTGGTGGGTCTCCACGAAGATCCGCTTGCCGCCACACAGGAGCCTGCCCAACTGGTTGGGTCGGCAGCTGCATGCGAATGATGGTGGAGGTTTGATTGGCGTGGGTCTGATGGTGGCCCTACGGGTGTTCTTGGCATGGGCCTCGCCGTAGCCCCGGCAAAGGTCTTGCCGGGGCCCCCGCAAGGGTCTTGCCGTGGCGCTGTTGTCATCCCCGGCAAAGGCTCTTGCCGGGGCCTTGTGGTCCTCCTTGGCTGGGATCCCGCCAAGGGTCGCCATCTTCTATAGTGTGTATATGATCTTGAATGTCTTCACAAAGATCTGCATGCCACCACGGGATGTCTCCTCAATCCTTGCCCCATGGGGGCGGTGGACTCAAGGGTGATTCGCTCCAGAGGTGTGGGGCGAGCTGCCACGGCAAGGGTCTTGCCGGGTTTGCTAAACCGCCTCCCGGCAAGGATCTTGCCGGGGAGTCCGCAAATCCCCTTTGCTCTTTGTGGTCTTGGTCTTGGCGTTGTTACTGCTCCTTTCGAGCTTCGGCCTTACCTTGGCTCACCTCCCTTGCCTTGCTCGGTCTTGGTTGTGCTCATGTGCTCGGGCCCTTTCATGCAGTTATAGGGGTACAAAAGTGTACCCCTCTTTTTGTACACCGACAGAGCCCGGGCCTGGGCCTACGTAAGCGCAATCGCGTCGTTGGGCTAGGCCAAAAACGGTCTTGTGGGCAGGCTGGGTGGTTTTTACATGACAGTCTCTTCGCGGCCTCCTTCCCATGCCTCCCTGGCGTGGCTCGGGCGTGGGGAGGCATGCGTGACATGGGCGGCATGCGTGTGGGGCTGAGCTCTGTAGCATGCGCAATGTAAGTAGTAAAGGGGCGGTTCGCGCTTTCCCATAAGCGGAGGGAGGTGTGGAGGCGGCCCATTTACCGAAGCAGGGGCCGAGGCGTGGTCTTCAACGCGTCCACTCCCCACGATCACGGGGTGGGGAGAGGTCGCCTCACCTGTCGCCTTGGTCCCGCACGCCTGCCACGTGGTTCTCATGCGCTTGGGGTGGCGAACGGTGGAGGCGGGAAACCGGGCCGCCGCGGGCTGGTCCCAGTTCCCTGCGCCTTCCGCGTCTTGATTGGCTGAGCGGGGCGGCCGAGCCCCCAGCCCGTTCCTTTATAAAGAGCGGGAGGGGGGATGGCATCCCGCAGTCTTCCATCTCCTCCTTCCTTCAGCTTGCTCCCCCCTCCATCCGCCATGGAGAGAGTGAATCCTGGCCCTTCAGCGGTGGCGGCGAGGTGCCGCCGACAACGCGTCCTTCCTTCTCCTGCACTGCAGGTGGCAGCGGTCGCTTGAGGAAGGGGAGAAGCGAGGCTGGGTGAGGCCGAAGTGCTCGGGGAAGAGGAGGATAGAGGCGGCGCCGGTCTCGCCTCCGCCAAGATGGTTCCTCCCCATGGAGGGCCATGTTGGGGATGACCCTTGCGAGAGTTCTTACGTCCCGAGGCTCTGCGGCCGCCTCGCCCGTCGCCCGTCTCCTGACTCCATTCAGCGGGAGATGGAGCTGGATCCATGGGAGTCATTAAGCTGCACATGAGGGGCTGTGGGATCAGCCCAGTCTGTGAAGTTCGCGTCGACTTCCCAGCCCCTCACATGATGTATCTTCATCGCGGATGGAAGATGTTGGCTCATATCCACCACTTTCGGCCGGAGGGCTCACTCTCCATTTCAAGGCGATGGAGGGCGGCCTCCTCTCCGTCAAGGTCTTCGGGCTCTTGGGACCCGGGCAAGGTGCTGCGTGGAGAACTCTTACGATGTGAGGACCCCTCCTCGGGCGGGGAGTGGCGAGGAGGACAGCGGCATGACGGCCAGGGGATAGCAGCGGCGGGATGGCCAGGTCCGACTAGGTGTCGGGCGCCGCTCCGTGCAGCACCGACGACCCCATCATCCGTGTCGCCGTCTCCCTAAACTTCTCGGGGTCGTCTCCTTGGGCGGCTGGCGTTGGGAGGCTGCGGAAGAGGAAGAGGGCGGGCGGCAAGGCCGTCAAATTGGAATCTGTGAGCGCGGCGCCTTGACAGCGTCTTGACGTCCTGCCGCCTGTCTTGAGCTACCTTGGCGCCGCCATCACCATCAAGCCTTGGACGGCCTGAGAGATGTTCTCTTGGTGTCTCCTGCCACCAGTAGCTCGCATATGCTCCCCTTCTTACCTTTTCGCCTCCTTGACATGCCTCTTGTGGAGAGGGACAAGAAATGGGTTACGGGCACATTATCTCTTTTTAGCTTGTAAGCCTTTGGGCCTTGACCGAATTTAAAACTTGTAATCCCATCATTCATGTTTTCATTCCCCATGGGCTGTACACAGAGTGGAATGTTTTTAATGAAAAAGGGATGCTTGCTGGTCATTTGTTTGTGGGTAGAACCCACGACAAGGAGTAAATCCTTGATATCTCTAAGATAAACATTTCCTTGCCAACGAGCCTTGCCATCTTCCCACTTCTTCGGGCTCGACCTTTCTCACGCTTTTTGGCGGAGGCGGGGATGAGGTGGAGTTCAGCTCCTCGTTTCATCCTTTGCTGTCGCGACTCTGACCAAACTCCTGGCCCGTGAACGAGCCCTAGGGCCTAGAGTTTTAGGGGAGCACGGTAGCTTTTAGGAAAAAATGAGGTTTCACACACCTCAGTCCATAAGGGAATGCATGATAAGGGATGAAGAACTTATCTGAAGCTGTAGCCCCCGGCAACTCTGGTTTGCCGTGGGTGAATCTTTGCACTTGCAGCCCCCGGCAATACTGGCTTGCCGGGGTCTAGATGCCGGTCTGTCCCTCTTCTCTTTTTCGTCCTCAAGTGATCCGGCAAGGATATCTGTGAGTCCTACGAACCAAAGAAGACAAAACAAGCTGAAAGGGGACGACTTTTTCGACCTCTAAGCTAGGGGTTAGTCGCCGCTAAGCACTATCAACCCTAACCAAGGGCGAGACTCGACCTAGCATGCATGCTATAACTTAGGGCGCCGGCTTCATTTTATTTATGCTCGGGGTCTGCGCTTTGGCTTTGTACAAAGGGTTACATGCATCATCGGCAATGCTTGTACAAAGGTGGCTTGTCGGGAGGGGCGACAAGCCGCGCCTCCACGGGTAAAACTTGCGAAGATGCTCAATGTTCCGAAGTTACTCACCGGGCGGCATCTTGATCTCGAGGCGGACTTCTGGCGGGCCTGGTGACTTCGTATTACCCGATAAGGGCCTTCCCAATTTGGCGTCAACTTGTTGGAATTCTTGGCGATTGAGCGGCGAAGGACAAAGGTCGCCTTCCTCAAGGCTTGGGCATGAACCTTGCGGCTATGGTAGCGGCTCAAGGCTTGCTGGTAGCGTCTTTGCTCTCACAACCGCTCAAGACGATCTTCCTCAAGGAGCATTGCGTCATCTTGCCGCAGCTTTCTATTGCTCAAGCTCGTCATAGCGAGCACTCGAGGTGACCCAGTATATGAGTTCATTGGGGAGAATTGCTTCTGCCCCGTACACTAGGAGCAAAAGGTGTCCGCCGGTGGCTCGATTTGGCGTCGTCTGATCGACCAAAGAACCGCCGCAACTCATCAATCTAGCACCTTCCACTCTTGTGCAGCCTTTGTCAAAGGTCTTGGTCCTTAAGCCTCGCGATGCTTCAGCATTTGCCCTCTCGGCTTGACCATTGCTTGGCGGGTGAGCAACTGGCCGAAATGCAGGACTTTTCTTCACGAGGTCTTGGGTATATTGTATGAAGGTGCGGCTTGTGAACTGTGTGTCGTTGTCGGTGATAACCCTGTTGGGTACGCGTAAAGCGGCACACTAGTCCCTTAAAGAACTTGGCTGACTGAGATGTGACCTTCCTCATCGCCTTCACCTCCGGCCACTTTGTGAACTTGTCGATTGCAACGCATACAAGTACTCAAAGCCCCGACAGCAGGGGGAAAGGGCCCGATATGTCGAGCCCCTGCACCGAGAAGGGCGAGGAGAGAGGAATGGTTTGAAGGGCTTGAGCTGGCCTGATGAAGCTTCTTTGAATGGAACTGACCACGCTTCACACTGGTGACTAGTGTCGTCGCATCCTGGAGGCGGTGGGCGGAAGAAGCCTTGCACGGCAAGGGCCCTTGACCCAATGTGGGATCCACATATGCCTCCGTGTATCTCCGCCAACAGCTCAGTCCTTCCTCTCGAGGGATACACTTCAATTTCACACCGTTCGGCCTCTTTACATGCAGGGCGTCATCGATTTAACCGGTACATGGTAGAGTGACGGGCTACTTTTTCCGCTTCTTCACCGCACCTCGTGAAGTTCCCTGTTGGAGAATCGGACGGTATCTTGTGCCGCAACTGGAGCTTGGGGCTCGACGGCGAGGACTAAAGGCATTTCCTCCGCTATAGGAGCGGCGGTTGTCTCGACGGTAAGAGCTTGACGACCGGCGAGCTTACCTGGGTCGTCCGTGGCCATCGGTGTTAGATCCCCAAGAACATACTTTGCGAACGGCCCGGGAGCTCGGTGGGAAAGTACTTGCCAGGCCCTAATTTCCTCCTTTATTCTGCTCATTGATGGATCAGCGGATGGCTGAGTTAGGCTGAAGCACAAAGGTACCTAGTTCCACGAGGTAGCTTGAGGGCAGCGCGTTTTGACAGTAATCGGCAATATCGTTTCTCCGCTCGGGGAATGTGTTCAGCTCAAATACCGTCGAAACAGCTCTTCCAGCTTTCTCACTTCATCGACGTAGGCCTTCATCAACGGGCTCTGGTAATCCTTGTTGACTTGCTTGACGACAAGCTGCGAGTCTCCCACGGCGATGAGTTTCTTGATTCCGAGGTCCGGCCGATCCTAAGACCGCAAGCATCCTTCGCATTTTCTGCCAGTATTGTTTGTTGGCGCCTCCACGGGAAGTGCATCTGGATCACGTGCTTGAGGTGCTCTCCGGTGGTAGCGACAAGCGATCGCCAGCCCGCGCCTTGCAAGAGAGAAAGCTCCATCAAAGTACATGATCCAATCACAACTTGCCTCCTTGCCGGAGAAGCAGTCTCTTGGGCTTCTTAAATCGGCGTTGCGGTCCATTCTGCAATGAACTCCGCTAGGACTCGGCTCTGAATCGTCAAGTACTTTCAAACTTGAGGCCAAAGCTGGACAGCTCCGATTGCCCATTCCACAATTCTTCCCGTTGCATCCGAATTGTGCAATATCCGTTGCAGAGGGAGGCGAGTGACGACAGTGATCTCGTGTGCCTGGAAATAGTGACGCAGCTTCCTCGAGGCCATAAGAAGGCCGACGAGCAGTTTCTGCACGCCGGAGTACCTTGATCTAGCCCCCTGCAGGAGGGAACTAACAAAGTAGACCGGGTTCTGCATCATTTTCTTCTTCGACGACACTTCAACCTGGGTATGCGTCTACGCATTGGTGGTGTCGGCTCTGCTGCTGCCATTACCTGCGTTGCCAACCTCTCTGCGCCACTAGTGCGGCGCGGCCGACTGATCGTCCGTTGCCGCCGTATAGCAGCAGCGGCTCCTGTGGCCTAGGCGCAACTAGTATTGGCGCGGAGGAGAGTTACTTCTTCAAACCTTGCAATGCTGCTTCGGCTTCTGGCGTCCACTCCATCGTCCCGCCTTTTTCAGGATCTTGAAAAAGGGAAGGGCGCGCTCGGCAGACCTGGAAATGAACCTGCCCATGGCGGCGACGCAACCAGCAAGCCGACGCACATCCTTGATTCGCTTGGGTGCTTCAATCTGCTCTATAGCTTTGATTTTGTCCGGATTGGCCTCTATCCCACGCTGTGACACCAAGAACCCGAGAAGCTTGCGGGGCCAGGAGACGCCAAAGACGCACTTCTCGGGGTTCGACTTGAGATTGATCTTGCGCAGGTTTGCAAATGTTTCTTGCAAATCTGGTATGAGGTTGCCCCGTCCTTGGTTTTGACCACTATGTCATCCATATAGCTTCCATATTTCTATGGAGCTGGGGTTCAAAACCAATCTGGACCGCCCTTGCAAGCGTCGAACCAGACACTCTTCAACCCAAACGGCATCCGCATGAAACAATATGTACCGCATGGAGTGATGAATGTTGTTTTCGCTTCATCTTCTCTTGTCATGAAGATCTGGTGGTAGCCGGAGTAGGCGTCGAGGAATGACAGCAGATCACACCCAGCCGTGGAGTCAACAATCACATTCGATCTGTGCGCCAACGGGAAGGGGTCTTTAGGGCAAGCCTTATTGATATCTCGTGTAATCACTACCACGTCTCCACTTCCCATTTGCCTTGCGCTTTTCGACCGGATTGGCCAACCACGTTGGATGGAGCACTCCTCTTACCAAACCCGCTACTTCCAGGTTCCGGATCTCTTACATGATGAACTCTTGTCGTTTCAAAGCTTGCTTTCTGCCCTTCTCGCTTGACGGGCCGCATGAGGGCAGACAGCAAGGTGGTGCTCAATCACCTCCACAGGAACACCGGGATGTCGGAGCTTGCCATGCAAACACATTGACATTCGCCCGCAGGAAGGTGACGAAAGCGTCTTCCTATTTGTTGTCAAGGGTGGAGCTTATGGTCAAAGCTCCTCCGTGCGGCCCCTCTTGATGTAAACCTTCTTGGTTCCCGCTGTATGGCCCCGGGCTTCTTATTTCCCCGGTGGAGCTCTGTACGTCATCGGCATCGACGGTAGCGCTTACACTCAAGAGGTGCGCTTGCCGGAGTGGGTGTCCGAGGTCTCACCGGTCTTCTTCTTCTTCTTCCCCGGGGTCCCGGTAGCGGGGAGCAAGTGCCCTAGTGGCGGCATTTCTTTATGGCTTCGCTTCTTTGGTATAGTTGGTCAGCGCAAATCAGCGCATCTTTCTTATCGGAGGGGATGGTGATGATCGTCACAAGTCCTGGCATCTTCAGGGTGTTGTAGGCGTAATGTGACGCCGCCATGAACTTGGCCAGCGCTGGGCGGCCAAGGATCCCATTGTAGGTCAAGGGGATCTTGGAACCATCAAACACGATCCTCTCCGTCCTGTAGTTCAGGTCGCTTCCAAAAGTCATGGGCAGCGTGACCTTTCCCTTGGGTAGGCTTCTTCCGGGTTGACCCACAAGCGTGCCCGTCTCTTGAGGTCTCCATCAGGAATCTGCAGCTTCGATCACGGCAAAGTAGATCAAGTTTAGACCGCCCCGCCATCGACTAGCATCTTCGGTCACCTTGAGGTTGCGTATTGTTGGCGAAACCAACAATGGCAAGCACCCGACCGCAGAGTGCGAGGTGATCCTCGATGTCAAAATGATAGGTGTCTTGGACCACTTGACCTTTGGGCATCAAGCAGCGGCTCTGCCAGCTGTAATCTCTCGCGCCCACTATTTAAGCCGGTGGTGAGAAGTATGCAGCAAGCGCTGTGCCCGTCGGCCTTTATAGCCTCTGTAACTACGAAACTCTTGGTCGCCGGATTCGTCGTCCTCTTCGTGATCGTCGTCTTACGGCTTTTACATCACGCCCGGGCGATCCTCTCCGGTTGTTTATCCTTGCCGCGACGGCCCGCTTTGGCAAATCACGCTTCTTCTTGGACCCCTCGGCGTAAATGCAGGCCCTTCTCCTTGTCCCGCCTCTCATACTCAGCCCTACGCTTCAAAGACAGGAGCTCAACTTTGTCGGCGATCTTGGAGAGCATGGCCTTTGGTGCGATGGATCTTGCAGTATCGCTTGTCGGAGTTTCTGGCTTCTCGGCGGCCGCCAAGATAAAGCCGAGCGACACATCCGGCAACTTCCTTCAAAGGTCATCTGCCTTTGGTTTTCTTGGTGGAGCCGGCGTCATCAGATCCCTCGACGGCAAGCCACGGCTTTACCTTTGCACTTCATGTTCTTGGCGCCGCTTTTCTTCGCCGGGCGGCAATATCCTCATCTCGAGGAGTCGGTTTCCACGCCGCATCTTCGCCGGTACTTCCTTCCCTCTTCACTCGGGCACATCTGTCAACAAGAACATAGAGTTCTCGCTACATCTTTCACCTTGTTCATTGCCAGCTCTTGGCGCATCTTGCGATTACGCACATTCTGATGGAACGCTGACGATGATGGCGGCAGGTGAACATCCGGGATATTATCTTCAGATCCGGCTGAACCTCTCAGATATACTTGCGGAGACTCTCGCCTCCCTTACGGGAATAACGTGCAGGTCGCTTGCTTGGCCATGGGCTTGGTGGCCTCCAAAGAAGGCACCCACGAACTCATGGCACAAATCCGACCGAGGAGAAAATAGAGTCTACCGCAAGTGCATCAACCATGACATGGCGTTGGGTTTAAGAGCCAACTAAAAGTAAATCGCAAGCACCTTATAAATGGCGAACTCGGCAGCTTGCATCGCGATGGTGTAGATCTTGAGGAACTGGACAGTGTGGGTCTTGCCGCTGTACTTTTCGCCCACCTCGGGTTTGAAGGTGCGGTGAGTGGGCCACTGGAACTGCCGCAGCTCATGGGTAAAAGCCGGACGACCTTGAGTTCAACTCTCAATGAAAGCACCAATGTCGGTGTCAAAACCGGCGGATCTCGGGTAGGGGATCCCGAACTGTGCGTCTAGGCGGATGGTAACGAGGAGACAAGGGACACGATGTTTTTACCAGTTGTTCAGGCCCTCTCGATGGAGGTAAAACCCTACTCTGCTTGATTAATATTGATGATATGGGTAGTACAAGAGTAGATCTACCACGAGATCGAGAGAGGCTAAACCCTAGAAGCTAGCCTATGGTATGATTGTTGTTCATCCTCTGGACTAAAACCCTTCGGTTTATATAGGCACCGAATAGGGTTAGGGTTACACAGAGTCGGTTACATCGGTAGGAGATTTACATATCTGTATCGCCTGTTGGGTTCTACGGTAGGGTGCGTCGACTGCAAATTAAAAATTCCTACGCACAGAACATCCAGGAACATGCTACGGGAGATGGATCACGATTACCGTTACCACTAGGCAGCGGTGTCGTGCGGCGTGAAGAAGAGTTGGGGCAGCGCGTCTGCGTGGATCGTCTCCTCCTCGTTCGATCTCCTCGGCGGCCGGTCGTCCGATCCCACGTCACGAGTTCGCCGAAGCGGCGCAAGTGCACCGCCTCTAACGGTATCCGTGGCGTGCAAGGGAGGAGCGTCGTCTTGGCCGGACTGCTAGGTCCGATCACATAATCGGCCGAGTGGAGGTGGCTATTAGCAACACATGCAAAACCCTAGTCGCATGGCAAGGCGATCAAGCTGCTGAGTGTGCCGCACCTCCACTTTATAGTAAGGCGTCGTCGCGGGCTCAACACTTGGGCCTCGCCACGGACCCTAAAGCAAAGTCTATTCGGTCCGTTCCTAGTCGATTCGGATCACATCCGACCGGTGTCCTCTGAACTAACCTCATAGGTTCCTTCCCTTAAGCCTTGCGACCCTTAGGTTCAAGTCGGCTTGGTCACAGTTCGGATCACCTCCGACCTGTACGGTTGGTAGCGGCCTCTAGCAAAGGCGTGCCGACCACCAAGCGTAACGATGAAAGCTGGTTAAGCGAACACAGCCTGGCGTGTCACACTACATTCCCTTTGCGGCCACGATATATGTTGTCGGGCTCAAAGGCGAGGACTATCATCCTTGTGCTAACCCGACCTCTTTCTCGTTCCGATGATACCGAGCCACTATCCGGATTATCTCATAATCCTTGTCGCATGGCCATCTTGTTCTGGTCGGATTACACGAGGGGCCCAGAGTATATCTCTCTCGATCGGAGGGGCAAATCCCATCTTGCTTTCGACCATGTCTCGCAGCATGGGATTGGACAAACCGAAACCTACCTTTGTAACTACCCAGTCCACGGAGTATCGTTTGAGTCGGCCCAAAGCAAGTCTATCACCATCTCGAGTACATGCGTCGGCTCAGGTCTTAGGACATAGAACGTATGTTGTACTCGAGACTCACGGATGACATATCGGCTGTCTCATAGTTGGAGTCTGTCCGGACTGGGACCTTATCTGACTCGGATCCGACTATGTCGAATCCGACTGCACCTTTCCAAGTCCATATTATCCGGTTAGCATCCAATGCTCCATGGCTAGTGAGACCGAGCCATCGACTGCGTGTCATATGCTAGTCTAATCGGCTTTGCGGCGTCCACAGCCCTTTTCGACTAGGGACCTTTTAGGACAGTCATCATACAATGTATAGTCCCACAAACAAGTCACGTGCTGGCGATACACATCATTGATAATGTCCAAGGACTATCTTTATTCATAAACACATAGGAAATATCATCATACATGATTGCCTCTAGGGCATATCTCCAATGATCTCCCACTTGCACTAGAGTCAATCAAATAGACATCGAATGCCCATAGCTCTAACGTGCCCCTCATGCTTGGGTTGTGGGCGGCTTAGTCAGCGGATCTGCAACATTTGCATCCGTGTGAATCTTGCATAACTCTACATCAGCATTCTTACGATCTTTACGTGTCGGGGTGATATTTCCGGTCTATGTGTGCGACCTTGTGGTGATTCCTCGGCTCCTTGGCTTTTGCGATGGCACCAGAATTATCACAATAAAGGTCCAACGGTTTCACCGAGGCTGGGATAATACCAAGATCATCCGAGAAAATGCTGGATCCAAACACCTTCCTTTGCGACTTCACAAGCACTTAATGTATTTGGCTTACGTGGTAGAATCGGCCACCGTATCCTGCTTGGAACTCATCCGATTACCTTTGCTCCTCCGTTCGGGGCGTATATGAATCCGGACCGTGATCGACAATCATCTCGTCGCTTTGGAAACTAGCATCGGCGTAACCCCTTACGACGACTCTTCCTCACCTCCATAAACTAGGAACATCTCTTTAGTCCTTTTCGTGCTTCAAAATAGTCTTTACCGCTGCCCGATGACTCTCACCGGGTTGGCCACAGTATCTACTTGTTAGGCTTATTGCAAAAGCAACATCAGGCCTTGTACATATCATGGCATACATGATGGATCCGATTCTTTGAGGCATACGGAATCCTATTCATCCTGCTTCGCTCATCAGATGTCGAAGGACGCAGACACTCGCTTAGCCTTATACCATGTGAGAGCGGCAAGAACCCTGTCTTCGCCTCACTCATGGTGAACCGCTTCAACACTTTATCTATGTACGTGCTACGGCTTAAGCCGAGCAGCCTCCTCGATCTATCTCTATAGATCTTAATGCCTAAAATATAGATCGCCTCACCAAGGTCCTTCATCGAAAACTTGCCATTCAATGATCCCTTGACCGAGTTTAACATCTAACATTATTTCCAATCAGTAGTATGTCATCCACATACAAGATCAAAAACACTATCGAGCTCCCACTTAACTTCTTGTATAAACAAGAATCCTCTTAAGCTTTGATGAAACCGAGACCGTTAGCGACCTCATCAAAATGAATGTTCCAACTCCGAGATGCTTGCTTCAACCCATAAATGGATCTCTTGAGCTTGCATACCTTACTAGTGCTAGTCGGATCGACCAAAACCCTCGGGCTGTATCATATACACGTCCTCGGTTAAATTTCCGTGAAGGAAAGCCGTCTTGACATCCATCGCCATATCTCGTAATCTAAATATGTAGCTATAGCTAGTATGATCCTCACCATTTCAACGCCATCGCTACCGTGAGTAAGTCTCGTCGTAGTCAATTCCTTGAACTTGTCCATAACCTTTAGCGACAAGCCGAGATTTGTGGATCTGAACATTTCCATCCACATCGGTTTTCTTCTTAAAGACCCATTTGCAACCAATGGCGATTCGCCGGTGTGGCGGATCAACCAAGTCCTGCACTTGATTCTCATCCATGGACTTTAACTTTCGGATCTCTGGCCTCTAGCCATGCCTCGGAATCTGGGCTCACCATCGCTTCCGCGCATACGTGGCTACAGCTCGTCGCTTTCTAGCAACAATACATCGCGCACTCTGCGCAATCTTTCCGACCTCCGTGGTTCGGTGCCGCTTCCACTACGGGTTCCACTGACGAGACTACGATATGATCTCATCACCACCGAGCCGTCCCGAGTGGTCCCCGAATTTCTTCGAGTCGAACCGTCCTCCCAGCCTCCCGACCGTGAAACTCTTTCTCAAGGAAAACCCTGTTCGAGCAACAAACACTTTGTTCTCTTCCGGTTGTAGAAGCTATATCCCAAGGTTTCCCTCGGGTATCCACGAATATGCATTTATCCGACTTGGGTGTAAGCTTGTCCGACATAAGTCGCTTGACAAATGCTTCACAACCCCAAATCTTTAGAAAAGACAAAGCGGGACTCTTCCGGTCCACATCTCATCACGGTGTTTTGTCTCACGGATTTTGATGGTACCCTATTAAGTGTGAAAGCTGCAGTTTCTAGGCGTATCCCCAAAATGACAAGGGTAAATCCGATTTGCTCATCATAGACCGGACCATGTCCAACAAGGTCCCTATTCCTCCGATTCGACCGCCATTTCTACATGGCGTGCGGAGGTGTGAGCTGAGGTACTATACCTCGACTTTTCAGATGATCATCAATTCTGGCTCATGTACTCACCTCCACGATCGAGATCGCGAGAAGCTTTATAGTCTTGCCGAGCTGATTCTCAACCCTCGTTCTGAAACTCTTTGAACTTTTCAAAAGTTTACGACTTGTGCCTCATCAAATAGATATATCCATATCTACTCAAGTCGTCGGTAAAAGTCATGAAATCTTGATAGCCACCTCGGCGGTTGTGCTCATTGGACCACACACATCACTATGTATAAGTTCCAATAGCTCGGACGCCCTCTCGCAACTCTTTGCGAAAGGAGACTTAGTCATCTTGCCGAGCAAGCATGATTCACATGTCTCGAACGACCCGAAGTCGGACGAAGTTAGGAGCCCATCATCATGGAGCTTCTTCATGCGTTCGGAACTAATGTGTCCAAGCCGCAATGCCGAAGTATGTGGATTTATCTCATTTGGCTTATGCCTCTTGACATTCACGTTATAGACCGGTTCTGTTCTAGATTCAATATAAATAGCCCATCAACAATGGGTGCATAGCCATGGAACATACCATTCAAAAATATCGAACAACCATTGTCCTTTAAATTGAATTCATAACCTTGACTCATCAAACATGAGGCGAAATAATGTTCCACTAAGTGCAGGAATGTAATAACAATTATTCAATTCCATAATGAATCCGGAAGGAAGTCGAGCTGCATCGTCTTGAGCCTCCAACGCAGCAACTCTTGCTTTGTTGCCGACCACGATGTCAATCTCCCCTTGTGCCACACGCCTAGTTCTTACCAGCCCACGCATCGAGTTGCAAATATGAACAACCGATCCGGTATCAAATACCCAAGAGCTACTAGGTATGTCAAAGGTAAATGTCTATAACATATGAAACAAGTGTACCTTTGCACTTTGAAGAAGCATTTCCGGCCTTCTTGCCATGCTCGCCAAGCCACTTGCTACTGATTCCTCTTCCGGTGACCGGTTTCCTTGCGGTGATAGCAAGCGGTCTTGATGCAGTCCGGACTTCATTGTAGCAATGGCAGAGGTTACCGTCTCCGTGCCCTTTGCCTTAGCCTTTTCTTGGACCAACTCTTTTTGAACTTAGCGATTTACGCACCATCAACACTTGATGTGTGCCTTTCTTAATATCCTGCTCGCCACCTTGAGCATCCCATGCAATTCGATGAGCTTCTTATCCATGCCATGCATATGATAGTTCGAGATGAGCGTCCCATAGCTAAGCGGAAGAGAACCTGCAGAACAGCATCAGTAGCCAGCTCATCCAAGAGCGGAAGCCCAAAGCGATCCAAAGCTTGCACATATCCGATCATCTTGATCACATGTGGGCTCGATTGGATCACCTTCCTTCAACTTGCAATCCATCAAGGATCGCCAGACGTCAACCTTTCGGTCCCTAGCACGTATGCGAAACATGCTCTTGAGACTCTCGATCATATCGTAAGCCTCAACATTTTCGAAATCTTGTTACCGTCGGGCTCCATACAAGCTTGACATCGAACGACTGATCTCCATTGATTCATCAACGAGTTTACGGTAGGCATTTTTAGGCGTGGCACTAGCATTATCGTGAGTTCCTCACGGAAGTGGATCCTCTAGAACATGTTCCTTTTATCGTGCTTGAGAACAATTCTCAGATTTCTATACGGTGGTAAAGTTTGTTCCATTCAGTTTATCCTTTTCCGAATTGACTTCAATGCAAAGTTGGGTTGAGCAGGTGGTGCCATTGATCTACAAGAGAAAACATGCGATCACTAAGCAATGTGTTTATGTAGAGTAATTCTAGCCTAAGCAGAAATACTCCCACTTTGAAGTCAACATCCCTCCATAAACTCTCGGTGATTCAGGATCCGACTAGCGCATGTGACTAGTGAGCTTTAGCATCATCAAGCTAGCCAACATACCTATCCGTTAAGCAACTCCTTGCTAATCGTATCTCTATCGACTCACCGTCGGGAAGGTATCTCATACCCTGCCCCAACCTTCTTTGCCACAAGGCCCAAAACCATTTTGATAGCCTTGTCAAGTTAACTTTGATCGATTGCATGTCCGTGTCCGACACGAACCCTTGAGTTCAAGGACACCCAAGACATCCCCAATTTTATGAGCCCACTACTAGGCGTGCCACTTGGCGTGCGAAGGTGCAACATCGAGGATGGGAATTCACTTGATATTTATGAGGGATCTTTCTCCCATTCTAACATGCATAGAAACAAAGAAGCATAACAATCACAAATAACACATATTGTGAAATAGTATGGCTCCTTCATGGACGTTCTTCTAGGTCGGCTCCGACTCAGGTGACCATCTACTGAACTCCATCTTGTTTGTCACGCCGGACGCCAAACCGCCAACCTGATCTCTATTATCCAACTATTACAACTAGTAATGAATTTTACATAGAGTCACCAAGTCAACACGCAGGTCGTTATACAATATAATGACAACACTTTGGCTCCTGTAAGTGACAAACATGACACGCAGGCCACGTATAAATTACACACATGCATCACATACACATGAGCCATACTATTCACATCAAACACTGCAAAACAAAGTTATGCATAGAGAATCGCATTCGACCGGTTTGTGAGTCGGGTCTGAAATAACGGCGCTACGCACACGCAGCGATCCCGGCGTTTTTCAAATCCGCAGATCACATCTGAACTCCGATCACGCCAATTCTCCGATCCGACCGATCTTATCGATCATCGCGAATCCGATTCGGATTTACGTTTCAATCGTTAACCCCGATGGCGGATGACCGGCCGGTAGGGGTAGATCGTGTCACAACCTCATCGATCCCGATTTACAGAAAACATAGCCTCAACGATCCCCCATGTGCGATTGATCACATCAACCGCGTGCACATAGCCGATCTCTTCAAGGACAACGGATCTCATCTGCAGCCTCCACATATCTAATATGCATATGATCTGAATCCAAATCCTATAATGCAGGCTCACGATACCCTTTGTTGGGTTCTCTGATGAGGTCGTCGACTGCAAATTAAAAATTCCTACGCGAGAACATCCGAGGAACATACTACGGAGATGGATCACGATTCGTTACCACTAGAAGCCTTGATGCGCCGCAGGGCGGAAGAAGTTGGGGCAGCGGCGTGCGGATCGTCTCTCCTCGTTCGATCTCCCTCGGCGGCCGGTCGTCCGATCCCACGTGCGAAGTTCGGCGGGAATGACGCCGTGCACCGCCTCTAACGGTATCCGCCGTGCGGGAGGAGCGTCGTCGCGGATCGCTAGGTCCGATCCGCAATCGGCGGCGAGTGGAGGTGGCTATTCGCAACACATGCAAACCCTAGTCGCGGCGCCCGAAGCGATCAACTGCACGAGTGTGCCGCACCTCCACTTTATATAAGCGTCGTCATGGCTCAACACTTGGGCCTCGCCACGGACCCTAAAGCAAAGTCTATTCGGTCACGTTCCTAGTCCGATTCGGATCACATCCGACCCGGTGTCCTGGCCGACCTCATAGGTTCCTTCCCTTAGCGCGACCCCTTAGAGTTCAAGTCGGCTTGGTCACGGATTGGATCACCTCAGACCTGTCACGGTTGGTAGCGGCCTCTAGCAAGGCGTGCCGACCACCAAGCAGACGATGAAGCTGGTTA
Source organism: Aegilops bicornis (assembly GCA_021605145.1). Classification (NCBI taxonomy): domain Eukaryota; kingdom Viridiplantae; phylum Streptophyta; class Magnoliopsida; order Poales; family Poaceae; genus Aegilops; species Aegilops bicornis. The sequence continues at coordinate 1,580,386 of JAHIAL010000011.1, forward strand.
GGCGAACACAGCCTGGCGTGTCACACTTGTTCCCTTTGCCACACGATATATGTTGTCGGGCTCCAAGGCGGACCATCATCCTTGTGCTAACCCGACCTCTTTCTCGTTCGGTAATACAGAGCCACTATCCGGATTATCTCATAATCCTTGTCGCATGGCCATCTTGTTCTGGTCGGATCACCACGAGGGGCCCAGAGTATATCTCTCTGATCGGAGGGGCAAATCCATCTTGCTCGACCATGTCTCGCTGACATGGGATTGGACAAACCCGAAACCTACCTTTGTAACTACCCGGTCATGGAGTACCGTTTGGTCGGCCCAAAGCAAGTCTATCACCATCTCGGTACATGCGTCGACTCGGTCTTAGGACATAGAGCGTATGTTGTACTAGAGACTCACAGATGACATGTCATTGCGTCTCATAGTTGGGTGCAATCCGAGCTGGACCTTATCTCGACTTCCGGATCCGACTATGTCGAATCCGACCAGACTTTTCCAAGTCCATATTATCCGTTAGCATCCAATGCTCCATGGCTAGTGAGACCGGAGCCATCGGTAGTGTCATATGCTAGTCTAGTCGGCAACGCGTCCACACAGCCCTTTCGACTAGGGACCTTTAGGGCGATGCGTCATACAATGTATAGTCCCACAAACAAGTCAATGCATTTGGCGATACACATCATTGATAATGTCCAAGGACTATCTTTATTCATAAACACATAGGAAATATCATCATACATGATTGACTCTAGGGCATATCTCCAACATCTCCAAGCTTGCCTTCCACGCCAAGGAAAGTCCCATCCGGACACGGGACGAAGTCTTCAATCTTGTATCTTCATAGTCCAGGAGTCCGGCCAAAGATGATAGTTCGGCTATCCTGGACACCCCCTAGTCGGGACTCCCTCGATGAGGCCTCCAGGGCTCTCCGGTCTTGGGTGGCTCCTGACGAGCCCTGCTCGCTTTGTCACGATTGGTGGCGCGCTCGGCGCCGGCGCTTCGATAGTGGTTCGGCGTCTTCATGTTCTCGTTCGAAGAACTTGGCGCTGGTCACGATGGGCCCACGGGTGAGACGATGCTATGGAGATTTAAATGCGCCAGAATAACGTCGCGGGCAATTTGGCGTCCATGATGCAAAGGCGAGGGAGGCGAGTGCACGTGGTGGTCATGGCGCGCCGGCGCTCTTCACCCCTTTCACTTGGTCGTGGGACTCCGTCGAAGTGTCGACCAGAGGCTCCACCGGACCTGATTCGTCTTTGTTAGCCACCGCAACAAGGCTTCGGATAGCGGCTCTCCATTCGTCGAGTTTCCCGTAGTGGGAGGAAAATCGAGGAAGCAGCTAGCAGCGTCGCGGGGCTTCTGCTGGCGTTGGTGGCAGCGAAACCTGCCGCGGATCGCGACGCAGCCGACTTGACCATGTCGGAAGGAGCTCTATCATGACCAGCGATCGCATGCCACCTTCACCGGCGCCTCGGCGGCGGGCAGGTCTTCTAAATCCGGGAGTGGTGCTCGGGGCTCTTTCATGGCGGCCTTGGTCTCGCCGTGATTACGCCATTCGCCGTGCGCCGCTTGAGAGGAGAGTGCCGTCGGCGCCGGCGTGGGAGTCTTGGAAGCCCTCGCGTCGCCTTCGGGCGGTGGCAGCGATCTTGGAAGGCCCGCGCCACCACGGAGGGCACTGGCTCCATCTTTGGATTTGGCGGCGTGCGGCCCGTTACGAAGCGCCTGACGAACACCGCCTCCCAAACCCGGCTCTTTGGGGCCGGTGTTGGTGTTATGAAGCGGCGCCCGGGTCTTCTGCGACGGTCGCGCTGCTGCGCCGCGTCGGGCGGATGTCCGGCTTCCGACAGACCCAACCGCCACCGCCATCTTCTTCTTGGGCGCCATGGCGATGAAGAAGCGTCGAACTAACTGCTAGAGCCGATTCTCACTGGCTGCGCCCCCTACAGCAGCGCCAAAGATGTCGGTGGGAGCGACACCTATGGGATCACAAGAATCCCTACTACGGTTGCGAGGTGCGGGGTGCGTGGGAAGAAGCGGATCAAGCAGAGATAGCACCTGCAGTTTCTTTATCTAGGTTCGGACGCGAGGATGCATAAAACCCTACTCCTGCTTTGGTGGTTTGTTTATCTGTGTTCTTGGGAACTAGCAATGGGGCGTGAGGAGCTCCAAAGCGAATCCTCCTCACAGTAGCCTTGGGCCTCCTTTTTATAGGTAAAGGGGTTGCCACGGTGGCACACGAGGTGGAAAGAAATCTGATGATCTTGCGAGGTTATCCCTCGCATTACATGACAAAGCGCCTTTAATGCGTCTTGCTTAGGTGTCCTTGCTTTTATCGGGGAAGGGAGAGCCATGTCTCGTCGTCGCCCGCTCCCTTTCGATCGACACGCGCCCTAGCCAGCCGGTGCCTGGTGCCATGTAAGCGAGCGAGGCGGTGAGGTGGCGCGATGGTGGGTCTCCACGAGGATCCGCTTGCGCCCGATCACGAGTGCACTGCCCAACTGGTTGGGTCGGCAGCTGCATCACCGATAGCAGTGGTGGAGGAGGTTTGATTGGCGTGGGCCTGATGGTGGCCCTCACGGTGTGTCCTTGGCAAGGGCCTCACAGTAGCCCGGCAAGGGTCTTGCCGTGGCGCTTCTTGTCATCCCGGCAAGGCTCTTGCGGGGCCTTGTGGTCCTCCTTGGCTGGGATCCCGCCAAGGGTCGTCATCTTCTATAGTGTGTATCGATCTTGAATGTCTTCACAAAGATCTGCATGCCTGCAGGGATGTCTCCCGAATCCTTGCCCCATGGGGCGGTGGACTCAAGGGTGATTTGCTCCGTAGGTGTGGGGCGACTGCCACGGCAAAGGGTCTTGCCGGGTTTGCTAAAACCGCCTCCCGGCAAGGATCTTCTTGCCGGGAGTCCGCTTTCGTCCCCTTTGCTCTTTGTGGTCTTGGTCTTGGCGTCGTTACGCTCCTTTTGAGCTTGACCTTACCTTGGCTCACCTCCCTTGCCTTGCTTAGTGCGGTGGTGCCAGCGGCTCAAACTGCCGATGCCGCAGTTATAGGGGTACAAAAAGTGTACCCCTCTTTTTGTACACCGACAATAGTTCTCGGTGATGACCATAGTTTGAGGAGTTCATGTATTCACTATGTGCTAATGCTTTGTTCCGGTTCTCTTAAAAGGAGGCGTTAATATCCCTTAGTTTCCAATAGGACCCTTGCCACGGAGGGTAGGACAAAGATGTCATGCAAGTTCTTTCCATAAGCACGCATTATGACTATTTACTGAATACATGCCTTCATTACATTGATGAGCTGGAGCTAGTTACGTGTCACCCTATGTTATGGACTGTTACATGATGAACCGCATCAAGCATAATTATCCATCACTAATCCGGTGCCTACGAGTTTTTTCCATATCTTTGGTTTACGCTTATTTACTTTTCCTCATTGCCATCTTGTTACAATCACTACAAAAATACCAAAAACATCAATTTTCTTGTCTTTACTTTTTTTGTTACCGTTACCACCACTATCATATTACTTTGCTACTAAACACTTTGCTGCAGATACTAAGTTTCCAGGTGTGGTTGAATTGACAACTCAGCTGCTAATACTGGAGAATATTCTTTGGCTTCCCTTGTGTCGAATCAATAAATTTGGGTTGAATACTCTATCCTCGAAAACTGTTGGATCCCCTATACTTGTGGGTTATCAAGACCTTTTTCCGCACCGTTGCTTAGGGAGCATAGCTCTATTCTTTGAGTCACTTGGGATTTATATCTGCTGGACACTATGAAGAACTTGAAAGACGCTAAGACAACAATTTATCCCTCAACTATGAGGGGAGGTAAGGAAGCGCCATCTAGCTCGCACTTGATTCACCTTCTCGTTATGAGTGAGCTAGCTAATACGACACCTAAACCTCGCTTCGCTTATTCATTCCGATATGTCGTCATGTTATTGATGATGCCACTTCGCTATGCATGATACTTATGATGAAACTACTTCTATGCTTGATACTCTTTGCCTTGGTGAATTTCTAGATGAACAAATTTCTAGGTCTAGAGAAAGAGAAAATATTGAAACTGAATACAATGATGAAAGTGATGATGAAAATATGCCTGCTATTCCTGAGGGTTATCTTTTTGATGCTGAATCTTCTGCAACTACTTTTGCTTGTAATGATAGATATGAACTTAAGAGGCTGCTAGTTAAATGGAGTAAAGAATCTCTTAGAGATAGGATGAGACCTGACCCTACTTTTGCTACTTCACCTATCTGTGTTCCTGATAAGGATTATTATGAATTCTCCGTTGATCCTGATATAATTACTTTGGTTGAATCTAATCCTTTATATGGCTATGAATCTAAAACTGTTGTGGCACATCTTACTAAGTTAAATGATATAGCTGCCATGTTTACTAATGATGAGAGATCGCGCTACTTTTATATACTCAAAATATTTCCGTTCTCATTAAAGGGTGATGCTAAGATATGGTTTAATTCTCTTGATCCTGGTTGTGTCGTAGTCCCCTATGATATGATTTATTATTTCTCTGCTAAATATTTCCCCGCTCATAAGAAACAAGCTGCTTTGAGGGATATATATAACTTCGCAGCAAATTAAAGTAGAGAGTCTCCCTACAAGCTTGGGGGAGGCTTCTCAAGTTACTTAATGCTTTGCACGATCATCCTCTTAAGAAAAATGAAATACTTGATATCTTTTATAATGGACTAACCGATGCCTCCAGAGATTACCTGGATAGTTGTGCTGGTTCTCTTTTCAAGGAAAGAACACCAGATGAAGCTGAAATTCTATTGAACAATATGTTGACAAATGAAAATAATTGAGCACCTCCTGGGCCAGCTCCAGAGCCAATTACTGAGCCTATCCCTAAACCAACTCCGAAGAAGAGAGGTGTTCTATTTCTCAGCCCCGAAGATATGCAAGAGGCAAAGAAATGAATGAAAGAAAAAGGTATTAAAGTCTGAAGATGTTAAGAATTTACCTCCTATTGAAGAAATACATGGTCTTAATTTTACACTTTGTTGAAGAAGTGTATGATCTCAATCCTTTATTCATCGAAGAACTCCCCGATTCCGATATCCCGGCACGGGTAGTAAAGGTAAATTCTCTCTATAGATATGATAAAGCTGAAGTCCCTCCTACTAAAATTGCTAGTCGCTGCTTGGATGAATTTGATAACTTTATGTTTAAGCAAGATGACTTTAATGCTTATTTTGGTAGACAATTTAAAATGTAATACCTTCATGATTAAACGCTTGAGTGATTATATGGCTAATATTAGAGGTGAACTTAAACTTGTTAGCAAACATGCTTCTATGGTTACCACTCAAGTAGAACAAGTACTTAAAGCTCGGAAAGAAGTGCTTGATGAAATGAATAGTAAGAAAAATGATTGTGTCAAGTTAGAGTGGCTAATAGAACTGGTAGAATGACTCAGAACCTTTGTATCCTAAAGGCCACCCTAAGAGAATCGAGCAAGATTCTTAGAGAAATAATGTTGATATGCCTAGTTCTTCTAAAAGGAAGAAAAAGAAAAATGATAGAACTGTGCAAACTTCTAGTGAACCTGCTGTGAATCACCGATAATCCAAATGATATCTCTATGCTCGATCTTTGAAACACAATCACGGTAATGAACATGAACCCAAAGTGAAAATGTTAATGATAATGTTCATGATGATGCTCAACCTAGTAATGATAATGATGTAGAAGTTGAACCTGCCATTGATCTTGATAACCCACAATCAAAGAATCAATGTTATGATAAAAGAGACTTGCTTGCATAGGAAACATGGTAAAGAAAGGGAACCATGGGTTCGTAAACCCATGCCTTTTCCTCCCGAAACCATCCAAGAAAAAGGATGATGAGGATTTTGAGCGCTTTGCTGAAATGATTAGACCCATCTTTTATGTATATGCGATTGGATCGATATACCGAAATGAATTCTTATGCTAAATATATGAAAGATATTGTTACAAACAAAGAAAGATACCTAAGCTGAAATTTCCACCATGCTTGCTAATTATACTTTTAAGGGTGGAATACCAAAAGAAACTTGGAGATCCAGGAGTACCTACTATACCATGCTCCATTAAGAGAAATTATGTTAAAACTTTATGTGATCTTGGAGCCGGTGTTAGTGTTATGCCTCTCTCTTTATATCGTAGACTTGACTTGAATAAGTTGACACCTCATTGAAATATCTTTTGCAAATAGCTGATAAATCAACTGCTATACCTGCCGGTATTTGTGAGGACGTACTGTTGTGGTTGCAAACGTTACTATTTTAACGGACTTTGTTATTCTTGATATTCCCGGGGACTCCATAGTTTGTCTATTATTCTTGGAAGACCTTTCCTTAATACTCATAGGGCTGTTATTGATTGCAACAAGGGCAATGTCACTTTTCATGTTAATGGTAATGAGCATACGGTACACTTTCCGAGGAAACAACCTCAAGTTCACAAGATCAACTCTATTGGAAAAATTCCATCGATTATATTTGGAGGTTTTGAATTTCCTCTCCCCTACCGCTAAGAAAAAGTATGATATTCTTATTGTTGGGGATTTTCATATCCCCATTGAGGTAACTTAGTGTTATTTGAAATTTCTCCGGTTCCGTGTTATTTGTAATGAGTTTGTTAACAAGACTTGATCAACCTTGTTAGTGGGTTCATTTCGATGATCATGAGATGGATGAAACTAGAAGCACGACCTTCTGTACCCTCTTTATATTTTTTATTACTTAGTAGAAATAAAGTAAAAATAGTATTTTTTTACATACATCTGCTTCTGATTTATCCGTGCAATATAAAATATCCCGAAAATAAAAGTCCTCAGAATGACATGCCAATTTAATATGATTTTTTCGGGATTATTTGAGGATTCTTAGTGCAAAAATTACCACGGGGGGAGCTGCCACCTGGCCACGAGGGTGGAGGGTGCGCCCTACCCCCCTGGGTGCCCCCCCTGCCTCATGGGCCCACGGTGGCCCTCCTCCACTTATCCCTGCACCCATCTTCTTCCTTTGCCTCACACAAACCCGAAAAACTAACTCAAGCTTGTGTTCCAGCCCCTTTTGCTGTGATTTTCGATCTCCTTGCTCAAAGCACCTCTCGCAAAACTGCTTGGGGAGATTGTTCCTTGGTATGTGACTCCTCCATTGGTCCAATTAGTTTTGTTCTAGTGCTTTATTAATTGCAAATTTGTGCCAGATAGGTGACCATGTTCTTGAGCTTGCATGTCAAATTTATATGGTTCCAAGTAGTTCTAATGCTTGATATATACTCTAGGCACTTGTATGAGTAGTTGCTATCAGTTTTATTGGAGTTGGTTCACTTTTGTTTGAAGTTACTAAATTTTTTAGATTATTTCAGAAATAATGAAGAGACTTTTGAGGGGCTCTACGAAATGCGAGCTCGAGGAAAAACAAAAGGAAGAAGAGCAGAAGCCCAAATTTAATTTGCCTCGCATCATGGAGGTCCCGCCGTGTGAATGGCCTTCCGATGACTTCTTGAGGAGAGCGGGATTTATGAGGATTTCTATCTATTAATTGAGAACGCCGCCTCACCGACTTCCTCCGCCACCAACGTCATCAAGATATCTCTTACTCACAAATACTTTTGTGCGTAACTTCTACTTTTTCCCTAAGAAATCACCCGCAATGAGAGTTCCATTTATATGACGTTGTTAAGGAGATGACATTAGCTGAATTTTTATGCGAGGTTTGCAAAATACCTTTTGAGGGCACCTTAGATGAACCACACCGTAATGAAGTGGAAGCTTTTATTAACACTATCACTGTGGGAGAAACCATGAAGGTTTCGATGCAAGAATTACTAGCATACATTTCCCCTGCTCACTGCGCTACTTTGCCTTATTTGCTAGTCGTTGCTTGATTGGTCGGCGAACTGTGGAAACCTTAGCATTCCTGATATTATCATTTTGTTCCATGGTTTATACCGCAATAACTCTGTTAGTATGGGTGGAATTGTTTGCTAGATGGTTAAGTCTCGAACTGCATGCTAAGGGCCCCATCTTTGGAGGCATTTATGCTTCACGCCTAACTGAATATTTTGAAATACCTATTAGGCATGAGGAGAAAGAAGAAACATCATTGCCCCGTGCTTATTTAGACTATAAGAGTATGCCAGCGCATGATTTTCTTGTTAAGAGTCATGAAGGGGAGCTCAAATATAAATTGTACTTTGATAAACATCACCCTGAGACTATTACTTTGCCTGCTTCCTCTTTGTTTAACTTGTCTATGGTCCTTACATTGTTCCGTATGGCTGTTCAAGCCTATCGAACTCAAGCACCAGCCCCTAACCGGAGCCACAAGATGAGCCCCCACGACTATCTGCTTATTCTTGGGATCCAGAGAGGTTGCTAGCCGATGGCGATCGAGTCCTCTTCATCACATTATGATCCCAACTATTCTTCATCGCAGCATGCGACCACAACTACAACTATGGGTATCCGCCAGCTATCCTGACAATAGACCAACTTAGGCCAAAAGCCTAAGCTTGGGGGAATCACAGTATTTATCTCACCGACATTACATTCATGTTCACACACTCATTGCTAGATGTGCGTGCTCATACTCTTTCAACGTAATATCCATGCTAGTTTATTTTCCTTTTTCCTGCTTTCTTCTTGTGTGTTTAATAAACCTTAGAAAAAATCAAAAAAAATTAGTAGTAGTTTATTTTTCCTGCTGTAGTAGTAATAATTAAAAAGAAAACCCAAAAATATTTCCCATTCTTCTTTTGCTTGTTGGGAGCTTTCCCGTGTAAATAGTTTTATTTCCTTTCTTTTCTTTGGGGCTCAGTAGGAGAAGACCATGATTAAATTGTTGAGATGGCTCTTATATGCATCATTGTTGATTTAACCAAGAGCCCATATTGCCTTGTCTTCTCCTCGCTTATTGAATGCTCTTCATGATTCGGCTTAGTCCAATGCACGTGCCCTCTTATTATTATTCACAACCGTTAGGTCGCGGCAAGTGAAAGGCAATTATGATGACATATATGATGGACTGACTAAGATGGGAAAAGCTGGTATGAACTGACCTCTTTTGTTTTTTGTAAATATGATGAGTCCATCGCTCTTGATTCATTTTATTATGAATAAACATGTTTGCAATGACAATTAGAGATCATAGTTGCTTGTGCCATGCTTGATTAGCTATGAGTTATAATGGTTTACCTTGCGTACAACATGCTATTGAGATGATTATGATGTGGTATGATAGGGTGGTATCCTCCTTTGAATGATTTAAGTGACTTGACTTGGCACATGTTCACGCATGTAGTTGAAACAAATCCACATAGCCTTCACGATATTTATGTTCATGGTGGATTATATCCTACTCATGCTTGTATTCAATGTTTATTAATTTTAATGCATGTTCATGACTGTTGTCGCTCTCTAGTTGGTCGCTTCCAGTCTTTTGCTAGCCTTCACTTGTACTAAGCGGGAATACTGCTTGTGCATCCAATCGCTTAAACCCCAACGTTATTCCATATGAGTCCACTATACCTTCCTATATGAGGTATCTACCTGCTGTTCCAACTAAATTTGTATGTGCCAAACTCTAAACCTTCAAATAATCATTCTGTTTTGCATGCTTGAATAGCTCATATATCAACTAGTGATGCCCTTATCTTCCGTGTTAGGCGGGTTATTCTCAAGAGGTGGACTCCGCTCCTCACTCACGAGAAAATGGCTGGTCACCGGGATGGCCAGTCCATGCTTTATGCAAACTAAATCAAAATAATTGTAAACAAAACTCCCCACAGGACCCGTTGAATGTTGGAGGCACTTGTTGTTTCGAAGCGAGCCATGGATTGATGCTTGTGGAGGAGGGGAGTATAAACTTTACCATTCTGTTTGGAAACCACCTATAATTTGTTTAGCATGGAAGATATCGTCATCTCTTAGTTGTTATGTTAACAATGAAAGTATGCCGCTCAAAATATAAATTATCTCTATTTCAAAATCGAGCTCTGGCACCTCTACAAATCCTCGCTTCCCTCGCGAAGGGCCTATCTATTTACTTTCTTTACATTGAGTCATCACCCTCTTATTAAAAAGCACTAATTTGGAGAGCACAACTGTCATTTGCATTCATTACTGCATTAATTTATATCGGGTATGACTATGATTGGATCTCTTTTACCATGAATTACAATGTCTAGTCAGTCCTTGATCTTTGAAGGTGCTCGTTCTGCATTTATGTTTTGCGGTCTCAGAAAGGGCTACGAGATACCATCTTGTTATATCATATTATGATTGTTTTGAGAAAGTGTTGTCATCTGAGATTTATTATTATGGCTTGCTAGCTGATTATGTTATTGATATGGGTAAACATGAGACCTGAGAATTATTGCAAATGTGGTTAGTTATGATATTGGCTGAAAACCTGAATGCTGGCTTGACATAGGTACAACAACAAGAGAAAATAGAGTTTGTAAAAGTTTTTCTTTTTCTCTTTCAGTTTGTCAACTGAATTGCTTGAGGACAAGCAAGGGTTTAAGCTTGGGGGAGTTGATACGTCTCCGTCGTATCTACTTTTCCAAAAACTTTTGCCCATGTTTTTGAGTATAACTTGTATGATTTGAATGGAACTAACCCGGATCGACGTTGTTTTCGTGAGAATTGCCATAATGTTGTTTTATGTGCGAGAAAACAAAAGTTCTCGGAATGACCAGAAACTCCAAGGGATGCCTTATAAAAAATAATAAAAATCCTCGCTAAAGATGAAGACCAGGGCCCACACCCTGTCCCACGAGGGTGGGGGCGCCCCCTCGGCGCGCCCCCTACCTCATGGGCCCCCTGAGACCCTCGACGCCAACTCCAACTCCATATATTGGCTTTCGGGAGAAAAAAAATCGGAGAGAAAGTTTCATCGCTTTACAATATGGAGCCGCCAAGCCCTAATCTCTCTCGGAGGACTGATCTGAGTCCGTTCGAGGGCTCCGAGAGAGGATTCATCGCCGTCGTCATCATCAACCATCCTCCATCACCAATTTCATGATGCTCACCGCCATGCGTGAGTAATTCCATCGTGAAGCTTGCTGGATGGTGATGGGTTGGATGAGATTTATCATGTAATCAAGTTAGTTTTGTTAGGGTTTGATCCCTAGTATCCACTATGTTCTGAGATTGATGGTCCTATGACTTTGCTATGCTTAATGCTTGTCACTAGGGCCCGAGTGCCCTGATTTCAGATCTGAACCTATTATGTTTTCATGAATATATGTGTGTTCTTTGATCCTATCTTGCAAGTCTATAGTCACCTATTATGTGTTATGATCCGACAACCCCAAAGTGACAATAATCGGATACTTCTCGGTGATGACCATAGTTTGAGGAGTTCATGTATTCACTATGTGCTAATGCTTTGTTCCGGTTCTCTATTAAAAGGAGGCCTTAATATCCCTTAGTTTTAATAGGACCCCGCTGCCACGAGAGGGTAGGACAAAAGATGTCATGCAAGTTCTTCTCCATAAGCACGTATGACTATTTACTGAATACATGCCTACATTACATTGATGAACTGGAGCTAGTTCTCAGGTCACCCTATGTTATGACTGTTACATGATGAACCGATCGCATAATTATCCATCACAATCCGGTGCCTCACGAAGTTTTCCATATAATGGTTTACACTTATTTACTTTTCGTCAAGCTCTTGTTATAATCACTACAAAATACCAAAAAACATTACTTTTGCTCTCTTTACTTTTGTTACCGTTACCACCACTATCATATTACTTTGCTACTAAACACTTGTCTTTGTAGATACTAAGTTTCCGTGTGTGGTTGAATTGACAACTCAGCTGCTAATACTTGAGAATATTCTTTGGCTCCCCTTGTGTCGAATCAATAAATTTGGGTTGAATACTCTATCCTCGAAAACTGCTAGATCCCCTATACTTGTGGGTTATCACAATGCCGAACAAGACTGCGTGCGGACTCATCGTCATTGAAGCCTGGTTCGAGGCTCTTGAGGGAGTCCCGATTAGGGGTATCCGGACAGCCAGACTGTGTACTACGTCCGGACTATTGAAGCGTGAAGATACAACACTCAAGACTTCGGCCCGTGTCCGGATGAGACTTTCCTTGGCGTGGAAGGCAAGCTTTGCGATCCGGATATTATATTTCCTTCCTTGTAACCGACTCCATGTAAACCCTAGCCCTCTCCGGTGTCTATATAAACCGGAGAGGTTGGTCCTTAGAAGGCCGATCACAATTACAATCATACCATCATAGGCTAGCTTCTAGGGTTTAGCCTCTCCAATCTCGTGGTAGATCTACTCTGGTACTACCCATATCATCAATATTAATCAAGCAGGAAGTAGGGTTTTACCTCCATTGAGAGGGCCCGAACCTGGGTAAACATCTGTGTCCCTTGCTTCCTGTTACCATCAGCCTTGACGCACAGATCGGGACCCCCTACCCGAGATCCGCCGGTTTTGACACCGACAGCAGTACTATTTGATTTGACAGCGGGCGGTGCAGTTCCCGATACGGCTTTAATGCAGACGAGGGAGGGGTAGCGGTTTCTTTCAAATTTGTGCAGAAGTACTACTATTCTACTACTTTGGATCCGTCGCAATGCACGGGCACATTGCCAATAAAAGGAAAAGGCATGCCGCGTTCGCGTCGCACCCCACACGCCCGGGAATCGGGAGTACTCCATGGCCTGTCCGGCACGCCACATAGCTAGGGAAGGCGTGTTGCCTAGCATTTTCACTTTCATGTGGGTCCGCCATTGAGAAAACCGACTATTGGCAAACTGCACCCTCGCCATCACGCCGGTTGGAAAAAATGTAAATCGAGGGAAGATCTAGATGTAGCACGAAAGCCACGAAATTTGGTGTCTGATGGGGCTCGTTGATAGAGTGTTATTTATTCATAACTAGCAAGATGCCCATGCATTGCACGGAAAATCAAGATGCATTTGTATGAGTAGTTTATGTTGTGGGAGAAAGGGATGAACAAGAGAAGGCCTTATATTTGCAAATGTGGAGAGGGGTGTGGGTATCTTTTTTCAAAATTGCCATAGTTTCCTTCCTATCAATCCGGGATATAAATCGGACGGCCTATATTAAAACGATGGTAGGCACACCATCATCACCAACTCTGTTTTTCATAAGAGTAGAGACACGTAGACGGGATGCACATAGAGGAATTTTTGTTATCGCACGTTGTTACGTACTACTAGTACCTACTCCTCCTTCTCGTTCACTACTAGTACTCCCTCCGTCCTGGCTTATTGGTCCCCTTTGTACTCAATCCATGAGCTCGTTTTCCTCAAGAAATTGTCTTTACCAATGTATTAATATCGGGAATGCATGCGTGAACAACGAATCATTAAACCTTGCATGCAACGTTTTGACAAAGCATTGACTTACGAACATGTGAATGTGAGGGACTACAACCTCGTGCATGCATGCAACAGTCACACATATACATGGACGCAAAAACGCGCGTGACGCCCTAATGCATGCATGTCCGAGCACACGACGGAACACACACGGTCACGGTCAAGTGCTCAACCTACACGTGCATGCACACACATACTCAGCCGGGGTGTGCTAGTGACCATATAAACACCGGAAAATGTATATGTTGACTGCAATGAGCGTATTATGAAGTCCACTGACTGTATTTTTACAAATATACAGATATAGGGAGTAGAGATTTGATTACCAAATCTCATGTGTGCAATGCACGTGTACCATACTAGTTGGTTACCAAATCTCATCCGGGTTTGGCATGAGCTCGTACAGCGAGAGCACCACAAGGCCTGCCGAAGGAGTTACATTTCCCTCTTGGGGCCCACGGGAGCGAGCTTCAGTGGCTGAGTACACCGGCCTATGAGTCAATGACATGTGGACCTTAAATGCGGCTGGCCGACATGTAATTCTCATGGTGGTGGTGTGGTTCGCGACTTACTCCTTCGAGATGAACCGGACGGTGGTGGCGTGGCCGTGGCGAGGGTGCCACAACTGGGCGCCGAGGCGTTACGAGGCGTAGATGGCCACACCCATGGGTACTACACCGTAGTACGAAGTACTCCAAATGAGGATTGATGCCCGACGAAATGTGTCACAGCCGCCGGATGAAAAATTGATGGTGCGGGAGTACGGATCGAGCAGCAAACCGCGGCCCAATCGGGTGTGGCTGTGGTAGAAAGTCGATGGTTGCCGCAGTTCAGCTGGCCCGCATGTCATGCACACAAAGGAAGAGGAGCGGTGGGGCCAAAAGGGATGAGGCGCACGTCGGCGGACGTCGTGCCGTGGGTTGGAGTGGCGTCGTGGAATCGCGTGTGGGTGTGGAAGTGGTAGAAACAAGAAACGTGATGGTCACCGTGGTTCAACTTCCGTGGACAAGCTGTCATGTCTGCTGACACATGCATTGCATACCGCTCACTGCAAGGAGCAGTAGTAGAGAAAACTTGTTCCAAAGATACCATTTTTCTGATAAAATTCTCGAGATATCATTAGTTTTTACACATGGGATTACTCCTGCAAGGGTCAATCAAGACAGGTGTTTTGTAAAAAAATGCATCTTGATGTTACCTGCAATGCACGGGCATCTTGCTAGTTATAGAAGAAGCCCACACGGGCATCTTGCCGCAGGGTGTGCCACCGACCCAAACTCAATTTTTTTTCAGACGCTTAGGTGCACCGGATGCCGTGCCACGCTAAAAAATGTAAAAAAAATAGCTCCAATTGTTTTTAAACCTGTTATCTTCAAACCATCAAAACAGCCCGAGGAATATATTTCGAGTGAAGCATGATTTACCTTTACTGATATATGTATATCAAAACTAGAGTGTTTATATTTCAAGCCTGTGAATAAGTATTATTCTACTACTTTGGATCCATTGCAACGCACGGGCCAGCACATTGGTAGTAGTACTCTCTATCTCTATCTCTACTCTACTCTTATAAAAAAATAGAGTTTTTGATGATGATGTGCCTGCCATCCTGTAGTATAAGCCGTCCGATTTATATCTGACGGATAGGAAGGAAACTATGGCAATTTTGCAAAAAAAAATACCCACACCCCTCTTATACTAGCAAGATGCCCGTGCGTTGCACGGAACATCAAGATGCATTTGTATGAGTAGTTTATCTTGCGGAAGAAAAGGATGAACGAGGGAAGGCCTTATTTGCAAATGTGGAGAGGGTGCAGGTATCTTTTGCAAATTGCAGTTTCCTTCCTATCCGTCGATATAGATCGAACGATGGCGGGCACCATCACCAACTCTACTTTTTATAAGAGCTCTTATAAAAAAGTAGAGTTGGTGATGATGGTGTGCCTGCCATCCTGCAATATGGGCCGTCCGATCTATATCTAACTGATAGGAAGGAAATTATGACAATTTACCTGCACTCCTCTCCACATTTGCAGATAAGGCCTTCCCTCGTTCATCCTTTTCTCCCACGAGATCTTGATGTTCCGTGCCTTCAGCATCTTGCTAGTCTCTACTCTTATAAAAGCAGAGTTGGTGATGATGGTGTGCCCTGCCAACTCGCAATATAGGCCGTCCGATTTATATCTGATGGATAGGAAGAAAATTGTGGCAATTTTGCAAAAAGAAACCTACACCCCTCTCCACATTTGCAAATAAGGCCTTCCCTCATTCATCCTTTTATCTCACAAGATAAACTACTCATACAAATGCATCTTGATGTTCCGTGCAACGCACGAGGATGTTTCCTTGGGGGTCTCTCGGTACAGGCGGCCGTAGTTGCAAGTTGACGCCCCTTGAGATGCCGACGTTGAGGGGCACTCGGATTTTGTCCGATGAGCAGGTAAGATGAGTTTGATCATGTAGTAAATGCATTCTAAAGACAACTTCCATGTCCATTTGCTAATTCTCCCCCTGCCCACTATTTCACAGGTTAGGCTCGGTGCGAGTGGAGATTGGCTTGCATATGTACGGGAGGGTACCAACATCAATTTGCACAACATTTACAACGGTGACACCGTTCCTGTAGAACCTTTGTCCAACATTGGGATCAGCCATGCAATGGGCCACTGCCTGAATTGGTAGGATGGGATCACGGTGAGATTGAAGAAGATAGCACGAACCTTGCACATTGCGGTCAAAGGTGGACGATGCCGTCTGTGGCCGATTTGTTGCCGTACGAGTACGAAGACGTT
This sequence comes from Aegilops bicornis, assembly GCA_021605145.1. Classification (NCBI taxonomy): domain Eukaryota; kingdom Viridiplantae; phylum Streptophyta; class Magnoliopsida; order Poales; family Poaceae; genus Aegilops; species Aegilops bicornis. The sequence continues at coordinate 1,596,583 of JAHIAL010000011.1, forward strand.
GTGCTCATTTCTAACCGCATGTTCGCGGTGACAAACCAGGGGACTTGTTTCATATGGGACACATCCTACGGTATACTCCCTCTCCCCAGTTTATTTGTTTTGAATTTTTTTGTTTTATAAGTTTGAAATTCAAATTTAGAGCTCCCCATCACATGTTGAGATTACAATGTCCATTAAATCGTTGCATGCATGTATAATAAAGAAACAAATCTGTTGCCATAAGTTCGTGCAGCGGTAGCACCACAAGGCCTGGCGCAGGAGTTACATTTACCTCTCGGGGCCCTCAGGTCTCGAAGCTTCAAATGACTTTTACACCTGCCTTTGAGTCAATAACATGTGGACCCGATAGGTGGTTTGTCCACATGTAATGCTCCCGAAGGCAGAGGGGCAGTGGGGCCGAGAGGGGTGAGCCGCAGGTTGGGGGACGTGTGGTGTAATGGGTTCGAGCGACGTCATGGGAATCGCGTGTGGTTGTGGTAGAAACTTGATGCTCGCCGCATTTCAGTTGGCCCACATGTCATGCATACAAAGGAAGAGGGGCGGTGCGGTCGAGAGGGGTGAGGTGCACGTCGGGGGTCGTGGTGCCGTGGGTTGGAGCGGCGTCGTGGGAATCGCGAGTGGCAGTGGATGAAACGTGATGGTCGCCGTAGTTGAACTTCCATGGACAAGCTGTCATGTCTATGGATACATGCATTGCATACCGATCGCTAGAAGGAGTAGTAGAGAAAGCTAGGCGGATAAATAGTTCCTTATAGTCAAACAGACCCACGCTACTACTTGTTCCAAAGACATGCACACCATTGAAATAGTCCATCTATATCAATATACACAGAGAGGGAATATTTTTTTTACAAGAGAGGAAATAGTCCGTCCATCCATAATGCCTATTGCTGATTATACTTCTTCTTCTTCTTCTTCTTCTTCTTCTTCTTCTTCTTCTTCTTCTTCTTCTTCTTCTTCTTCTTCTTCTTCTTCTTCTTCTTCTTCTTCTTCTTCTTCTTCTTCTTCTTCTTCTTCTTCTTCTTCTTCTTCTTCTTCTTCTTCTTCTTCTTCTTCTTCTTCTTCTTCTTCTTCTTCTTCTTCTTCTTCTTCTTCTTCTTCTTCTTCTTCTTCTTCTTCTTCTTCTTCTTCTTCTTCTTCTTCTTCTTCTTCTTCTTCTTCTTCTTCTTCTTCTTCTTCTTCTTCTTCTTCTTCTTCTTCTTCTTCTTCTTCTTCTTCTTCTTCTTCTTCTTCTTCTTCTTCTTCTTCTTCTTCTTCTTCTTCTTCTTCTTCTTCTTCTTCTTCTTCTTCTTCTTCTTCTTCTTCTTCTTCTTCTTCTTCTTCTTCTTCTTCTTCTTCTTCTTCTTCTTCTTCTTCTTCTTCTTCTTCTTCTTCTTCTTCTTCTTCTTCTTCTTCTTCTTCTTCTTCTTCTTCTTCTTCTTCTTCTTCTTCTTCTTCTTCTTCTTCTTCTTCTTCTTCTTCTTCTTCTTCTTCTTCTTCTTCTTCTTCTTCTTCTTCTTCTTCTTCTTCTTCTTCTTCTTCTTCTTCTTCTTCTTCTTCTTCTTCTTCTTCTTCTTCTTCTTCTTCTTCTTCTTCTTCTTCTTCTTCTTCTTCTTCTTCTTCTTCTTCTTCTTCTTCTTCTTCTTCTTCTTCTTCTTCTTCTTCTTCTTCTTCTTCTTCTTCTTCTTCTTCTTCTTCTTCTTCTTCTTCTTCTTCTTCTTCTTCTTCTTCTTCTTCTTCTTCTTCTTCTTCTTCTTCTTCTTCTTCTTCTTCTTCTTCTTCTTCTTCTTCTTCTTCTTCTTCTTCTTCTTCTTCTTCTTCTTCTTCTTCTTCTTCTTCTTCTTATTCTTATTTTTTGTGGAGGCGGCTTGCAACAAGCTCTCTAGACCTGCGGCTATCTCGGAACTCACACGGGCATCGAGGGCAACATATTTTATCCGCTCAGTCGTCAAAGGATAATTCTCCCATCCGCATTTAACCTTAATGCTAGTGTCTCGTCCCCTTCGAAGATTTGTTCCGAGCACAAAATTTGCTTTCGTCGAATAGGGATGGTGTCGGTTTATCACAATCTTCTACAGGAATTTTTATTTTGGTTTGTACGTCAGTGATGCTTTTCAAATCAAGGTTGTATGGATCCAAGTTCTGTTAATCCCCTGCGATGGCTGCCCCACAGAAGTATATGTCCTCCCGAGACAAGAAATCGTGAAGCTCACCTGGTATGGAGGGCGCGTGTATGATGTGGTACACCAAAACTTCATCTTCGAGGCACAGCTGAAGGACGGCGGCGCGTTGGATCTTCCCAGTGGCACTCTCCGTGTACTCTGCATCGAGACCGATGAACTTCATCTCCACCTTTTGGAGGGAGTTGGATACATTGTTGATCCACTTCCGAACAACCCTTGGGTGGTCCGTGGCTGTGGCAACTATGCTCAACGAGCCTTCGATGAGGACATGTTGGACGCTAAAGACCTGCATCTCGAACTCTTTTGCCATTTGGAACCGATGGACCCGGGGGCTATGGTTTGGAGAATTAGGATTAGATAGCTAGTCTAACTGAAGAAGATGATTATTTATAGGGGCTTCGGAATTACTCCGGGAGGATGTGAAGAGGTTAAAACAATGTGAATGCAGTGTGGTTTGGATGCAAATGAAGATCAAGGAGTAGTGAAGAAGCCGAGGAAAATCGGTTCCTGATGGAGAAGTAAATGGGAGAAGTGGCTTGCGGTGCAGCTGATTAGACGGCTAGGTAGACTAAATGCAAGGCTACGCGGGTAGACTGAGGAGTGGGGCCTGTCCCTGTACGTGCCCATCCTTCTAGCGCTACATGTGCCACTGGCTAGTTGAGGTCACTCTTTCGAATCACCGTGGTGAGACATTCTATGATTCCTTTTTACTTCTGCACCCCTCCTGACAGGTGGGACCTATGCAAATAGATTAAAAATGTGTCGTAGCTGGTTTAGATGGATATTGGCGCGTGCGTGGGAGACACAACATTCTCTAGTTAAGGAATATGCGGTTATCCTCAAAAAAGAAAAATCCTTCTTTGCGCTTCCGCATGCATGAGAATTTGGTTCTGCTCGCAATATGGATCATACCTGGAGGATGAAGTGAACCCAGAGGCATGCTAGCATGGGAGTACTACTCATGTTCCTACTACTCCTACTAGTAGTAGTAGTACAACTATGGTACACTTGATGGTCAAAATACTATTATTCATCCGGTCCTCACAGTGAAGTGACAAGACCTCTGCCCGAGGTGACACCGACCAGGCGGCGTGTCCCGATTACCAAAGTCAGCCTCACCTTGTGCACCGTCAGGCAACATCACCGCTTGTTGTATAGCATGCCTCGCCTCGTCTCCCTCTCCCCTAGCACCACTCCATCTCCATCTCCACCTCGCCGGAGATCCTAAGGTCACTCTTCATCATCTCATTGTGCCCCCACGTACCCTCGCCTCGCTCGCCTCCCCCAGTACCACTATTCCCTCGCTAGCTGTTCCAGCACCGAGAGCCTTCTCCCCCATAAATCAAGCCCCCCAAAACCCCACCTTCCAAACTCCACCATGGCCAAACGCGAACCGCGCAGCATCCATATGAGCCGCGATTGGAGCAATCTCCCCAGTGGCGTCGTCGACCTACATTCTGTTCGCCGTGTATGGATATGTTGAGCGCCCTGCGGCTGGCTGCATGCTCGAGGGGCATGCACATGGCCATCATCGAAGCGAGGCCTAAGGTTTTCAAGACATCGTGCTTGTTGCTATCTGGTCTTGCAAGATTTGCTCACCATGATACAGAGGCATACATGATGCCCCTCGACTTCAATCTGACCTCCATTAGCCGAAACTTCTTTGCAGGTATGTAGTGGGTCGCCGTACATCATTTCCCTCGACTTCGATCCGATCACCATCGCCCGAAACTTCTTGCAGGTATGTACTGGGTCAGCATGAACTCCCACTGGATGGCTGCCGTCAGAGAAGACGGGAAAAAGTTGGTGCTTGTGAACTTCCAGACCTCCCATGAGATTATCCTTCCTCCATTGGATGATATAGAGTTTTACCATCGTGGTCCAAGTCATAGATTACGTCGTCAGTTGGACGCACCTTGTTTTGCAGAAGATTGTAATCTGCCAAGTGCCCACACGACAAGCGGATTACGAAGACTTCAAGCTAATTGCCTTGTTCGACAAGGGACTCGCCTATCTTTCCGCCGGTGCCTTCTTTAGCAGGAGATAGCCCAGCTCGCAGTGGAACATTGTCAAAGCTGATACACACTTATGTGATGCTATCGAACACAATGGCATCATCTACGTGATCGACAAAGCAGATGGCACCACGTATTGCTGGGACAGCGCGTGTAAGTTGTTTCCATCTGATGTTAATGATGACGCCATGACATTGTTTGAACTTTTTGTGATGATTGACATATCCCTGTTTGAGCATAATTTGAGTAGAACTATGGCAATGTATTAGAGACGCCGTAAATCAGCTATATTTGGAATGAGTTAATTCATGCAATTGTGACCATGTCATTACAGCCAATTTGTACCCCTGAATAATCAAACTGTTAGGAAGATATTGATATTCTCCTTATTTATAGTAATCTATATACTACTAAATATGAGTGTGTATCAATGGCCATGTTAGTTTCCTCATTTTCATGATGTAGAAACATGCATCACCTTTGTTGGTTTCATCTAACCATACATTAGGAAGTAAACGTGCATATGGAGAACTCTATATTTGGAAGTAGTGAAATCTGTAATGCTTACCATGTGTACATACCTATGTTCTCCCTTCAAAGCAATCAATGGCTAGAATAATATGCTCACAAAATTTTGCCCACGTAACATGAGTATATAACAATGCATGGTCTGTTAGTTTCCTTGAAGAATTTGTTTGTGAGGACAGAACATGAGTACATAACATGCATGACATGGTAGTTTTCTGTGAAGAATCGATTGTGAGATAACATGAGTATAACCATGCATGGCAATTCTATATTTTCGAACCCAAAGATACATTTCCTGTATTTTCCTCCAGTTCAACGAGGACATATCAATGTTGTTTCTTGCATTATCCTACTCATACTCTGAACAATGCTGATCTTACATTAACAATGCCTGTCCTTTTTGATATGATGTAGTGTCCCTACCGTTACTACCCTTTGTAATCACACCACCTTTGCCAAAAACAGGGAAGCACAACTGGTTCCTCGCTCAATTAGAGGACGACAAAAGACTGATGATCATTTGGACACATGAGCCGGAAAAGTTATATTGCAAAAATCCCCACTGTATGCAAGCACCATGAAATACATGAGTATCCGGACAGTGGCTGTTACGTCTATGAGCAGGATACCAGCTTGTTGGGGCCTTCAGGATTTTTGAGTTGGAGGCGGGTAAACAGCCTTGGTTCACACTCTCTGTTTCTCGGACTCAATTATCCGATTAACTAGGAGATCACCGTTGGCAAGGACCTTGATGGAAGAGAGGCTCACATGCGCTATGGAAAATCGCGGTCTACACTTCTGTGAGCTCCTAGGAGTTCGGGAGAAAACTCCCCTGATTGTCAATGATACAGCCTGCAGCCAAAAGAAGTTGAGAATGACAAAGGCATCTGGATTAACTTTGATCCTTGGATGTGTCGAGTCCGAAAGGCAGTGATGTGGTTCAAGCCTTCAGGTTGATAGGTAATTGGGTTGTTGCGTCGAAAGGGTGGAGTACTGGTGGCTGAACCAGGGCTGCAAATTATGATGGTGTTGGATTATCCCTCTTCGAATGACTTGTTGTCATTGCTGCTTGTTCTGGATGGGTAGTTCTCTCTTTTGTTATGCATATTCCTTGTCATTTGGTCATCCTTGTCTATGTCACTCTTACTATGTAATAGTTGCCTCTATTTAGAATGTCATTCTCGTCTGGATCATGAGAGTCTGAGCGTGCAGATGGGTGTGTTTTGGTGGTGTAGCAAGACTTCTTATGAACTATCATGTCTTTCTGTTTATGTCAGTAATAGTCAATAGTCAGTGTTTGAATGTTGTATATATCGTTGTTTCGAACTGTTTATTGTCTCAAACTGCTGGTGGGCTAAATGAGGGCATCACCATTCTCCAGTGTTCTGAGTATATCTCCTTTTTCAAGTTATAATTTGAGCTCGTTGTCTTTCGATGATGTACACTTGTTTGGGCCAAGTGAGGTGTCGTTGAATATGGGTCGAGTAGTAACGCAATGCCAATAGGTCAATTATGACTCTCGGGCGGGCTCTCAAAAGATCCTCGAAAAGGCCGGGCTCTCGAAAAGAAAGAACGAGGACTCTTAGGCCGACATGTGGGCGCCACCGGTGTTTTAAATGCGCTTTGCGCCGAGAGCACATTGGCGCGTGTTCGAAATTCATGCTACCTTTTCATCCCCAATCTCTTGCCCCTCCCCCACCTCTGGAATCTTGATTCCTACTCCAGTTCCCCCAAATCCCCCTCTTGTACTCCCTGTACTCAAGCGCACTATCATGTCACCGGTCAACGCAGATCTCCGAGCCGGAGATCCTGAGGTCCGTCACCTTCGCTACCGTGATGCATCTTTGTCACTCAATAGTGGCATGGCGGCACTTGACGACCAGTTTGCCGGCAAAGTGCTGATGGTAACCATCAACGGCGACCGGCCTCCCGTCTCGCCGGACGACCTTGTCAAATCTCTTCGCATTGCGCACGGCATCCAAATAAGTGACTTGCTCGTCGAAGTCTGTCCACCACCGGCTGATTTCTTCGTCAGGTTCCGGACAACTTTCGACTGCACTCGTGTGTTTGAATCTTCCCGGTGTTTGTTCTGTGATGGCGCGCTGGTGAGTTTTGGTCGGTGGCACCCAGGATGGGGCTCGGTGCCCTCTGAGCTTGAGTTTTTAACAAAGCTTACCTTCCATGACATGCCTCGACGTGCTTGGAACAGCGAGTCCATGAATGAGCTTATCAACGACCTTAGAGGTGAGCTCGTAAGTATGTTTGTTCCTCCAGACAGCTGGGCTCTGACGATTATGGCAAGGATGAAGAAGCTGTCCACCATACCGAAGGTGATTGGTGTTGAGATACCAGTGCAGGAACCGGGGTTGTACTATTCGTCGCCACCAAGGCCGTCGCGGACCATGTTAGGGACGTACCTGTGTCGAGTGTTCGGGCATGTCAAAGAAGTGGTCAATCCATCAATCGAAGTCCTGCCGCCGCCGCTGGTGCCCGGGTCCGTCGACGACGTCCATTACAGGAGTCAACCTCAGACTTTCCCCGTGTTGCTCAGAATGATGGATGGCACATGGCCTACTCCATCACGCGGCGGAGGCCACTACTTCTTTGGGAGAAGAGGGAGGGTTGGCTGCCTGGATGTGCTCTAATTTGAGGTAACAACTAAATCTTGTCAGATACTGTACTAGTTAAATCCGAGCTTTGGGTGTGAAGCACTGATGTGCCAGTACATTTGATTATGACCTGTTCTATTTTTTTTTACCTAAACTTTTTTTAGAAAGGGTTGTACGTCAACTTAATGTTCTAGCAGAACTTATATACTGTGTTGTCTGTCTGTCTTTGCACAACATTCAAGATATTTCCTCGTCATTGATAAAGATGATGAACCCTTATGTACAAGTTCGTTGGTTTCAACATAGCCCTACCCGTAGCGATCCACTGCTTCCACCACAGTCGATTGTGCCGCTGCGTGAAATTTTTGTATGCAAGTTCGATTGTGTTATGATGTTCTATATGATTGTGTCAACTATATAAATTTTTACTGAGCATCATCAATGCATATGGCTGAAAGATGTATTTACGAGCATCGACCGATGGGTCTCTCTCTCTCACACACACACACGCACAAACACACACACACGCGCGCACACACACGCACAAGTGGGACCCGTTGAATTATTTCTTCGCTCGTGACAGCTTTTAATTAGGTTCCACTGTACTCTAACTTTTTTCTTAAGTTATTAATTGAGCTCAGTGACTTCAAAAAAGTTGTACGTAAGCTTTGTTTGGGCCTTTTCCGTCGCCGAATGTGGGCTGAGTAGCCATGTAAGGTTGTCTTGTACTACACAGGCTTTTTAACATTAGCAATGCAAGCGGGCCGATAGCTTGTACATAATCCGGTCAACTTGTTATTCTCCTTCGCTAGGTCAGTAAACCTTTCCTTGAGGGATGCATTAGGCTTAACAAGAAAATGGGCTTTAAGAAATAATAAATGGGATGTAATTATAAAAACTGGGCAGCAACTATTAAAAAATGCACCAAACACGTAATTAGTTTATAAAATATTTCTTTTGGATTTCGAAAATTTTAATTTCATTAATTTTTGCGCGCACAATGTTTCGTTGGATTTTTACGTAATACAAATTTATATTGAAATTGTATTTAATCTGACTAGAAATTTCGGGACAAAAAATATTTCGGATCCTATCAAAATGTGGGAAATTTTATTGAATTCTGTTTTGAATGGTTGGTTGAAATTATTAATCGTTGTCCTAGCTAGAAAATGGGTTGTACTTTTAACAAACTGTAAATGGGTTGTAGTAAATTCCATAAAAATGGGTTGTACATTCTTACAAATCGCAAATGGGCTATAAGTTCTCTGTCACACACTTGTGGGCCTACTAAGTTGACACGTATGCAAGGCTTTGTCAACTTATAGTCAACACACGGTTCTAGCAGCAGTGTCCGTTGGATGGCCATCCAACGGATGTCGTGCTTCTTCTTCAATCTCTGATATTCTAGCTTCAGCCGCCCAAAAAAAGATTCCTCCCCGACATCCGGGCGCACTGCTTCGAGGCTGACGCAGGTTTACTAAGTTGACACGCACCGAGGGCTTTGTCAACTTAGTCAATATAAACGATTCTAGCTGCAATGATCGTACGATGTCCATCCAACGGCCGTCGTAATTTTTCAACCTCTGGTCTTCTTGCTCCAGCCGCCCAAAGAAGCGTCGGTCGTGCCGCCTGCTCCTGCCTCCCATGGCTGGCTGTGCTACCGCGGAGGCCTCATCGCCCCCTACTACTCCGACCGCTGGCCAGGCCCTGCGGTGACGGCATCCTCACACCGCAGCCGAACCAGTGAACCCTCGTACTCCTCTCCGCGTGGGCATCCACTGTCGCGTCTTCCCCGGCTCCGTGTTGTCCCCTTCCTAGGCCTCGTCGTCGTCCACCACCTTGGTGCTCTCGGCATGGTGTGGTCAATGTGGTCAACGACTGACTTCCATCGGAAGAGTACTATACGTGGAGAGGCTAACAGCTGGGTCCACGGCCGTAGCAAGGAAGTGCCTCCTTATTACGTGGAAGATAATTATTCCTCCACCTGACAGTAGGGACCCACCGGATGGGCCACCGTATTTCATGAAAAAAACGTTTCCCCTTGACTGTTGGGACCCACCAGCTACATCTTCACACGCAAGGAAGTGCGTCCATATTACGGGTAAAAAAATTATCCGCCCCCTGCCTGTTGGGACCCACCAGCTACATCTTCACATGCAAGGAAGTGCCTGATAGTCGGGACCCACCCGGTCGAAGCGTATGTAGCGTTGTCATTTTGCTCGCGAATGTGTAGGTACATACTGGTCGATGTAGAGGCGCTCACATGTTGTAGTAGAGGCGCCAAGACGTAGCATATATACACGTCACGTCTGGCTGACCATGGTGCAAGAAAGTAAATATGGCCACGTACGTACATACGGGTGAGGTCTCGAACGCCTACTCGCGCATACGTACGGCGAGAGCTCGTATACCGGCTGGGTCGGAACGGAATGTGTCGTCGTGTTCATCGGGGGCCAATCGGGTTGGAGGGAACAACCGATGGAAACGAGGCCTGGCGTACCGCAGAATGGAGGAAACGGCCTTGTGTTCGACCGCCACGGCCGAAACGGGATCCTGTTCATCGGAGGGGTCCGCGATCAAGAAACAGAGGAAACGGACCTCCTATGGTCGTAAACGGGTCCCGTTGATCGGGAGGGTGTATGGCGTATCGCAAAACAGAGGAAACAGACTTGTGTTGAGCGCCTTCACGGTCGAAACGGGGGTCCTGTTCATCGGAGAGGTGTGGCCTACCGCAAAACGGGACACCACGGATACCGTTTCATCTCCACCGTCGATCGCCTCCATGGGCTCTGCTCATCCACCGCCGATCGCCTCCACGGGCTCTGTTCATCCACCGCCGACCTCCTCCAAAGCCTCCACTCCGCGACTATTCATCCACAGTGCTCCTGTTCATCCAGCCTCCACCGCGCGCTCCTCCACGGCCACTGCTCAACCAGCCCTCTTCCACGAGGTCCTCTGTTCAACCACCCTCCATGTGCTCTTTGCTCATCCAGCCCTCCAATCGCTCAATGTTCAACCAGTCCTCCACCGCCATCGCTCAACCAGCCCTCCACGGGGTCCTGTTCATCCAGCCCTCCACGGGGTCCTGTTCATCCACCGGCTCGATCAATCGGGGTCATGTTCATCTAGCGGCAACGGCCTCTACTACCACGGGGTCCTGTTCATCCAACCCCCCACTGATAACTGTTCATCCAAACCCCCCAAAAACACTCACTATTCATCAAGGGAAGGAGGCAGCAGTGTTCGATCGGCTTCAGTTAGCACCAGTAGCGAAGGAATCACTCGGGTTCACTTAACAACAAGGGATTGATCGATCGCTCGGGTTAGTAACGCGTAGCCTGCAAAGGCAATCGCTGGAGTTCGATTAGGAGCCGAACGCCCGCTTTCGAGTTTAGTTAGAGCGCAATGCCTCACACACACGCACGTACGCACAAGAGAAACGCGCATCGCTCGGCCCCCGACCACCCACCGTAACCGAGGAGTTCCCCCGATATTTTCCTCGCCCTCGCTTCTACCACGGTTTTTTCCGTCATGGACGGCCCAAAGAATGTCATGCATGCAAGGCTCTCCTGCCAGTGACGAAAAGCCCATTTTCTGTCATGATTTTTTGTCATAGAAGTAGGAGCCCACCACATCTATGATGATACCGGATTTTGTCACAATTATCGTCATAGAAGTGTCATAAGTATGACAGAAAAAAATCGTTCGGCCCTAAATGTCACGGATGTGTCTTTTCTTTGTAGTGAATGCTGCTCTGACCCACATCTCAACAACACTCGACAGCAAATAGGAAGAAGCGCTCATCCAGTTCCTCCGTGAGAACTGGGACATCTTCGCATGGAAACCATAAGACATGTAGGGTGTACCCAGGGAACTGGCTGAGCACCGTTTGTGTGTCGACCCAAAAGCGAAACCTGTCAAGGAACACCTCCGTTGATCCGCCGTGGAGAAGAGGAAAGCAATCGGCAAAGAGGTGGCTTGGCTCCTGGCGGCTGAGTTCATCCGCGAGATATACCACCCGAGTGGCTCGCTAACGTGATCATGGTCCCCGAGAAGGATAATTCACTTCGTATGTGCATTGACTTCAAGCATATTAATCGGGCATGCCCGAAAGATCATTTTCTCTCCCCCGCATCGATCAGATTATCGACTCGACTGCGGGGTGTGAGCATTTGGCTTTTCTGGATGCATATTCCGGGTACCATCAGATCCGTCTGTATGGACCTGATGAAATAAAAACAACTTTTATCACCCTGTTCAGGTGTTTTTGCTATGTCACCATGCCTTTCGGTCTCAAGAATGTAGGTGCCACATTTATGCGTATGATCCAAAAGTGCCTGCTCACTCAGATCAGTCGGATTGTGGAGGCATACATGGATGATATAGTGGTTAAGTCACGCAAGATTTCTGACTACTGACTGACCTTGCAGAGACATTTGCCAATCTCTAAAGATATGATATCAAACTGAATCCGTCCAAATGCATGTTCGGAGTTCCTGGTGGAAAGTTACTCGGTTTCCTCATTTCCGAACGAGGGATAGATGCAAATCCTGAGAAAATTGGTAAAATTCTCCGAATGAAACGCCCTGAGCGTGTGCATGACGTGCAGAAGCTCTCAGGTTGTCTGGCAGTGCTAAGTTGGTTCATTTATCATCTCAGTGAAAAGGTGTTACCTCTTTACCGACTGATGAAGAAGTCAGAAACTTTCAAGTGGACTCCTGAAGCTGAAGCAACGTTTATAGAGCTGAAAGCCCTGCTTTCCACCCAGCCGGTGCTTGCTGCTCAGTCAGCAAAGAACCTCTATTTCTGGTCAGGTTGTTAGCAAGGTTCTCATAGTCGAGCGAGAGGAAGAAGGTAAAGCCTATAAAGTTCAACGCCGAGTGTATTACATTTCTGAAGTCTTGACTCCATCCAAGAAAAGGTATCCACATTACCAGAAGCTTGTCTATGGGATTTATTTGACCACGAAGAAAGTTACACACTACTTCGCAGACCACTCGGTTTCGGTCGTCAGTGATGCTCCGTTGTCAGAAATTTTGAACAATCGGGATGCAACTGGACGAGTGGCAAAGTGGGGAATAGAAATTCTCCCTGTGGATATCAATTTTGAAGCTAAAAAGGCAATTAAGTCTCAAGCAATTACATATTTCTTGGCCGAGTGGATCGAACAACAACAGCCGACTCAAGTTCACTTGGAACATTGGACAATGTTCTTTGATGGGTCTAAGATGTTGAACGCTTCTGGTGCTGGAGTGGTCCTGGTGTCACCAAGAGGTGACAAACTCAGTTATGTTCTCCAGATTCACTTTGATTCCTCCAACAATGAAGCTGAATACGAAGCACTCCTGTGTGGGTTACGTATGGCCATTTCACTCAGCGTCAAAATCGCCTGATGGTTTACGGCGACTCAGATTTGGTGGTGAATCAAGTAATGAAGGAACGAGATATCAAGAGCCCTGCCATGACCGGATACTGCAATGCAGTAAGGAAATTAGATAAGAAGTTTGAAGGGTTGGAGCTCCACCACATACCCCGACTCAAGAATCGAGCAGCTGATGATCTGGCGAAAATAGGTTCCACTCGGGAAACTATTCCCAGTAATGTGTTCTTGGAGCATCTCCATACCCCATCAGTACAAGAAGATCCTTTACAGAGGAGCCCCCGCAACCAATAAGTGCTACCAATCCGACTGAGGTTGAAGTGAGTAGTCGATTTAATCATGGAGATTCTGATAATCACCCGCGATTGGACGGTGCCGTATATTGCATACTTGCTCAGACATGAGCTTCTAGAAGATGAAGTTGAAGCACAAGATCGTCTGCAGGTCTAAAGCCTTCATAGTTATAGGCGGACAGCTTTTCAGAGAAAGTGTGACTGGCGTTGCTCGGCGATATATCTCTCCAAAAGAAGGTCGACTGATCTTGAACGAGATTCACTCGAGGACATGTGGTCATCATGCGTCCTCCGGGACCATCGTGGCCAAAGCATACCAAGCAGGATTTTACTGCCACGAGCCAATGAAATGGCGAAAGAGATCGTCGGAAAGTGTGAAGGCTGCCAATTTTACTCAAACATGTCTCACAAGCCTGCATCCGCTTTAAAGACCATCCCACTCGTCTGGCCATTTGCTATGTGGGGGTTGGACATGGTGGGCCTGCTAAAGACTGGCAGAAGCGGTTTCACTCATCTGCTGGTGGCAGTCGACAAGTTCACTAAGTGGATTGAGGCCAAGCCCATCAAGAGTCTAGACTCTGGTACAGAATCTATTTTATAAGAGGATTGATATTCCGATATGGCATACCGCACAGGATCATCACAGACAATGGTTCAAACTTTGACTCGGAAGAATTCAGAGCTTTATGCGCTCCTCAAGGCACTCGGGTCGACTACGCATCCGCTAAGCACTGGTCAATGTAATGGGCAAGCTGAAAGAGCAAATGGTTTGATCCTCCAAGGGCTGAAACCCCGTTTGATGCGCGACCTCAAGCATGCAGCTGGAGCTTGGGGGGGTGAGTTGCTGTCTGTTCTGTGGGGGTTGAGGACGACGCCCAATTGGTCGACCGGTCGAACTCCTTTCTTCCTGGTGTACGGGGCCAAAGCCATACTTCCGATTGACCTTTTGTACAATGTGCCCCGAGTGGAACTTTACTCAAAGGCCGAAGCAGAGCAAGAACGACAGGACACTGTTGATCTCCTGGAAGAAGAATGAGAGATGGCTCTAATCCAGTCGACCATTTATCAGCAAGACCTTCATCAATTCCACGCCCGAAACGTCAGAGGTTGAGCATTTCAACAAGAAGATCTGGTGCTCCGAGTGGATCAGCAACGGCCTCACAAGCTTGCCTCCTCAGGAAGGCCCTTCCTCGTCACCGTGGTGTTGAACAATGGATCTTACCACCTTTACAACTTCGTGAAGAGGATCGATGAACCACGCGCCTGGAACGCGGATCTGCTCCGCCGATTCTATACTTAACGCTCGGATCATCGTGTTGTAATAAGAATACCTTCAGTTTGTTAAGCAAGACATGATTCCTGGAAGTTCCTTAATGATTGTTTTCCGCATATACATGCTTTCCAACCCCCAGTGGGTGGCTTAGCCGCGAACCCGATTCGCTTAAGTTAAAACATTCTCCAAGTGAGGAGCAATCCTCTCACTCGAGGCCTTAGTTGCGAACCAGATTCGCCTAAGTTAAAATAAACTCCGAGTGAAGAGCAATCCTCTCACTCGGGGGCTTAGCTGCGAACCAGATTCACCTAAGTTAAAACAAAACTCCGAGTGAAGAGCAGCCCTCTCACTCGGGGGCTTAGCTGCGACCCCGTACTCGCCTAAGTTAAAAACATTCTCTGAGTGAAGAGCGACCCTCTCACTCGGGGGCTTAGCCGTGACCCCGTACTCGTCTAAGTTAAAAACATTCTTCGAGTGAATAGCGACCCTCTCACTCGCGGGCTTAGCCGCGATCCTGTGCTCGCCTCAGTTAAAAACATTCTCCGAGTGAAGAGCGACCCTCTCACTCGAGGGCTTAGCCGCGACCCCGTACTCGCCTAAGTTAGAAACATTCTCCGTGTGAAGAGCAATCCTCTCACTCGGGGGCTTAGCTGCGAACCAGATTCGCCTAAGTTAAAATAAACTCCGAGTGAAGAGCAATCCTCTCACTCGGGGGCTTGGCTGCGAACTAGATTCGCCTAAGTTAAAACAAAACTCCGAAGGATGGCAATGGGTAGGGTATGGCCAGGGAAGAGCAGTACCATATCCATACCCGTATTGTCAATGGGTACAAAATTCTACCCATACCTGTAACAATGGGTATGAAACTTTACCCATACCCATACCCGACGGGTACCCGTACCCATAGGGTACCCAATAGGTAGAACAAATAATACACAAGCTCTTCACAATTTTACGTTTCTTGGTACCACATTTGAGAAAGAATTCAATTATCTCAGCTCAATAACAGGTAGATTAGTAAATGACCAATATCAAAATTTAAAAACCACAACATACTCTTAAGTAAATAGGAGTGGACGAGTCACATGACAAACTAATGACTAATTGACGACAAACATTAGTTCACAAACGGGCAGGGTATGGGTATACCCGCGGGTACAAGGCTATACCCATACCATACCCATGACATACGGGTAGGGCATGGGTACTGCCCATGGGTATAAAAGTGTGCCCATACCCTACCCATGCGGTATTTGCACCAAGTGCACCTGCACTGTAGGGTAAAAGTGCCATCCTCTCTCCAAGTGAAGAGCAGCCCTCTCACTGGGGCTTAGCCGCGACCCCTGCATCGCCTAAGTTAAAAAATTCTCCAATCAAGAGAGACCCTCTCGCTGGGACTTAGCCCGCGACCCGTGCATCACCTAAGTTAAAAACATTCTCAGAGTGAAGAGCAACCCTCTCACTCGGGGTTTAGCTACGCACCCGTGCATCGCCTAAGTTAAAACATTCTCCGAGTGAAGAGCAACCCTCTCACTGGGGCTTAGTCATGTACTTCCCGAACTCGCATAAGTTAAAAACATGTTCTGAGTGAACAGCAACCCTCTCACTCGGGAGCTTAGCTGCGACCCCACACTCGCCTAAATTCTAGCAACACACCGAGTGGAGAGCAAACCTCCCACTCAGAAGGAACCAGGTGCACCCCGAACTGCGCCACAAGTACAACGTCTGGATGCACTCTGAGCTGCGCCACAAGTACAACGTCTGATCCGTCTAAATCTACTATATAAGAAGAGTTACCCTTTCACTCGGCAGATTAATCACGCATCTACTTCGCTTTAGTTAAGAAATCCAAACACATTGGAAGCAACAAAACTGCTGTCGGATAAAGCGACCAAGTTTGGATAAATTCAAGTTCAGCAACGCAAGCTAGAAAGTACTGGAGCATCAGGCCCGAAAGAGTTTAACGATTACAAAATCACTCGGAATTCCAAGGCAAATAAAGTCAAGCTTTTAAGTTTTTCACTCGTCAGGAGGAAGACTTGCCAGCTCGATGAAACTGTCCAAGTCGATGTCGTCTGCAATACGAGCGGCTGTGTCGATGAAGGTCTCCATGAAAGATTGAAATTGAAGCTTCTTGGTGTTAGCCACCTAAAGAGCCTTCAGCTTCTCTTCCTTGACGTCCTTGAAATGAACACGGACGAGTGATAAAAGCCACATCAGCACCGCAGCGGGCAGCTAACTTCTTCCACGCCTGCACTCGGTTAGGAATGTTGTTGAGTCGAGTCATCAGTGGCTCGAGGTCGTTCAGAAGCACATCCTCTGGCCATAGCTCCTTGTCTATCTGGGACAGCACGACCTTCAGTCAGGTAATGTAGTCCAAGACGCTGGCAAGGCTAGATTCCAGGCGCAACACGTTCATGGCAGCTTCGTCCTTGACGGGTGAGTTGATAGGGTCCAGTCCTGTCTCGATCTGTCCAGTTTCTTCCTCAAAATTCTGATAGAATTTTGTGCACAAAAAGGTGATGAACTGACAGCAACATGGTGAAAAAGTTTTCTGCAATCAGTCGGATAAAGGAAAGTACCTTCAAGCATGAGGAACATCTTCTTGGCAAGACCTCCCAGATAAGTTTCCAGGTCGTCTCTCTTCCGAGTGAGAACATAAACTTTGTCGCCTTAAGGCCGCCTTCTCCTCCTTCACCTGCCATCGAT
Source organism: Aegilops bicornis (assembly GCA_021605145.1). Taxonomy (NCBI): domain Eukaryota; kingdom Viridiplantae; phylum Streptophyta; class Magnoliopsida; order Poales; family Poaceae; genus Aegilops; species Aegilops bicornis. The sequence continues at coordinate 1,613,552 of JAHIAL010000011.1, forward strand.
TTCTTTCTTCGCCAAGAACAACAAGTTTTCAGCTTGGTGTTCTTCCTTCTAACTTTCCGAATCGAAGCCGGCCTTCTTGTCGGCAAGTTCAGTCTTTTCACGCGCCATCTTCTGTGCCGCTGCAAGATCAAGATCCTTCTGCTCCAGAGGCTGCTTCATTTTTTCTAAAGAAATAACATTCTTCAGACGAGCTTGGAGTTGACAGTTTTCATTACGCACATCTGTTCGAGTGGAATCACTCGGTTCAAAGGATGAAAAGGAAAAGATGACAAGGCGGGCAGTCGACAAGTTGTTACCTCCCATGATAGTTGCTTCATCCTGGGCTTTCATCAAGTTATCCTTTTCTAACTCCAGGTCGAGATTGAGTTGGATCCGCTTCTTCTCCAAATCAGCAAACTTGGTCCCGAGCTCACAAGATTTCTGCAATCAGCAACAAGACACGTCAATCGACAAAAACAAAGATCAATTACTTCTGAGTGATAAAGTGCAAAATCAAATTGCCAAAAGGTTCTACTACCGAATCAGACATTCAACAGCAGTCTCAGGGACTACACCCAGTGGGTACACTTAGCGTGCCCCCACTAGTTTGATTTCCCACTCGACATGGTCCGCCCAAACCGAGTGGAAGGAGTAAGAGGTTAGTAGCTTTCGAGTGAAAAAAGCGCAAGGTCAGATTACTACGGCAAAAAGAGTTCTAAGACTGCTCCCGAATCAAACATTCAACATCAGTCTTGGGGACTACACCTAGTGGGTGCACTCAGCATGCCCCCACTGGTTTGATTTCCCACTTGGCATGGTCGGCCTGGCCCGAGTGGAAGAAGTAAAAGAACACAACTGTTCTCAGACCACCATCGTCTGCCCGAAGTCGACCGCGGTCTCGGGGACTACACCCAGTGGGTGCACACAGCGTGCCCCCACTGGACCAAGATCTCATTCGACACGACCTGTTTAATTCGAGTGAAAGAGCTACCCAGCTACAGAAGACACCCAGTGGGTGTACGGGTGCAAGGTGCAGATTGGTATCTTACGAATAATAAAGCAACAGTTTTCAGATAGCATATCCTGACAGAGCAAGAATCGAGCTGGAATACCAATCGGAAATCAACTTACAATCCCACTTACTCAAACATTGGCTTGAAGGGCAGAGTTGGCATTGTAGGCGGCCTTGCTGGTGTCATACACTACTTTCAATCGATTCATCATCAGACCCGCCTGAATCATAGCTTCCTTAGCAGCTCCCACTTGGCTCTCCGGAGCATTGTACAAAACAAATGGAGTGGATGATGGAGTAGATGACATAGTCGGTAGAGTCGGAGCTTGAGGTGGTACAATGGGGCCAGAAGTCTGAGCAGTCGACGCCGAAGGTTGATTAGTCGACACAGGATCAGCAAAAGAAATAGTAACCCGTACAGGATCATCGGGTTGCTGAACCACAAGCTCAGATACAGAGCGAGGTACTTTGCTGGTGGGTGCTCTCCTGCTCAGAGTCCTACCCCTCCTCCCTATATTCTTTTGAGGCACTTCATCATCATCATCATCGTCGTCTGGAAGCTGAATAACATTTGTCGGTATTGCAAACACTCGACAGCAAAATTTCAGTCGACCAGAAAGTCATTTAACAGAACATGAACGTGGCTATGGAGCCATACCTGCCCGAGAGGTAGCCGCATCCGCGATTTCAGCATCACCACATTCTTCGTCGACATCCATGGACGTGAAGTAGCGGAACTGAAAGTTCCAAAATTCACTCGGTCACATGAGCAAAAGAATCCATGGTAACACAGAAGAACAAAGAAAAAGAACACTCATGCTAAAGCGACAGGCACAACCACCTTGATCTTAGGCAGGGCCTTCCGAGGTTTGGGCGTGGCAACTTTGGCCTACTTCGGAGCCTTTTCTGATGGCTCGGGAGTGGACGTCCGAGTGCGTTTTGGAATCTTTGCACTCGACGCGGTCGCCTTGCCACGTCTCCCTTTAGGGTCTTGCGACTATTTGGAACGATGCTCCGAGCGGGGCGGTGAGTTGACTTCTTCGCTGCTGCTAGAGTCCTTGTTGTCCTCTTCGCTGTCATCTTCATACTGCTAATCGGCGCTTTCATCATCACTCCCCACTCCCTCCTGGTGCTACTCCCCGTTCGGCATCGAGTACATCTTGGTAAAAATCTGCAAGACACAAGTTACAGATATCAGTCTGGTTCAAAAAAATCGCAGATCGAAAGGGAAAAACACTCGGTAAATTGAGCCTGACCTCTTCTGGAGCATTGTTGGCATTGAATGGCAGAATCCTCCTGGACCACCCTAGGGTTATCCTTGTTGCCAGAAATGCTCCTGAGCCACTGGGCCACTGTCTCCTCGTCAACCTCCTCCGGGTGGATTTGAGCGGTGTCTTCAGGGCCCGAGTACATCCACATCGGGTGATCACGAGCTTGGAGCAGCTGGATGCGTCGACTGAGGAACACCTCCAACAGATCCATGCCAGTCACACCTTCCCAGACTAAATTAACGACCGCGTCAACTAAAAGGGTCACCTCACCTTTCCCTTATGCGGTTACAGTCAGAGAAGAAGGCTGACGGAGTCTCTCCATAGTGAAAGGGGGAGGCCGGTCGACTGACCGGGTTTCGGGATGTCCTTGCAGTAGAACCAAGTCGACTGCCAACCCCTGACTGACTCGGGAAAGGTCATAGGAGGGAAATTACTTCTACCTCTAATTTGGATCCCTAACCCCCCGCACATCTGGATCACGTGTGTCTTTTCGTCACTCGGATTCGCCTTCTTCACCGACTGAGAACGGTAACTGAAGATATGTTTGAATAGGCCCCAGTGCGGCTGGCAACCAAGGAATTTCTTGAAGTAAATATGCCCTTATATCATGATAAATGTTTATTATTCATGCTAGAATTGTATTAACCGGAAACTTAGTACATGTGTGAATACATAGACAAAATAGAGTGTCCCTAGTATGCCTCTACTTGACTAGCTTGTTTATCAAAGATGGTCATGTTTCCTAACCATAGACATGTGTTGTCATTTTATGAACGAGATCACATCATTAGAAGAATGATGTGATGGACAAGACCCATCCATTAGCTTGGCATAATGATCGTTTAGTTTTATTGCTATTGCATTCTTCATGACTTATACATGTTCCTCTGACTATGAGATTATGCAACTCCCGAATACCGGAGGAACACCTTGTGTGCTATCAAACGTCGCAACGTAACTGGGTGATTATAAAGATGCTCTACAGGTGTCTCCGAAGGTGTTTGTTGGGTTGGCATAGATCAAGATTATGATTTTTCACTCCGTGTATCGGAGAGGTATCTCTGGGCCCTCTCGGTAATGCACATCACTATAAGCCTTGCAAGCAATGTAACTAATGAGTTAGTTATGGATGATGCATTATGGAACGAGTAAAGAGACTTGCCGGTAACGAGTTTGAACTAGGTATGATGATACCGACGATCGAATCTCGGGCAAGTAACATACATATGACAAAGGGAACAACGTATGTTGTTATGTGGTATGACCGATAAAGATCTTCGTAGCATATGTAGGAGCCAATATGAGCATCCAGGTTCCGCTATTGGTTATTGACCGGATATGTGTCTCGGCCATGTCTACATAATTCTCGAACCCGTAGGGTCCGCACGCTTAATGTTCGATGAGGATTTCTATTATGAGTTATGTGATTTGATGTACCGACGGTTGTTCGGAGTCCCGGATGAGATCACGTACATGACGAGGAGTCTCGAAATGGTCGAGACATAAAGATTGATATATTGGAAGGCTATATTCGGACATCGGAAAGGTCCTGAGTGATTCGGGTATTTTTCGGAGTACCAGAGAGTTACGGGAATTCGTTGGGGGAAGTAGTGGGCCTTCATGAGCCATACAGGAAAGGAGAGAAGGGCCTCAAGGGGTGGCCGCACGCCCCCCCATGGAAAGTCCGAATTGGACTAGGGAGGGGGTGGCACCCCCCTCTCTTTCCTTCTCCCTCTCCTACTCCTTCCCTCTCTCCCCTCTTGGAAAAGGAAGGGGACTCCAACTAGGATTGGGAATCCTAGTTGGACACCCCCTATAGGCGCGCCCCTCCTAGGACGGCCTCCTCCTCCTCCCTCCTTTATATACCTTGCCGGGGGGCACCCCAAAGCACAACAAACAATCTCTTAGCCGTGTGCGGTGCCCCCCTCCACAGTTACACACCTCGGTCATATCGTCGTAGTGCTTAGGCGAAGCCTTGCGCCGGTAATGAAAGTGCAATCATGCCCTTAATCTTATTTTGATGTTGATGACAACATGCATGTATGGGACTAATCATGTTTATCAAGTATATCTCAGGTTTATGTCTCAAATGCCGTGTGTGGATCATGACTAGGGACAAATGCATATTACTCAAGATCGGAGATACAAGACAATAGCGTTGGCTTTGTTTACGGTTTGTTCTTGAGTATAGGGATCCTGCACTATTAAGAGGGGATCGTTGGATCTAGTGAAAGACTTGCTTAAAACCCACCAACTCCAGCTTTTCACCGGATGTCCAGTACTCTACGGACGTCCGATCCCTATCAGATGTCCGGACGTCCGGCTCTCCACGGTTGACTAGTGTTTCTTCAATAGAATAATATTCACGGATGTCTGTGCTTCTCTGGACGTTCGGTCGCGGGATGTCCGTTTTCCTCCGGAGGTCCGACACTTCCTCTACAGAACACTTTTTACAGATTTCCGGTCATCTACGGACGTCCGGTCACCGCACGCAGAAACATTTCGGACGTCCGTTGGTTGTGTGCTAGTTCATGGCTTGTGGTTCTCCAGCATCCGGACAACCGATGTTTGTCGGACGTCCGGACCTATCTGTGCCACCGGACGTCCGGTCCTGTCCGGATGTCCGACGTCTCCTGTGCACTTAAGTTGCTCAAACGGTTACTTTTCACTTCCTCTATATATATCCTTATCCCTCCCCACGGGATAAGGTTGACCATTCACTTTGAGCTTGCCAAGAACACATTTCACACACACTCTCTCTCTCTCAATCCTCTACACCAAATCCTAGATCCCCAAGTGATTTGGGATCATTTGAGAGAAGTTCCCCAATCAAGTGATAGATCCACTCCTTCCCCTTCTTCTCACCAATGGAATTCGTGATTTGAGCAAGTTTTGAGCTTTTCCCCATCGTTCTTGTTACTCTTGGAGGTTGGAGACTCCTAGGCGGTAGGATTCTTTCAGAGAGGAATCGACATTTGTGATTACCCCCGAAAAAGTTTGTGAGGGTTTGGAGACCACCCCAAGGTCTACCACTAGTGGTTGAGAAACACCTTCCTGGTGTTGTCTCAAAGGGAGAATAGGGTGAGCCTTCGTGGCGTTGGTGTGCCTTCGTGGTAACATCCACCTCTCGAACGGTGACGTAGCTTCCCTCCAAGGAAGTGAACATCGGCATACATACTCATCTCCTGGAGTTGCGGTTATTCCTAACCCTAACTCTCTACTTGTGGTTACTTGTCTCCTAGCACTTACTTATATCATATTGTGCTTTTTTACTTACATACTTGTATCACTTGTTTATCTTGCTTAGCTCTTAGCTTCACACTTGCAATTGTTAGGCTCACCTTCATATTCCGCATTATTGCCAAAAATTGCTAAGTAATAATTAAAATTTCTAATTATACCTATTCACCCCTCTAGGTCCATCTCGATCCTTTCAATTGGTATCGAGCCTCGTGCTCTATTCTTGTGGCTTAACCGCCCTAGAGCGAGATGAACCCCGATGGGACTCCCGTGTTGCGCATCCAAGGATAAAGGCGAGGCTTCTTCAAAAGTCAAGTCCTTTACTTCTGAGGATCTGGAACGGGCCCTTGCTAAGCAAAAACAGGAGTATGATGCTTCTCTTGAGGCCTTGGCCCAAATGAGAATAGCCACGTTGTCCATGGTGCTTGCACCACTTTCGGGTGGTGCGGCTTCGAGGCCAACTGTGCCTACTCCGTCACTTGGTCAACAACCTCCTAGCAATGAACACTCTGGTGTTCCTTGGCTTTATGCAAGACCCCAAGTTGAGAAACCGAAATATAACAAGGCAAACCCCCATTACTTGATTCCACTTCCGATTTTGCCTTGTGGAGAGTTGCTATGCAGGATCATCTTCGATATGGAAATGATGAGATGCTGGAGATCTTGGGGTATGGTTACCATGTGGTTGATCCAAAGAATCCTACACCAAGAGAAATTTATGACAAGAATCTCAATGACACTGCAATCATGTGTATAAGGAGAGGTATGGTTGAAAAGCAAAGGAGACCTTTCATACACATCACCAAGTGCCAAGGAACTATGGGAAAGTATTATAAGATCCAAGACCGGTACCTCCACCCTCCGGAGTGCTCAATATGAAATTGCCAAGGGGCAATTGCAAAAATTTTGTATGGATAAAGGTGAAACTCCCAAACAACTCCTTGAGCGTCTCATGACTCTCACCTCTGACATTGAGTCGTGTGAGTGTGACAAGACACAAGATGGATTCAACATGACTAAGCGATTCCTTGAGGAAAAGTTGCTTCATGCTCTTGCCCCATATCACCATCAAATGGTGTGGGACATAAGACAACACCATGCCTTCAAGGAAATGACTACAGATGACATCATATCCACTTTCCAACTATTTGAAGAGTTGAAGGCAAATGTTACAAAACATCTTGCCATGGATGGTACTCCAACATCAAAGATCAATCTTGCATTGAAGGCCAAGCATGTATGTGAAGATGAGCAAAGTGAAGAAGAAGAAGATGATGATGATGAAGATGGTGATGAGGTTGAATCCGATGAGGGCCCTTCATATGAAGACATGACTCTCTTTGTCAAGAAGTTTAGCGCAGGAAAATTTAAGGGAAGATTTCAAAAGAAGAAAGTAAGAAAATGCTACAACTGTGAAGAAACCAACCACTTCTCCAACGAGGCCCTTATGAGAAGAGAGAGGATAAACCAAAGTTTCCCAAGACCTTTCCTAAGAAGAAGTTGCCAAATCCTTTGAACTCCAAGCTCAAGAAGAGAGATGGGAAAGCAATGGTTGCTCAAGAAGAATCGATCTGAATGATGTTAGTGGTGTTGCCGGAGTTTCTCAAGATTCTCAAAACACATTGAGGCTAGTCAACAAGAGTGGTGATGTTGTCACATACAACTACATGAAGGACTACAAGGGCAACACTCACAAGTGCCTCATGGCAAAGGCCGTGGTAGAAGATGGAGAGTACCAACACTCTCCTGACAAGGTCAAGGTAACCCCACGACCAAACCCTCCTCTTTTCACTCCTCCTACTCCAAGTGATGAGTATCTTGATGCAGAGGATAGTTATGAGGATGATGATATAGATGATCCTATGCTTGCTAAACTACATAAGTTCATGTGCTCCCTTAAAGGAAAGAAGCTCACTATGTTTTGTATGCTTATGGAGATGGTGAGTAAGCACACCATCTCCATTAAGGAACTCGAAACCCTCGTCACCGAGGAAAAGGAAAAATATGAAATCCTTGAGCAAAAACTCCAATATGAGGAAGCATGAAATTATGAACTATGCTTAGAAATTGGTGCAAACATTGATGTTCATACTAAAGATATTGCCTCCTTGAAAAAGGCTATTGACTCTTGCGAAGAGTTGATGAATGATAAAAGTAAGCTTGTGAAGTCTAATGCTTCTCTCTCTAAGGATTGTGAGCTCCTATCCATGTCCCTCAAGACTAAGGAAGAAGAGCTCACCCTTCTTACAAAGAGTTTTGAGACACTCAAGCTTACTTATCTTGAAACTCTAGCCAAGGCTTACTCTTCTCCTATTATCAATTTTGATGCTTGTACTACTAACTCTAGTAGTGATCTAGCATCTATTCTTGAGGAGAATCGCTTTCTCAAGGCTCAAATCGAGAAAGGGCTCATGACATGTGCTCAAGGGCAAAAGAACCTTAATGAGGTGTTGAGCCAACACAATGAGGTGTTTGCCAAAGAGGGACTTGGGTTTGACCCAAGCACAAGCAAGAAGAAGACGTTCTCTCAAAAGTGCACCACCCCTCTAAAGGAAACTTTTGTATGAGAAGGGCACAAGGAGAAAGGTAAGGTTGTTAGTGGGAAGGCCACAAGGGGCATGCCTACTCTCAACAAGCCAAAAGAGTTCATGCCTCCATCCTATGTACTTCGTAAGACTAAGGATGGAGAAGTTTTTGCTAAGTTTGTTGGTCCTCGAAATGCATCTCGGTTGTATGCTATTTGGGTCCCTAAGACCCTTGTGACTAACTCCGAGAGGTCCCATTGCAAAATGGGTGCCTCTAACCAAGCCATAATTGTGTGTAGGTTGCTTTCTCCGGTGGAGTAAAATGGGTGATTGACAGTGGATGTACAAATCATATGACCAGAGGTAGCAAGTTGCTCTATGATTTCATGGAAGCTATTCAACCATTTATGAGCATTATGTTTGGTGGAGGATCAAAAGGACAGGTACTCAGGTTGGGCAAGGTGGCTATCACAAATGACATGTCTCTTGCAAATGTCATGCTGGGCCAATCCTCAAATACCATTTGCTTTACATTGCCAATTGGCTTCGTTGGTTATGATACACTCTTTGTACTAACGGATGTGAAAGTCTTTAAGAGAGATACTCTCGAAGTGGCCTTTGTTGGAGAGTTGGATGGAAACCTTTACACGGTTGATTTCTCAAAAGAGAGCACATTCCATGCAACTTGTCTAATGGCCAAGGCCGACAAGGGGTGGCTATGGCATCACCGGCTAGCCCATGTCGGCATGAGAAATCTTCAAGATCTCTTAAAGGGTAATCACATCCTTGGAGCATATTGAGAAAGATCGTGTGTGTAGTGCATGCATAGCCGGGAAGCAACATCAATCAAAGCACCCACCCAAGAATATTGTGTCTACTTCAAGGCCTTTGGAGCTCCTTCGTGTGGATCTCTTTGGGCCTCCTTCATGGGATAGTCTTGGTGGGAAAAAGTATGGGCTTGTCATTGTGGATGATTACTCAAGACATACATGGGTCTTCTTCCTCAAATCCAAGGACGAGACAAAGATCACTGTCGGTGTCAAAACCGGCGGATCTCGGGTAGGGGGTCCCGAACTGTGCGTCTAGGCGGATGGTAACAGGAGACAAGGGACACGATGTTTCTACCCAGGTTCGGGCCCTCTTGATGGAGGTAAAACCGCATCTCTGCTTGATTAATATTGATGATATGGGTAGTACAAGAGTAGATCTACCAAGAGATCAGAGAGGCTAAACCACGGAAGCTAGCCTATGGTATGATTGTTGTTTGTCCTACGGACTAAAACCTTCGGTTTATATAGACACCTAACAGGGTTAGGGTTACACACAGAGTCGGTTACAATGGTAGGAGATCTACATATCCGTATCGCCATGCTTGCCTTCCACACCAAGGAAAGTCCTATCCGGACACGGGGCAGCGCCTTCAATCTTGTATCTTCATAGTCCAGAGTCCGCCAACGGTGATAGTTCGCTATCCGCACACTCTAATCCGGGCTCCTCAAGAGCTCCCCTAACCAGGCTTCAATGACGATGAGTCCGGGCCGTAGATTGTCTTCGCATTGCGAGTATGGTTCTTCTCCAAATTCCATATACTTCTGTCGAATAGTGTCCGGCTTCGATAAATGCTCAGCGCCTTGGCTTCTACGCCCAATAATGGCCATCTTCCACGGTAGAGTGAATGTGAAAAGTTAGGGTATCTTTACATTTACCCCCTTGTCAGGCAAATGAGCCGCCTATAAAGAGACGGGGATCCAGATCCGGATCGCACCATCCTCCCCTCGCGAGCCTTCATCAGAGCGCCTTTGACAAAAAATCCACTCCACCATGGACAGTCGATGCGGCTCCTCCTCTCGCGCTCCCAGCCCACAGCCCGGAGATTGGGGGAGATGCTCAGTCCGCCTTGAGCGGGTGGTGGTGCTCCAAACTAAAGGATTTCTTCCCGACCTTCCTGGTTCCGGTGCGTTCGGACTCGCCACTTATAAGGGCGGAAGGCGGTGAGAGCGCCCCGATCCCTCTAAGGGAGAGCGGGTATGCTTCATTCTTAATGAGAGGACTCGGATTTCCAATCCATCCGCTTTCTCCGGGGCTTCGAGTTCTACGGCCTCCAATTGCACAACCTACGCCTGCCTCCATCTTGCATATAGCGGGCTTTGTGGACCTTTGCAAGCTGTTTACAGGCGTTGAGGCCCATTTCGCTCTGTGGCGTAGATTGTTCGCCTTGTGCCTCGCTCTCACGAAGGGTCAATATATCAAGTGGGCGGAGTCAATTATGGCGCACCCTTGGGACCGGATACCTATCCGAACCCCAAAGAAGGCGTCCAAGATCGCCCCTCGAATGGTTTTACATGGAGGACGCCCCGCCGCCGATCCTCGCTCGGATCGGGCCTTCCGTAGTTTAGCAACGCCTCCTCTGAAGAAGCGCCTAAGCCGGGCGCTCATGAGCCCCTGTGAGGGAAAATGACCGGACGTCCTTTACTTGATGAGCCGAATAAGATTGTCTGGCTCATGCCGGATTGACCATGATTGGAGTCATGGCAATGCATTATGAGGGAGTTCGGCCCGCTCCAATATAGGGGCCACCCCATGTGGGATTTCAACAGGGAGGATGATGCCACCCGCCACGGCCGCAAAGGGCCGGGATCGGTCACCGAACTGGTGAAGACCTTGTCCGCCATGTACAAAGGGGAAGAGGAGGATTTTCTCCGCGTCAATCCACTGAGCGGGTTTTATTCGAATATTCCTCGAAGTTGGGTAAGCGAATATCCTTGTGGCCTGTCCGATCCAAGTTCCCGTGGTTAAATATCTCATTTCATGGTTTCTGCGCAGGAACTGCGCCGGGCCGTGGAGAAGATACACAGCCTGCCTCCACAACCATAGGATCCGGAACGGTCCCTCGATCCGGCCTCCGAAGAGGACTCGGATATAAAGGTGGAGCTGATCGACGGGTGTTCCATCAACTTAGCATCGACAATGCTTTGGTTGCCATTACGGCCGACTAGCTCGGACTATTTCCGCCTCCCAGTAACCGTGGATCAAGTCCAGATACCATGACCCACCCATGCTTTACTTCTAATCACCGCGTATTTGATGGTGTTTCGCAGGGGTGCCTTCTAACGGGAAGCCGAGCCTCGCCGCGGCCGCCCAACAAGGCAGCTCGCCCAAAGAAAGCGGAAAGAAGTGCGGTACGACTCGAGACGTCGCCGCCAATTCAGTATGATGTGCCATCGTGTCTTAAGGAGAGGTTCTCGAGGCACACCGACGCTCGTGGTTTTTTCAGAAAGAGCGCCGCCGACCGAGTCCGGAGAAGTTGCCATCGGGCCTCCGCCACCAAAGCTCAAAAGCCGAGTCCGGAAGGGGTACAAACACGAGGCGTCTTGGATGCTCCTCCAACGGAGGATGCCGACAGGCCCGTCCGCCACCAAGTCGGAGGTGGAGAGCGCCATGAATCATAGGCGCCGCCGACTGTTCTACGTGACGACATGTTTTCCCAAGAGGCGTTGGACGCCTTTAATTCGGAGAAGCGCACCTCCGTGCCGCTCAAGATGGCCTAGCGAGCCACGGAGCAGTATGTGAAAGACATACGGGTAAGGAATTTTGACAGTTATATCTGCCAGTAGCCCCCGAGACATACAATAGTTAGGATAACTGATTTAAGGATCATTTGGAATGCATGTTCTTACCGTAAAGAATACCCGTTGGTCTCAGGAGCTTAAAGAGTGCAAGGCCCAACTTGAGGTCTGCATCGGCATGACCGGGAAGCCATGAAGACTCCCTCCGTAATATATGCCCTTCAAAGTAGAAGTAGTTTCGCCATAAAGTGCGGCGTGTGCATAAATCTGACATTAGCAAGGTAGATGGCGCCGGATGGATCCGGACAAGCAACAGCTCTGCGCCAGCTAAAAGGCGGCGAGAGCGTGCTTACGAGGGTGCGGCAGGAGAAAAATAACCTCCAAGATGCCAACACCCAACCGGGTGAGGAACTAAAGGATGTTCGTGCCCAGTTGTCCGACTCGTAAAGGAGAATCGATTTCGCGGCATTTTCAAGAAGTGCTTAAACGAACTTTGAAAGAGTTCGGCGAGGAAGGCGACTAACATAAACATGTATGTAGGTTTGCTCACAGTCGTCACGAGGAGGAGATGCCCGATTCTTCGGGTGATCTTCTTCCGAATCAAGGCTGCCTGCACGAACGAGTTCAAGAAGCGATGAAAAGCGCCGCCTGTGCCTTGTGGCCATCTATCTCCCTACCGAAGGCATTGGGGAGCTGGCAGAGCGGGGTTTCAAGGAGCACGGCGGCGCTTCCGACTATGGAAGATATCGGCCTGCCGTCAAGGCGCCAGGAGGCTGGGCCATGGTAAAGACGCGGTACACGAAGATCGACCCAAACCACATGGCCGAGGTCGGACCTATGGGGCCCGATGGGAAGGAGATCCTGTAAGCTTAGTGTACGGCCAAGTAGAATTGGCCGCCAAGTATTCCAAAGAAGATTGTAAATTAGACAGCCTATTAGATGGCATTGAGGAGGAATACAATCACCAAGTTGACTATGTAATTTAATATGACATGAAAAATGTCTTCTAGCCGGATTGTAGATCGCTTGTCATAGCGGACCTTTTCGCTGACCTCGGGACCCAATAGTCCGGTGTGTCCGAATACCCTCGCGGTTATGTAAGAACCGGGGCATGCATGGAGACAAGGCGTAGGGGTCATTATTGCTGTATCAGACAAGTGCCCAACTAGTTATGTTATATTACATGGATAGTAAGAAACATCTTCGAGGGAGAATAGTTCCGTTAAGGGTTCCTTTCCCTGGGAGGCATGCCCTAAAGTGCATGTCCAAACTGCTAAGAAAGCGTAAAATCATCTCGGGGCGTATGGATAAATAGTTTAAAATCATCTTTCAGTTCACCGAACGAATATTCCCTTAAGAACGCTAGCTTTTCGGCTTCACCCAGTCGAGGTACACATCCGTTGACCCTAAGTAACACTCGCAGAGGTGCTCCCTTTACCGCCCTAGCCGAACACTCGGGAACGAGGGGTAAGCACAGAGCTGTGCAACCCAAATTTTGGCCAAAACTTAAGTCATATCGCTGCATATAATGGTGAGTGTACATGCGGAAGTTTGACACATGTGTTGGGCATAAAGCCCGTATAAATAAGCTTCTGTTAAAGAAGCCCCCAGGTATAATGAGCGTGGGTGGCGCGTCAAGTATGTGCGAACAAAGCGCAAGCGAGCCTCTAAAGGCTTCAAGAAGAAGGAGGAGGAAGGAGAGAAATAAAAGACAGCTAAAGTATAAATTTTGGATGGAGGAAGGAGACGAACCCAGAGTCCGGCGCTAGGCGCAGAATCTTCGTAGACGGGCTGCGTTCCATGGGTTTGGCTCGAGTCGGTTATCCGATGCGTTTGTGACGGTATGCCCTGGCCGGTCAAGACCTGGTCGATGATGAAGGACCTTCCCATTTGGGCTTGAGTTTGTCCTTTTTCTTGTCCCAAGCAGCGAGAACTAGTTCGCCAAAGTTGTAAGTTTTGGCCCGTGCTTCTCTGCTTTGATATCTTCGAGCCTGCTGTTGATAAAATGCGGAACGAGCTTTTGCCACGTCCGCGCTCCTCCTCCATGGCGCCCAGACTGTCCCGCCGATCGAGTTCGGGCTTCTCTTTCTTCATACATGTGCACGCCGAGGTGAGTCATGAATTATGTCGCAGGGCAAGATCGGCGCCTCTGCGCCAGATACCATAAAAAATGGTGTGAATCCGGTACTGCGATTCGGGTGGTCCAGAGCTCCCCGTGAGCACGGAGTCGAGCTCCTCTACCCAAAGGCGTGTTAGATTCCTTAAGGGACAGCACTAGTGCGGGTTTAATGCCGCTCATGATTAGACCGTTTGCCCGCTTGACTTGGACCGTTAGTTTGAGGGTGATAGATCGAGGCGTAATCGAGCTTGATGCCCATGTTTTTGCACCATAGTTTGACCTCATCGGCTGTGAAGTTGGTGCCGTTATCGGTGATGATACCGTGGGGACGCCAGAACGGTGCACTACCCCTGATATGAAGTCTATCGCCGGTCCAGATTCGGCCGTTTTAACAGGCTTGGCCTCTATCCATTTGGTGAATTTATCCACCATGACCAATAGGTATTTTTGCTTGTGGGTTCCTCCATTAAGGGGTCAAACCATGTCAAGCCCCCAGACCGCGAACGGCCAGGTGATGGGTATAGTTTTGAGGGCGGTGGGTGGCATGTGGATTTGGTTAGCAAAAAGCTGGCAACCGACGCATCGTTGGACTAAATCCTCAAGATTCTCGCCCGGCCGTCGGGCCAATAAAATCCTCAGTCTGGAAGGCCTTGCCTACAAGGCCCGGGCTGCGGCGTGGTGCCCACCCAGTTTGGCATGAATTTCAGCCAGGAGGTTTCGCCCTTCCTCTTCGGAGATACACCTTTGAAGGACTCCTATTGTGCTTTTTCTTATAGAGCTCTCCCTCATGGACTTTATAGGCTTTGGATCGCCGCACTATGCAGCGAGCCTCATTTTGGTCTTCGGGGAGTTCCTTCCTAGTTAAGTAGGTTAGAATGGCTCATGGCCCACGGGCAATAACTGCCATTATTTCGTGGGCGGAGGGTGTTATCTCGTTGGCAGAGCCTCCGATTGTGTCAGAGTGTTTGGTGTCAGGCAGTGCGATTGAGTTTGCTTCAATTCCTCTACCGGACACAATGAAGCCCAAGAGCTTTCCGGCTAGAACACCGAAGACGCATTTTTTCGGATTGAGCTTAATGTCATATTTTGGAGATTGTCGAATGTGAGTCTCAAGTCGCCTACTAGAGTTTCGACATGCTTGGACTTGACGCACCACATCATCTACATATGCCTCCACTGCTTTGCCGATCTGGTTTGCCGACATGTCCGAATCATGCGCCGATAGGTTGCGCTGGTGTTTTGAGCCCAAAGGGCATTGTGTTGAAGCTGAATGGGCCGTATGGAGTGATGAATGCCGCTATGGCTTGGTCTGCTCCGCTATCTTAATTTGGTGGTAGCCGGAGTATGCGCCGAGGAAGCACAATGAATCGTGTCCTCTTTGTGGCGTCAATAATTTGATCAATGTGAGGGAGGGAAGGGATCCTTTGGGCAAGCCTTATTAAGGTCTTTGAAATCAACACATAGGCGTCAGGATTTGTCCTTCTTTGGTACCATCACTAGATTTGCTAGCCAGTCCGGATGTTTTATATCTCTGATGAATCCGGCTTCCAGAAGTTTGGCTAGCTCCTCTCCCATGGCCTGTCTCTTGGGTCCGGAAAAACGCCGAAGAGCTTGCTTGATCGGGCTTAAATCCTTTAGGATATTTAGGTCATGCTCGTCCGGTACCGACGTGGGATTCTGGCATGTCTCAAGGTGCCAGGAAAAATGTCAGTTTTTCTCAGAGAAATTCTCGTAGTCTGGCGTCTACATCGTGGTTTAATTGTGCCCCAATGGAAGCCGTCATTGCGGTGGTCCGCTGGGTGGACTTGGAATTTGACTATTTCATTCACTGGTTTAAAAGAGGTGGACTTGGATCTTTTATCAAGTATCACATCGCCCCTCAACACCGTGGAGCGCATCGGCAAGTGAGTTCCTCGGCCGCTAGGGCTTCGGATAGTGCCTCGAGGGCTAGTGTGGCTGTCTTGTTTTTGGCGCGGAGTGCTATGTTCGGATCACTAGCGAGAGTGATTTTTCCGTTAGGTACGGGCATTTTAAGCTTCATGTACCCATAATGGGGTATAGCTTGAAAAATTGTGAATGCCTCTCGCCCTAATAGAGCGTGATATCTCGCTGAACAGGGGCCACTTGAAATGTGACCTCCTCGGACCTGTAATTGTCCAAGTGAGCCGAACACTACGTCCAATGTGATTTTTCTCAGGCAAAGATGCTTCCGGCTAGGGATTATTCCTCCGAAGGTTGTGTCTTGCTTCGCTCAATGCGGCTCCAGTCTATTTCCATTTTTCGGAGGGTTTCCTCATAGATGAGGTTTAATCCACTTCCGCCATCCATGAGTACCTTAGTAAGGCGAAAGCCGTCCACTATCGGACTGAGGACCAATGCGGCTGGTGCTCGGGCTGTTTGGAATTTTGGTTCGTCACTGGCATTAAAGGTAATAGCCGTGTCACTCCATGGATTTATTGTTGCTACTTGGTAGACTTGACAAGGTTATGGAGTGTTCGCTCGCATGTTTTTTGATGCGAAAAGTCTCAAGACTGTTAATACCGTCTTGGTATTGTTGGGCTGGGATTTCGAAGCTAGAAGCTCTTCGCCACTTTTGGCCACTGCGGTAGTATTCAACATGCTCGAAGGCTATGAGTTGGAGTGGCGTCCTACGTGCTATGAATTTTGCGAGGTCCGTTGAGCCATCCCTCCAAAGACGGTTCCATGCCATTTAGGGGTTTTTGTTTTTGGTATCTAACCAGTGTGGTTGGTGATGATGCACCTTTTATTTCGGACTAGGGCTGTGTTAGGGCCGGATTATCCCAAAATTTACTTTCGGTTTTCCAAGCACTCTCCATCGCACAATACTTTTGTAGTATGGTCACCAAAGTCGACAAAAGCATGTAATTTCACGATTTACTTATGGCGTTTAGGATTCCTTCGTCCAGTGCAATTATTGCGAAGAGTGAGATTGCGTCCTCCTCTCGGCGATCCTTTACCGTCCATAACACGGAGGAATCTGGCCCGAGAATGATGTACCGTTTCAAGGGCTCTTGCCGAATTCGGGATAGATCGCTAATGTTTGGGTGGGCGGGTGGAACTAGATCCGAACCCCGTCCAATCTAAGACTCAGGGGCGAAGTTTCGAACTTGGAAGTTTGGGTTTTGGATGTTATCCAATGAATCCAACCCGCCACCGACTTTGAGTTCAGATTTGATCGACATCCCGTCCTCCACGGGAATCGCATGGAGGGTCGGAATCCGGACGTAGCTAGTCCTTAAGATAGAACAAGAGTCGCCGTATTGTTCCTCTACCACAGTAACATGGTGGGTAGCCTGGGGAGAGTTAATCTCTCTCAGATCGGTTCTGGGCCCGATCTGATCATACTCAGTGGCGACTCCCAGGGCGGCGATGCGATCCAAGAGCTCGTTCACGGAGGAGAGCTCGATCGATCCAGTGCTCGGCAAGTTCCGAAAGTTAACACGAAGATTGGTTTCGATGACCCGAGAAGTCATCGCTTGCCAAGCGCCGAACTGGTGGTCATAAGGAAACCACCTATCCAAAGAGTCTGGCCGGCGGCCAAGGCTCCTTTGGCGATAATGTCGTCTTTAAAGACGGGATGAGGCATACTTCCTGACGGTGACGCATAGAGGAACTCTCAATGTAAGCACCAATGTCGGTGTCAAACCGCGGATCTCGGGTAGGGAGTCCCGAATCGCATGCGTCTAGGCGGATGGTAACAGGAGACAAGGGACACGATGTTTTTACCAGTTCGGGCCTCTCGATGGAGGTAAAACCCTCACGCCGCTTGATTAATATTGATGATATGGGTAGTACAAGAGTAGATCTACCACGAGATCGAGAGAGGCTAAACCCTAGAAGCTAGCCTATGGTATGATTGTTGTTCATCCTATGGACTAAAACCCTTCGGTTTATATAGACACCTAATAGGGTTAGGGTTACACAGAAGTCGGTTGCAACGGTAGGAGATCTACATATCCAGACGCCAAGCTTGCCATCCACGCCAAGGAAAGTCCTATCCGGACACGGGACGAAGTCTTCAATCTTGTATCTTCATAGTCCAGGAGTCCGGCCAACGGTGATAGTTCGGCTATCCGGACACCCCCTAATACGGGACTCCCTCAATCACCTTCATTGATTTTGCCAAGCAAGCACAACGCAAGTTTGACAAAGAAATTCTGGCAATAAGAAGTGATAATGGATCTGAGTTCAAGAACTACACCTTGGAAGAGTTTCTTAGTGATGAAGGGATTGAGCATCAATATTCAGCTCCATACACTCCCCAAGAAAATGGTGTAGCAGAAAGGAAGAACCGCACACTTGTGGAGATGGCAAGGTCCATGTTGGATGAATACAAGTCGCCACATAGTTTTTTGGCCCAGGGCCGTCAACACCGCATGCCATGCATCAAACCGCTCTTCCTCCGCACTATATTGGAAAAGACTCCATATGAGGTCCTAACCGGGAACAAGCCAAATGTCAAGTACTTTCGTGTATTTGGGTGCAAATGTTTCATTCTCAACAAAAGAGAGTGGTTAGGAAAATTTCAATCTAAAACCATTGAGGGCATATTTGTTGGCTATGGATCAAACTCTCACACCTATAGAGTCTACAACAAATCCAATGGATGTGTTGTAGAAACTTGTGACGTGGTGTTTGATGAATTTAATGGCTCCCATGGGGAGCAAGTTGATCTAAGTGATGCAGGTGAATAATATTCCTCTCAAGATATTTTGACCATGGGTGTTGGTGCACTTCTTCCAATGGAACAAGAACCTCATGATGATGAAGAAGAAGATGGAAGCTTCACGCATCATCAAACTACTTCAACCTCCATACCACCACAAGCTCCTATTGCTCAATCAATGCCCGTAGACCAAGTATAAGATGATGATCAAGTTACTCTTCATGATAATCATCAAGAACAAGATCATCCTCAAGGGCAAGAACAAGAAAGTGCAATCATTGATGATGAACCTCAACAAATGCAAGATGAAGAAGAAGATCTTCCACCACACATTAATGATCCATATGTTGAGGACGTGGATGATGGACATGAAGTTGAACCTCGTGAAACTCTTACATCCATCATGCCTCAAGTTGCCGGTCGTGTTGATGTTGACAAAATTCTCACCGGCATATCGGAAGGTAGAGTCACTTGTAAACAGTTCACAAATTTTTGTGCTCACTTCTCGTTTGTGTCTAGTGTTGAGCCTCTCAAGGTACAAGAGGCATTGATGGACAACGATTGGCTCGTTGTTATGCAAGAAGAGTTGAACAGTTTTGAACGCAACCAAGTGTGGTCATTAGTCAAGAGGCCAATGATACGTCTCCAACGTATCTATAATTTTTGATTGCTCCATGCTATATTATCTATTGTTTTGGACTATATTGGGCTTTATTTTCCACTTTTATATTACTTTTGGGACTAACCTATTAACCGGAGGCGAGCCCGAGAATTCTTGCTTTTGCCTATTTCAAGATTTCAAGAAGCGGAATATCAAAACGGAGTCCAAACGGAATGAAATCTTCTGAACCTGATTTTCTCATCAGATAAGATCCAGGAGACTTGGACCCTCGGTCAAGAAAGGAGGAGGCGCCCACGAGGTGGAGGGCGCCCCCTAGGCGCGCCCCCGCCTCGTGGGCCTCCTAAGCTCCACCGACGTAGTCCTTCCTCCTATATATACCCACGTACTCTCAACAAGATCACATACGGAGCAAAAACCCTAATTCCACCGCCGCAACTTTCTCAGATCCACGAGATCCCATCTTGGGGCCTGCTTTGAGTCTCCGTCGGAAGGGAATCCACCACGGAGGGCTTCTACATCATTATCATAGCCTCTATGATGAAGTGTGAGTAGTTTACTTGAGACCTTGGGTCCATAGTTAGTAGCTAGATGGCTTCTTCTCTCTTTTTGGATCTCAATACAATGTTCTCCCCTCTCTCGTGGAGATCTATTCGATGTAATCTTCTTTTTGCAAGCAGTGTTTGTTGAGACCGATGAATTGTGGGTTTATGATCAAGATTATCTATGAGCAATATTTGAATCTTCTCTAAATTCTTTTATGTATGATTGGTTATCTTTGCAAGTCTCTTCGAATTATCCATTTGGTTTGGCCAACTAGATTGGTAGTTCTTGCAATGGGAGAAGTGCTTAGCTTTGGGTTCAATCTTGCGGTGTCCTTACCCAAAGGATGTAAAGGGTTGCAAAGGCACGTATTGTATTGTTGCCATCGAGGATAACAAGATGGGGTATTTATCATATTGCATGAATTTATTCCTCTACAACATGTCATCTTGCTTAAGGCGTTACTCTGTTTTCATTAACTTAATACTCTAGATGCATCTTTGGATAGCGGTCGATGGAGTGGAGTAATAGTAGTAGATGCGGTGAGAGTCGGTCTACTTGTCTCGGACATGATACCTATATACATGATCATACCTAGATACTCTCATAACTATGCTCAATTATGTCAATTGCTCAACAGTAATACGTTCACCCACCGTAAAAATACTTATGCTCTTGAGAGAAGACACTAGTGAAATCTAAGGCCACCGGGTCTATTTTCATCATATTAATCTTCCTACGCTTTATTATTGCTTTGCTTTTTACTTTGCCTTTTTATTTTACTTTGCATCTTTATACCAAAAATACCAAAAATATTATCTAGCATCTCTATCAGATCTCACTCTCGTGAAGTGACCGTGAAGGGATTGACAACCCCTATTCGCTGTTGGTTGCAAGGAGTTATTTGCTTTGTGTAGGTACGAGGGACTTATGGGTGGCCTCCTCTTTGGATTGATACCTTGGTTCTCAAAAACTGAGGGAAATACTTATGCTACTCTGCTGCATCATCCTCTCCTCGTCGGGGAAAACCAACGCAAGCTCAAGACGTAGCAAGAAGGATTTTTGGCGCCGTTGCCTGGGAGTCTACGCAAAAGTCAACATACCAAGTACCAATCACAATCCCTTATCTCTCGCATTACATTATTTGCCATTTGCCTCTCGTTTTCCTCTCCCCCACTTCACCCTTGCCGTTTTATTCGCCCTCTCTTTCCCAATCTCCTCCTCTCTTTTCGCTTGCCTTTTTCGGTTTGCTCGTGTGTTGGATTGCTTGCTTGTCACTATGGCTCAAGATAATACCAAATTGTGTGACTTTGCCAATACCAACAATAATGATTTCCTTAGCACTCTGATTGCTCCTCTTGCCAATACTGAATCTTGTGAAATCAATGCTGCTTTATTGAGTCTTGTTATGAAAGATCAATTCGCCGGCCTTCCTAGTGAAGATGCCGCTACTCATTTAAATAGCTTCGTGGATTTGTGTGATATGCAAAAGAAGAAAGATGTTGACAATGATGTTGTTAAATTGAAGCTATTTCCTTTTTCGCTTATAGATCATGCTAAAGCTTGGTTTTTGTCTGTGCCTAAAAATAGTATTGATTCTTGGAACAAGTGCAAAGATGTTTTTATCTCTAAGTATTTTCCTCCCGCTAAGATCATCTTCCTTAGGAACGATATTATGAATTTTAAGCAACTTGATCATGAACATGTTGCACAAGCTTGGGAGAGAATGAAATTAATGATACGTAATTGCCCTATTCATGGTTTAAATTTGTGGATGATTATACAAAAATTTTATGCCGGATTGAATTTTGCTTCTAGAAACCTTTTAGATTCGGCCGCGGGAGGCACTTTTATGGAAATCACTTTAGGAGATGCTACTAAACTCCTAGATAATATTATGGTTAATTATTCTCAATGGCACATTGAAAGATCTACTAGTAAAAAAGTGCATGCGATAGAAGAAATCAATGTTTTGAGTGGAAAGATTGATGAACTTATGAAATTATTTGCTACTAAGAGTGTTTCTTCCGATCCTAATGATATTCCTTTGTCTACTTTGATTGAGAATAATAATGAATCTATGGATGTGAATTTTGTTGGTAGGAATAATTTTGGTAACAACGCATATAGAGGGAATTTTAGTCCTAGGCCCTATCCTAGTAATCCTTCTAATAATTATGGAAATTTTAATAAGATGCCCTCTGAATTTGAGAATAGTGTTAAAGAGTTTATGAATTCACAAAAGAATTTTAATGCTTTGCTTGAAGAGAAATTACTTAAAGTTGATGAATTGGCTAGGAACGTTGATAGAATTTCTCTTGATGTTGATTCTTTAAAGCTTAGATCTATTCCTCCTAAGCATGATATCAATGAGTCTCTCAAAGCCATGAGAATTTCCATTGACGAGTGCAAGGAAAGAACCGCTAGGATGCGTGCTATGAAAGATGCCTTTATTAAAGCGTGTTCTTCCAATTTCTATGAAAATCAAGATGAAGATCTAAAAGTTATTGATGTTTCCCCTATCAAATCCTTGTTTTGCAATATGAATCTTGATAATGATGAGATTGAATATGAGTCACCTTTACCTGTATATGCCTCTAAAATTCTGAGCTTTTAGAGTATGATGCTAAAATTGATAAAAGTGGTATTGAAGAAAGTAAAACCTTAGATGTTGCTAAACCCACTATTTTGGATTTCAAGGAATTTAATTATGAAAGTTGCTCTTTAATTGATTCTATTTCCTTGTTACAATCCGTGCTAAATTCTCCGCATGCTTATAGTCAAAATAAAGCATTTACCAAACATATCGTTGATGCCTTGATGCAATCTTATGAGGAAAAACTTGAGTTGGAAGTCTCCATCCCTAGAAAACTTTATGATGAGTGGGAACCAACTATTAAAATTAAGATTGAGGATCATGAATTTTATGCTTTATGTGATTTGGGTGCTAGTGTTTCCACTATTCCCAAAACTTTGTGTGATTTGCTAGATTTCCGTGATTTTGATGAATGCTCTCTAAACTTGCACCTCATGGATTCCACTATTAAGAAACCTATGGGAAGAATTAATGATGTTCTTATTGTTGCAAATAGGAATTATGTGCCCATAGATTTTATCGTTCTTGATATAGATTGCAATCCTTCATGTCCTATTATTCTTGGTAGACCTTTCCTTAGAACGATTGGTGCAATTATTGATGTGAAGGAAGGAATATTAGATTCCAATTCCCATTAAAGAAAGGCATGGAACACTTCCCTAGGAAGAAAATAAAATTACCATATGAATCTATTATGAGAGCCACCTATGGATTGCCCACCAAAGATGGCAATACCTAGATCTATCCTTGCTTCTATGCCTAGCTAGGGGCGTTAAACGATAGCGCTTGTTGGGAGGCAACCCAATTTTTTTTTGTTTTTTTGTTTTTGTTTCTGTTTAGGAATAAATAATCCATCTACCTTCTGTTTAGATGTGGTTTTGTGTTTTAATTAGTGTTTGTCCCAAGTTAACCCTATAGGATCTTCTTGGATAATAGTTATTTGATCTTGCTGTAATTTCCAGAAACTTTCTGTTCACAAAAACAATTGTTAAAAATCACCAGAACGTTATAAAATAGTGATTCTAATTTCTTCTGATCAATAAAAAAAATTCCTAGGTCGTCCTATTTTGGCTGAATTTTTGGAGTTCCAGAAGTTTGCGTTAGTTACAGATTAATACAGACTGTTCTGTTTTTGACAGATTCTGTTTTTCGTGTGTTGTTTGCTTATTTTGATGAATCTATGGCTAGTAAAATAGTTTATAATCCATAGAGAAGTTGGAATACAGTAGGTTTAACACCAAAATAAATAAAGAATGGGTTCATTACAGTACCTTGAAGTGGTCTTTTGTTTTCTTTCGCTAATAGAGCTCACGAGATTTCTGTTGAGTTTTGTGTTGTGAAGTTTTCAAGTTTTGATTGAATTTTTTTGAGGGATTATGGAACAAGGAGTGGCAAGAGCCTAAGCTTGGGTTTGCCCACGGCACCCCCAATATAATCCAAGGACACTAAAAATTCAAAGCTTGGGGATGCCCCGGAAGGCATCCCCTCTTTCGTCCACTTCCATCGGTAACTTTACTTGGAGCTATATTTTTATTCACTACATGATATGTGTTTTGCTTGGAGTGTCTTGTATTATTTGCGTCTTTGCTTGTTAGTTTACCACAATCATCCTTGTTGTACACACCTTTTGAGAGAGCCATACATGAATTGGAATTTGTTAGAATACTCTATGTGCTTCACTTATATCTTTTGAGCTTTATAGTTTTGCTCTATGTGCTTCACTTATATCTTTTGAGCTTTATAGTTTTGCTCTAGTACTTCACTTATATCTTTTAGAGCACGGTGGTGGATTTGTTTTAAAGAAACTATTGATCTCTCATGCTTCACTTAGATTATTTTGAGAGTCTTAAATAGCATGGTAATTTGCTTAAAATAATAATATGCTTGGTATTCAAGATTTGTAAAACTTTCTTTTGAGTGCGTTGAATACTAAGAAAAGTTTGATGCTTGATAATTGTTTTGAGATATGGAGGTGATAATATTAGAGTCGTGCTAGTTGAGTAATTGTGAATTTGAGGAATACTTGTGTTAAAGTTTGTGATTCCCGTAGCATGCACGTATGGTGAACCGTTATGTGATGAAGTCGGAGAATGATTTATTTATTGATTGTCTTCCTTATGAGTGGCGGTCGGGGATGAGCGATGGTCTTTACCTACCAATCTATCCCCCTAGGAGCATGCGCGTAATACTTTGCTTTGATAACTTCTAGATTTTTGCAATAAGTATATGAGTTCTTTATGACTAATGTTGAGTCCATGGATTATAATGACTTTTCTCACCCTTCCACCATTGCTAGCCTTTCTAATACAGCGCACTTTTATGGGTATTATACACCCACCATAAAACCTTCCTAAAACAGCCACCATACCTACCTATCATGGCATTTCCATAGCCATTCCGAGATATATTGCCATGCAACTTTTCCATCGTTCCGGTTATTATGACACGCTCCATCATTGTCATATTGCTTAGCATGATCATTTAGTTGACATCGTATTTGTGGCAAAGCCACCGTTCATAATTCTTTCATACATGTCACTTATGAATCATTGCATATCCCGGCACACCACCGGAGGCATTCATATAGAGTCATATTTTGTTCTAAGTATCGAGTTGTAATTGTTGAGTTGTAAGAAAAATAAAAGTGTGATGAGCATCATTTTTAGAGCATTGTCCCAAGTGAGGAAAGGATGATGGAGACTATGATTCCCCCATAAGTCGGGGTGAGACTCCGGACGAAAAAAAAAAAGAAAAGAAAAGAGGCCAAAAAAAAGAAAAGGCCCAATAAAAAATGAGAGAAAAGAGAGAAGGGACAATGTTACTATCCATCTACCACACTTGTGCTTCAAAGTAGCACCATGATCTTCATAATAGAGAGTCTCTCGTTTTGTCTCTTTCATATACTAGTGGGAATTTTTCATTATAGAACTTGGCTTGTATATTCCAATGATGGGCTTCCTCAAATTGCCCTAGGTCTTCATGAGCAAGTGAGTTGGATGCACACCCACTTAGTTTCTTTTGTTGAGCTTTCATATGCTTATAGCTCTAGTGCATCTGTTGCATGGCAATCCCTACTCACTGATGTCTACTACGCAACCTTCTTCTTGTAGACGTTGTTGGGCCTGCAAGTGCACAGGTTTGTAGGACAGTAGCAAATTTCCCTCAAGTGGATGACCTAAGGTTTATCAATCCGTAGGAGGTGTAGGATGAAGATGGTCTCTCTCAAGCAACCCTGCAACCAAATAACAAAAGAGTCTCTTGTGTCCCCAACACACCCAATACAATGGTAAATTGTATAGGTGCACTAGTTCGGTGAAGAGATGGTGATACAAGTGCAATATGGATAGTAGATAAAGGTATTTGTAATCTGAAATAATAAAAACAGCAAGGTAACAAGTGATAAGCGTGAGCGTAAACCAGTATTGCAATGATAGGAAACAAGGCCTAGGGTTCATACTTTCACTAGTGCAAGTTCTCTCAACAATAATAACATAAATAGATCATATAACAATCCACTGAACATGCAACAAAGAGTCACTCCAAAGCCACTAATAGCGGAGAACAAGCGTAGAGATTATGGTAGGGTCTGAAACCACCGCAAAGTTATTCTTTCCAATCAATCCGTTGGGCTATTCCTATAAGTGTCACAAACAGCCCTAGAGTTCGTACTAGAATAACACCTTAAGATACAAATCAACCAAAACCCTCATGTCACCTAGATACTCCAATGTCACCTCAAGTATCCGTGGGCATGATTATACGATATGCACCACACAATCTCAGATTCATCCAACCAACACAAAGTACTTCAAAGAGTGCCCCAAAGTTTCTACCGAGAGTCAAGAAAAGCGTGTGCCAACCC
This sequence comes from Aegilops bicornis, assembly GCA_021605145.1. Lineage (NCBI taxonomy): Eukaryota > Viridiplantae > Streptophyta > Magnoliopsida > Poales > Poaceae > Aegilops > Aegilops bicornis. Next base: position 1,639,571 of record JAHIAL010000011.1, read on the forward strand.
CTATGCATAGGTTCATGGCGGAACCCAAGTTGGTCACCAAAACATACATCAAGTGGCACGTGATATCCCATTGTCATCACAGGATAAACACGGAAAGACATACATCAAGTGTTCTCATAAAGACTCAATCCGATAAGATAACTTCAAAAGGGAAACTCAATTCATGACAAGAGAGTAGAGGGGAGAAACATCATAAGATCCAACTACAATAGCAAAGCTAAGGATACATCAAGATCGTGCCATAGAGGGAACACGAGAGAGAACACGAGAGAGAGAGATCAAACACATAGCTCTTTGGTACATACCCTCAGCCCCGAGGGTGAACTACTCCCTCCTGCGTCATGGATAGCCGAGATGATGAAGATGGCCACGGTGATGGGTTCCCCCCTCGTGAGGCGCCTTAACGGGCTCCGAGAGGTTTTTGGTGGCTACAGAGGCTTGCGGCCGCGGAACTCCCGATCTATCTTCTGTTCTAGAAGTTTTACGATACGTAGGTGAAAGGATCGATATAGTTGACTAGAGGGGGGGTGAATAGGCAACTAACAATTTTTAGCTTTTCTTTACCAATTTAAACTTTGCATCAAAATAAGTTGTCTAGATATGCAACTAGGTGGACAACCTATATGATGCAATCAACACAAGCACACGATCAAGCAATGATAGAGACACAAATAAGCTTGCACAAGTAAAGGGATAAGATAACCAAGAGTGGAGCCGGTGGAGACGAGGATGTGTTACCGAAGTTCCTTCCTTTTGAGGGGAAGTACGTCTCCGTTAGAGTGGTGTGGAGGCACAATGCTCCCCAAGAAGCCACTAGGGCCACCGTATTCTCCTCACGCCCTCACACAATGCGAGATGCCGTGATTCCACTATTGGTGCCCTTGAAGGCGGCAACCGAACCTTTACAAACAAGGTTGGGGCAATCTCCACAACTTAATTGGAGGCTCCCAGCGACACACCACGTAAGCTTCACCACAATGGAATATGGCTCATGGTGACATCAAGCGTCTAGGGTGCTCAAACACCCAAGAGTAACAAGATCCGCAAGGGATAAGTGGGGGAATCAAATGTCTCTTGGTGGAAGTGTAGATCGGGCCCTTGTCACCCAATCCCGAGCAAATCAACAAGTTTGATTGGCTAGGGAGAGAGATCGGGCCAAAATGGAGCTTGGAGCAACAGTGGAGCTTAGAGATGGAAGAGGTAGTCAATTAGAGGTAGGAGACGCCCCTTTTATAGTCGTGGAAGAGATCCAACCGTTATCCTCAAGTTCAGCCTGCGACACGCAGCAGTACTACCGCTCGAGAGCGTGATTACTACCGCAAAACCACGCAGTACCTACCGAGGATGATCACGGTACTTCATGGGCAACAAGCGGAGGCGGGACTAGCTTTGATTGAGCGCAGTACTACCGCTCATGGCAATTACTACCGCTCCCCTTGTGGTACTACGGCAAGGCAGGTAAGCCAAAGCCTACTGAAGAAGGCCGGATGAAATAAAATACATCTGTGCCTACTTCCGCAGAAAAAGAAAGCGATTACAACAAAAACCCGACAGCGGTACTACCGCGCCACGAGTCTTGATTACTACCGTTGAGGCGTGGATGTAAAAAATTACATCTTCTCCTACTACCGCGGCACAACGGTACTAGGTATGAGGGCCACGGTACTATGGCTCCAGGGGAGCGGTACTACCGTGGCCTCCCGGGCAATACTATCAGCGCATGTCGTAAGTGCTTACTACCGTGATGGCGCGGATGTAAAATTACATCCGCTCCTACTACCGTCTTAAGAGCAGCACTAGGCACAGGAGTTCTGGTACTAAGGCTCGAAGGGCGGTACTACTGCGTGACCCCAGCGATGGCAGCCTGATTATGCACAACTAGGATAATGGAAAGGCGGCTCCAAAGTGCAAGGAAAGGTAGGACATGTGTATGCGTGTTGATTCCACCCAAACCTTTCCGGCCTTGGACCCCTCTTAATAAATACGGCTCTCCTACGACTCAAATCCACCAAAGAGAAACATAGAACAACGCCGTCTTCAATAGTTTCCGAGGGCACCCGAATCATCTCGTGCCTAGTGATGAAGCATCTGAGAAACTCAAGGCACACGATTAGTCCATAAAGCATTGTCATCAATCACCAAAACACCTAAGGGATAAATATGCCCTTACAATCTCCCCCTTTTTGGTGGATTGATGACAATACAGGATTTGCACATAGATAAGATAATTTTGAGCAAGGGCAAACACCTCCTCTCTAAAATATAGACGGGCTCCCCCTAGATGTGTGCACTCTAGATAGATGCTTTGGACTGCATAGCACACAAACTAGGATCAACACTCCCCCTATATTTTAGAGACAAAGGCATGACAAAAAACATCTAAGCAGAGCATAGCACAAAGGTAGCACAATATATCACTAGCTCGCTAAGATAGATATAGTGCATATGTCTTACACCATAGAAGTAAAGCAACTGAAACGAGGTTCAAACGAGGTTCAAATGAGAACGAGAAAGCACCAAAACACGAACGACGACAAACGACGAGACACACCAAACACCCGATTCGCAATTCCCTACACTCTCTCCCCCTTTGGCATCGAGACGCCAAAAAGGCAGAGAGGACACCTACACACAAGAGATGGCTCAAGCAGGGAACTCGTCCCAACCCTCTCCGTCGGACTCCTCGGCAGCAGGGATGGTCTCCTCGACGTCCTCCTCAGAATCAGTCCACCTGAAGCCTTGCTTCTCCTTCCACTCGGCCTCTGGAGTGATGCGCTCCTCGCACCCGCTTGGACACATCCTCACCATAGAGCTGCAAGATCTTCACATCCTACTGACGACTCTCCTTGGGCCTTGATGGAGTCTGTACTGCCCCTTGGCTTGCATGCAGAAAAGAGTCTTCATCTTGTCCTTGACTTCTTGGCCCACGATGGCATAGAGGAACTGGGAAGGCCTAGCAAAGACGGCCCTCGGCAACATCCTCGGCGCTTGACATCCTCCTCATCAACAATGCAGCCCTAGCAGCAGGCGCCTCAAGACGAGTAGTGGTGTTAGCCTGGGATTGGGTTTGACACGCATGAGCGAGATGGGATCATGGCGGATCCAGTCTGGAGCAAGGAACTCCTCACTAGGGAACATCTTCTCCAAGTCTTCAAGATCAGCAGAAACAGATAGGGCCCATAGATAGGCACCTTGCGGTTGAACACTTCAAACCGAGGCTCACACCACATGATGTGTGAGACATCAAGTGGCTGAGTCTGAGACAAACGAGCCTCCTCGCAAATGAGCATCATATCCACCATATAGGCATGAACCTTGTCCTTATCACCAATGCGAGGGAACAAGGAGTTGTGGAAGATGCGATACATGATATCCAGAAAAGAGTTGAGCACCAACCCTGTCTTGCCATTGGCGAGCGCCTTCTCAACATAGTATGGTGCAAGCTTGTCCTTGTTTGCGGACTCAGAATTGGCATGGGGGCGAACACCCACGGGAGTGTCGAGCCCGTCATCAGGAACCTGGAGCAAATCCATGAACTCCTTCCGGTGGCAGATCGACTTCTGGCCATTGGACATCCAGTCATCCTCCGCTCCTCATCGTGAGTGAAAGTATACTTTGAGGCAAAGAATTGTGAGATAAGCTGGGGTCATAGTCAAGGTGAAAGGATATCACATGCTCAATACCAAACTGCTCCACCAAGTCCAGAGCCTCTCCAAAGTAATCACGGAACTTGTCCTTCCTCATGTGATGCATGTCAATCCACTTAACATCCACGTAGGTATTCTGCTTGTTTTGAGGACATCCAGATAGGTGAGAGTCTGTTGCTTGTTCCAAAACAGCTCACAACCTCCAAACCTTGATGAGAACGAGGGTTCACATACGGGTGAAAAGCTGCACGAGAAGGACGTACTCAGATTGGGGTATCTCATCCATGCCCTTGGCGGAGCTCCTTGTACTTGCTAGCTGATGTCTTGACATGGCGCTTGAAGCGAAGAGCCCTCTGGCGCTTCACAGGTTCTTGTTGGCGCTTGGAGCCAGTGTCACGGCGGGATTGGAGCAGCGAGAGCCACCACGAGACACAAGCGCAAAACACCATGACGCGAAGAAGATCAATGCAAAGACCACGGCAAAGCACAAGAAACACATAGGAAATATACGTGAAAGTTGTCATCACGATAGATGTGAGCCACGGTAATCTTGCCGATTACTGCGGTACTAAAATATTAGTATCTTGCTCAAGTCAGCTGATAATGCAATGCGTCTGAGAATCCACATGATAATCTGGTGGTTGGAAGCTGATAGTAAAATTCTAGTGCCTTGATGGCCGGTAATTACCCGGCATAAGAGAGGCGGTAATGCTAGTGCTAAGCGGTAATTACCCAGCGCTGACGAATGATAGTACCACCACATCGCGTCGAGATCAAGCGTCGATTCGAATCCCGAAAAGAACCGCGAAACAACGGCGGTGCTACGGTGATCAAATCTATCACAAGACAAAAATACAAGTATAATCCCTACGCAAAGCTACTCTCCTTCATCCTACTCTTGCAAAGAAATAGCCTAAGAATCTCTAGAACACACAAGTTTCTCCCAACAACCTAGAGGCAAAGAACTCAACAAAACGAGAATAGGTTGGGGAAAAACCTGGGTCCATAGCAAGAGCACGTGGTGGGGAAAGATCCCACCGGACGAAATCACGGGAGGGCAGCCGGAGGAGGAGATCCCGTGACGAGCGTCGGCTCGATCTTGAGTGTGGGAGAGAGAGGCGGCGTGGGGGGGACTGCGAATGGGTATGGGGGAGTTAGAACTCCCCCTGCCGTCCTTATCCCCAGCGCCCAAACCCGGCGCAGTAGTACCGCATATCATCACGGTAGTACCGCTCAGGCGGAAATCTGCCGCACGAAGCGATGGTACCGCTCACCCGGGCGGCGATAAAAATTCTGCTGCCGTGTGGGGCGATGACCACCATGCTCCCACCTGCCTTGATAGTAGCATGGCTGGCTGCGGTAGTACCGTAGCTGGCCGCGGTAGTACCGTGAGCTCAAGACACAGCAGGAAACAACACGAGAATAAGGCCTTTGCACGGAAACTTTTCACACAAAGGAAACCACAAGAACACGCACAAACCAGAGGCGGAAAGACAACAAGGAAACACTAAGCGACAAAACCTCTCAAAAGGAGAGGGCGGTGGCCGAAGCCACCTATGTTTGAGTTAGATGGTATGGCACCGCGAAGAGTTATCCTTGGGCCCATGACCAAAACTCGTCTTTGAAGCACAAGTACCATCAAAAATGGCTAATGTGAAAGAGTTGATCTATTTATGCATGATGGGGGAAGGGAGAGTTCATTGAGAGAACAACACTCCCCCTATGTCCATGCCTACACCTAAACTAGACAACAAGTTGAGTATGGTGGGGAGTGCACGGGTTCAAGTCACATTGCTCACATCTTTGATATTTAGGTAATGCCTTAACTCGCGAAATCTTGCTTCATCCAAGGGCTTCGTGAAAATATCTGCAAGGTTATGATGAGTGTTGACATACTTGACCTCGATCTCCCCTCGCCTAATGTGATCCCGGATGAAGTGATACCGAATCTCAATGTGCTTCGTCTTGAAGTGTTGCACCGGGTTGAGATAAATCTTGATGGCACTTTCATTATCACACCAAAGAGGCACTTTGTCACAAATGACACCGTACTCCTTTAAAGTTTACCTCATCCATAGGAGCTGAGCACAACAACTACCGACCGCCACATATTCCGCTTCGGTGGACGAGAGAGACACACAACTCTGCTTCTTGGAAGACCAACTTACCAAAGAGCAACCAATAAATTGGCACCCTCCGAAGGTGGACTTCCTATCCACTTTGTCTCCCGCCCAATCGGAATCCATAAATCCTTCAAGCTTGAAGTTTGCCCCTCTTGGGTACCATAAGCCAAAGTTTGGGGTATGAGCCAAATATCGAAAGATTAAAGCTTGAGCCACCACATAGTGGCTTTCCTTGATGCGGCTTGAAACCGTGCACACATTCCCACACTCAACATGATATCCGGTCTAGATGCACAAAGGTAAAGCAAGGAGCCAATCATGGGCGATATACCTTTTGATCCACCGCTTTACCATTGGGATCAATGTCAAGTTGGCACTTGGTAGGCATTGGAGTAGAAGCCGGATTGACATCACTTATCTTGAATCTTTTTAGCATGTCTTGAGTGTATTTGGCTTGGTCGATGAAGGTTCCTTCTCTTCTTTGTTTGATATCAAAACCAAGGAAGAACTTCAACTCTCCCATAGAAGACATCTTGAACTTGGAGGTCATGAGAGCGGCAAATTCCTCATTGAAAGCTTTGTTAGGGGAACCAAAGATAATATCATCAACATATAGTTGGCATACAAACAACTCCTTTGACCTTCTTAGTAAAAAGTGGGCTCGATTTGCCCCACCTCAAATCCACGATCTTGTAGCAACTCGGTAAGGTGGTCATACCACGCACGTGGGGCTTGTTTAAGGCCATAGAGTGCCGATTGCCTTATCGAGTTGATACACATGATCCGGGAAGTAGGTGTCCTCGAACCCGGGGGGTTGCTTGACATAGACCAACTCATTAATAGGACCATTAAGAAAAGCACTTTTCACATCCATTTGTTGCAACTTAAAGTTGTGATGGGAAGCATAAGCAATCAACAAACGAATAAATTCAAAGGCAAGCAAGCAGGAGCAAAGGTTTCACTATAGTCGATACCCTCGACTTGGGAGTAGCCTTGTGCTACCAATCTTGCCTTGTTGCGAATGATGTTCCCATGAACACCTTGCTTGTTCTTGAAAATCCACTTGGTTCCAATTGCGTTGTGGTTCCCCGATGGCCTTGGCACCAATCTCCACACCTTGTTGTACTCGAAGTTGTTGAGTTCTTCATGCATGGCATTGAGCCAATCCGAGTCTTCGAGCGCCTCATAGACCTTTTGGGGTTCAACACAAGAGACAAACGCGTGATGTTCACAATAGTTTTCCAATTGTCTACGAGTGCTTACCCCGTTTATTAGGCTTCCAACCACATTCTCCATGAGATGGCCTTTGGTGGAGAGTTTGGAAGCAATCTTGGCGGCACGACGCTCTAATTCCTCCTCGGAGGTGAGATGAGGAGGGGTCACTTGATCATCTTGAGCGCCGTCTTGAGCATGTTCTTGATCTTGAGCATGCTCGGGGGAGAGAACTTGACCTTGGGCATCATTTGGTGTGTCACCATCGTCTTGAGCATGATCTTGCCCTTGGTCTTGTTCATGAGGTTGAGGGCCTTCACTTTGTTCTTGGAAGCGTGTGGGCCTTGGGTTGGTGATGGCTCCACTTGAGTGGAGCATTGTCCTTCTCCTTCGGCCACAAGGGGTTCCTCAATGGGTAGAATATGACCAATACCCATTCTTCTTATGGCTTGAGGAGGAATTTCATCACCTACATCACAAGTGCCACTTTGCTCCACTTGGGAGCCGTTATTCTCGTCAAATTCCACGTTACACGTCTCCTCAATAAGTCCCGTGGATTTATTGAGGACACGGTAAGCATGAGAGTTTGTAGCATAACCAACAAATATGCCCTCATGAGCTCTAGCTTCAAATTTAGACAAGCGAACACCTTTCTTGAGAATGAAACACTTACACCCGAACACCCGGAAGTACTTGAGATTGGGCTTGTTGCCGGTGAGTATCTCATAAGGAGTCTTGTTCAAGCCTTTGCGGAGATAGAGCCGATTGGATGCATGACATGCGGTGTTGATGGCTTCGGCCCAAAAGTTGTATGGAGACTTGAACTCCGCCATCATGGTCCTTCTTGCCGCATCCATCAACGTCCGGTTCTTCCTCTCCGCAACACCATTTTGTTGAGGGGTATATGGTGCAGCATATTGATGCTTGATCCCCTCATCACTAAGAAACTCATCCAAGGTGTAGTTCTTGAACTCGATGCCGTTGTCACTTCTTATTGTCAAGACCTTTGCATTATGTTGACGTTGAGCTTCATTTGCAAAGTCGATGACGGTTTGTTGAGTCTCACTCTTCCTCTTGAAGAAGTATACCCAAGTGTATCTTGAATAGTCATCCACATTCACCAAGCAATACTTTCTACCTCCAAGACTATCAAATGATGGTGGCCCAAAGAGATCCATGTGAAGGAGCTCCAAGGGTCTCTTTGAGTAGATGATGGTCGTGGGAGGGTGAGTGAGGGAGTCCTAGACTAGGGGGTGTCCGGATAGCCGAACTATCATCTTTGGCCGGACTCCTAGACTATGAAGATACAAGATTGAAGACTCCGTCCCGTGTTCGGATAGGACTTTCCTTGGCGTGGAAGGCAAGCTTGGCGATACGGATATGAAGATCTCCTACCGATGTAACCCGACTGCATGTAACCCTAACCCTATTCGGTGTCTATATAAACCGAAGGGTTTTTAGTCCGTGGGGACGAACAACAATCATACCATAGGCTAGCTTCTAGGGTTTAGCCTCTACGATCTCGTGGTAGATCTACTCTTGTACTACCCATATCATCAATATTAATCAAGCAGGAGTAGGGTATTACCTCCATCGGGAGGGCTGAACACAGGTAAAAACATCGTGTCCCTTGTCTCCTGTTACCATCCGCCTAGACGCACGATTTGGGACCCCTACCCGACATCCGCGGTTTTGACACCGACATTGGTGCTTTCATTGAGAGTTCCTCATCGCCGTCACCGTCGGGAAGGATGCCTCATCCGTCTTTAAAGGCGACATTATCGCCAAAGGAGCCTTGGCCTTGACGAACTCTTCGGCTAGGTGGTTTCCTTATGACCACCGGTTTGGCGCCCGCCAAGCGATTACTTCTCGGGTCATCGAAACCAATCTTCGTGTTAACTTTCCGGAACTTGCCGAGCAGCTAGATCCGATCGAGCTCGCTCCGTGAGCGAGCTCTTCGATCGCATCGCCGCCTTAGAGTCGCCATCGACTACGATCGGATCGGGCCCAAAACCGATCTGAGAGATTAACTCTCCCGGGCTACCCACCATGTTGCTGTGGTAGAGGAACAATATGGCGACTTTTCTTCTATCTTAAGGACTAGCTAAATCAGGATTCCGACCCCTCCATGCCGGATTCCGCGGAGGGGCGGATGTCGATCAAATCCACGAACTTAAAGTCGGTGGCGAAATTGGATTCATTGGATAATATCCAAAACCCAAACTTCCAAGTTCGTAAACTTCTCGGCCTCGAGTCTTAGATTGGGCGGGGTTAGGATCTAGTTCCACCCGCCCACCCAAACATTAGCGATCTATCCCGAATTCGGCAAGAGCCCGCTGAAACGGTACATCATTACTGGGCCTGATTCCTCCTGGTTATGGACAGGATAAAGGACTGCCGAGAGAAGGACGCAATCTCACTCTTCTGCAATAATTGCACGCAGACGAAGGAATCCTAAGCGCCATAAGTCGTCATTGAAATTACACGCTTTCTTGACTTGGTGACCATAGTACAAAAGAAATCTTTGTCGCGATGGAAGTGCTTGGAAAACCGAAAGTAAATTTTGGGATAATCCGTCACCGAACACAGCCCTAGTCAAAATAAAAGGGTGCATCATCACCAACCACCTGGGTTAAATACCAAAAACAAAAACCCCTAAAGGGCATGGAACCGTCTTGGAGGGATGGCTCAGCGGACCTGCAAAATTCATAGCACAGAGGACGCCACTCCAACTCATAGCCTTGAGCATGTTGGATACTACGGCAGCGGCCAAAAAGTGGCGAAGAGCTTCTAGCTTCAAAATCCCAGCCCAACAATACCCGATGCGGTATTAACAGTCTTGAGACTTTCACATCAAATAACATGCGGAAGCGAACACTCCATAACCTTGCAGAAGTCTACCAAGTAGCAACAATAAATCCATGGGTAACCACGGCTATTACCTTTAATGCCAGTGGTGAACCCAAATTCTGGCCCGAAGCACCAACAGTAGCATTGGTCCTCGATCCAATAGTGGACGGCTTTCGCCTTACTAAGGTACTCATGGATGGCGGCAATGATTAAACCTCATCTATGAGGAAACCCTCCAAAAATGGAAATAGTGGAACCGCATTGAGCGAAGCAGCACAACCTTCAGAGGAATAATCCCTAGCCGGGAAGCATGCTTTGCCTGGGAAAAATCACATTGGACGTAGTGTTGGCTCACGGACAATTACAGGTCCGAGGAGGTCACATTTCAAGTGGCCCGTTCAGCAGCGGATATCACGCTCTATTAGGGTGTGAGGCATTCACAATTTTTCAAGCTATACCCCATTATGGGTACATGAAGCTTAAAATGCAGGACCCTAACGGAATCATCACTCTCGCTAGTGATCCGAACATAGCACTCATGTAGAAAACAAGACAGCCACACTAGCCCTCGAGGCACTATCCAAAGCCCTAGCGGCCGAGGAACTCAACTGCCGATGCGCTCCACGGTGAACAGGGATGATGTGATACTTGATAAAAGATCCAAGTCCACCTCTTTTAAACCAGCGAATGAAATAGTCAAATTCCAAGTCCACCCAACGGACCTGGAAAAGGCGGCCTCCATTGGGGCACAATTAAACCACGATGTAGGCGCCTTGCTGCGAGAATTTCTCACGAAAAGCTGGGACATTTTTTCTGGCACCCTTCGGACATGCGGGGAATCCCACGTCGGCTGGCGAGCACAGCCTAAATATCCTAAAAAGGTTTAAGCTAGTCAAGCGAGGCTCTTGGCGTTTTCCGAACCCAAGGGACAGGCCATGGGAGAGGAACTAGCCAAACTTCTGAAGCCGGATTCATCGGAGATATAAAACATCCGGACCACTAGCAAATCTGGTGATGGTACCAAAGAAGGACAAATCACATGGCGCCTATGTGTTGATTTCAAAGACCTTAATAAAGGCTTGACCAAAGGATCCCTTCCCTCCCTCGCATTGATCAAATTATCGGCGCCACAGCCGGAGACCACGATTCATTGTGCTTCCTCGGCGCATACTCGGCTACCACCAAATTAAGATGGTGGAGCTGCACCAAGCCATAGCGGCATTCTTCACTCCATACGGCCCGATACAGCTTCAACACAATGCCCTTGGGCTCAAAAAGCGCCAGTAGCAACATATCAACAAGCATGATTGAGACGTCGGCAAACCGGGACCGGCAAAGCAGTGGAGGCATATGTAGATGGCGTGGTCGTCAAATCCAAGCATGTCGAAACTCTAGTAGGCGACTTGAGGCTCACATTCGACAATCTCCGAAAATATGACATTAAGCTCAATCAGGAAAAATCGTCTTAGTGTTCCGGTAGGAAAGCTCTTGGGCTTCATTGTGTCCGGTAGAGGAATTGAAGCAAACCCAGCCAAGATCCGAGCTCTGTCACAATTGGATATTCAAAAGATCTCAAACAAATACAAAATTATTTGGATGCGTGGCGGCTCTAAGCTACTTTATTTCCCGTTTGGGAGAAAAGGCGTTACCCTTTACCGCCTCCTCGGCGCGCGAACACTTGAGTGGGCGATCACATACGGCGGACTCGAAGAAATAAAAAGCCATATTGGCAACAAATCCGGTCTGGCAGCGCCCAACATGGGCGAACCAATGCTATTATATATCGCCACAACACATCATCAAGTTGTTAGTGCGGTGCTTTCGTCGTCGAGCGAGAAGCGGATGGACCGCAGTTCCCTCCTCAAAACCAGTTTACTATGTGTCCACTTTGTCCTAACTCCATACAAGTCCGGTACCCACATTATCAAAAGATAGCATATCACGGTGTTCATGGCATCTCGGAAGCTGCGACACTACTTTCAAGAGTGTTCGATTACGGTAGCCTCCAAGTACCTCTTAACGACATTATAAACAACCCATGACAGCGACGGGCGGATTGCCAAATGGGCACTCGAACTCCTCCCATTCGACATAACCTATAAGCCACGCAAGCTATTAAGTCACAAGTGTTGGCCGATTTCCTTGCCGAATGGACGAAGCGAACTCCCTAAAAGTGCGGCGCATATTCAATTGGATCATGCACTTGACGGCTCCAAAATGTTGGTCGGCCTGCGGGCTGGCATCGTCTGGCGTCCCCAAGCGGGGACATAGTCCAATCACGATCCTTGAGGATAATCTACGGACTCCAACAATGCGGCGAATATGAGGCCCATACGCACGGCCTCCGGATGGCACTCTCCATGGGCATTAAGCGCCTAGAGGTGTGCGAGGATTCAAACCTCGCGATATCTCAAATAAAGGGAGACTTTGATGCCAAAGATCCGAAAATGGCAGCGTCTGTAGCGGTCTAAAAATGTCGACCGCAGTTGAAGGGCTCGAATTTCATCATATAGCCGGGATAACAACCCGGTAGTAGACGTATTGGCATGCATCGGCGCAAAAGCGATCTTAGTCCCGTAACATCTTCTGGAATGGCTGTTCAAGCCATCAGGTACTATGGGAAGAAGTCAGGAAATAACAATCCGGACCCAATCGCACCGCTCGACACCGAACACTCGACACAATCGGAGGCTCTGCCAGCGAGATAACACCCTCCGCCCATGAAATAATGGCGGTTATTGCCCGTGGGCGGAGCCATTCCTACCCTACCTAACTAGGCAGGAACTCCCCAAGACCAAAATGAGGCTCATTTGCATGATGCACGAGGGATCCAAAGCCTATAAAGTCCATGAGGAGAGCTCTATAGAAAAGCACAACAGAGTCCTTCAAAGGTGTATCTCCCAGAGGAAGGGCGAAACCTCACGGCTGAAATTCATCTTGGGATGGGTGGGCACCACGGCTGCAGCCAGGCCCTTGTAAACAAGGCCTTCCGTCAGGATTTTATTGGCCCGGCCCGGCCAGGCGAGATCTTGCGCAGGATTTAGTCCAACGATCGTCGGTTGCCGACTTTGCTAACCAAAGCCACATGCCACCCACCGCCTCAAAACTATACCCATCACACAGCCGTTCGCGGTGCAGGGGCTTACCATGGTTGGACCCCTTAAGGGAGGAACCCACAAGCAAAAATACCTATTGGTCATGGTGGATAAATTCACTAAATGGATAGAGGCCAAACTGTTAAAACGGCGAATCCGGACCGTTGATAGACTTCATATCGGGGTAGTGCACCATTACTGGCGTCCCCACGGTATCATCGCGATAGCGGCACCAACTTCACAGCCCGATGAGGTCAAACTATGGTGCAAAAACATGGGCATCAAGCTCGATTCGCCTCGTCTATCACCCTCAAACTAGTCAAGTTGGCCGGGCAAGCGGTCTAATCATGAGCTGGCATTAAACCCGGACTAGTGCGGTCCCTTACGGAATCTAACACGCCTTTGGGTAGAGGCTTCGACTCCGTGCTCTACAGGGCTGCGGACCACTCCGAATCGCACTACCGGATTCACACCATTTTTTTATGGTGTACGGGGCAGAGGCAGTTTTCCCCTGCGACATATTTCATTACGCTCCTCGCGTGCGGTTGTATGAAGTAAGAGACGCCGAACTTGATCGGCAGGACAGTCTGGACGCCTTGGAGGAGGAGCGCGGCGTAGCAAAAGCTCGTCCGCATTTTATCAACAGCGAGCTCGAAGATATCAAAGCGGAGAAATGCACGGGCCAAAGCTTACAACATTGGCGAACTAGTTCTCGCTGCCGGACAGAAAAAGGACAAACTCAAGCCCAAATGGAAGGTCCCTCATCATCGACCAGGTCCTGACCGGCGGGCATACCGTCTGTGAAAGCGCATCAGATAACCGACTCGAGCCAAACCCATGGAGCAGCCCGTCTCACGAAGATTCTCGCCTAGCGCCGACTCTGAGTTCGTCTCCTTCCTCCGGCCCAAAATTTATACTTTAGTTGTCTTTTATTTCTCTCCTTCCTCCTCCTTCTTCTTGAAGCCTTTAGAGGCTCGCTTGCGCTTTGTTACTTTACATACTTGGCCAGCCACCAGCGCTCATTATACTGGGGGCTTCTTTAATGAAGCTTAATTATCACTGGCTTTATGCCCAACACATGTGTCAAACTTCCGCATGTACCTTTTACTCACCATTATATGCATTGATATGACTTAAGTTTTGGCCAAGCTGGGTTGCACGGCTCCTGTGCTTACCCCTCGTTCCCGATTGTTCGGCTAGGCGGTAAAGGGAGCACCTCTGCGATTATTCTCTTGCCGGTCGGCGGATGTGTACCTCAGATCGGGTGAAGCCAAAGCTAACATTCTTAAGGGAATATTCGGTCGGTGAACTGAAAGATGATTTATAACTATTTATCCATCTGCCCCGAGATGATTTTACGCTTTCTTAGCAGTTTGGACATACACTTTAGGGCATGCCTCGAGGAAAGGAACCCTTAGCGGAACTATTCTCCACGGAAGATGTTTCTTACTATCCATGTAATATAACATAACTAGCTGGGCACTTATGCGATACAGCAATAATGACCCCTCGCCTTGTCTCCATGCATGCCCCGGTTCTTACATAACCGCGAGGGTATTCGGACACACTCCGGACTATTGGGTCCCGAGGTCGAGCGAAAAGGTCCGCTATGACAAACGATCTACAATCCGGCTAGAAGACATTTTTCATGTCATATTAAATTACATAGTCAACTCGATTGATTGTATTCCTCCTCAATGCCATCTAATAGGCTGTCTAATTTACAATCTTCTTGGGAATACTTGGCGGCCAATTCTACTTGGCCATACACTAAGCTTACGAGGATCTCCTTCCCATCGAGGCCCCACAGGTCCGACCTTGGCCATGTGGTTTGGGTCAGCCTTTGTGTACTGCAGCGTCTTTACCATGGCCCGAGCCTCCTGGCGCCTTGACGGCAGCCGATATCTTCCATAGTCGGAAGTGCCGCCGTGCTCCTTGAAGCCGCTCTGCCCGGCTCCCCAATGCCTTGAGCGGGGAGATAGATGGCCACAAGGCACAGGCGACGCCTTTCATCACCTGCCGAACTTGTTCGTGTATGGTAACGCTTGATTCGGAAGAAGATCACCCGAAGAACTGGGCATCTCCTCCTCGGGGCGACACGTGAGCAAACCTACATACATGTTCATGTTAGTAGCCTTCCTTGCCGAACTCTTTCAAAGTTCATTTAAGCAATTCTTGAAAATGCATAGCGAAAGCGTCGATTCTCCTTTCTGAGTCAAACAATGAGCACGAACATCCTTTAGTTCCTCACCCGGTTGGGTGTTGCATCTTGGAGGTTATTTTTCTCTGCCGCACCCTTTAAGCACGCTCTCGCCGCCTTTAGCTCGAGCAGGAGCTGTTGCTTGTCCAGCTCCATCCGGCGCTATCTGCCTTTGTTAATGTCACGTTATACTGCGTCGCACTTTTGAAACTACTTCTACTTTTAAGGGCATATATTACCGGAGGGAGTCTTCATGGCTTCCCGGTGGCGGCTTGATCTTGACCTCAAGTTGGGCCTTGCACTCTTCAAGCTCCACAGGACAAACGGGTATTCTTTTTGGTAAGAACCTGCATTCCAAATGATCCTTAAATCAGTTATCCTAACTATTTAAGTCTTGGGGGCTACTGGCATATATAACTGTCAAAATTCCTTACCCGTATGTCTTTCTCATCTTGCTCCGTGGCTCTGGCTGGAAGCCATCTTGAGCGGCGGCATGGAGGTGCGCTTCTCCCGAATTAAAGGCGTCCAACGCCTCTTGGGAGAAACATGTCGTCACGTAGAATAGTCCGTGGCGCCTATGATTCATGGCGCTCTCCACCTCCGACTTGGTGGCGGACGATCTGTCGACATCCTCCGTTGGAGGAGCATCCGGCCTTACGCCTCGTGTTTGTACCCCCTTAGGACTCGGCTTTTGAGCACTGGCTGGCGGAGGTCCGATTAGCAACTTCTCCGACTCGATCCGGCGGCGCTCTTTTTTTTCCGAAAAACCACGGCGTCGGTGTGCCTCCCGAGAACCTCTCCTTAAAAACCACGATGGCACATAATACCGCTTGCGGCGGCGTCTCGAGTCGTCTGCGCACTTCTTTTCCTTTCTTTGGGCCGAGCTGCCTTGTTGGGCCGGCGGCGAGCTCGGCTTCCCGTTCTGAAGGCACCCCTGCGAAACACCATCAAATACGCGGTGATTAGAAGTAAAAGCACGGGTGGGTCATGGTATCCGGACTTGAGTCCACGGTTACAGGAGGCCGGAAATAGTCCGGTAGTCGGCGTAATGGCAACCAAAGCATTGTCGATGCTAAGTTGATGGAACACCCGTCGATCAGCTCCACCTTTATATCCGAGTCCTCTTGGAGGCGGATCGAGGACCGTTCGGATGCTCGGGTTGTGGAGGCAGGCTGTGTATCTTCTCCACGGCGCCGGTGCAGTTCCTGCCAGAAACCATGAAATGAGATATTTAACCACGGGAACATGGATCGGACGGGCCACAAAGATATTCGCTACCCAACCGAGGATTATTCAAGAAAACCCGTTCGATGGACTGACAGCGGAGAAAATCCTCCTCTTCCCTTTGTACATGGCGGACAAGGTCTTCACCAGTTCGGTGATCGATCCGACCCTTTACTGCGGCCGTGGCGGGTGGAATCATCCTCCCGTTGAAATCCCACATGGGGTGGCCCCTATATTGGGCGGTGAACTCCTCATAATGCAGATTGCCATGACTCCAATCATGGTCAATCCGGCCATGAAACCCAACAATCTTATTCGGCTCATCAAGTAAAGGACGTCCGGGTCATTTTCCCTCTGGGGGCTCCGCGGGCACCAGCTAGGCGCTTCTTCAGAGGGCGTTGCTAAACTTCTGGAAGGCCGATCCGAACAGGATCCCGACGTGGGGCGTCCTCCATGTAAAACCATTCCGAGGCCAGTCCTCGGGCGCCTTCTTTGGGGTTCCGGATAAGTATCCGGTCCGGCGATGCGCCATAATTCGCTCCGCCCACTTGATATATTGACCCTTACGTGAGAACGAGGCACAAGGCGTAACAATCTCTTCCACAGGCGAAATGGGCCTCAACACCTTAAACAGCTCGCAAAGGGCCACAAAGCCCGCTATATGCAAGATGGAGGCAGCGTGGGTTGTGCGGTGGAGCCGTAGAACTCCAGAAGCCCCCGGAGAAACGGATGGATTGGAAATCCGAGTCCTCTCATTAGGTAAGAGACGAAGCATACCCGCTCTCCCTTAGAGGGATCGGGGATGCTCTCCGCCTGCTTCCCGCCCTTATAAGTGGCGAGTCCGGAACGCACCGGAACCAGGAAGGCCGGGGGAAGGAATCCCTTGGTTTGGAGCACCACCAATTATTTGTCGCGAGGCCGAGCATATCCCCCAATCTCCCGGCTGAGGGCTGGGAGCGCGAGAGGAGGAGCCGCGTCGGTTGCATGGTGGAGTGGATTTTTTTTTGTCAAAGGCGCTCTGATGAAGGCTCATGAAGGGAGGATGGTGCGATCCGGATCTGGATCCCGTCTCTTTTATAGACGGCTCATTTGCACTGACAAGGGGGTAAATTTAAAGATACCGACTTTTCACATTCATTACAAACCGTGGAAGATGGCCATTATTGGGCGTGGAAGCCGAGAAGCGTGATATTCACAAGGAAGTGGGACAATCGCTCAACACGAGGATTTGGAGGGGAACCCGCCTTACAATGCCGAAGATAATCAACACGTCGGACTTATCATAATTGAAGCCTGGTTCGGGGGGCTACTGAGGGAGTCCTGGACTAGGGGGTGTCCGGATAGCCGAACTATCATCTTTGGTCGGACTCCTGGACTATTAAGATACAAGATTGAAGACTCCGTCCCGTGTCCGGATAGGACTTTCCTTGGCGTGGAAGGCAAGCTTGGCGATACGGATATGAAGATCTCCTACCGATGTAACCCGACTACATGTAACCCTAACCCTATTCGGTGTCTATATAAACCGAAGGGTTTTAGTCCGTAGGGACGAACAACAATCATACCATAGGCTAGCTTCTAGGGTTTAGCCTCTCGATCTTGTGGTAGATCTACTCTTGTACTACCCATATCATCAATATTAATCAAGCAGGAGTAGGGTATTACCTCCATCGATAGGGGCCGAACACAGGTAAAACATCGTGTCCCTTGTCTCCTGTTACCATCTGCCTAGACGCACAGTTCGGGACCCCCTACCCGAGATCCGCCAGTTTTGACACTGACAGTGAGCCTTCGCATGAAGCTTTCCTTCAATACAAGCACTGCAAGCACGGTCTTTGGCAAAACTAACATTTTTTAGTCCCCGGACATGGTCCCCCTTGAGAAGACTTTGCAAAGATCTCATATTGACATGGGCTAAACAGCGATGCCAAAGCCATCCCACGTCAACTTTAGCCATTAGGCATGTCGCGGTTTTAGTGGGTTGCTCCGAAAAGTTGACCACATATAGACCATTCTGTTGGAAATATGCCCTAGAGGCAATAATAAATTAGTTATTATTATATTTCCTTGTTCATGATAATCGTTTATTATTCATGCTATAATTGTATTGACCAACAGCGACAATACATGTGTGGATACATAGACAACACCATGTCCCTAGTAAGCCTCTAGTTGACTAGCTCGTTGATCAATAGATGGTTACGGTTTCCCACCATGGACATTGGATGTCATTGATAACGGGATCACATCATTAGGAGAATGATGTGATGGACAAGACAATCCTAAGCCTAGCACAAAGATCGTAGTTCAGATGCTAAAGCTTTTCTAATGTCAAGTATCTTTTCCTTAGACCATGAGATTGTGCAACTCCGGATCCGTAGGAATGCTTTGGGTGTACCAAACGTCACAACGTAAGCGGGTGGCTATAAAGGTGCATTACGGTATCTCCGAAAGTGTATGCATTGGGTTGGTACGAATCGAGACCGGGATTTGTCACTCCGTAAGCGGAGAGGTATCTCTGGGCCCACTCGGTAGGACATCATCATAATGTGCACAATGTGACCAAGGGGTTGATCACGGGATGATGTGTTACGGAACGAGTAAAGAGACTTGCCGATAACGAGATTGAACAAGGTATCGGCATACCGACGATCGAATCTCGGGCAAGTACAATACCGCTAGACAAAGGGAATTGTATCACGGGATCGATTGAGTCCTTGACATCGTGGGTTCATCCGATGAGATCATCGTGGAACATGTAGGAGCCAACATGGGTATCCAGATCCCGCTGTTGGTTATTGACCGAGAACGTCTCGGTCATGTTCGCATGTCTCCCGAACCCGTAGGGTCTACACACTTAAGGTTCGGTGGCGCTTAGGTTATAAAGGAAGTTTGTATGTGGTTACCGAATGTTGTTGAGTCCGGATGAGATCCCGGACGTCACGAGGAGTTCGGAATGGTCCGGAGGTAAAGATTTATATATGGGAAGTCCTGTTTTGGTCACCGGAAAAGTTTGAGCGATATCGGTGGCGTCTGGGACCACCTGGAGGGTCCCTGGTCCACCACAAGTGGGGCCACCTGCCCCGAAGGCTGCGTGGGCCAAGTGTGGGAGGAACCAGCCCCAAGGGGCTGGTGCGCCCCACAAGAGGCCCAAGGCGCAAGGGAGAGTGGGAGGGCAAACCCTAGGGCGAGATGGGCCCCTAAGGCCCATCTGGTGGGCGCCTCCCTCTCCTCCCTCTTGGCCGCCTCCCTTGATCCCATCTAGGGCTGGCCGCCACCCCTAGGGGGTGGAAACCCTAGAGGGGGCGCAGCCCTCCCTCGCCCCTATCGATGTGAGGCCTTGGGGCTGCCCAATACACGCAATTCTATCTCTCGTGGGTGCAGCCCTGCGTCTCTTCTTCCTCCTCCTCTCCCTTGGTGCTTGGCGAAGCCCTGCGGGATTACCACGCTCCTCCATCACCACCACGCCATTGTGCTGCTGCTGGATGGAGTCTTCCTCAACCTCTCCCTCTCTCCTTGCTGGATCAAGGTGTGGGAGACGTCACCGGGCTGTACGTGTGTTGAACGCGGAGGTGCCGTGCGTTCGGCACTTGATCATCGGTGATCTGAATCACGGCAGTACGACTCCATCAACCCCGTTCACTTGAACGCTCCGCTTAGCGATCTACAAGGGTATGTAGATGCACTCTCCTTCCCTCGTTGCTGGTTTCTCCATAGATAGATCTTGGTGACACGTGGGAAAATTTTGAATTTACGCTCGTTCCCCAACAAAGGGCATCATGAGCTAGGTCTATTGCGTAGATTCTTTGCACGAGTAGAACACAAAGTAGTTGTGGGCGTTGATTTTGTTCAATATGCTTGCCGTTACTAGTCCAATCTTGTTTCGACGGTATTGTGGGATGAAGCGGCCCGAACCGACCTTACACGTACTCTTACGTGAGACAGGTTCCACCGACTGACATGCACTTGGTGCATAAGGTGGCTAGCGGGTGCCGCCTCTCCCACTTTAGTCGGAGCAGATTCGATGAAAAGGGTCTTATGAAGGGTAAATAGCAATTGGCATATCACGTTGTGGTTTTGCGTAGGTAAGAAAGCGTTCTTGCTAGAAAACCCATAGCAGCCATCAGAAACATGCAAACAACAATTAGAGGGCGTCTAACTTGTTTTTGCGGTGGTATGATATGTGATGTGATATGGCCAAGAAGAATGTGATGAATGATATGTGATGTATGAGATTGATCATGTTCTTGTAATAGGATTCACGACTTGCATGTCGATGAGTATGACAACCGCGGGAGCCATAGGAGTTGTCTTTATTCATTGTATGACCTGCGTGTCATTAAACAACGCCATGTAATTACTTTACTTTATTGCTAACCGGTAGCCATAGTAGTAGAAGTAATAGTTGGCGAGACAACTTCATGAAGACACGATGATGGAGATCATGATGATGGAGATCATGGTGTCATGCCGGTGACGATGATGATCATGGAGCCCGAAGATGGAGATCAATGGAGCTATATGATATTGGCCATATCATGTCACTACTATATAATTGCATGTGATGTTTATTATGTTTATGCATCTTGTTTACTTAGAACGACGTTAGTAAATAAGATGATCCCTTACAACAATTTCAAGAAGTGTTCTCCCCTAAGCATGCACCGTTGCTACAGTTCGTCGCTTCTAAGCACCACGTGTTGATCGGGTGTGATGGATTCTTACGTTCACATACAACGGGTGTAAGACAGATTTACACCACGCAATACACTTAGGGTTAACTTGACGAGCCTAGCATGTACGGACATGGCCTCCGGAACACGGAGACCGAAAGGTCGAGCATGAGTCGTATGGTAGATACGATCAACATGAAGATGTTCACCGATGATGACTAGTCCGTCTCACGTGTTGATCGGACCACGGCCTAGTTTGACTCGGATCATGTAATCACTTAGATGACCGGAGGGATGTCTATACGAGTGGGAGTTCATAAGATGAACTTAATTATCCTGAACATAGTCAAAAGACCTTTTGCAAATTATGTCGTAAGCCCGCGCTTTAGTTCCACTGTTTAGATATGTTCCTAGAGAAAATATAGTTGAAAGTTGAAAGTAGCGATTATGCGGACGATGAAAGCTTATGTCCTTAATGCACCGCTCGATTGCTTTGAACCCCAAACGTTGTTTGTGGATGTTGCGAACATCGGACAATACACGTTTTGATAACTACGTGATAGTTCGCTTAAACGGTTTAGAGTTGAGGCACCAAAGGCGTTTTTGAAGCGTCGCGGAACATATGAGATGTTTGAGGGTGAAATTGGGATTTCGCGTGCTTACGTCAAGAGGTATAAGACCTCCGACGATTTTCTTAGCCTGCAAACTCGGGGAGGAAAGCTCAATCGTTGAGCTTGTGCTCAGATTGTCTCGAGTGCAACAATCACTTGAATCGATTGGGAGTTAATCTTCAAGATGAGATAGTGATGTTTCTCCAAAGTCATTGCCACCAAGCTGCTAGAGCTTCGTGATGAACTATAACATATCGAGGATAGATATGATGATCCTTGAGGTATTCACGATGTTTGACACCATGAAAGTAGAAATCAAGAAGGAGCATCAATTGTTGATGGTTGGTGAAACCACTAGTTTCAAGAAGGGCAAGGGCAAGAAGGGACACTTCATGAAGCGGCAAATCAGCTGCTGCTCGGTGAAGAAACCCAAGGTTGAACCTAAACCCGAGACTAAGTGTTTACGTGATAAGGGAACAGCCACGGAGCAGAATTACCCTAGATACTTGGTAGATAAGAAGAAGGTGGCAAGGTCGATAGAAGTATATTGGATATACATTATGTTAATGTGTACTTTACTAGTACTCCTAGTAGCACCAGGGTATTAGATGCGGTTCGGTTGCTAAGTGTTAGTAACTCGAAATAAAAGGCTACGGAATAAGCGGAGACTAGCTAAAGGAGAGTCGACGATATGTGTTGGAAGTGTTTCCAATTTGATGTGATCAAAACATCGCACGCTCCTTCTACCCTCAAGATTAGTATTAAACCAAAATTATTGTCATTTGGTGTTTTGCGTTGAGCATAGACATGATTGGATTATGTCTACTCGCAATACTGATTATTCATTTATGGAGAATAATGGTTACTCTATTTATTTGAATAACGCCTTGATGGTCTTACACCTAAAAGAATGGTTTATTGAATCTCGATCGTAGTGATACACATTTTCATGCCAAAAGATATAAGATAGTAATGATAGTACCACGTACTTGTGGCCTTTGCCATGTAAGTCATATTAGTATAAAACGCATGAAGAAACTCCATGCCGATGGATCTTTGGACTCACTCGTTTTGAAAAGTTTGAGACATGCAAACCATGTCTATTGGTACATACGCATGAAGAAACTCCATGCAGATGGATCGTTTGGACTCACTTGATTTTGAATCACTTGAGATATGCAAATCATACCACATATGGGCAAGATGATGAAAAGCCTCGGTTTAAGAAGATGGAACAAGGTAGCAACCTGTTGGAAGTAACACATTTTGATGTATGCGATCCAATGAGTCTTTGAGGCATGCAATGAATATCGTTATGTTCGACTTCACAAATGATTTAAGTAGAATCTTGTTGTATTTACTTGATGAAACACAAGTCTGAATTATTGAATGGTTCAAGTAATTTCAGAGTGAAGTTAAAGATCATCGTGACAAGAGGATAAAATGTCTATGATATGATCATAGAGATGAATATCTGAGATTCTGAGTTTTGGCACACAATTGAGACATAGTGGAAATTGTTTCACAATTAATACCGCTTTGGAATACCATAGTGTGATGGTGTGTCCGAACATCATAGTTGCATCCTATTGGATATGGTGCGTACCATGATGTCTCTTATCAAATTACCACTATCGTTCATGTGTTAGGCATTAGAGACAACCGCACTCACTTTAATGGGGCACCACGTAATTCCGTTGAGATGACACCGTATGATCTATGGTTTAGAGAAACCTAAGCATCATTTCTTAAAAGTTTGGGGCCATGGCGCTTATGTGGAAAAGTTTCGGAGTTGATAAGCTCGAACCCAAAGCGGATAAAATGCATCTTCATAGGACACCCAAAAGCAGTTGGGTATACCTCCTAATTCAGATCCCAAAGCAATAGGGATTGTTTCTTGAATCGGGTCCTTTCTCGAGGAAAAGTTCGTCTCGAAAAAGTTGAGTGGGAGGTGGTGGAGACTTGATGAGGTTATTGAGCCGTCACTTCAACTAGTGTGTGTAGCAGGCACGCGAAGTTGTTCTGTGGCACCTACACCAATTGAAGTAGAAGCTTATGATAGTGATCATGAAACTTGGATCAAGTCACTACCGAACCTCGTGAGGGGCGACAGAGGCAGCGTCTTGCTTGGAGTGGTACGGTGATCCTGTCTTGAAGGTCATGTTGCTAGACAACAATGAACCTACGAGCTATGGAGAAGCGATGGTGGGCCCAAATTCGAGCAAATGGTTAGAAGCCATGAAATCCGAGATAGGATCCATGTATCATAACAAAGCATGGACTTTGGTGGACTTGCTCGGATGATCGGCAAGCCATTGAAATAAATGGATCTTTAAGAAGAAGACGGGCGTGGACGGTAATATCACCTTCTATGAAGCTCGACTTGTGGCGAAGAGTTTTTCACAAGTTCAAGGAGTTGACTACAATGAGATTTTCTCATCCGTAGCGATGCTTAAAGTCCGTCGGAATCATGTTAGCATAAGCTGCATTTATGAAATCTGGCGGATGGATGTCAAAAGCGAAGTTTCCTTACCGGTCTTACGTAAGGAAAGGTTGTATGTGATACAATCGTAAATTTTTGTCGATCCTAAGGATGCTAAAAGTTATCTTTGGCTCCGGCGATCCTTCTAAGGACTGGAGTAAGCATCTCGGAGTTGGAATGTGCGCTTTGATGAGATGATCAAAGATTTTGGGTTTATACCAAGTTTATGAGAAACTTGTATTTCCAAAAGGGTGAGTGGGAGCACTATAGAATTTCTGATGAGTATATGTTGTTGACATATTGTTGATCAGAAATGATGTAGAATTTCTGGAAAGCATATAGGGTTATTTGAAAGATGTTTTTCAATAGAAAACCTGGATTAAGCTATTTGAGCGTTGAGCATCGAGATCTATAAGGATAGATCAAAATGCTTAATAATACTTTCAAATGAGCACATACCTTGACATGATCTTGAAGGTGTTCAAGATGGATCGATCAAAGAAGGAGTTCTTGCACGAGTTGTAAGGTATGAAGTTAAGAGTTAAAGCTCGACCATAGCGAGAAAGAGAGAAAGGACGAAGGTCGCCCCTATGCTATAGACGTAGGCTCTACAAAGTATGCTATCTTTGTGTACCGCTTAGGAAGTGTGCCTTGCCATGAGTCGGTCAAGAAATTTACAAGAATGATCCAGGAATGGATCATTGGACAGCGGTCAAAATTGTCCTTGGAGTAAATAAGGACATGTTTCTCGATTATGGAGGTGATAAAGAGTTCGATGTAAAGGGTTACGTGGATGCAAGCTTTAACACCTATCCGGATGACTCTGAGTAGCAAAACGGATACGTATAGTGGAGCAACCATTTGGAATAGCTCCAAGTGGAGCGTGGAAGCAATATTTACAATATGACATAGAGAATTATGCGAAGTACACGGATCTGAAAGGTTCGGACCGTTGACTAAAACCTCTCTCACAAGCAAAACATGATCAAACCCCAGAACTCATTGAGTCTTAATCACATGATGATGTGAACTAGTTCTGAGACACTAGTAAACTCTTTGGATGTTGGTCACATGGCGATGTGACCTATCAGCGTTAATCACATGACGATGTGAACTAGATTATTGACTCTAGTGCAAGTGGGAGACTGTTGGAAATATGCCCTAGAGGCAATAATAAATTAGTTATTATTATATTTCCTTGTTCATGATAATCGCTTATTATTCATGCTATAATTGTATTGACCGAAACAGCAATACATGTGTGGATACATAGACAACACCATGTCCCTAGTAAGCCTCTAGTTGACTAGCTCGTTGATCAATAGATGGTTACGGTTTCCTGACCATGGACATTGGATGTCATTGATAACGGGATCACATCATTAGGAGAATGATGTGATGGACAAGACCCAATCCTAAGCCTAGCACAAAGATCGTGTAGTTCAGATGCTAAAGCTTTTCTAATGTCAAGTATCTTTTCCTTAGACCATGAGATTGTGCAACTCCCGGATACCGTGAGGAATGCTTTGGGTGTACCAAACGTCACAACGTAATGGCGGGTGGCTATAAAGGTGCATTACAGGTATCTCCGAAAGTGTCTGCATTGGGTTGGCACGAATCGAGATAGGATATGTCACTCCGTGTAAACGGAGAGGTATCTCTGGGCCCACTCGGTAGGACATCATCATAATGTGCACAATGTGACCAAGGGGTTGATCACGGGATGATGTGTTACGGAACGAGTAAAGAGACTTGCCGGTAACCAGATTGAACAAGGTATCGGCATACCGACGATCGAATCTCGGGCAAGTACAATACCGCTAGACAAAGGGAATTGTATACGGGATCGATTGAGTCCTTGACATCGTGGTTCATCCGATGAGATCATCGTGGAACATGTAGGAGCCAACATGGGTATCCAGATCCGCTGTTGGTTATTATTGACCGGAGAAACGTCTCGGTCATGTCGCATGTCTCCCGAACCCGTAGGGTCTCTACACATAAGGCTCGGTGGCGCTAGGGTTATAAAGGAAGTTTGTATGTGGTTACCGAATGTTGTTCGGAGTCCCGGATGAGATCCCGGACGTCACGAGGAGTTCCGGAATGGTCCGGAGGTAAAGATTTATATATGGGAAGTCCTGTTTTGGTCACCGGAAAAGTTTGGCGATATCGGTGGCGTCTGGGACCACGGGAGGGTCCGAGGTCCACCAAGTGGGGCCACCTGCCCCGAAGGCTGCGTGGGCCAAGTGTGGGAGGAACCAGCCCCAAGGGGCTGGTGCGCCTCAAGAGGCCCAAGCGCAAGGGAGAGTGGGAGGGGCAAACCCTAGGGCGGATGGGCCCTAAGGCCCATCTGAGTGGGCGCCTCCCTCTCCCTCCCTCTTGGCCGCCTCCCTTGATCCCATCTGGGGCTGGCCGCCACCCCTAGGGGTGGAAACCCTAGAGGCGCAGCCCTCCTCTCCCCTATATATATGAGGCCTAGGGGCTGCCCACACGCATAATTCTATCTCTCGTGGGTGCAGCCTGCGTCTCTTCTTCCTCCTCCTCTCCCCTTGGTGCTTGGCGAAGCCTGCTGGATTACCACGCTCCTCCATCACCACCACGCCACAGTTGTCTTTGCTGCTGGATGGAGTCTTCCTCAACCTCTCCCTCTCTCCTTGCTGGATCAAGGTGTGGGAGACGTCACGGGCTGTCGTGTGTTGAGCAGCGGAGGTGCCGTATGTTTGCACTTGATCATCGGTGATCCGAATCACGACGAGTACGACTCCATCAACCCCTGCTCACTTGAACGCTTCCGCTTAGCGATCTACAAGGGTATGTAGATGCACTCTCCTTCCCCTCGTTGCTGGTTTCTCCATAGATAGATCTTGGTGACACGTAGGAAAATTTTGAATTTCTGCTACGTTCCCCAACACATTCTCGACATGCCCAACGAAGGCTACTTTAAGAGTCTTGCTCCACAAGAGGGCCACGGAATCAATATCAAAGAAAGTGGCAAAGCCCATGATTGCGAGTTGACGAACGGAAAGTAAATTGAATGCAAGGGACTCAACAAGCATGACCTTCTCAATCGTGAGATCATGAGAAATGACAACCTTGTCGAGTCCCAATACCTTAGAAGACGAGGCATCACCCCACTCGACATTGGTGAGCATAGAAGGAATCTTGTGCACGTCCACCACCAAGTCCTTGCTTCCGGTCATATGATTTGTAGCTCCACTATCGAGCAGCCATGATCCCCCACCGGAAGCAAACTCCTACACAAGATCAATGCTTGGTTTTAGGTACCCATTTTGTAATGGGTCCTTTGATGTTAGTAACAAGGGTCTTAGGAACCCAAATAGACCATTCAATGTTTTCATGAGGAGAACCAACAAATTTGGCATAAACATGCCCATCACTAGCGCTGACATAACACATAAGAAGGATTAAAAGTCATGGCTATGTTAGGAGGGGTGGTGTTGCCCTTCTTAGCATTGCCACCCTTTGCATGGTTCTTCTTCTTCTTGAAGCACCTCTCCCTCCCTCACAAAAGTTTGCTTGAGAGGAGGAGGTCGCTTGGTCTTGTCATTCTTCTTGTTGTTCTTGGGCTTGAGTGCAGACCCAATCCCTTCCTTGGCCACAACTTCCTTTGATTACTCAAAAGGTCGTTGAGGTTCTTCTCACCTTGTATGCATGTGACAAAGCCTTTCTCAAGTTGCTCCTTCAACTTAGCATTCTCCTCAACAAGATGCACATGCTCACAAAAAGGGTTAGTAGCATTTGCATTATCGATCAATACCATATGAGGAAAGGTGGCTTTCTCCTTGGTTAGCTTCACTTGGAGTTGTTCATGAGACTCTTTGAGACTAGCATGAGCACCCTTCAAGACTTTGTGAGCCTTGTCGAGAATGTCAAACTCCTCGTTGAGTCTAGCAGGATCAACTCCAAGCTTTGCCTTCTCGGAGCTTAGCACATGAGACACAACAAGAGCATGATCAAGATCTTTCTTTAATTTAGCATGATCATCGTTGTATGACTCCTCAAGAGCCAAACGAAGACCACGCTCTTCCTCAAGAGCATTGGAAGATCCGAAATCTCATCGGCATAGTTACGATTATGCCCCTCCATCTTAGAGATGGTTTCTTCATGAGCCTCGGGATCATGTCATTGGCTTCACCAAGTTGTTCCAAGAGAGCAACGAAGTGCTTCTTGGATTTGCCCTTGAGTTTACCCATAAAGGTCTCAAACTCATTCTCCTCCACATTAGTTCCCTCATGCTCATCAAAGAAATTCGACAAAGAAGAATGATTGATGATGGTAGTTTTGATGTTAGGGGTTACCTTGTTGGTGGCTTTAGCCATGAGACACTTGGCGGTGATGCTTTCATTGGGTGAGTCGAAGAGAGACACCCGAGGGGTCGTCGCAATGGCAACGGAGGCCATGGCAACCGAATCACCATCTTCATCATCATCATCAACCTCATTGTACTCTTCTTGAACCACCAAAGCTTTGTGAGGAGCCTTCTTGGAGAAGTTGCTCTTGTTGGGGAAAGACTTGGCCTTGTCCTTACGGATGAGCTTGCCACCATTGTCTTCCCTCTTCTCATATGGGCACTCGCAACAAAATGACTCACATTGCCACAATTGAAGCAAGTCCTCACTCGTTGCTTGCCCTTTGCGCCACTTGAGTTGCTCTTGTTGAAGTTGGGCCTTGAGTTCTTCTTGCTCCAAAATTGCCTTGAAGCAAGGGCCATGTGTTCATGATAGTCGTACTTCGTATCTTCAAGGTTGCTCTCCTCTTCTTCCTCCTCTCCTTCTTCTTCGATACAAACCTTGGCCTTCAAAGCGAGGTTGGGCTTCTTGGCTCTTTGGGAGCGAAGCACCGCATTGTCGGCGGTCTTGTCCAATATGCTCATAGCCACAAACTCATCCAACACATCACTTGATGACAGGGTGTGGAAGTCCGGTCTTTGACGGTGACGGAGGATATGGCTTTGTGGTAGGGCATCATTGCCTTGAGGAATTTGCGCTTGATCCAGTTGTCATCCGTGTCCTTACTTCCATGATCCCGGAGGGAGACCGCGAGCTTGGTAACTCTCCGATAGAGCTCACGAGGTTCTTCATCTTCTTTCATTCCAAACTTATCGGCTTCATCTTGCACCACTTCATAGTTGGAATGTGGAATGCTTGCGCTTCCTCGATAAAGGGAAACCACCTTGTGCCAAGCATCTTTGTCTAGGGAGTAGGGCCGGAGATGAGGGAGGTCTTCGGGAAGGATTGCTTCTTGGATGATGAAGAGAGCATTCTCATTGAATTGATGGTCCACGACTTCTCTAGGAGAGAAGTTGCTCGAGTCATGCGGATAGAAACCTTTTTCAATGATTCTCCAAAGGTTAGTGTTCACATGATTTAAATGGCCTTAAAACGATAAACCCAAGAATCAAAATCCTCCTTTTATCAACCTTAGGAGGAGGACCGGCATGATACAAATGAGTAGAAGGAATCGGTCCACCATAAACGTGAGGAGGATGCACATGGGCAAACAAGACGGTGACATTCTAACAACTAGACGAAGCGGCTTTCTCACTAGTAGCTTACCCCTTTTCGGGGTTAGCATCCGTCACCGTGTTGGCCGAATCACCCACTTTCACGGGTGCGGTGGAAAGTTTAAGCCCTTCTAGGAATTCCTTAAACATGTCCTTGACCTCGGTCGTCATGGAGATTTTCAATGTGTCCAACGCCACATTGAATTCCTCACGTGAGATCGAGTTACCCCCATCTCCGTAGATGATATCGGATTCGCACCGAGTGCTCTCCCACATCATCTACGACGTCAACCATACTCTTCTTGGACGGTAAAGTCCTTAAAAGAGACGAGGCTCTGATACCAATTGAAAGGATCGATATAGTTGACTAGAATGGGGGTGAATAGGCAACTAACAATTTTTAGCTTTTCTTTACCAATTTAAACTTTGCATCAAAATATGTTGTCTAGATATGCAACTAGGTGGACAACCTATATGATGCAATCAACACAAGCACACGATCAAGCAATGATAGAGACACAAATAAGCTTGCACAAGTAAAGGGATAAGATAACCAAGAGTGGAGCCGGTGGAGACGAGGATGTGTTACCGAAGTTCCTTCCTTTTGAGGGAAATCGTCTCCGTTAGAGCGGTGTGGAGGCACAATGCTCCCCAAGAAGCCACTAGGGCCATCGTATTCTCCTCACGCCCTCACACAATGCGAGATGTCGTGATTCCACTATTGGTGCCCTTGAAGGCAGAATCAACCTTTACAAACAAGCTTGGGGCAATCTCCACAACTTAATTGGAGGCTCCTAACGACACCACGAAGCTTCACCACAATGGAATATGGCTCCTGCTGGTGACCTCAAACGTCTAGGGTGCTCAAACACCCAAGAGTAACAAGATCCGCAAGGGATAAGTGGGGGGAATCAAATGTCTCTTGGTGGAACTGTAGATCGGGCCCTTGTCACCCAATCACGAGCAAATCAACAAGTTTGATTGGCTAGGGAGAGAGATCGGGCCAAAATGGAGCTTGGAGCAACAATGGAGATTAGAGATGGAAGAGGTAGTCAACTAGAGGTAGGAGACGCCCCTTTTATAGTCGTGGAAGAGATCCAACCGTTATCCTCAAGTTCAGCTTCATGACACGCCGGGTACTACCGCTTCCAGAGCGCTGGTACATTACTTAGGCCCACGCTGCAGTACTCGCGGATGATCACGGTACTTCCGCGGCAGCAGCAGAGGTCGGGACTAGCTCGATTGAGCGTAGATTACCGCTACGGCAGTACTATCGCTTCCCCTTGGCGGTACTACCGCAAGGCGTGTAAGCCAAAGCCTCTGAAGAGCGCCGGATGAAATAAAATACATCCGCGCCTACTTCCGCAGTAAAAGAAAAAGGTAAAACCCGACGCGGTACTACTCACAAGACGAGGTGCGGTACTACCGTTGAGGTGCGGATGTAAAAAATTACATCCGCTCCTACTACCGCGACACAACTGTACTAGGTATGAGGGCCACGGTACTATGGCTCCAGGGGAGCGGTACTACCGTGGCCTCCCGCGGTACTACCGTGCATGTCGTGCGGTACTACCGTGATGGCGCGGATGTAAAAAATTACATCCGCTCCTACTACTGCATCGAGCAGCACTAGGCCTGGGAGTTACGGTACTAAGGCTCCAGAGGAGCAAGATTACTGCGTGACCCAAGCGGTACTATCAGAAAGCTTGCGGTACTACCGCTCCATAGAGCAAAGATTACTCTGCCAAGTACAGCAGAAGAGTCGCCCTGATTATGCACAACTAGGATAATGGAAAGACTCTCCAAAGTGCAAGGAAAGGTAGGACATGTGTACGTGTTGATTCCACCCAAACCTTTCCGACGCGGACCCCCTCTTAATAGTACGGCTCTCCTACGACTCAAATCCACCAAAGAGAAACGTAGAACAACGCCGTCTTCAATAGTTTCCGACGGGCACCGAATCGTCTCGTGCCTAGTGATGAAGCATCTGAGAAACTCAAGGCACACGATTAGTCCGCAAAAGCATTGTCATCAATCACCAAAACACCTAAGGGATAAAAATGCCCTTATAGTAGGTATATATGGGTGCAGGGGGTACGTCGGTGGACCGAAGAGGGGGCCACGAGGCAGGGGGCGCGCCCCCACCCTCGTGAGCACCTCCCTTCTTTCCTGACGTGCACCCCAAGTCCATCGTGTGGCTTTCCTTCCAAAAATAACTTCTCCAGTTGATTTCGTTCCGTTTTGATTCCGTTTGATATTCCTTTTCCTCGAAATACTGAAATAGGCAAAAACAAAGCAAATCTGAATTTGGGCCTCCCGTTAATAGGTTAGTCCAAAAAGGATTATAAAAGTTGACAATAATGCCCAATATTGCCCAAAACAGTAGATAATATAGCATGGAGCAATCAAAAATTATAGATACGTTGGAGACGTATCAGGCATCCCCAAGCTTAATTCCTGCTCGTCCTCGAGTAGACAAATGATAAAAAAGATAATTTTTGATGCGGAGTGCTACTTGGCATAATTTCAATGTAAATCTTCTTACTTGTGATATGAATATTCAGATCCATAAGATTCAAGACAAAAGTTCATATTGACATAAAAAATAATAATACTTCAAGCATACTAACAAAGCAATTATGTCTTCTCAAAATAACATGGCCAAAGAAAGTTATCCCTACAAAATCATATAGTCTGGCTATGCTCCATCTTCCCCACACAAAATATTTAAATCATGCACAACCCCGATGACAAGCCAAACAATTGTTTCATACTTTAATATTTTCAAAACTTTTTCAATCTTCACGCAATACATGAGCGTGAGCCATGGATATAGCACTATATGTGGAATAGGATGGTGGTTGTGGAGAAGACAAAAGGGAGAAGATAGTCTCACATCAACTTGGCGTATCAACGGGCTATGGAGATGCCCATCAATAGATATCAATGTGAGTGAGTAGGGATTGCCATGCAACGGATGCACTAGAGCTATAAGTATATGAAAGCTCAACAAAAGAAACTAAGTGGGTGTGCATCCAACTCGCTTGCTCCACGAAGACCTAGGGCATTTGAGGAAGCCCATCATTGGAATATACAAGCCAAGTTCTATAATGAAAATTCCCACTAGTATATGAAAGTGACAAAATGAGAGACTCTCTATCATGAAGATCTTGGTGCTACTTTGAAGCACAAGTGTGGTAAAAAGGATAGTAACATTGTCCCTTCTCTCTTTTTCTCTCATTTATTTATTTATTTATTTGGGCCTTTTCTCTTTTTTTATGGCCTCTTTTTTTTTCGTCCGGAGTCTCATCCCGACTTGTGGGGGAATCATAGTCTCCATCATCCTTTCCTCACTTGGGACAATGCTCTAATAATGATGATCATCACACTTTTATTTTCTTACAACTCAATAATTACAACTCGATTCTTAGAACAAAATATGACTCTATATGAATGCCTCCGTGATGTATCGATATGCAATGATTCATGAGTGACATGTATGCAAGAATTATGAATGGTGGCTTTGCCACAAATACGATGTCAACTACATGATCATGCTAGCAATATGACAATGATGGAGCGTGTCATAATAAACGAAACGGTGGAAAGTTGCATGGCAATATATATCGGAATGGCTATGGAAATGCCATGAGGAGATGCGATGTAATTGGCTGTTTTGAGCAAGATATATGGTGGGTGTATTATACCGATGAAAAGTGCGCGGTATTAGAGAGGCTAGCAATGGTGGAAGGATGGGAAAAAGTGCGTATAATCCATGGACTCAACATTAGTCATAAAGGAATCATATACTTATTGCAAAAATCTAGAAGTTATCAAAGCAAAGTATTACGGGCATGCTCCTAGGGGGATAGATTGGTAGGAAAAGACCATCGCTCGTCCCCGACCTCCACTCATAAGGAAGACAATCAATAAATAAATCATGCTCCGAGTTCATCACATAACGGTTCACCATACGTGCATGCTACGGGAATCACAAACTTTAACACAAGTATTTCTCAAATTCACAACTACTCAACTAGCATGACTCTAATATTACTACCTCCATATCTCAAAACAATTATTACAAATCTTACAAATCTTGTATGCTTAGCATATTATGATTATTTAAGCAAATTACCATGCTATTTAAGACTCTCAAAATAATATAAGTGAAGCATGAGAGTTCATCTATTTCTTCAAAATAAAACCACCACCATGCTCTAAAAGATATAAGTGATGCACTAGAGCAAGTGACAAACTACTCCGAAAGATATAAGTGAATATCAATGAGTAGTCGGATAATTATGCAACTATGTGAAGACTCTCCCATTTAATAATTTCAGATCTTGGTATTTTATTCAAACAGCAAGCAAAGCTAAGTAAAATTACAATGCAAGGATAGCACAACTCATGTGAAGAAGCAAAAAACTTAGGCTCAACCGATACTAACCGATAGTTGTTGAAGAAGAAAGGTGGGATGCCTACTGGTCATCCCCAAGCTTAGATGCTTGAGACTTCTTGAAATAATATCTTGGGGTGCCTTGGGCATCCCCAAGCTTGAGCTTTTGTGTCTCCTTAATTCCTCTCATATCATGGTTTCTCTTTTTATCAAAAGCTTCATTCACAACAAACTCAACAAGAACTCGTGAGATAGGTTAGTATAAACCAATGCAAAACCTTATCATTTCCTACTGTAACAAATCACTAAAATTATTATTCAACATTGCATACTAAATGCCTCTGCATATTTAATACTCCTATCCTCAAATAGAGTCATTAAACAAGCAAACATATGCAAACAATGCAAACATAACAGCAATCTGCCAAAACAGTGTAGTCTGTGAAGAATGCAAGAGTATCAATACTTCCCTAACTCCAAAAATTATGAACTAAAATTCCCACTGTAATAAATTTATCAGATCTCAATATGCAAAAAGATTCAACATTATACCACTCTCTGACTTTTCTAGGGAATTTTTGCAACAGCGGGAAACTTTCTGTTTTCAAACAGCAACATGCATACTTGGAAAATAAGCATGGCAAAAGCTATCCTTGACATTTTTATTGAAAATAGAGATGCAAAACATTAATCTACATAACAGCAAGAAAATACTAACAAGATAAAATGACGCTCCAAGCAAAACACATATCATGTGGTGAATAAAAATATAGCTCCAATTAAAGTTACCGATGAACGAAGACGAAAGAGGGGATGCCATCCGGGGCATCCCCAAGCTTATGCTCTTGGTTGTCCTTATTCCATAGTCCATCGAATCTTTACCCAAAACTTGAAAACTTCGCAACACAAAACTTAATGTGAAAATCTCGTGAGCTCTGCTAGCGAAGAAAACAAAACACCACTTAATGGTACTGTAATGAACTCATTCTTTATTTATATTGGTGTTAAACCTACTGTATTCCAACTTCTCTATGGTTTATAAACTATTTTACTAGCCATAGATTCATCAAAATAAGCAAACAACACAATGAAAACAGAATCTGTCAGAAAAAGAACAGTCTGTAGTAATCTGTAACTAACACAAACTTCTGGAACTCCAAAAATTCTAAAATAAATTGGTGGACCTGAGCAATTTGTCTAGTAATCATCTGCAAAAAGAATCAACTAAATAGCACTCTCCAGTTAAAAGTTCTAGTTAATCTCGTGAGCGCTAAAGTTTCTGTTTTTTACAGCATGCTCATAAAGACTTCACCCAAGTCTTCCCAAAGGTTCTACTTGGCACAAACACTAATTAAAACACAAAACCACATCCAAACAGAGGCTAGATGGATTATTTATTACTAAACAGAACCAAAAAGCAAGGAACTAAAATAAAATTGGGTTGCCTCCCAACAAGCGCTAACGCTAACGCCCCTAGCTAGGCATGATGATTTCAATGATGCTCACATAAAAGATAGGAATTGAAACATAAAGAGAGCATCATGAAGAATATGACTAGCACATTTAAGTCTAACCCACTTCCTATGCATAGGATTTTGTGAGAAAACAACTTATGGAACAAGAATCAACTTGCATTGGAAGGTAAAACAAGCATAACTTCAAAACTTTGAGCACATAGAGAGGAAACTTGATATTATTGCAATATGTAGAAGCATATGATCCTCTCTCATAATAATTTTCAGTAGCATCATGAATGAATTCAACAATATAACCAGAAACTAAAGCATTCTTTTCATGATCTACTAGCATAGAAATTTTATTACTCTCCACATAAGCAAAATTATTCTCATTTGGAATAGTAGTGGGAGCAAACCCAACAAAATAACTATCATATGATTGACAATTAAGATCAAGATGACAAGTTTCATGGTTATAATTATTCTTTATTGCATAGGTGTCATCACAATAATCATCATAGATAGGAGGCATGCTTTCATCATAGTAAATTTTCTCATCAAAGCTTGGGGGACAAAAAATATCATCTTCATGAAACATAGCTTCCCCAAGCTTGTGGCTTTGCATATCATTAACATCATGGATATTCAAGGAATTCATACTAACAACATTACAATCATGCTCATCATTCAAATATTTAGTGCCAAATATTTTAATGCATTCTTCTTCTAAAAATTTGGCACAATTTTCCTTCCCATCATTCTCACGAAATATATTAAAAAGGTGAAGCGTATGAGACAAACTCAATTCCATTTTTTTGTAATTTTCTTTTATAGACTAACTTGTGCTAAAACAAGAAACAAAAAGATTTGATTGCAAGATCTAAAGATATACCTTCACTTACCTAGCCTCTCCAAACAGCG
This sequence comes from Aegilops bicornis, assembly GCA_021605145.1. Taxonomy (NCBI): domain Eukaryota; kingdom Viridiplantae; phylum Streptophyta; class Magnoliopsida; order Poales; family Poaceae; genus Aegilops; species Aegilops bicornis. Next base: position 1,675,989 of record JAHIAL010000011.1, read on the forward strand.
GCGCCAAAAAGAGCTTGATGTCTACTACGCAACCTTCTTCTTGTAGACGTTGTTGGGCTATGCAAATATGCACAGGTTTGTAGGACAGTAGAAAATTTCCCTCAAGTGGATGACCTAAGGTTTATCTATCTGTAGGAGGCGTAGGATGAAGATGGTCTCTCTCAAGCAACCCTGCAACCAAATAACAAAGAGTCTCTGGTGTCCCCAACACACCCAATACAATGGTAAATTGTATAGGTGCACTAGTTCATGGAAGAGATGGTGATACAAGTGCAATATGGATAGTAGATAAAGGTATTTGTAATCTGAAATAATAAAAACAGCAAGGTAACAAGTGATAAACGTGAGCGTAAACGGTATTGCAATGATAGGAAACAAGGCCTAGGGTTCATACTTTCACTAGTGCAAGTTCTCTCAACAATAATAACATAAATAGATCATATAACAATCCCTCAACATGCAAAAAAGAGTCACCCCAAAGCCACTAATAGCGGAGAACAAATGTAGAGATTATGGTAGGATGCAGAAACCACCTCAAAGTTATTCTTTCCAATCAATCCGTTGGGCTATTCCTATAAGTATCACAAACAGCCCTAGAGTTAGTACTAGAATAACACCTTAAGATACAAATCAACCAAAACCCTAATGTCACCTAGATACTCCAATGTCACCTCAAGTATCCGTAGGCATGATTATACGATATGCATCACACAATCTCAGATTCATCCAACCAACACAAAGTACTTCAAAGAGTGCCCCAAAGTTTCTACGGAGAGTCAAGAAAACGTGTACCAACCCCTATGCATAGGTTCATGGGCGGAACCCATAAGTTGGTCACCAAAACATAAATCAAGTGGCACGTGATATCCCATTGTCACCACGAGATAAACACGGAAAGACATACATCAAGTGTTCTCATAAAAGACTCAATCCGATAAGATAACTTCAAAAGGGAAACTCAATTCATCACAAGAGAGTAGAGGGGAGAAACATCATAAGATCCAACTACAATAGCAAAGCTCGGGATACATCAAGATCGTGCCATAGAGGGAACACGAGAGAGAACACGAGAGAGAGAGATCAAACACATAGCTACTTGGTACATACCCTCAGCCCCGAGGGTGAACTACTCCCTCCTCGTCATGGATAGCGCCTTATGATGAAGATGGCCACGGTGATGGGTCCCCCCCCCTCGCCAAACGGGCTCCCGAGAGGATTTTGGTGGCTACAGAGGCTTGCGGCGGCGAACTCCCGATCTATCTTCTGTTCTAGAAGTTTTACGATACGTAGGTATATATGGAGTGCAGGGCGTCGATGTGGACCGAAGGGGCCACGAGGCAGGGCGCCCTAGGGGTGGGCGCGCCCCACCCTCGTGAGCACCTCCCTTCTTTCCTGACGTGCACTCCAAGTCCATCGGGTGGCTTTCCTTCCAAAAATAACTTCTCTAGTTGATTTCGTTCCGTTTTGACTCTGTTTGATATTCCTTTTCCTCGAAATACTGAAACAGGCAATAAAACAGCAATATGGGTTGGGCCTCCGGTTAATAGGTTAGTCCCAAAAGTAATATAAAAGTGGAAAATAAAGCCCAATATTGCCCAAAACAGTAGATAATATAGCATGGAGCAATCAAAAATTATAGATACGTTGGAGACGTAACACTCACTCACATTGATATCTATTGATGGGCATCTCCATAGCCCGTTGATACGCCTAGTTGATGTGAGACTATTTTCCCTCTTTTTGTCTTCTCCACAACCACCATTCTATTCCACATATAGTGCTATATCCATGGCTCACACTCATGTATTACATGAGGATTGAAAAAGTTTTGAGAATGTCAAAAGTATGAAACAATTGCTTGGCTTGTCATCGGGGTTGTGCATGATTTAAATATTTTGTGTGGTGAAGATAGAGCATAGCTGCATCTATACGATTTTGTAGAGATAACTTTCTTTGGCCATGTTATTTTGAGAAGACATGATTGCTTTGTTAGTATGCTTGAAGTATTATTATTTTTATGTCAATATGAACTTTTGTCTTGAATCTTTGAATCTGAATATTCATACCACAATTAAGAAGAATTACATTGAAATTATGCCAAGTAGCACTCGCACCAAAAAATTCTCTTTTGATCATTTACCTACTCGAGGACTAGCAGGAATTAAGCTTGGGATGCCCGATACGTCCCAACGTATCTATAATTTTTGATTGCTCCATGCTATATTATCTATTGTTTTGGACTATATTGGGCTTTATTTTCCACTTTTATATTACTTTTGGGACTAACCTATTAACCGGAGGCCCAAATTTCTTGCACTGCTGTTTTTTTGCCTATTTCAAGATTTCTCAAGAAAGCGGAATATCAAACGGAGTCCAAATGGAATGAAATCTTCGGGACGTGATTTTCTCATCGAGATAAGATCCAGAGACTTGGACCCTAGGTCAAGAAAGGAGGAGGCGGCCCACGAGGTGGAGGCACGCCCCGCCTCGTGGGCCCCAAGCTCCACCGATGTACTCCTTCCTCCTATATATACCTCACGCACTTCAACAGATCGAGATCACGGAGCCAAAAACCTAATTCCACCATCGCACCTTTCTCAGATCCACGAGATCCCATCTTGGGGCTTGTTCGAAGTTCACGGAAGGGAATCCACCACGGAGGGCTTCTACATCATCATCATAGCCTCTCCGATGAAGTGTGAGTAGTTTACTTCAGACCTTCGGGTCCATAGTTAGTAGCTAGATGGCTTCTTCTCTCTTTTGGATCTCAATACAATGTTCTCCCCCTCTCTCGTGGAGATCTATTCGATGTAATCTTCTTTTTACGGTGTGTTTGTTGAGACCGATGAATTGTGGGTTTATGATCAAGATTATCTATGAGCAATATTTGAATCTTCTCTGAATTCTTTTTTATGTATGATTGAGTTATCTTTGCAAGTCTCTTTGAATTATCCGCTTGGTTTGGCCAACTAGATTGGTAGTTCTTGCAATGGGAGAAGTGCTTGGCTTTGGGTTCAATCTTGCGGTGTCCTTACCAAGTGACAGAAAGGGTTGCAAGGCACGTATTGTATTGTTGCCATCGAGGATAACAAGATGGGGTATTTATCATATTGCATGAATTTATTCCTCTACATCATGTCATCTTGCTTAAGGTGTTACTCTGTTTTCATTAACTTAATACTCTAGATGCATGCCGGATAGCGATCGATGAGTGGAGTAATAGTAGTAGATGCACGGTGCAGAGTCGGTCTACTTGTCTCGGACGTGATGCCTATATACATGATCATACCTAGATACTCTCATACCTATGCTCAATTACGCAATTGCTCAACAGTAATTTGTTCACCCACCGTAAAATACTTATGCTCTTGAGAGAAGCCACTAGTGAAATCTATGGCCCCCCGGGTCTATTTTCATCATATTAATCTTCCTACGCTTTATTATTGCTTTGCTTTTTACTTTGTCTTTTATTTTACTTTGCATCTTTATACCAAAAATACCAAAAATATTATCCAGCATCTCTATCAGATCTCACTCTCGTAAGTGACCGTGAAGGGATTGACAACCCCTATTCGCGTTGGTTGCGAGGAGTTATTTGCTTTGTGTAGGTACGAGGGACTTGCGCATGGCCACCTACTGGATTGGTACCTTGGTTCTCAAAAACCGAGGGAAATACTTACGCTACTCTGCTGCATCATCCTCTCCTCTTCGGGGAAAACCAACGCAAGCCCAAGACGTAGCAGCCAACTACTGAGCACAACGCCATTGGAACAAAATGGATTTTCAAGAACTAGCAAGATGAGAATGATGTAATCATCCGTAACAAGGCAAGGTTAGTGGCACAAGGGTACTCACAAGTTGAAGGTTTGGACTTTGGTGAGACCTTTGCCCCCGTTGCCTGTCTTGAGTCCATTTGCATCTTACTTGCTTATGCTGCTTTCAATGGCTTTACATTACATCAAATGGATGTGAAGAGTGCTTTCCTTAACGGTCCTCTACAAGAAGAAGTATATGTATCACAACCACCTGGGTTCGTTGATCCCGATCACAAAGACTATGTGTATAAATTTCATAAGGCTTTGTATGGCCTCAAACAAGCACCTCGTGCTTGGTATGATCATCTTAAGAAGTTTTACTCGATGATGGTTTTGTGAGAGGGTGATCGATCCCACTCTTTTACTAAGAGGACAAAGGTGATTTGATCTTATGCCAAATCTATGTAGATGATATCATTTTTGGTTCTCCTAACATTCATATGTGCAAGAAGTTTGCGGCTTCAATGACCAAGAATTTTGAAATGTCACTCAATGCGGATTTGAAGTTCTTCCTCGGATTTCAAATTCAACAATTTCAAGAAGGAATTTTCTTGTCTCAAGCAAAATACCTCAAGGATATCCTAGCAAAATTTGGCGTGTCTGATGCTAGCCCATGTAAGACACCCATGCCAACCAAAATTGTACTCAGTGAAAACACAAACGGTATTCCCTTCGACCCATCTAAATACCGCTCTGTGATTGGTTCATTGCTTTATCTTTGTGCATCTAGACCAGACATCATGTTTAGTGTATGCATGTGTGCTAGATTTCAAGCTTCCCCTAGGGAAAGTCATCATAAGGCGGTTAAGCATATTCTTAGATACCTTGTTCACACCCCAAAGTTGGGACTATGGTACCCCAAGGATGCTAAGTTTGATCTCATTGGGTACACGGATGTGGATTGGGCCGGAGACAAAGTGGACCGTAAATCCACCTCCGATGCATGTCAATTTCTTGGACGCTCCTTGGTGTCGGTGTACTAAAGTAAGGGTACCCTAGTATCCCGAACTTCCGTTACCTGGGCAACAAGTCACTTGGCCATGGTAAGGCAGATGATCACCAAGACTCTTCGTGGCCCCTTTTGAGCCATTCTAGAACAAAGTGTTCTCAGTCAAAGAGATGAAGACCCGGCAAGGCAGGCTTGCGGGAAGGCCACCTAGGCACGAAGAAGGCCCGGCAAGAGGAGCTTGCAGGAAGGCCACTCTAGGCACGAAGAAGGCCCCGGCAAGAGGAGCTTGCCGGGAAGGCCACGTGAGGCATGAAGGAAGCAAGGCCCCGGCAAGAGGAGCTTGCCGGGAAGGCCACGTGAGGCATGAAGGAAGCAAGGCCCCGGCAAGAGGAGCTTGCCGGGAAGGCTTGGTGAGCGACAAGCTCCCAAGTGCGACAAGAACCTTGCCGCGGCAAGGAGCTTGCATGCAGGTAACCTCTCTTCCTCTCCGCTCCAGCTCATCTACCAACGTGTCGCCATGGGGCTTCCCCAGGCGCACATGTCGACGGGCTGTGCAGCCAGCGGGGAGCGGCGACAAGCGGCGCTGACAAGCTGTCGTCATGGCAAACGGAGGTGCACTTGACGGTCCAGGTCGCACTTTTCAGGCGACAGGGACGGGCATTTATGGCTCTTGTCCCTTGCCGTCAGAGTTAGGTATAGTACACTGTACACTGTACAAAGCGGTGTACCAACCTCTGTTTTTCCTATTCTACCCCCGTCTACTTGCCACCTGTGGTGACCCCTTGTGCCTATAAAAGGAGGCCCGAGTGCAACGTAGAAGGGGTTCGGCTCGTTCGGCTCGTTCGGTCCAGCTCGTATGAGGCCACAGGCTCTCAAGCTAGGTTTTGGTAGCTCCCTGCGCTCCCTAGCAAGAACACAATACAACCAGACAAGCAGCAGTAGGAGTATTATCTCTCCGGAGAGCTCCGGCTGGGTAAATCCGCTCGTGTGATCGCCTCGATCCGCTCTTGGCATAATCTCCGCCCCTGCCGAACGAAAGGGGCCCGGTTCGAGAAGCCCCGCTTGTCGCCGGGCGTACTTGCCGTGGTTGTTAGCTCATCATCCGCCTCCTCTCTCCGCTACTAACGCAGCACTAACCACTTGATTGGTTGCCGCTAAATATAGCAACAACTTCTCTTGTGGTTTAGGTGCGACAAGCGTTGGAGGGGAGGACAGGTACCTCTTTAAGTCTTGCAGCGCAGCCTCCGCTTCCGGAGTCCATTTCATTGGAGCAGCCGCGGCGGCGTCCTTTGCCTCCTGGAGTGCCCTGCCAAGTGATTGCTCGCGCGCGGCAAGATCTTCCTCATAGCTGTCGTGGTTGATCTTCCGTTCTTGCTCTCCTTCTTGTGCGAGAGAGCTTCGCCGCAAGCCTTGCTGTCGTCGACCTCGGCCTTCTCCAAGATGAAGGCCGTGCGCTCCTCGACAAGCTGCTCCAGCGCCTCCGCTATGTCCCGGAGGGTTTTCTTGTTGGCCTTGGAGCTCTTCTCGCTGGGCTTCTCCATATCAGCTCCGCCCTCGCGATAAGAGCTTCCCATGACTCCAGCTTAGCTTGGCGGGCGCGATAGAGCGACGGCAGCTTCTTCAATAGCTGCTCCTCCTCGGAATCAGCATCTTTGCTTGGCGTGTCGACCAGCGACAACCCAAAGCAGAGGCGCGCAGCAGCTCCTCGTCAAGATCTCTCCTCGACCGGGCGCCTGAGGCTCGGCGCCCATGGGAGCCCTGATGAGACACCTTCGCCGCCTTGGTAGGCGCCTGGCTGGGGCTCTTGATGCAAGTCCGTGCAACATCGATGGCGGGGGATCGGCCGGATGGTGCAGCCAGGCGCTCCCTGCGGCCCCGTGGCCGTGGCACGACTCACCAGACCCTCCCGGCCTACTGCGCCCGGCAGCCTCGGCGGCCTCTCCGCCGACGGACCCGTCACCGCCGGCCTCCTCCTCCATGTTGGTGGCGTCGACATTGTTGCCGCGAGCGTCCTCCTCGCCGGCAACCTCAGTCTCCATCGGCTCTCCGGCGGGTGGATCTAAAGATCAAAGAAAAGAACAAGTTAAGCAAGTGTTCGAGAAGAAGAACAGAAGAAAAGAACCCAAGGGAAATTCTCAAGAAAAAATATTACCGGCAATGGGATCTGTAGCCGCGTTTTCCACCACCGGAGGGTTGTCGGCACTGCCCCTTGCCGGAGAAGCTCCCCTTGTCGGGGAGGCCTCCCTTGCCGGAGAGTCTTCCCTTGGCGGAGATCTCTCCCTTGGCGGCGTAGTTGAAGCAGGTTGGACCTCGGGAGTGACCTCCGGGACATCCTTATGAGGCTGCTCTGCTCCTACACAAATCAACAAGTCAGATATCAAGAAAGAAGCACCCAAGCACACCGAACCGTAAGAAATAATTCAAACTCTTACTACTGGGGGCTGTCTTTGAGGCTGCTGTGTTGAAGGGTTGCCGGGTCCGGCAAAGGAGTTTCGGACGTCCCCCCCTGTCGCCACAGGGGAATCGTCTTCGACGACGACCAATGGAGTCTTGGCCCTCTTCGACACCCTTTGAGCCAGCGTCCTGAAAAATGAAGCAAATCAGATTCAAGATGAAGCAATGGAATTAAAGAAATGCAAACGCAAAGTGAGGACTCACTCTTCTTCTTCTTCCTCGTCGGAGCTGAGCGCGGAGAGATCAAACTCCGGCTCGCCTCCAGTGCGAAGAGGTGGAGGGGTGGGCTCCCTTGAGCGCTTAGCGGGAGCAGCGGCCCGGAAGATTCGCCTCGATTGCGGAACCGTCGCAGGGGCAGCTCCCACAGCAACGCCGTACTTGCCCATGCAGTAGAGAGCTTGTCGCCTGCAGTATCCCCTTGTTGTTAGCCTGGTGGCCCTTACCGTCTCGCCTCGTCTCGCCCTCGAAGATGCCTCCTTGGCGGAGCCAGGGGGGCTCCCGCTGCGGCAAGGTCTTTGGATGACGGGCAGCAGCGTCCTCGGCCTGGCTCGGCACCGGCTCGGCCGGGCTCGACCTGCTCCCCTCGATGGCGAACTCTTCTCGGCCGGCAAGGCTCGCCACCTCGGCTGCCTCTGCCTCCTCCACGGTAAACCCGAAGGCACCAGCGGCCGATTGCCGCCGCCTCCTCCAAACTTTTAATGGCGCGCGCCCATCTCCTGGTCGGTGGTCTCACGGGTGAGCCACTTCTTCTCGTCGGCGCGGACCACGACTTCCTCCAAGCCGTCAAAGAACTGCCGCACGACGCCTGCCGGAGGCTCCTGCCAGGTCGGAACGATTCCATGGGAATCGCACGCCGGCATCATGGCGCGGATGCGGTCCAACGATGAGTTGTTGCACAAGGGGACGACTCCTTCCGGCAACATGAACCACTCGGGGTGCTCGGGATCATGCTTGAACAGCTCCTGCAGCATCGCCGTCAGCTCCAAGACTGTGAAGTTCCGATTGAGGCCCGGGCGCAACCTCATGATGTCTGCCGCGTTCTTGAATTCCCAAGCAGGTCTCCCCCTCTCCTGCAAGGGTGCGATGCGGCGGCGGAGGAAATCTGCGCCAACTGCGCCTACGGTCAGTCCGGCAAGCCTAAGGCGCAAAATCCGGGTCACAGCAATCTGCAGCTTCTCGTCCTCCGGTGCCAAGTTACTCCAGTCATTGCCACGCACTATTGGGGTCTGGCGCACGGCCGTGAAGGGCTGCGGGTTCTCCTCAATGATCCAACACCAATTGCCTCTCCACTCATCCCACTTACTACGGAACTCCCTCCAAGTATCGCCTTTCTTGCCGACCCTAGAGATCCAAGCTAATCCTCCGCAAGTGGCTCCCTCTCTTGGTGCGAGGCATAAAGAAGTGACGGAAGAGGGTGACATTTGGGTGGACCCCACAAAATTCTCACAAAGGTGGGCGAAACCGCCATGGTGAGGACGGCGTTGGGGTGAAATCAAGGAGGTGGAGGCCATAGGTGTTCATGATATCGCAAAAGAATTCTGAGAAGGGCGGGCAGAGCCCGCAGTAGAAGAAAAGCACGAAGAAGGGATACCCGATGGAGTCCTTCTCGGATGTGGCAGCAGAGATCACCCTTGTGCACGGTGTGCCCGTCTCTGTCAGCCTGTGAAGAGGTAGAACTCCTCCGCAGCTCCTTCAAGGCCGAGCTCGGGTCGAAGAGGGCCCGTTCCTTGCGCAGCCTGGCCGGAAACATCGCCTGCCGATTTCGCACCTCTTCCCTTGTCGGCCTTCTCGAGCCATGAGGAGAGGTGGTGGAGGAGGTCATGGCGCGTTGATGGTGCCGGTGGCGATGGAGGGGACGGCTGGCCGCTTCCTCTTTGGGATCGAGAAGAAAAGGGGAAGCAAGGGAGGTTTTCGATGTGACAGCAATGGCGAGTGGGCGTTTCGCCTCGATATCCTCTGCTTATAAAGAGGGGAGGGGCGGACGCTTCAGCGCTTCCCTAGCAAAAAAAGATTCCCCACGATCTTCGCCACGTATTTCTCCCATAACGCCGTGCTCGGACGCGTGCCGTTAGTGGGGGACGTGGTGGGTCCGGGTGAGCAACGGTGTGATTCAGGCGGCAGCGCCTTGTACCTTATTTTGGGCTCGCCCAACAGCGCTCGGCACCGTGTATGTTCAGGCCGGGGCTCCTGTCGGTGTACTAAAGTAAGGGTACCCTAGTATCCCGAACTCGTGCACGGGCAGTCGCAGCACCCCGCGGTAAGGCTTGCCAGATGATCACCAAGACTCTTCGTGGCCCCTTTTGAGCCATTCAAGAACAAAGTGTTCTCAGTCAAAGAGACAAGACCCCGGCAAGAGGAGCTTGCCGGGAAGGCCACCCTAGGCACTAAGAAGGCCCCGGCAAGAGGAGCTTGCCGGGACGGCCACTCTAGGCATGAAGAAGGCCCCGGCAAGAGGAGCTTGCCGGGAAGGCCACTGAGGCATGAAGGAAGCAAGGCCCCCCAAGAGGAGCTTGCCGGAAGGCTTGGTGAGCGACAAGCTCCCAAGCGCGACAAGAACCTTGCACCAGCAAGGCGCTTGCCGCGCGTGGTAACCTCTCTTCCTCTCCGCTCCAGCTCATCCACCAACGTGTCGCCATGGGGCTTCCTCAGCAAGATGTCGGTTTACCGGGCCCGTGCAGCCAATGGGAGCGGCGATAAGCGGCGCCGACAAGCCGCTGTCGTCGTGGCAAACCGGAGGTGCACTTGACGGTCGTCCAGGTCGCACTTTTCAAAGCGATGTGACGAGCATTTATGGCTCTTGTCCCTTGCCGTCGAGTTAGGTATAGTACACCGACATCGCATAAAGCGGTGTACCAACCTCTCTGTTTTTCCTATTCTACCCCGTCTACTTGCCACCGTGGTGACCCTTGTAGCTAGATTACCCTCCAACGGCCGATAAGGTCGCATTTAATGGAGGGCCACAATTCAGAGTCTCATCGGCCGCTTAACGGGCGACGCCCCGCTGACAACGAATGCCTCGCAGCCGCGTAAGGCGACAAGGCGCGAGCCGATGGCGCAGACTTCTTGAAGTGCAGCCACCGTGCACTCCCTTCCCGAAGACTAAGATCGCCGACTCACGGATCCACCTCGACAGCGATTCCACATCGTGGTTGCCGGATCCGCGAGCTCGCCGCGATCAGCGCCAGTTCTCCGAGAACGGCAAGAAGAAGACGCTCGAACTCAGATCGAAGCGCCAAGAGAAGCGCCCCATTAATCGGACCAACGCCGGGCCCATCGTCGATATGCATGCGCCAGGGAACGAGGCGACTTGCCAGACGCGGTAGGTTGTCCTGCGTTCACTTTCGAGAGCTGCTGACAGAAGTCCGGTGGCCCGACAAGAAAAACTTCAAACCAGATGTGCCAGAGAAGTATGATGGCAGGACACACCCATCGGAGTTCCTCAGCATCTACACCATCGCGGTGCAAGCTGCGGGGGGACGAGATGACAAGATCCTCGCCAACTACTTTCCCTTGGTGCTCAAGCCAAACGCCAGATCTTGGCTCATGCACTTGCCGGATAGCTCTATTTCTTCTTGGGCAGATTTGTGCCACCGGTTTGTTGGCGCCTTCACAGCGTGACCACAAGCCTCATGGCTGTGGAGAGTGATCTCCACCTGCTTGCCCGTAAGGAGGAGAGTCCCCGCAAGTTCATCCGTAGATTCAACGAGTGCATTACAACATCTCCCCGACGCTCCACCCTGCGCCAAGGGTGATCGCGGCATTCCATCAGAATGTACGAAACCGGGCAGGATGAGGGAGGAGATGGCGATGTGCAAAGTGAAGGACGCCACGTAGCTCTACACCCCGGGCCGACAAGTGTGCACGCTACCGAAGAAGGAAGGAGACTCCTGTGAGAGGATGTGGGAGCAGAGTCTCGACAAGAGGAGAACCGCTCCGGCAAGGAAGGGCCGGAGGCGGAATAATAGAAAAAGAAAGGCAAAGATGTGCTAGTTGTCGAAAGCAGTCCGGGCAACGGAGGTGCCGCCAAGGTTGTCGGCTCCGGCAAGGAGGTTGCAGGCGCCACCGACTAAGCCAGTGGCGGCCGCCGACAAGCAGTGACAGCTCCAACAAACAGTATTGCAAGATCCACCACACCAAGGGCCACGACCTCCGGAGTCATGTAAGAAGGTCGAGCAGCTTGTAGAACAGCGAGAGAGCTGAATACTGAAGCGGGGCGAGACAAGGAGAAAGCCCAGAAGGTGCCGGAGGAGCTGGCAAGAAGCGCCTAGGCTGGGGGACGCCATGACAAGGCCAAGCAAATGCAAGGAGATGTACCTCCCGTGGGTCAGCGACAAGAATGAAGACGAAGACAGCGACGAAGACATAGATGACGATGAAGCCGACGATCAGGGAGTTTCTCAAAGCCACGAGAGGTCCTTTTGCGTTGACGGTGGTGCTTCAGCATACTTTGCACCGCCAACTCAAAGCAGTGGATGCGGAAGTAAATGCAGCAGAACCATCCATAGAGTCACGCAAGCCTTCCGGCGGTCCAAAGACGCTTATCATCTTTGATATTGAGGACCATCCTGATCGCATAATCTGCGGTCGGATGCTTGCCGATGTTGGTCTCACCAACTATCCGCAACCTCAAGGTCACCAAGATGTTAGTTGACCTGTGGGGCCGCTTGAATCTGATCTCCTCCGTAGTGCTCCAAAAGCTACAAATCCTCGACAATGAAGCTCGAAGAGACCGCACATTCCAAGGGATCAACCCGGAAGGAGCAAGCCAAGGGGAAGATAACACCGCCGGTGACATTTGGCAGCGAAGCTAAACTTCAGGATCGAGAGGGTTACGCTTGACGCGTTGATTTCCCGCTGCCTTATAATGGGATACTTGGCCGCCTAGCCGCCAAGTTTATGGCGTCTCTCACTACGCCTTACAATGTGCTCAAGATGCCGTGCCCGACAAGTTTCATCTCTGCCTCGGCGACAAGAAGGACGCACTTATTCTGTGCCGACAAGATCTACCGGGAAGCAACAGCCGTGGCGCATGAAGAAGACACATGCCGCTGAAGCTCCCCGGGGAAGAAGAAGACCAAGTCCCAGAAGAGCTCGATGCCCACTCCGCAAGCGCACCTATTCGGAGTGTCAAGCGCCTATCTGCCGAGGACGCACTCCATCGAGCTCCACCGCAAGTGCAAGAAGAAGACAATGGCAGCTCCGCCAATACTCAAGAAGGTGTCCGCCAGGAGGACGGCATCGGTGGTACTCTTCACCATCAAGTACACGCTGACCCTAAATAGGAAAAGGCCATTGCTCGTTGCTTTCCCCTGCGGGCGAATGTCGGCGTGTTTGCATGGCAACCGTCGACATCCCCGGTGTTCCTGTGAAAGTAATTGAGCACCACCTTGCCGTCAGTCCTCACGCCACACCCGGCCTGCAAGCAAAAGGTCGTGAAGCAAGCAAGGAGCGCCAAGAATTCATAGGTAAGAAATCAAGAAACTTGAAGCAAGAAATTTTGTCGGGAGGAGTGCTCCATCCCACGTGGTTGGCCAATCCTGTAGTAGTGCAAGAAGCAAATGGGAAATGGAGGCTTTGTATAGACTTCAATCGATGTCAATAAAGCTTGTCCTAAAGACCCATTTCCCTTGCCGCGATTGACCAGGATTGTTGACTCCACGCCGGATGTGACCTGCTTTCGCTTTCTTGACGCAAAACTCAGATATCATCAGATCTTCATGGCGTAAGAGGATGAAGAGAAAACCGCATTCATAACTCCATGTGGCACATACTGTTTCTTACTGATGCCCTTCGGATTAAAGATTTCTGGTTCAACATTTGCAAGGGCAGTACTCGACGCTTTTGAGCCACAGATGCTCAGAAATGTAGAAGCCTACATGGATGACATTGTTTTCAAAAGCAAAGATAAATCAACTCTGATCCAAGATTTGGACGAGACCTTTGCAAATCTGCTGCAAGATCAATCTCAAGCTTAACCCCGAGAAGTGTGTGTTTGAGTCCCTTCCGCAAGCTTCCCGGTTCTTTGTGTCTCAGCCAGGGAATCGAAGCCAATCCCGGACAAGATCAAGGCCATTGAGCGGATCGAAGCACCAAAGCGTGTCAAGGATGTACGAAGACTTGCCGTCATGTAGCTGCTCTCAAGAAGGTTTATCTCTAAGTCAGTGGCCGAAAGCGCCGCCCGCCATTTTTCAAAATCTTGAAAAAGGCGGGTCCAATGAAATGGACTCCGAAGCGGAGAGGCTGCGCCGCAAGACTTAAAGAGGTATTCCTGTCCTCCCCCTCCAACGCTTGTCGCACCTAAACCACAAGAGAAGTTGTTGCTATATTTAGCGGCAACCAATCAAGTGGTTAGTGCTGCGTTAGTAGCGAGAGGGAGGCGGATGATGAGCCAACAACCACGGCAAGTACGCCCAAATGGCAAGCGTGGGGCTTCTCCGACAAGCTCGGTCCCGATAAGGATAGATCTGCGCAGGATTCCCAAGATTCGTAAAAGGATGGTGCAGCGCCTATACTTTGTTAGTTCCCTTTACAGGGGCTAGGTCAAGGTACTGCACGGGTGCGTAGCTGCTTTTCGCCTCCTCATGGCTCCTCGAGAAAGCTGGCGCCATTACTTCCAAGCGCATGAGATAACAATGGTCACTCGCTTCCGCTAAAGAGGATATTGCAAAATCCGTTTAGCGACGGGCAGGATAGTCGAGTGGGCGCTGGAACTGTCAAGCTTTGGTCTCAAGTTTGAAAGCACTTCAACTATCCAAAGCAGAGCATTGGCGGAGTTCATAGCAGAATGGACGCCGACACCAGACGAAGAGATTCCAGAGACAAGCATCCCCGTCAAGGAGTCAGATAAAGAGTGGCTGATGTACTTTGACGGTGCCTTCTCGCTGCAAGGCGCCGGTGCCGGCGTGCTGCTTATCGCACTCCAATTTGAGAGCACCTCAAGTACATAGTCCAGATGCACTTTCCCAAGGAACAAGCAACAAACAATACTGCAGAGTATGAAGGTTTGCTTTGCCGGTCTCAGATCGCCGGGTAGACCTTGGGATCAAGAAGCTCATTATTGTCGGTGACTCGCAACTTGTCATCCGCCAAGTAAATAAAGATTATCAGAGTCCGTTGATGGAAGCTTACGCCGATGAAGTGAGGAAGCTAGAAGAGCACTTTGAAGGCCCGCAAATGGAACATGTTCCAAGAGCTCGTAATGATGTTGCCGATGGCCTCACAAAGTGCGCCAGACTCAAGCTACCCGTGGAACCAGGATTTTTGTGCTCAAGCTGACTCAACCGATCAGAATACCATCAATCGGGCAGAATAAGAAGAGGAAGTTGATTTGGCGACTACTTTCCCGCAGAAGCTTCCCGGCCGCCGCTAAGAAGGTCTCCAAGGTCAACGCCAAAGCGTTGCCGAGGAGCAGTCTGCCCGACAAGCCCTAGGGTTTGTTTCTGCTGAAGCAAACGCTCCCGACAAGTTTTGCTCCGGCAAGCTTGTCGGGGAATGTCAAGTCTCGGCAGTAAACTTCGTGTTCTTGCGTGAGAAGTCGATGTTCCCCGCAGCGATAGATATGCCTTTAGTCCTTGTTGTCGAGCCACGTGCTCCCCAAAGATGGGCGCAGCAAGATTGTTCATTTCCTTCTGACATGTGAGAACTTCCCAAGAGCAAGAAGCGGGAAAGAGTAGCCCGGCAGTCAAGTATGTACCCGCTTGTTGATTTACATCCCCGATGCAGAAGAGACTCAACGGTGTGAAATTGAAGTGCATTTGCCGGGAAGATGGATAAGCTGTTGGCAGAGATACACGGAGGCATATGTGGTCACCACATTGGCGCTGAGAGCTCTTGCCGCAAAGCTTTCCAAGCAAGGTTTCTTCCGCCGAAGCCCTCCGTGATGCAACCACAAGTAACCAAGCGTGAAGCGCGTGCTGGCCCATTCCAAACAGATGGCGCAGAATAGAGAAGCTAAGTTGCTAAATTTAAACGATCAGTCTTAAATTTTTAAAGTTATCTTCTCGAACGACTGCTTTGTATGAGAAACCCATGCGCGAAGGAACCGAATCGTGACTGGTCGCGCCCTTACTTTGTTTCGAGTCCGCTCAACAACTTAAGCGAGCTGCGACTAGTCCGCGACAAGGTTGCTTGTCGGTAGCGACCCGCCAAAGAGGTCGCTGAAGTTCCGACTCGGCGCCGCCATGGCAAGAGTGCCTGCACCGCAAGTTTCCTAAAAGCGTAGAGGCAGTAACATACAAAGCCAAGAGTCGAGTAAAGGAAGTAACGTAGCAAATGTTGCCCGTAATAAAGTTATACTTAAAATAACTTATTGCGGCACGGGCTAAATTGCTCTCAAACTGAAATAACAAAGGAAGAGGAGAAGAAGGGCTACCAAGACTCAAGTCCCGGTAAGCCGTAGTTGCCGGGGCTGCGGCAAGCCAAAGTTCCCGGGCTCTGACGGCAAGTCGAGTTGCCGGGGCTGGGATATCGATAAGCCTTTCGCCCTTTTCAAGCATCCCTTTTCATTAAAAACATTCTCGCTCGGATACAGTCCGTGGGGAATGAAAACATGAAAGAGAGGATTACAAGTTTTAAATGCGGATAAGGCCAAGGCTTACAAATTAAAAAGATAAGATGCCCGTAATCCTTTCTCCTGTCCCTCTTCTCAGGAGGTAGGTCAAGGAGGCGAGAAGGGCAAAAGAAACGCCTAGGAGAGCTACAGGTGCCAGAAGGCACCAAAGGAACATCCCGGGAGCTCCCCGAGGGCTTGACGGAGATGGCAGCGCCGGAAGCGGGGCTCGAAGACGGGGCGGCAGGGCGTCGCCAAGACGCTGCCGAGGGCACTACGCCTCAGATCGACTTGACGGCCTTGTCGCCTTCCCTCTTCTTCCTTCCGCAGCCTCCCCACGCCGCCCAAGGAGACGCACTCCGGGAGTTCAAGGAGCCGGGCGACGCTGGATGATGGGGTCGCCGGTGACGCCGGAAGCGGCGCCTCGACAACTAATCGGCCCGCTACCCTCGCCGCCATTGCCGCTTCTCCTCCTCGCTACTCGCTCAAGGGAGAATCTTCGCCGGAGGAGCTATCCACGCAGCACTTCGCCCAGTGCCGAGATCCCGAAGACCTTGACGGAGAGGAGATCACCCTCCATTAACTTAAAATGGAGGGGTAAACCCCGCCAGACCGTGGATGCGAGTGAACGTCTTCCACCATGATCAAGATACATCACATTAGGGGTCAGAATACAACGCAGACTCAAGATGCATGCCGATTCCACAGCCCTCATGTGCAGCCTCTCAGTCTCAGGCGGATCCGACTCCATCAAGGCTGCTAATGGGACTGGAAGCCGAGGCGACGACGAGGCGCCTCGACGCAGCTTGGACGAAAGAACTGCAAGGGTCGCCCTCAGAGTGGACTGGCCGCAGGAGGGAACTTGGCCATGAGGCGGAGACGGGCGCGCCCTCTGCCCGCCTCCTCCCCGAGCGCCGACCTCGCCCACGACCTCCCCCCTCCCTCTTCCTCTTGTGGTGGAGCCTCTGCCCCCGGCATGGGGTTGGGAGGGAGGCTGTCTACATGGCGACCCTCGCCGCCACCGATGAAGAACCAAGGTTCCCTTTCTCCATGATGAATTAGAGAAAGGAGAGCAGAAGTTGAGGAAAGGAGGAGATGGGAGAGTGCGGGTTTCAAGGCCCCTTCCGCTCTTTTTAAAGAAGCGGTGGTGAGGCTCGGCCGCCTGGGCCAAGCGTAATCAGGGCATAGGAAGAGCAGGGAATCGGGCCGACCTGCTGCCTCCCGCCGCGAGCCTCCAGCCTTCCCACTTCCACCGTCCGTGACCCCAAGAGCATGGGAACCACGTGGCGGGGATGCAGAGTCGAACGACGGGTGGAGCGACCCCACACGCCGCCCATTTCCCCCACGACGCCGCAATTGACGCTGCGCTACACACGGGGGAACGCGATGACACGGAGTGGGTTTGGTTTGGACCTGTGCCGCTGCGTCTGCGTTCTCGCTTTGGGCCCGCCCAACAGTAGCTCGCACCGCAGTATGGCCCAAACCTGGCTCTGCCGGTGTACTAAGGTAGGGGTACCTTAGTACCCGAACTTGTGCACGGCAACAAGATTAGCCCCTCATGGCAAGCCTTGCCGCAAGGCCCGCCAAGACCCTCCGCAGCCTTTCAGAAGACAAGACCCCGGCAAGAGGAGCTTGCCAGTGAGCCATTCAAGAACAAAGTGTTCTCAGTCAAAGAGATAAGACCCCGGCAAGAGGAGCTTGCCGGGAAGGCCACTCTAGGCACGAAGAAGGCCCCGGCAAGAGGAGCTTGCCGGGACGGCCACTCTAGGCACGAAGAAGGCCCCGGCAAGAGGAGCTTGCCGGGAAGGCCACTTGAGGCATGAAGGAAGCAAGGCCCCGCAAGAGGAGCTTGCCGGGAAGGCTTGGTGAGCGACAAGCTCCTCAAGCGCCGACAAGAACCTTGCCGCTGCAAGGCGCTTGCCGCGCGGGTAACCTCTCTTCCTCTCCGCTTCCAAATTATCCACCAACGCAGTCGCCATGGGGCTTCCTCAGCAAGACGCACGTCGGCTGTGCAGCTGCCGAGCAGCCATAAGCGGCGGCGCGATAAGCGGCGCTGTCGTCGTGGCAAACGGAGGTGCACTTGACGGTCCAGTCGCACTTTTCAGCGTATGTGGACGGCATTTATGGCTCTTGTCCCTTGGTCACGAGTTAGGTATAGTACATCAGACATCGTGACAAAGCGGTGTACCAACCTCTGTTTTTCCTATTCTACCCCGGCTCTACTTGCCAATTGTGGTGACCCCTTGTGCCTATAAAAGGAGGCCCGAGTGCAACGTGAGAAGGGGTTCGCCTCGCTCGGTCCAGCTCAGACGAGGCCACGTACTCAAGCTAGGTTTTTGTAGCTCCTCGCGCTTCCCTAGCAAGAACACAATACAACCGCATAAGCAGCACTAGGAGTATTATCTCTCGGAGAGCTCCGTTGGGTAAACCGCCGTGTGATCGCCTCGATCCGCCTCTTCGTGCAATCTCCGCCGCCGAATCAAAGGGGCCCCGGTCCAGTAGGTGTCCGTGGTGGTGCAGATTTCCCACGACATCTTTTGCGCGCTGTAGGGGGCGCTGAGGCTGTGTGAACCCGATCCGGAGGTCGCACGAGCAGCTTCATCAACATCTTCGGCCAACATGGCGTCAAGAAGAAGCCTTCAAAGCAGCAGCAGGCCGCCCGCTGCCGAATCCTGCCACCACCGGAGCCGCTGTCGTGGTGGGGGAAATGCTGCAGAGGAACCGCGGCGTCGAGGGAGCCTACAATGCCGCCAGATTCAAGGACAAGGCAAGTACAAAGGCGCCCGAGTCCGGTCCATCAAGGCCCTTCGCGCAGGGAGGCGCTGGACCGCAAACAAGGCCATGACGCCAAGGGCACCATATGTTCGCTGGATCAAGGCTGCCGGAGGGTCCCGAGGCCTCGAGACCGCTTTTGCACCCCAAAGATGTCGGGTTTGAAGCGGGCACGGGTCGTCAGCGGGAGGCTGCTCCTCCTAACTTGGTTAGGGAGTCCGAGCACATCCCGTTCTTCGCTCCGCACGCCGTTGCCACCAACCACACCAGCGAAGCCTTGGCTAGAGCTCGCCATTTCTAGATTACCCTCCAACGGCCGATAAGGTCGATGAATGGAGGGCCACAATTCGTAGTCTCATCGGCCGCTAACGGCGACGCCCCGCTGCAAATCGAATGCCTCGCAGCCACGGCAAGGCGACAAGGCGCGAGCTGATGGCGACGAGACGTGCGGGGGTGCAACCACCATGCACTCCCCGTCCCGAAGACCTTGACGGAGAGGAGATCACCCTCCATTAACTTAAAATGGAGGGTAAACCCCGCCTCGTGACCTGTGGATGCGAGTGAACGCTCTTCCACCCACATCAAGATACATCACATTAGGGGCCGGAAATACAACGTGGACACCAAGGAGGATGGCACTGTGGTACCTTCTTACCATCGCTGCCACGCTTTGACCCTAAATAGGAAAAAGGCCGTTGCTTTCCTCGCGGGCGAATGTCGGCGTGTTTGCATGGCAACCGTCGACATCCCCTGTTCCTGTGAAAGTACTGAGCACCACCTTGCCGGTCACCCTCACGCTGTAATTCGGTCAAGCAAAAGGTCGAAGCGTTAAAGGAGCGCCAAGAATTCATAGCAGAAGAAATCAAGAAACTTGAAGCAAGAGGCCTTGTCGTGAGGAGTGCTCCATCCCACGTGGTTGGCCAATCCGTAGTAGTGCGAAAAGCAAATGGGAAATGGAGGCTTTGTATAGACTTCACCGATGTCAATAAAGCTTGTCCCAAAGACCCATTTCCTTTGCCGCCGCATTGACCAGATTGTTGACTCCACGGCCGGATGTGACCTGCTCCTCGCTTTCTTGACGCATACTCGTGGATATCATCGGATCTTCATGGCGTAAGAGGATGAAGAGAAAACCGCATTCATAACTCCATGTGGCACATACCGTTTACACGGATGCCTTTTCAAGTTAAAGAATGCTGGTTAATCATTTTCAAGGGCTGTCAACGACGCTTTTGAGCCTCAGATGCACTGATTTGTATAAGCATACTTTTATGTCATAGTGTTCAAAAGCAAATATAAAGCACCTCTGATCCAAGATTTGGACGAGACCTTTGCAAATCTGCGCAAGATCAATCTCAAGCTTAACCCCGAGAAGTGTGTGTTTGGAGTCCCTTCCGCAAGCTTCTCGGTTCTTTTGTGTCTCAATCGAAGCCAATCCCCACAAGATCAAGGCTATTGAGCAGATCAAGCACCAAAGCGTGTCAAGGATGTACGAAGACTTGCGGTTAAGTGTGAGCTGCTCTCAAAGAAAGTTTATCTCTAAGTCACTGAGCTACTCGCCATTTTTCAAAATCTTGAAAAAGGCGGGTCCAATGAAATGGACTCCTAAGCGGAGGCTGCGCTCTGCAAGACTTAAAGAGGTACTGTCCTCCCTCCAACGCTTGTCGCACCTAAACCACAAGAGAAGTTGTTGCTATATTTAGCGGCAACCAATCAAGTGGTTAGTGCCGCGTTAGTAGCGGAGAGGGAGGCGGATGATGAGCTAACAACCACGGCAAGTACGCCCAAATGGCTGCTGTAGGGGGCTTCTCCGACAAGTTGTCCGGGTCCCGATAAGGATAGATCTCGCTAGGATTCCGCAGAAGATTCGTAAAAGGATGGTGCAAATACTACTTTTGTTAGTTCCCTTTACAGGCTAGGAGTCAAGGTAATCGTGCGTAAGCTGCTTTTCGCCTCCCTCATGGCCTCGAGAAAGCTGCGCCATTACTTCCAAGCGCATGAGATAACAGCTTGTCACCGCTCACCGAAGAGGATATTGCAAAATCCGGGTTTATCAAGGCAGGATAGTCGAGTGGGCGCTGGAACTCACAAGCATTGGTCTCAAGTTTGAAAGCACTTCAACTATCCAAAGCAGTAGCATCAAGAGTTCATAGCAGAATGGACGCCTGACACTGCATTTAAGAGATTCCAGAGACAAGCATCCCCGCCAAGGAGTCGATAAAGAGTGGTCGATGTACTTTGACGGGTGCCTTCTTCGCTGCATAGCGCCGGTGTCGCCAAGTGTCGCTTATCGCACCCACCGGAGAGCACCTCAAGTACATAGTCCGTATGCACTTTCCCAAGGAGCAAGCAACAAACAATACTGCAGAGTATGAAGGTTTGCTTGCCGGTCTCAGGATCGCGGTAGACCTTGGGATCAAGAAGCTCATTGTCAGGGGTGACTCGCAACTTGTCATCCGCCAAGTAAATAAAGATTATCAGAGTCCGTTGATGGAAGCTTACGTCGATGAAGTGAGGAAGCTAGAAGAGCACTTTGAAGGCTTGCAAATGGAACATGTTCCAAGAGCTCAGAACGATATTGCTGATGGCCTGTCAAAGTGCGCCGCACTCAAGCTACCTGTGGAACCAGGGATCTTTGTGCTCAAGCTGACTCAACCGACTGTAACACCATCAACAGGACAGAATAAGAAGAGGAAGTTGATTTCTGGCGACTACTTTCCAGCAGAGCTTCCCGAAGCCGCCGCCAAGAAGGTCCCCAAGGTCAACGCCTAAGAGTGCCGAGGGAGCACGCCCGACAAGCCCTAGGGTTTGTTTCTGCTGAAGCAAACGCCCCGACAAGTTTTGCTCCGGCAAGCTTGTCGGGAATGTCAA
The DNA here is from genome assembly GCA_021605145.1 of Aegilops bicornis. Taxonomy (NCBI): domain Eukaryota; kingdom Viridiplantae; phylum Streptophyta; class Magnoliopsida; order Poales; family Poaceae; genus Aegilops; species Aegilops bicornis. Next base: position 1,697,398 of record JAHIAL010000011.1, read on the forward strand.
GCCCGGCAGAAACTCGTGTTCTTGCCAGAGAAGCCGATGTTCCCTGCAGCGATAGATATGCCTTTAGTCCTTGTTGTCGAGCCACGTGCTCCAAAGATGGGCGCAGCAGATTGTTCATTTCTTCAGACAGGAGAACTTCCCAAGAGCAAGAAGCAATGGAAAGAGTAGCTCCGGCAGTCAAGTATGTACCGCTTTGTTGACAACATCCCCTGCGTAAAGAGACTCAACGGTGCGAAATTGAAGTGCATTTGCCGTGAAGATGGATGGTTGCTGGCGTGAGATACACGGAGGCATATGTGGTCACCACATTGGCGCGAGAGCTCTTGCCGCAAAGCTTTCCGCAAGGTTTCTTCTCGCCGTAAGCCCTCCAAAGATGCAAATCGCACAAGTAAACCAAGTGTGAAGCGTGCCAGGCCCATTCCAAGCAGATACACCAGCCAAATTTCAAGCTCTCCAGACAATCCCTTTATCCCGCCCTTTTCGGTCCGGGGTTCGATATCTCGGCCCTTCCCCGAAGTTGCTTGGGGCTTTGAGTACTTGTACGTAGCGATCGACAAGTTCACAAAGTGGCCGGAGGTGGAGGCAGTGAGGAAGGTGACAAGACAACAAGCAGCCAAGTTCTTCAGTCGCATTGTTTGCCGCTCGGGATCCCTAACAGATCATTGCCGATAACGGCACACAATTCACGAGCCGCACTTTCATGCATTACGCTCCAAGATCTTAGCGCCAAGGTTCCGCTTCGCTCGCTGCTCACCCGAGAAGCAACGGTCAAGCCGGAGAGGGAAAATGCTGAAGTGCTGCATGGACTCAAGACCAGACTTTCGGCTGTGCCTGCATAAGTGCGGAAGAAACTGGATCGAGGAGCTGCCGGTGGTTCTTTGGTCAATCGTAACGACACCAAATCGAGCCACCGCCGCACACCTTTCGCCTAGTCTATGGAGCAGAGGCAGTTCTCCCCACGGAACTCGTGATACACGGATCGCCTTCGAGTGCTCGCTATGATGAGCTTGAGCAAGAGCAGCTCACGACAAGATGACGCGCTGCCCTTGAGGATCTATCGCTCAGTCACGTCAGACGAGCTACCGTTATCAGCAAGCTTTGCGCTCGCTATCATAGCCGCAGTTAATGCCGTAAGCTTCGAGGAAGGCGACCTTGTTCTTCGCTGCTCAATCCGCCAAGAATTCAAACAAGTTGACGCCAAGTGGGAAGGCCCTTATCGGGTGAAACGAAGTCACTAGGCTCGGCGCCGTCCGCTTTGAGACCGAAGATGGCGCTCCGTGAGCAACTCCCCGAATATAGAGCATCTTCGTAAGTTTTACCTATATATGCAGTTGTCCGAACCTGCTCAAGAACCACCCTTTTGTACAAGTCTTGCTGTTGCATGTAATCCTTTGTACAAAGCCGGGCGCAGACTTCAGCATCAAGAAAAGCCTATGTTTTGCGCAAAGATCGTCAAATTCATGCTTTCATAACCTATTTGCATGTATTACCTGACATTTTTGTGCAGCATCAACACCCGGTAAGCAATAATGAGCCACTAGGCTCCATGACTTTATTTTCTCTTCTTTCTTCTCAAAAGAAACGAGGAAGGTTCATCCACCCACAAGTTAACCGGGGAGGAGAAGATAAAGACGGACCGCCAAGCGCCGCCGAGGAGATAATGCCTTGCCGGGAAGCAAACGACAGAAAAAGCTAAGTTGCTGAATTTGAGCAATCAGCTTTTAAATTTCTAAGTTATCTTCCTCGAACGATAAGTACTTTGTATGGAAAAACTCATGCGTGGAGGAACCAACTCAGAGCTAGTGTGCGCCTACTTTGTTTCGAGTCCGGCCAACAACTTAAGTGAGCTGCAACTAGTTACGACAAGGTTGCTTGTCTGAGGCAGCATCGCCAAAGAAGTCACTTTGAAGTTCAAGACTCACACCATGCAAGAAAGGTGCTCGCACCGACAAGTTCCCTAAGAACGAGGGTACAAAACATACAAAGGAAGAAATCAAGTAGAGGAAATAACATTGCATTCGATTGCCTAAGATAGTGTATATTACAGGATAACTTGTCGCTGGTCTAATAAAATGTTTTCCTAAAACATGATCTCGCAATGACAAGGGAAAGATAAACTTGGCGGCCTAGTCTACACGGTCGCCTCAACCTCTTGACCTTGTGGACCCTGTCCACGATGGGGCGACAAAGGCCTTGAGCGCCTACGCCAGCATCCGGTGGCAAGGATTTGAGGACGCGCAGGAGGTCGAGGCCGGGTTGCGGTAGGCCACCTTCATCAAGACCTTCCGGAGAACTTCCAGCAGATTTGGCGCGACTCATCGGCCACCGCTCGGGATCGCCGCCCGAGTCGCTGGAGAGCCGCCAACACGCCATTGAAGAATAAGCCGAGCTTGGCGCCTGGGCCGAGGTGCTCGCTTGAGGAGTATCCGAGATCCTCCATCCCACTTCCGCCAGCTCCTTGTCGATGGTGGCGGCAATCTCCACAAGACCCTCCGCCCAAAGGCATCACGCTTTCTCCGAGGGTGTTATGGGCGTTTGTGGCGGCCGCCAGCTCCTCATTGGCCTTGATCTTCTCCAATGTGCCCGCTTCCGCTCCCCTGCACCGGCCCGCGTCTCCGCTGTGGTGGCTGGCCAGCCTCAGTCCGCTGACATCCTTGGCGGCGCCGATCTTTGATCCTCGGCGTAGGCGGCCCTCGCAACTCGCCAAGAGTGTAGGCATCCTTCAAGGCTGCAGTGCTTCAGCGCCGTGACCTCTCGCCGCTTCCGAGGGTGGCCTCCAGCGCGCCACCCTCGCTTCCAATTCCCTTGGCGGCCTCGGCAGCCGCGGCGCCCTTTGCCTCACCGGAGTGCCCCGCCAAGTGATTGCTCTGCAAGATCTCCTTCTGTGCAGAGCTTCTCGCCGCAAGCCTTTGCCGCTGTCGACCTCGGCCTTCTCCAAGATGAAGGCCGTGGCGCCTCGCCAGCTGCTCCCCTGCTGGCCCGCTTATGTCCTGAGAGGGTTTCTTTGTTGGCGCGCCGGAGCTCTTCTCGCTTTCTCCATATTCGCTCCCGCCTCGCGATAAGAGCTTCCCGCGGCTCCAGCTTAGCTTGGCGGGCGCGATAGAGCGACGCAGCTTCTTCAATAGCTGCTCCTCCTCGAATCGGCATCGCTGCTTGGCGGTCGACCAAAGCGACAACCCAGCAGAGGCGAGCAGCCTCGTCGAAGATCTCCTCGACCGGGCGCCTGAGCTTGACGCCCATGGGAGCTCGATGAAGACACCTTCGCCGGCCTTCGGTAGGCGCCGGGCTGGGCTCTTCGAGTCCTGTGCAGCATCGGTGGGCGGGGTGATCGGCGGTCGGGTGCAGCGCCAGCGCCTCAAGGCCCTGTGGCTGCACGACTACTGCAGACCCTCCCACCTCTCAGACTGCAGCCTCGGCGGCCTCTCCGCCGACAGACCCGTCACCGCCGGCCTCCTCCTCCATGATGGTGGTGTCGACATTGTTGCCGCGAGCGTCCTCCTCGCCGGCAACCTCAGTCTCCATCGGCTCTCCCGTGGTGGATCTAAAGATCAAAGAAAAGAACAAGTTAAGCAAGTGTTCGAGAGGAAGAATGTAAGAAAAGAACCCAAGGGAAATTCTCAAGAAAAATATTACCGGCAATGGGATCTCAGAGCTGCGTCCACCACCGGAGGGTTGTCGGCACCGCCCTTGCCGGAGAAGCTCCCTTGTCGGGAGGCCTCCCTTGCCGGAGAGTCTTCCCTTGGCGGAGATCTCTCCCTTGGCGGGCGTGGTTGAAGCAGGTTGGACCTCGGAGTGACCTCCGGGACATCCTTATGAGGCTGCTCTGCTTCCTACACAAATCAACAAGTCAGATATCAAGTAAAGAGCACCCAAGCACACCGAACTGCAGAAGAAATAATTCAAACTCTTACTGGGGGGCTGTCTTTGAGAACTCTTTGTGTTGAAGGGTTGCCGGATCCGCAAAAGGGAGTCTCAGACGTCCCTCCCTGCCGCCATTGTGGGAATCGCCTTCGATTTACGACCAATGGAGTCTTGGCCCTCTTGACACCCTTTGAGCCATTCTGAAAAATGAAGCAAATCAGATTCAAGATGAAGCAATGGAATTAAAGAAATGCAAACGCAAAGTGAGGACTCACTCTTCTTCTTCTTCCTCGTCGGTGGCCGAGCGCAGAGAGATCAAACTCCCGGCTCGCCTCCAGTGCGAAGAGGTGGAGGGTGGGCTCCTTGAGCGCTTGGCGGGAGCAAAGCGCGGCCCGGGAAGATTCTCGCCATTGCTGGAACTGCGGTGGACGCCCCACAAAGAACCGCATTTGCTGCCATGGTAGAGCTTGTCGCATGGCACCGCTGCTGTTGGCGCGCTTCTGCCTCGCCTGCCTCCGGCCCTCGAAGACGCCTCCTTGGCGGAGCCGGGGGCTCGGCTGCGACAAGGTGCTGGATGACGGGCAGCAGCGTCCTCGCTGGCTCATTTGGGCTCGGCCCAGCTGACCTGCTCCCTCGACGGGCGAACTCTTCTCGGGCGGCAAGGCTCGCCACCTCGGCCACCGCCTCCCTCCACGGTAAACCCGAAGGCACCAGGCCGCAGCAGCTGCCGCCTCCTCCAATCATGTGGCGATGCGCGCCATCTCTCGGTCGGTGGTCTCACGGGTGAGCCACTTCTTCTCGCCGGGCGCGGACCACGACTTCCTCCAAGCCGTCAAAGAACTCGCCGCCACGGACGCCTCGCAGGAGGCTCCTGCCAGGTCGGAACGATTCCATGGGAATCGCACGCCGGCATCATGGCGCGGATGCGGTCCAACGATGAGTTGTTGCACAAGGGGACGACTCCTTCGGCAACATGAACCACTCGGGGTGCTCGGGATCATGCTTGAACAGCTCTCTGTAGCATCGCCGTCGGCTCCAAGACCGTGAAGTTCGATTGAGGCCCGGCGCAACCTCATGATGTCTGCCGTTCTTGAATTCCCGGCAGGTCTCCCCTCTCTCTCCTGCAAGGGTGCGCGGGCGGCGGAGGAAATTCGCGCCAACCGCGCTTACGGTCAGTCCGGCAAGCCTAAGGCACAAAATCCGGTCACAAAGAATCTGCAGCTTCGTCCTCCGCGCCAAGTTACTCCACCATTGCCACGCACTATTGGGGTCTCTGGGCGACGCAGCGAAGTGAAAGGCTGCGGGTTCTCCTCAATGATCCAACACCAATTGCCTCTCCACTCATCCCACTTACTACGGAACTCCCCCTCCAAGTATGCGTCTTTCTTGCCGACCCTAGAGATCCAAGCTAATCCTCCGGCAAGTGGCTCCCCTCTCTCGGCGCGAGGCATAAAGAAGTGACTAAGAGGGCGACATTTGGGTGGACCCCACAAAATTCTCACAAAGGTGGGCGAAAACCGCCATGGTGAGGACGGCGTTGGGGGTGAAATCAAGGAGGTGGAGGCCATAGGTGTTCATGATATCGCAAAAGAATTCAGAGAAGGGCGGGTAGAGCCCGCAGTAGAAGAAAAGCGTGAAGAAGGGATACCCGACGGAGACCTTCTCGGATATGGCAGCAGAGATCACCCTTGTGCGCAGGTGTGCCCGCGTCTCTATCGCCCAGAAGAGGTAGAACTCCTTCCGCAGCGCCTTCGCGTCGAGCTCGGGGTCGAAGAGGGCCTGCTTCTGCGCAGCGCGGCGAGCCGCTGCGCCTCGGCCGATTTCGCGCCTCTTCCCTTGTCGGCCTTCGGAGCCATAAGGAGAGGTGGTGGAGGAGGTCGGCGGCGTTGATGGTGCCGGTGGCGATGGAGGGGACGGCGCGTCGCTCTCTTTGGGCTCGAGAAGAAAAGGGGAAGCAGCGGAGGTTTCTGATGTGACAGCAATGGCGAGTGGGCGTTCTACCCCGATATCCTCTGCTTATAAAGAGGGAGGGGCGGACGTTTTGCGCTCCCTAGCAAAAGATTCCCCCACGATCTCGCCCACGATTTCTCCCATAACGCCAAGGCCGACGCTGTGCCGCTAGTGGGGGACGTGGTGGGTCCGGGGTGAGCAACGGTGTGATTCAGGCCGCGCGCGCGCCCGTGCACTGTGTTGGGCCTGGCCCAACAGCGCTCGGCACCGTGTATGGCCCAGGCCCGGGGGCTCCTGTCGGTGTACTAAAGTAAGGGTTCCCTAGTATCCCGAACTGCGTGCACGGGCAATCGCAGCACTTCCAGCTGTAAGGCTTGCCGGATGATCACCAAGACTCTTCGCGGGCCCCTTTTGAGCCATTCAAGAACAAAGTGTTCTCAGTCAAAGAGACAAGACCCCGGCAAGAGGAGCTTGCCGGGAAGGCCACCCTAGGCACGAAGAAGGCCCCGGCAAGAGGAGCTTGCCGGGAAGGCCACTCTAGGCACGAAGAAGGCCTCGGCAAGAGGAGCTTGCCGGGAAGGCCACGTGAGGCATGAAGGAAGCAAGGCCCCGGCAAGAGGCGCTTTGCCGAAGTCTTGGTGAGCGACAAGCTCCCAAGTCGCGACAAGAACCTTGTCAGCGGCAAGGCGCTTGTCAGCGATGATGTAACCTCTCTTCCTCTCCGCCCAGCTCATCTACCAACGATGTCGCCATGGGGCTTCCCGAGCGCATGTGTCGACGGGTCTTGCAGCCAATGAGGAGCGGCGACAAGCGGCCTCGACAAGTCACGCCGTGGCAACCTGGGAGGTGCACTTGGACGGTCCAGTCGCACTTTTCAGCTGACATGTGGACCCGGGCATTTATGGCTCTTGTCCCTTGTCACGAGTTAGGTATAGTACTGCTTGTACCTTTAGCCTGGCGGTGTACCAACCTCTCGCTTTTTCCTATTCTACCCTCGCTCTACTTGTCACCTGTGGTGACCCCTTTGTGCCTATAAAAGGAGGCCCGAGTGCAACGAGAAGGGGTTCGCCTGCTCGGCTCGTTCGGTCCAGCTCGTATGAGGCCACAGCTCTCGCTTAGGTTTTGTAGCTCCCTCGCGCCCCTAGCGAGAACACAATACAACCGCATAAGCAAAGCAGAGGAGTATTATCTCTCCGGAGAGCTCGAAGCTGGGTAAATCCGCTCGATGTGATCGCCTCGATCCGCTCTTCAGGCAATCTCCGCCGCCGAACCAAAAGGGGCCCTGGTCCCGTAGGTGTCCGTGGTGGTGCAGATTTCCCCCGACACTTGGTAAGTTGGTCCTCTTCTATGGATGCGGCAAACTTTGAAAGATTATGGTATCACCTATAGACATGTGCCTCTTCTATGTGATAATGAAAGTGCCATCAATATTGCTGAGAACCCCAAAGATCATACCCGCACCAAGCACATTGATATTAGGTATCACTTCTTGAGAGATCACGTGGAGAAGGGTGATATTGAAATTGCTCATGTTGGCACAGATATGCAACTTGCTGATATTTTTACGAAGCCATTGGATGAAGCAAGGTTTTGTCAACTTAGGCATGAACTTGGTATCTTGGAGCTTGACAATATTATGTGAAATATAGTACCCATTCATGCATAAACTTAATGTCTTGAATTGATGTAGGCATGTATTTAGGGGGAGCCACTCAACTCATGAGTTGTCTCACCCTATACGATGCATAAATAAAACAAACACTCTCAAAGCCACCATGTTATTCTAACTATGGTGCTTTAACATGATGGAGTAGTGAGTATGCACCCAAAGTTCAAATTTTTGCGGTGCCATGACACATATACTCAAACATGGGTTTGATAAGTGTGATCTAGTGTTGTTATTATTGTTTTTAGCCTAGAATACTCACTTCATGACATTAGGCTAATTCTTCTTACCACATACTGAAAATCATCATTTGTACCCGTACTCATGGGTTAGATCATCATTGTAATCATCTCCTCTCTTTGTCATTGGCAAAAATACTCCTATTGTCTGTGTCAGACAAATTTCTGTGTGTCGGTCGTCCGGTGGTATCCGGACGACCGTAAAATCCCTTATGTTGCCCTACTCTGGACGTCGGTCTATCTGGTCGTCCAGTAATTCTATTTTTTTGGCCCAGGCACCGGACGTCCGTAGGACTCCGGTCGTCCGTAAAAAGTCTTCTGTTGCCCTCAGTCCGGACGTCCGGCCTATCCAGTCTTCCGATAATTTTTTCCCTGGCCCAGGCTTCGGACGTCCGTAGAACCCCGGTCGTCCGTAAAAAGCCTTATGTTACACTTTTCACCGACGTCCGGTCCTATCCGGTCGTCTGCTAGTTTTTTTCCTCGCCTGCATTTCGGACGTCCAGTAGAACTCCGGTCATTCGGGCTTGTCTCGGGCACATATATATAGCGCAAGATGCGGTTCGAGTCATTTTTACCCTAATCCCTTCGCTCCCCTCCTCTGTTCTCCACCACCGCCGCCCCTGCCCTCGGCTCCCTGCTTGGCCGCCACGCCTGGGCCCTTGCCACCGCCGGGCATAGGGTCGCCCCAGTCCTCTCGGGTTGTCATTTTCCTCTGCGTTCTTCACTTCAAGGTCGAGATGCCCAAGACCAAGCACTCCGCGCGCAAGCAGGTCACCGATGGGCCCTCTCGTATATCTCGTCGTGGTGGCTCCGATGACTCCCAGGAGAGGGCTCGTCCTCGGAAGCGTGCCGCCCATCCTCACAGCTCTTCTAGAAACTCCTCTTCGGAGGACTCCGACTTCGAGGATGAACTTGATGATTTGGAGCAGCACGAGTTTGTTGTTGTTCGCACCTCCGCTCCCAAGCCAGGAACTCGTCGTCCCACTTTCAAGCCTCCACCTCCTCCGGTGCAACCTCACGGTGATGCTCGTCATATCACGCTTGAACCTCCTTTACCACTCGGCCGCAACATTAAGCGGTTCAACGTGGTTCCCATTGCTTCATATCTTAAGTTGCATCGAGATGTAGATCAATTTACGGTTGCTCGTGACTCTCAGGACAATCATTTTTGCACTAATGTCCAAGCTGACATTTTTACCACTGTCATCATTCCTAAGGGTCTGTCTCTGCATGTGTGCATTGACTTAGAGCATATTCGTACTCATCCGGAGAAATATTCCGGGGCTATTGAGCTCATTGAGTCCTCCAATCTTGCTGCCCCATTTGCATTTCAACATGACTTTAACCAAGCCTCCATTCATCAATTATATGCCACCTGTTTCTTCGGTCCAAATAAAATTGTTACTTGGATGACCTCCGACACAAAGCTCTCGACTTCCTATTCTCAATTTGTTGCTGCCCTTGGTTTTCCTAACACCGGGTTCAAAATTCACAATGATGACCCCGAACATAGACCCAAGGGCACTGATGCATGTGCTGATCTTATCAAACCAATAGAAGAGCTGACTGATGAGGAGAAACATAGGGTTTTAACCAAGTCTCCATTTGGCGGCGCTTTCTTCTTCATTATCTATCAATGTGTCATTCGCACCCTTTATCCTAAGATGGGTGACAAGGGGTCCTCTGATAGCTCGTGATCGATCTCATGCGTCGCCTCTATGCATCTCCGAAAGGGAAGATCAATGTGCCTCATTTTCTATGGCATGAGATTCGCCTCGCTTCTTTCTAGCACAAGCGGGCCTTTCCTCATGCTCCCTTTCTTCAGGCATTTATCAAAAGTCTGGCTCCGTTTCCTATTGTCTGCACCCATTTGCATGAGCGATGGATCATTCCCGCACACATGGCCGATGACTATGTTCCCAAGGATTCTTCCTCTTCTGCTTCATCTGCTACCAAGACCGTTGCTGGGCATTCCTCGCTTCGCTTCCCTCCGTGATCTGCACCTTTGGTCGCATTGCTCGCTTTCTTGGGAAGGCCCACTCGCCTTGATGAAGGCTGTTACTTTTAATCTGCTCCCAAAATCACAATATTGGCACGCCTTATCACCTCCCAAAATGCTCTGAAGGCTCGCCCCGAGAGAGTGGGAGTGTTTGATGTGAGTGATGATGACCGTTTTCCTGATGAGCCCCCTTCTGACTTTGGCTTTCCTTCGGGTCCTGAGTGGTCTGATTTCTTTGACGAGGCCGGTGGTAGTGGTGCTCATGATGATGATGATGATGATGAGGCAGGGTTCTGATGATGATGATGATGATGTTCTGGTTGCTCCTCTTGGCCCCCTTTTGGGTACTTGCTGCCAAGGGGGAGTAGTAGTATCCATTGAGTACTGTAATATGTGATATTAACTTGTATTGCACTATGATATGTATCGTGCCACGAACCTTGTTATGATCATTGTTACTTTAGGATCTATGATGTGAGTGATGAATCTATTTGAATGTTATCATGTGCAACTTGTGATTTGAATGTGTTGGTATCACACTGAGGGGGAGCTCCTCTCATGCTTATTTTTCTCTGTGCACATGGTTAAGGGGAGCTCCGCAACAAATCCCTTCGATACTCAGAGTTTTTTATTATTATTTTAAGAAGTTCATGTATGTTGTCATCAACTACCAAAAAGGGGGAGATTGAAAGTGCAATCATGCCCTTAATCTTATTTTGATGTTGATGACAACATGCATGTATGGGACTAATCATGTTTAGTAAGTATATCTGAAGTTTATGTCTCAAATGCCGTGTGTGGATCATGACTAGGGACAAATGCATATTACTCAAGATCGGAGATACAAGATAATAGCGTTGGCTTTGTTTACGGTTTGTTCTTGAGTATAGGGATCCCGCACTATTAAGAGGGGATCGTTGGATCTTGTGAAAGACTTGCTCAAAACCCACCAACTCCAGCTTTTCACCAGAGGTCCGGTACTCTACGGACGTCCGATCCCTCTTAGCTGTCCGGACGTCCGGCTCTCCACGGTCGGCCAGTGTTTCTTCAACAAAACGATATTCATGGATGTCCATGCTTCTCCGGACGTCCGATCGCCGGATGTTCGTTTTCCTCCGGAGGTCCGACACTTCCTCTACAGAACACTTTTTATGGATTTCCGGTCATCTACGGACGTCCGGTCACTGGACGACCGAAAAATCTCGGACGTCCGTTGGCTGTGTGCTGGTTCATGGCTTGTGGTTCTCCAGCGTCCGGACAACCGATGTCTGTCGGACGTCCGGACCTATCTATGCCAGCGGGCGTCCGGTCCTGTCTAGATGTCCGAAGTCTCCTGTGCACTTAAGTTGCTCAAACAGTTACTTTTCGCTTCCACTATTTATAGCCTTCTCCCCCCTCCCCCACGGGATAAGGTTGACCATTCACTTTGAGCTTGCCAAGAACACTTTTCACTCTCTCTCTCTCAATCCTCTACACCAAATCCAAGATCCCCAAGTGATTTGGGAACATTTGAGAGAAGTTCTCCAATCAAGTGATAGATCCACTCCTTCCCCTTCTTCTCACCAAAGGAATTCGTGATTTGAGCAAGTCTTGAGCTTTTCCCCATCGTTCGTGTTACTATTGGAGGTTGGAGACTCCTAGGAGGTAGGAGTCTTTCGGAGAGGAATCGACATTTGTGATTACCCTCGGAAAAGTTTGTGAGGGTTTGGAGACCACCCCAAGGTCTACCACTAGTGGTTGAGAAACGCCTTCGTGGTGTTGTCTCAAAGGGAGAATAGGGTGAGCCTTCGTGGCGTTGGTGTGCCTTCGTGGTAACATCCACCTCTCTAACGGTGACGTAGCTTCCCTCCAAGGAAGTGAACATCGGCATACATCCTCGTCTCCTGGAGTTGCGGTTATTCCTAACCCTAACTCTCTACTTGTGGTTACTTGTCTCTTAGCACTTACTTATATCATATTGTGCTTGTTTACTTACATACTTGTGTCACTTGTTTATCTTGCTTAGCTCTTATCTTCACACTTGCAATTGTTAGGCTCACCTTCATATTCCGCATTATTGCCTAAATTGCTAAGTAATAATTAAAATTTGTAATTGTACCTATTCACCCCCCCCCCTCTAGGTCAATCTCGGTCCTTTTAGGTGTTGGAAATATGCACTAGAGGCAATAATAAAATGGTTAGTATTATATTTCCTTATTCATGATAATTGTCTATCGTTCATGCTATAATTGTATTAACTGGAAACCGTAATACATGTGTGAATACATATACCACGACATGTCCCTAGTGAGCATCTAGTTGACTAGCTCGTTGATCAATAGATGGTTATGGTTTCCTGACCATGGACATAGGATGTCATTGATAACGGGATCACATCACTAGGAGAATGATTTGATGGACAAGACCCAATCCTAAGCATAGCACAAGATGCGTGTAAGTTACGTTTGCTAAAGCTTTTCTAATGTCAAGTATCATTTCCTTAGACTATGAGATTGTGCAACTCCCGGATACCGTAGGAATGCTTTGGGTGTGCCAAACGTCACAACGTAATCGGGTGGCTATAAAGGTGCACTACGCGTATCTCCGAAAGTGTCTGCATTGGGTTGTACGAATCGAGATCGATTTGTCACTCCGTGTAACGGAGAGGTATCTCCGCCCACTCGGTAGGACATCATCATAATGTGCACAATGTGACCAAGGAGTTGATCACGGGATGATGTGTTACGGAACGAGTAAAGAGACTTGCTGGTAACGAGATTGAACAAGGTATCGGGATACCGACGATCGAATCTCGGGCAAGTACTATACCGGTAGACAAAGGGAATTGCATACGGGATTGCTTGAATCCTTGACATCGTGGTTTATCCGATGAGATCATCGTGGAACATGTGGGAGCCAACATGGGTATCCAGATCCCGCTATTGGTTATTGACCGAAGAACGTCTCGGTCATGTCTGCATGGTTCCCGAACCCGGGTTATAAAGGAAGTTTGTCTGTGGTTACCGAATGTTGTTCGGAGTCCCGGATGAGATCCCGGACGTCACGAGGAGTTCCGGAATGGTCCGGAGGTAAAGATTTATATATGGGAAGTCCTGCTTTGGTCACCGGAAAAGTTTCGGGTGCTATCGGTAACGTACCGGGACCACCGGGAGGGTCCCGGGGGTCCACCAGCCCCAGAAGGCTGCGTGGGCCAAGTGTGGGAGGGGAACAGCTCCAGGTGGGCTGGTGCGCCCCCCCCCCCCCACCAAGGCCCAAGGTGCAGGGAGAGTGGGAGGGGGCAAACCCTAGGTCCAAATGGGCCTTAAGGCCCACCCTAGGTGCGCCCCCCTCTCTTCCCCCCTTGGCCGCACCCTAGATGAGTTTTGGGGGCTGCCGCCACCCCTAGGGAGGGAACCCTAGATGGGGGCGCAGCCCCTCCCCTTCCCCTATATATACTTGAGGTATTTGGGGCTACAAAACACACGAGATGATCTCTCTCTTGGCGCAGCCCTACCTCTCTTCCTCCTCGTCTCTTGCGGTGCTTGGCGAAGCCCTGCTAGAGTGCCACGCGCCTCCATCACCACCACGCCATTGTGCTGCTGCTGGACGGAGTCTTCCCCAACCTCTCCCTCTCTCCTTGCTGGATCAAGGCACGGGAGACGTCACCGGGCTGCCTACGTGTTGAGCAGCGGAGGCACCGCTTCTTCGGTGCTTAGATCGGATTCGGCGATGCAGATAAATCGCCGTGAACGACTCCACCGACCGCGTTCTTGTAACAATTCCGCATCGCGATCTTCAAGGGTATGAAGATGCACTCCCCTCTCTCTCGTTGCTAGTATCTCCGTAGATTGATCTTGGTGATGCGTAGAAAATTTTGAATTTCTGCTACGTTCCCCAACAGTGGTATCAGAGCCAGGTTTATGCGTAGTTTCTATGCACGAGTAGAACACAAGTTGTTGTGGGCGTTGATTTTGTTCAATATGCTTACCGTTACTAGTCCTATCTTGTTTCGACGGTATTGTTGGATGAAGCGGCGGACCGACCTTACACGTACACTTACGTGAGGCGGAGTTCCACCGATCGACATGCACTTGTTGCATAAGGTGGCTAGCGGGTGCCGATCTCTCCCACTTTAGTCGGATCGGATTCGATGAAAGCGTCCTTATGAAGGGTAATTAGCAATTGACATATCACGTTGTGGTTTTTGCGTAGGTAAGAAAGCGTTCTTGCTAGAAACCCATAGCAGCCACGTAAAACATGCAAACAACAATTAGAGGGCGTCTAACTTGTTTTTTGCGAGGGTATGCTATGTGATGTGATATGGCCAAAGAATGTGATGAATGATATGTGATGTATGAGATTGATCATGTTCTTGTAATAGGAATCACGACTTGCATGTCGATGAGTATGACAACCGGCGAGCCATAGGAGTTGTCTTAATTTATTGTATGACCTGCGTGTCAATGAACAACGCCATATAATTACTTTACTTTATTACTAAACCGTTAGCCATAGTAGTAGAAGTAATAGTTGGCGAGACAACTTCATGGAGACACGATGATGGAGATCATGATGATGGAGATCGTGGTGTCATGCCAGTGACGATGATGAACATGGAGCCCCGAAGATGGAGATCAAAAGGAGCAAAACGATATTGGCCATATCATGTCACTTTTTGATTGCATGTGATGTTTATCATGTTTATGCATCTTATTTGCTTAGAACGACGGTAGTAAATAAGATGATCCCACATTAAAATTTCAAGAAAGTGTTCCCCTAACTGTGCACCGTTCTTGAAAGTTCATTGTTTCAAAGCACCACGTGATGATCGGGTGTGATAGATTCTAACGTTCACATACAACTGTGTAAGCCAGATTTACACGTGAAACACTTAGGTTGACTTGACGAGCCTAGCATGTACAGACATGGCCTCGGAATACAAGAGACCGAAAGGTCGAGCATGAGTCGTATGGTAGATACGATCAACATGAAGATGTTCACCGATGATGACTAATCCGTCTCACGTGATGATCGGACACGGCCTAGTTGACTCGGATCATGTAATCACTTAGATGACTAGAGGGATGTCTATCTGAGTGGGAGTTCATAAGATGAACTTAATTATCCTGAACATAGTCAAAAGGTTTTTGCAAATTATGTCGTAGCTCGCGCTTTAGTTCTCTTGTTTTAGATATGTTCCTAGAGAAAATTCAGTTGAAAGGCGATAGTAGCGATTATGCGGACTAGGTCCGTAAATGGCGAGGATTGTCCTCGTTGCTTCGTAGAAGGCTTATGTCCTTAATGCACCGCTCGGTGTCTTTGAACCTCAAAGCGTCGATGCGTGGATGTTGCGAACATCCGACATACACGTTTTGATAACTACGTGATAGTTCGATGATGTTAAAGCTGTTTAGAGTTGAGGCAATCAAGACGATTTCGAAACGTCGCGAAACATATGGGAGGTTTCAAAGGCTGAAATTGGGATTTCAGGCTCGTCCCCACGTCAAGAGGTATAAGACCTCCGACGAGTTTCTTAGCCTGCAAACTAAGGAAGAAAAGCTCAATCGTTGAGCTTGTGCTCAGATTGTCTGAGTACCACAATCACTTGAATCGAGTGGGAGCTAATCTTCCAGATGAGATAGTGATGTTTCTCCAAAGTCGTTGCCACCAAGCTACTAGAGCTTCGTGATGAACTATAACATATCAGGGATAGATATGATGATCCTTGAAATATTCGCGATGTTTGACACCGTGAAAGTAGAAATCAGAAGGAGCATCAATTGTTGATGGTTAGTGAAACCACTAGTTTCAAGAAGGGCAAGGGCAAGAAGGGATACTTCATGAAATGGCAAATCGGGTTGCTCTAGTGAAGAAACCCAAGGTTGAACCCAAACCCGAGACTAAGTGCTTCGTAATAAGGGGAACAAATCCTTTGAGCAAGAATTACCCTAGATACTTGGTAGATGAGAAGGCTGGCAAGGTTGATAGAAGTATATTGGATATACATTATGTTAATGTGTACTTTACTAGTACTCCTAGTAGCACCGAATTATTAGATAATGCGGTTCGGTTGCTAAGTGTTAGTAACTCGAAATAAAAGCTACTAATAAGCGGAGACTAGCTAAAGGTGAGCTGACGATATGTGTTGGAAGTGTTTCCAAGGTTGATGTGATCAAGCATCGCATGATACCTCTACCATCGAGATTGGTGTTAAACCTAAATAATTGTTATTTGGTGTTTTGCGTTGAGCATAGACATGATTGGATTATGTTTATCATAACCACGGTTATTCATTTAAGCAGAATAATGGTTACTCTGTTTATTTGAATATTACATTCAATGGTCTTGCACCTAAAGTGAATGGTTTATTGAATCTCGATCGTAGTGATACACATGTTCATGCCAAAAGATATAAGATAGTAATGATATAGTGCCACCTATTTGTGGCACTGCCATTTGAGTCATATTGGTATAAAACGCATGAAGAAGCTCCATGTTGATGGACCTTTGGACTCACTCATTTTTGAAAAGATTGAGACATGTGAACCATGTCTATTGGTATATCTGCATGAAGAAACTCCATGCGAGATGGACCGTTTGGACTCACTTGATTTTGAATCACTTGAGACATGCAAATCATACCACATGGGCAAGATGACTGAAAGCCTCGTTTTCGATGAAAATGGAACAAGAAAGCAACTTGTTGGAAGTAATACATTTTGATGTGTGCAGTCCAATGAGTCTTTGAGGCATAATGGATATCATTATGTTCTTTCTTCACAGATGATTTGAGTAGATACTAAGTATATTTACTTGATGAAACACAAATCTGAATTATTGAAAGGTTCAACTAAATTCAGAGTGAAGTTGGAGATCGTCGTGACAGGAGGATAAAAATGTCTATGATATGATCATAGAGATGAGTATCTGAGTTACGAGTTTGGCATACCATTAAGACATTGTGGAAATTGTTTCACAACTAATACCGCCTGGAACACCATAGTGTGATGGTGTGTCCGAACATCATAACTGCACCCTATTGGATATGATGCATACCATGATGTCTCTTATCGAATTACTACTATCGTTTATGGGTTAGGCATTAGAGACAACCACATTCACTTTAAATAGGGCACCACGTAATTCCGTTAAGACGACACCGTATGAACTATGGTTTAGAGAAACCTAAGTTGTCGTTTCTTAAAAGTTTGGGGCTGCGACACTTATGTGAAAAGTTTTAGCCTCATAAGCTCGAACCCAAAGCGGATAAATGCATCTTCATAGGACACCCAAAACAGTTGGGTATACCTCCTGTCTCAATTCCGGAAGCAAAAGGGATTGTTTCTAGAATCGGGTCCTTTCTCGAGGAAAAGATTCTCTTGAAAGAAATGAGTGGGAGGATGGTGGAGACTTGATGAGGTTATTGAACCATCACTTCAACTAGTGTGTAGCAGGGCACAGGAAGTTGTTCCTATGGCGCCTACACCAATTGAAGTGGAATCTAATGATAGTGATCATGAAGCCTCGGATCAAGTCACTGCCGAACCTCGTAGGACGACAAGGACGCGTACTTCTTCAGAGTAGTACGGTAATCCTGTCTTGGAGGTCATGTTGCTAGACAACAACGAACCTACGAGCTATGGAGAAGCGATGGTGGGCCCGGATTCCGACGAATGGCTCGAGGCCATAAAATCCGAGAGAGGATCCATGTATGAAAACAAAGTATAGACTTTGGAAGAACTACTCGATGGTCGTAAAGCTGTTGAGTACGAGATGGATTTGAAAAGGAAGGCGGACAATGATGGTAAGTGTCACCATTAAGAAAGCTCGACTTGTCGCTAAGATGTTTTCCGGCAAGTTCAAGGAGTTAACTACGATGAGACTTTCTCACTCGTAGCGATGCTAAGAGTCTGTTGGAATTATATTAGCGATTACTGCACTATTTATGAAATCTTGCGAGATAGGATATCAAAACATTGTTTCCTCGGCGATTTTCTTGAGGAAAGGTTGTATGTGATACAACCGTAAGGTTTTGACAATCACGAAGATGCTAACAAGTATGCAAAAGCTCCAGCAATCCTTCTAAGGACCGGAGTAAGCATCTCGGAGTTGGAATATACGCTTTGATGAGATGATCAAAGATTTTGGGTTCATACAATGTTTATGAGAAACTTGTATTTCCAAACAAGTGAGTGGGAGCACTATAGAATTTCTGATGAGTATATGTTATTGACATATTGTTGATCAGAAATGATGTAGAATTTCTAGACAGCATATAGGGTTGTTTGAAAGGTGTTTTTCAATAAAAACCTGGATTAAGCTACTTGAACATTGAGCATCAAGATCTATAAGGATAGATCAAAAACGCTTAATAGTACTTTCAAATGAATACATACCGTGACAAGATTTTGAAGGAGTTCAAAATAGATCGGCAAAGAAGGAGTTCTTGGCAGTGTCATAAGGTGTGAGTATTGAGTAAGAATCAAGACCTGACCACGGCAGAAGAGAGAGAATGGACGAAGGTCGTCCCCTATGCTTCAGACATAGGCTCTACAATATGCTATGCTGTGTACCACACCTAAAGTGTGCCTTGCCATGAGTTAGTCAAGGGGCACAAGAGTGATCCAAGAATGGATTACATGACAGCGGTCAAACTTATCTTTAGTAACTAGTGGACTAAGGAATTTTCTCGATTATGGAGGTGGTAAAAGAGTTCGTCGTAAAGGGTTACGCCGATGCTAACTTTGACACTAATAAGGTGACTACGAGAAGTAGACCGGATTCGTGATAGTAGAGCAGTTATTTGAAATAGTTCCAAATAGTAGCGTGGTAGCTGCATCTAGGAGATGACATAGATATTTGTAAAGCACACACGGATCTGAAAGGTTCGAGACCGTTGACTAATAAACCTCTCTCACAAGCGAGATATGATCAAACACCATGGGTGTTGGATTCAATGCAATCACATAATGATGTGAACTAGATTATTGACTCTAGTGCAAGTGGGAGACTATTGGAAATATGCCCTAGAGGCAATAATAAAATGGTTATTATTATATTTCCTTGTTCATGATAATTGTCTATTGTTCATGCTATAATTGTATTAACTGGAAACCGTAATACATGTGTGAATACATAGACCACGACATGTCCCTAGTGAGCATCTAGTTGACTAGCTCGTTGATCAATAAATGGTTCTGGTTTCCTGACCATGGACATAGGATGTCATTGATAACGGGATCACATCACTAGGAGAATGATTTGATGGACAAGACCCAATCCTAAGCATAGCACAAGATCGTGTAGTTCGTTTGCTAAAGCTTTTCTAATGTCAAGTATCATTTGCTTAGACTATGAGATTGTGCAACTCCTGTATACCGTAGGAATGCTTCGGGTGTGCCAAACGTCACTGGCAATGGGGTGGCTATAAAGGTGCACTACTGGTATCTCCGAAAGTGTCACTGTTGGGTTGTACGAATCGAGATCTGGGATTTGTCCTCCATGTAGCGGAGAGGTATCTCTGGGCCCTTTCGGTAGGACATCATCATAATGTGCACAATGTGACCAGGGAGTTGATCACGGGATGATGTGTTACGGAACGAGTAAAGAGACTTGCCGGTAACGAGATTGAACAAGGTATCGGGATACCGACGATCGAATCTCGAGCAAGTACTATACCGGTAGACAAAGGGAATTGAATACAAGATTGCTTGAATCCTTGACATCGTGGTTCATCCAATGAGATCATCGTGGAACATGTGGGAGCCAACATGGGTATCCAGATCCCGCTGTTGGTTATTGACCGGAGAACGTCTCGGTCATGTTCGCATGGTTCCGAACCCGTGGTCTACACATAAGGTTCGATGATGCTAGGGTTATAAAGGAAGTTTGTCTGTGGTTACCGAATGTTGTTCGAGTCCCGGATGAGATCCTTGACGTCACGAGGAGTTCCGGAATGGTCCGGAGGTAAAGATTTATATATGGGAAGTCCTGCTTTGGTCACCGGAAAAGTTTCGGGTGCTATCGGTAACGTACCATGACCATCGGGAGGGTCCTGGGGGTCCACCAGGTGGGGCCACCAGCCCCAGAAGGCTGTGTGGGCCAAGTGTGGGAGGGGACCAGCTCCAGGTGGGCTGGTGCGCCCCCATGAGGCCCAAGGCGGAGGGAGAGTGGCAGGGGCAAACCCTAGGTTGAGATGGGCCTTAAGGCCCACCCTAGGTCGCGCCTCTCTTCCCCTTGGCGCACCCTAGATGGGTTTTGGGGCTGCCGCCACCCTAGGGAGGGAACTCTAGATGGGGGTGCAGCCTCCCCTTCCCCTATATACACTTGAGGTATTTGGGGCTGCAAAACACACGATATGATCTCTCTCTTGGCGCAGCCCTACCTCTCTTCCTCCTCGTCTCTTGCGGTGCTTGGCGAAGCCCTGCTGGAGTGCCACGCTCCTCCATCACCACCACGCCGTTGTGCTTCTGCTGGGCGGAGTCTTCCCCAACCTCTCCCTCTCTCTTGCTGGATCAAGGCACGGAGGCGTCACCGCTGCACGCGTGTGTTGAGCAGCGAGGCACCGTTCTTCGGTGCTTAGATCGGATTCGCCGATCTGAATCACTTCGTGAACGACTCCACCGACCGCGTTCTTGTAACGCTTCCGCATCGCGATCCTCAAGGTTATGAAGATGCACTCCCCTCTCTCTTGTTGCTAGTATCTCCGTAGATTGATCTTGGTGATGCGTAGAAAATTTTGAATTTCTGCTACGTTCCCCAACATTAGGTAACTTCATCATCATCGTCGCCACGCCGTCGTGCTGACGGAACTCTCCCTCGGCCTCACTGGATCAAGAGTACGAGGGATGTCATCGAGCTGGACGTGTGCTGAACACGAAGGTACCGTACGTTCGGTGCTAGGATCGTCAGATCATGAAGACGTACAACTACATCAACCACGTTGATATAACGCTTCCGCTTTCGGTCTACGATTGTACATGGACACACTCTCCCGCCCGTTGCTATGCATCACCTAGATAGATCTTGCGTGATCGTAGGAATTTTTTTTGAAATTACTGCGTTCCCCAACAGTGGCATCCGAGCCAGGTCTATGCGTAGATGTTATATGCAGGAGTAGAACACAAAGAGTTGTGGGCGATAATAGTCATACTGCTTACCAGCATGTCATACTTTGATTCGGCGGTATTGTTGGATGAAGCGGCCCAGACCGACATTACATGACCGCGTTCATGAGACTGGTTCTATCGCCATGCTTCGCACACAGGTGGCTAGTGGTGTCTGTTTCTCCAACCTTAGTTGAATCAAGTGTAACTACGCCCGGTCCTTGTTGAAGGTTATACAACACACTTGAAGAAAAATCGTTGTGGTTTTGATGCGTAGGTAAGAACTGTTCTTGCTAAGCCCGTAGCAGCCACGTAAGACTTGCAACAACAAAGTAGA
The DNA here is from genome assembly GCA_021605145.1 of Aegilops bicornis. Lineage (NCBI taxonomy): Eukaryota > Viridiplantae > Streptophyta > Magnoliopsida > Poales > Poaceae > Aegilops > Aegilops bicornis. Next base: position 1,718,534 of record JAHIAL010000011.1, read on the forward strand.
GGACGTCGTAACTTGTTTTTGCAGGGCTTGTTGTGATGTGATATGGTCAAGATTTGATGAGATATAAGTTATTGTATGAGATGATCATGTTTTGTTGAAGTTATTGGCAACTGGCAGAAGCCTTATGATTGTCTCTTTATTGCATAAAATGCAAGCGCCAAAGAATTGCTTTACTTTATCGCTATGCGATAGCAATAGTTGCAAGAGCAATAGTTGGCGAGATGACCATGTGACGACACGTTGATAGAGATCAAGATGATGGAGAACATGGTGTCATGCCAGTGACGATAAATATCATGACGGTACTTTGGAGATGGAGATCAAAGGCACAAGATGATCATGGTCATATCATGTCACATATTTTGATTGCATGTGATGTTTATATTTCATGCATCTTATTTTGCTTAGTATGGCGGTAGCATTATAAGACGATCCCTCACTAAAATTTCAAGGTATAAGTGTTCTCCCTGAGTATGCACCGTTGCGACAATTCGTCGTGCCGAGACACCACTTGATGATCGGGTGTGATAAGCTCTACGTTCAAATACAACGGGTGCAAGCCAGTTTTGCACCGCATAAAATACTGGGTTAAACTTAGCCCAGCCTAGCATATGCAGATATGGCCTCGGAACACTAAGACCGAAAGGTCGAGCGTGAATCATATAGTAGATATGATCAACATAGTGATGGTCACAATTGAAAGCTACTCCATCTCACGTGATGATCGGGCATGGTTTAGTTGATATGGATCACGTGATCATTTAGATGACTAGAGGGATGTCTATCTAAGTGGGAGTTCTTAAGTAATATGATTAATTGAACTTTGATTTATCATGAACTTTGTCCTGATAGTATTTGCAAATCTATGTTGTAGATCAATAGCTCGCGATGTAGCTCCCCGTTTATTTTTGATATGTTCCTAGAGAAAACTAAGTTGAAAGATGTTAGTAGCAAAGATGTAGACTTGGTCCGTGATCTGAGGATTATCCTCATTGCTGCACAGAAGAATTGTGTCCTTGATGCACCGCTAGGTGACAAAACTATTGCAGGAGCAGATGCACACATTATGAACGTTTGGCAAGCTCGATATGATGACTACTTGATAGTTTAGTGCACCATGCTTTACGGCTTAGAACCGGGACTTCAAAAATGTTTTGAACGCTATGGAGCATATAAGATGTTCCAAGAGTTGAAATTGGTATTTCATACTCATGCCCGTGTCGAGAGGTATGAGACCTCTGACAGTACTTTGCCTACAAGATGGAGGAGAATAGCTCAACCAGTGAGCATGTCCTCAGATTGTCTGGGTACTACAATTGCTTGAATCAAGTGGGAGTTAATCTTAGAGATAAGATAGTAATTGACAAAGTTCTCTAGTCACTATCACCAAGTTACTAGAACTTCATGATGAACTAAAATATGCAAGGGATGATGAAAATAATTCCCGAGCTCTTCGCGATGCTGAAATCGGCGAAGCTAGAAATCAAGAAAGAGCATCACGGGTTGATGGTTAACAAGATCACTATTATCAAGAAAAGGGCAAAGGGATAGAAAGGTAACTTCGAGAAGAATGACAAGCAAGTTGTCACTCCCATGAAGAAGCCCAAAGCTAGACCCTAAACACTGAACCGAGTGCTTCTCACGCAAAGGGAATGGTCCTTTGAAACGGAACTACCCCAAACGTATGGCGGATAAGAAGGATGGCAAAGTGAACAAAGGTCTATTTGATATACATGTTATTGATGTGTACTTTACTAGTGTTTATAGCAAACCCTCGGTATTTGATCTTTGGTTCGGTTGCTAAAGAGTAGTAACTCAAAAAGGGAGTTGCAAAGTGAACAGAGACTAGTTGAGGGCGAAGTAACGATGTTTGTTGGAAGTGATTCCAAGGTTGATAAGATCACCATCGCACACTCCCTCTACCTTCGGGATTAGTGTTGAACCTAAATAAATGTTATTTGGTGTTTGCATTGAGCATGAATATGATTTGATCATGTTTATTGCGATACGGTTATTCATTTAAGTCAAAGAATAATTGTTGTTCTGTTTACATGAATAAAACCTTCTATGGTCATACATCCAATGTAAATGGTTTACTGAATCTCGATCGTAATGATACACATATTCATAATATTGATGCCAAAAGATGCAAAGTTAATAATGATAGTGCAACATATTTGTGGCACTGCAGTTTAGGTCATATTGGTGTAAAGCGCTTGAAGAAACTCCATGTAGATGGACTTTTGGAATCACTTGATTATGAATCATTTGATGCTTGCGAACCATGCCTCATGGGCAAGATGACTAAAACTCCCTTCTTCGGAACAATGGAGCAAGATACAGACTTATTGGAAATAATACATGCCGATGTATGCGGTCCGATGAGTGTTGAGGCTCGCGGCAGTTATCATTATTTCCTGACCTTCACAGATGATTTGAGCAGATATGGGTATATCTAATTAATGAAACACAAGTCTGAAACATTTTTGAAAAGTTCAAAAATATTCAGAGTGAAGTGAAGAATCATCGTAACAAGAAAATAAAGTTTCTATGCTCTGATTGCGGAGACAAATATTTGAGTTACAAGTTTGGCCTTCATTTAAAACAATGTGAAATAGTTTCACAACTCATGCCACCCGGAACTCCACAGGGTAATGGTATGTCCGAACGTCATAACCATACTTTATTAGATATAGTGCGATTTATGACGTCTCTTACCGATTTAGCACTATCATTTCGGGGATATGTATTAGAGATAGCTGCTTTCACGTTGAATAGGGCACCATCTGAATCCATTGAGACGACACCATATGAACTGTGGTTTAGCAAGAAACCCAAGTTGTCGTTTCTTAAAGTTTGGGGCTGTGAGGCTTATGTGAAAAAGCTTCAACCTGATAAGCTCGAACCCAAATCAGAGAAATGTGTCTTCATAGGATACCCAAAGGAGACTATTGGGTACACCTTGTATCATAGATCCGAAGGCAAGATATTCGTTGCTAAGAATGGATCCTTTCTAGAGAAGGAGTTTCTCTCAAAAGAAGTGAGTGGGAGGAAAATAGAAGTTGATGAGGTATTTGTACCTTCTCTCGAATTGGAAAATGGTTCATCACAGAAACCAGTTCAAGTGATGCCTACACCAATTAGTGAGGAAGTTAATGATGATGATCATGAAACTTCATATCAAGTTACTACCGAACCTCGTAGGTCAACCAGAGTAAGATCCGCACAAGAGTGGTACGGTAATCCCCTTTTGGAGGTCATGTTACTTGGCCATGACGAACCTACGAACTATGAGGAAGCGATGATGAGCCCAGATTCCGCGAAATGGCTTGAGGCCATGAAACCTGAGATGGGATCCATGTATGAGAACAAAGTGTGGACTTTGGATGACTTGCCCTATGATTGGCAAGCCATAGAGAATAAATGGATCTTCAATAGGAAGACAGACGCTGATAGTAGTGTTACTATCTACAAAGCTAGACTTGTTAGAAAAAAGGTTTTTGACAAGTTCAAGGTGTTGACTACAATGAGATTTTATCACTCGTAGCGATGCTTAAAGTCTGTCCGAATCATGTTAGAAATTTCCACATTTTATGAAATCTGGCAAATGGATGTCAAAACTACATTCCTTAATGGATTTATTAAAGAAGAGTTGTATATGATGCAACCAGAAGGTTTTGTCAATCCTAAAGGTGCTAACAAAATGTGCAAGCTCCAGCGATCCATATATGTACTAGTGCAAGCATCTCGGAGTTGGAATATACACTTTGATAAGTTGATCAAAGCATATAGTTTTATACAGACTTGCGGTGAAGCATGTATTTACAAGAAAGTGATTGGGAGCACTACAGCATTTCTGATAAGTATATGTGAATGACATATTGTTGATCGGAAATAATGTAGAATTTTATGGAAAGCATAAAGGAGTGTTTGAAAGGAGTTTTTCAAAGAAATACCTCGTTGAATCTTCTTACATATTGAGCATCAAAATCTATAGAGATAGATCAAGACACTTGATAAATTTTTTCAATGAGTACATACCTTGAAAAGTTTTTGTAGTTCAAAATGGAACAGTCCAAGAAAAAGTTCTTGCCTGTGTTGCAAGGTGTGAAGTTGAGTAAAGACTCAAAACCCGACCACGGCAGAAAATAGAAAGAGAATGAAAAGTCATTCCCTCTGCCTCAGTCATAGGTTCTATAAAGTATGCCATGCTGTATACCAGACCTATCGTATACCCTGCCCTGAGTTTGGCAAGGGAATACAATAGTGATCTAGGAGTAGATCACTGGACATTGGTCAAAATTATCCTTAGAGGACTAAGGAAACATTTCTTGGTTATGGAGGTGATAAAGAGTTCGTCGTAAAGAGTTACGTCGATGCAAGCTTTGACACTGATCTAGATGACTCTGAGTCTCGATCTGGATACATATTGAAAGTGGGAGCATTTAGCTAGATTAGCTCCGTGCAGAGCATTGCAGACATAGAAATTTGCAAAATACATACGGATCTGAATGTGGCAGAACCATTGACTAAACCTCTCTCACAAGCAAAACCTGGTCACACCTTAGTACTCTTTGGGTGTTAATCACATGGCGATGTGAACTAGATTATTGACTAGTAAACCCTTTGGGTATTGGTCACATGGCGATGTGAACTATAGAGTGTTAAATCACATGACGATGTGAACTATTGTGTTAAATCACATGGCAATGTGAACTAGATTATTGACTCTAGTGCAAGTGGGAGATCAAGGAAATATGCCCTAGAGGCAATAATAAAGTTGTTATTTATATTTCCTTATATCATGATAAATGTTTATTATTCATGCTAGAATTGTATTAACCGGAAACTTAGTACATGTGTGAATACATAGACAAAACAGAGTGTCCCTAGTATGCCTCTACTTGACTAGCTTGTTTATCAAAGATGGTCATGTTTCCTGACCATAGACATGTGTTGTCATTTGATGAACGGGATTACATCATTAGAAGAATGATGTGATGGACAAGACCCATCCATTAGCTTGGCATAATGATCGTTTAGTTTTATTGCTATTGCTTTCTTCATGACTTATACATGTTCCTTTGACTATGAGATTATGCAACTCCTGAATACCAAAGGAACACCTTGTGTGCTATCAAATGTTGCAACGTAACTCGGTGATTATAAAGATGCTCTACAGGTGTCTCCGAAGGTGTTTGTTGGGTTGGCATAGATCAAGATTAGGATTTGTCACTCCGTGTATCGGAGAGGTATCTCTGTGCCCTATGCACATCACTATAAGCCTTGCAAGCAATGTGACTAATGAGTTAGTTGTGGGATGATGCATTACGGAACATGTAAAGAGACTTGCCTGTAACGAGATTGAACTAGGTATGATGATACCGATGATCGAATCTCGGGCAAGTAACATACCTATGACAAAGGGAACAACGTATGTTTTTATGCGGTTTGACCGATAAAGATCTTCGTAGAATATGTAGGAGCCAATACGAGCATCCAGGTTACGCTACTGGTTATTGACCGGAGATGTGTCTCGGTCATGTCTACATAGTTATCGAACCCATAGGGTCCGCACGCTTAACGTTCGATGATGATTTCTATTATGAGTTATGTGATTTGATGTACCAAAGGTTGTTCGGAGTCCCGGATGAGATCACGGACATGACGAGGAGTCTCGAAATGCTCGAGACATAAAGATTAATATATTGGAAGGCTATATTCGGACATCGAAAAGGTTTCAAGTGATTCGGGTATTTTTCGGAATACTGGAGAGTTACGGAATTCGCCGGGGAAGTAGTGGGCCTTAATGGGCCATACGGAAAGGAGAGAGAGGGCCTCAAGGGGTTGCCGCACCCCCCATGGCAAGTCCGAATTGGACTAGGGAGGCGGCGCCCCTCTCTTCCTTCTCCCTCTCCTACTCCTTCCCTCTCTCCCCTCGTGGAAAAGGAAGGGGACTCCAACTAGGATTGGGAATCCTAGTTGGACTCCCCCTATAGGCGCGCCCCTACTAGGCTGGCCTCCTCATCCTCCCTCCTTTATATACGTGGCCAAAGGGAACCCCAAAGCACAACAGACAATCTCTTAGCCGTGTGCGGTACCCCCCCCCCCCCTCCACAGTTACACACCTCGGTCATATCGTCGTAGTGCTTAGGCGAATCCTTGCGCCGGTAACTTCATCATCACCGTCGACACGCCGTCATGCTGACGGAACTCTCCCTCGGCCTCAACTGGATCAAGAGTACGAGGGACGTCATCGAGCTGAACGTGTGCTGAACACGGAGGTACCGTACGTACGGTGCTAGGATCGGTCGGATCGTGAAGACGTACGACTACATCAACCGCGTTGATATAACGCTTCCGCTTTCGGTCTACGAGGGTACATGGACACACTCTCCCGCTTGTTGCTATGCATCACCTAGATAGATCTTGCGTGATTGTAGGATTTTTTTTGAAATTAATGCGTTCCCCAACAGTTCTCGCACATAGAAACAAATGTAGCGAGGTACGAGATTGTGTTGGGAGGAAAGTGATGGATCTGAGCACCGACGAAATTCAAAAAACCCCAGAAGAACGGATGTGGAGGCAGGGAGAAACCTCGATCGACGTGGGTGGCGAGGAGGACGCACTCACCCTCGCGTGGCTGGGGCTCAGATTCATTCCCCGGCAGCCTCCAGGACCCGTGAGCGATCAAGCCGTCATGGGCAAGATTCTCCAGGTCCTCCTTCACGACAGTGGAGCGGATCCAGTCCCCCTGGATCCAACCAGGCGGCAGACCAGACCGAGACAACGTCCCCCTCGCCGTATTCTTGCACTTCGCCACCGTCGTCGCCTTCTTTGCACGCTCCAGGGCTGCAGTCTTTTCCTTCACCATGACAGCGGAGTGCGGGCAGGCCAGGCGGAAGCGTCGAGAGCAAGGAGAAGCAAGGTGGAGAAGCAGATAGAAAGGGGATTGAATGGGGCACACAGTACATCGCATCAGCCTCGACGCCTTTTATGGGGCTGCTCCCGGGTGACTGACCCGTGGGCCCCAGAGATCATATCACATCCTGAAACAGACGCTCGCTCGATACACGGCGAAAAAGGTAGCACAAAGATCGAGGCATTCTTGTGTACTCGTTCCGTTTATTGCACCATGCTCCGTCCCGCGCTTCTCCAAAATTTTGAATCCCATGAGATCCGGGAACCGCAGAGCAATCAATCACATCGAAGATATCACGCTCTAATTCACTCGAAGATCTACAACATAATCCACTCGGCAATCTCAGGAATCAGAATCGATCAAAGGCGGTATGCGAGGTTAAAGTACCAGTATGCTTCCAAGACCTTGATGAAATGCCTCCGAAGCATCGAATCGAATCAGAATCAACTTCAACCCTTCTTCAGTCGAACCTCAATCCATTCGGGGGCTAATGAGGATGACATGTACCTAGGGTAGGATCATAGGCCTGACCTATAAACCCTACCCAAGGACACTGCACTAGAGTCAAAGACGTTCAAAGTCCAACAGAATGCACCGACTGAAATCACCTTGAAGTGCAATCCACTCGACAGGGGATTCCACTCAGACATCCCAATTCCACTCGACCACGGCAGCGTCACTCGACCATATGAAGAATCACTCGAAGTGCAGAAGATCAAAAGCCACCCCAGGATGGCAACGGTCAGGCGTTCACTCCGTAGTCATAAAGACCATTAATAGCTAGTGTTACCTATAACGCCCCTGTCTTAACTCACATTGAACCCTATGTAACGGGGGACGGCTGGGGTCCTAGCGCACTCTATATAAGCCACCCCCCTCCTCTGGCACAAGGGTTTGCACCCCCTGTAACTCTCACGCATAATCCAGTCGACAAGCCTCCGAGAGCCTGTAGGCGTGGGGTTGTTACCTCCTCAGGAGGGGCTGAACATGTAAACACCGCATGCACAACCTCACCGTAGCTAGGAGCTTGCCTCCTCCTACGTACCCCCTATTCTTACTGTCAGACTTAGTACCACGACACCTGGGGTCCCAGGCGTGCCCAGGTCGGTTGTGCCCATCTCGGTGGCCTCCCGCACCCCCTCTTCACCTTATAAATTGCCAAATATTCCAAAAACCCGGGCGGTAGCCCTAGATCAGAAGTTCCACCGCCGCAAGGCTCTGTAGCCACGAGAAACCAATCTAGACCCCGTTCCAGCACCCTGCCGGAGGGGAGATCATCACTGGTGGCCATCTTCAACATCCTGGCGGCCACCACGATGAGGAGGGAGTAGTCCACCCTCGGGGCTAAGGGTTTGTACCAGTAGCTATGTGTTTAATCTCTCTCTCTCTCTCTCTCTCTCTCTCTCTCTCTCTCGTGTTCTTGAGATGTCACAATCTTGATGTATCGCGGACTTTGTTGATATAGTCGGATCATATGGTGTTTTCCCCTCTCTATCTTTTGATAAATTGGGTTTTCCCTTTGAGATTTCGTTTTATCGGATTGAATACTTTTATGGATTTGGGAGCACTTGATATATGTCTTCCATATGAATACTCGTGGTGACAATGGGGTATCGTATTGATTCACTTGATATATGTTTTGGCACTCAATTCGCGGATTCCCGAGGAGACATTGGGGTAATCTACGCATAGGGGTTGATGCACGTTCTTGTATTTATTTTGGGCCACTCTTTGAGGTTCTTTATTTTGGATTGAGTATTATGAATCTGAATTTGCTTTGGTGTTATTTTAGTACGAACTCTAGGATAGATCGAACGAAAAGAATAGCTTTGTGTTATTTTAGTACGAACTCTTGAATAGATCGAATGGAAAGAATAGCTTTGAGGTGGTTTCATACCCTGCAAACAATTTCTTCTTATGTTCTCCGCTAGATAAGAACTTTGGAGTGATTCTTCATTGCACGTTGAGGGATGGTTATGTGATCCAATTATATTAGCATTGTTCAGAGATTGCACTAGCAAAGGTACGGACCCTAGGCCTTGTTTTCAAGCATTGCAATACCGTTTTTGTGCCCGTTTACTATTAACTACCTTGCTGTTTTTATTTATTCAGATTATAAAAATATATTTCTACCATCAATATTACACTTTTATCACCATCTCTTCGCGAACTATCGCACCTATACAATTTGCCATTGTATTGGGTGTGTTGAGGACACAAGAGATTTCTTGTATTTGGTTGCAGGGTTGTTCGAGAGAGACCATCTTCATCCTACACCTCCCACGGATTAATAAACCTTAGGTCATCCACTTGAGGGAAAATTGCTACTGTCCTACAAAACTCTGCGCTTGGAGGCCCAACATGAGTCTACAAGAATAAAGTTGCGTAGTAGACATCAAGTTCTTTTATGGCGTTGTTGCCGGGGAGGCTAGGTAAGCGGCACTCACATCCCCTCAACGAAGCTCTTTTCTGGCGCCGTTGTTGGGGAGGTGAGTGCATGAAGGTATATCTTTAGATCTTGCAATCGAATCTTTTATTTTCTTGTTTTATCACTAGTTTGGTTTTACAATAGAAAACTACAAAAAAATGGAATTGAGGTTGCATCATATTGTTCGTCTTTATAATGTATTTCGTGAAAATGATGGAAAGGACAATTGTGCTCGATTGATAGAAGAAGAATTCTATAAAATGTTTAACAAAAAAGTTACAATGATGAGCATGATTGCAATGTTGCTGGTATGAACTCTTTGAATATCTATGATGCTAATGATATGCAAAGCCAATAAGCTTGGGGCTGCTATGTTTGATGAAGATGATATTTTTAGTTCCCCAAGATTTGATGTGCAAATTTGTTATAATGAGTGCATGCCTCCTATTTATGATGATTATAATGATGAAAGTGGATTTGGAGAGGTCAAGACTTTATTTAGTGATTAATCCACCATTTTGGATGAGGCTTCAATTGAGTATGATAACAAAGTTGCTATCTATGATGATTATGGTGATGACATGTATGCTATATTGAATAATAATAACCATGAAAATTGTCATCATGATTAATTTTTAATTAAATGATAGTTATTTTGTTGAGTTTGCTCCCACTACTATTCATGTGAATAAATTTACTCATGTCGAGAGTAACAAAATTTCTATGCTTATGCTTCATGAAAAGAATTATGTGATAGTTATATTGTTGAATTCATTCATGATGCTACTGAAAATTATTATGAGATAGGAACACATGCTTGTAGGTATTGCAATAATATCAAGTTTCCTCTCTATGTGTTGAAAGTTTTGAAGTTATGCTTGTTTTGCCTTCCTATGCTAGTTGATTCTTGTTCCCATAAGTTGTTTGCTCACAAAATCCTATGCATAGGAAGTGGGTTAGACTTAAATGTGCTAGTCATGTGCTTCATGATGCGCTCTTTATGTTTCAATTCTTATCTTCTATGCGAGCATCATTGAAATCATCATGCCCAGCTAAAAGGCATTAAAGAAACACGCTTGTTGGGAGACAGCCCAACATTTACCCCTACTATTTTATGTGTTCACATGATTATGCTACTGTAGTAATCATGTTTTATTGCTTTTGTTTCAATAAAGTGCCAAGTAAAGCCTTTGGGATAGTGTGGATGATAGTTGACTTGATTCTGTCCAAAAACAGAAACTTTTGCGCTCATTCCAGGAATTTTGAAAATTCACTGGAACATGCTTTTGATCTGAATTTCTTACAGGTGATAGATATGCAAATTATCTGCGTTTTCCTAATTTTTCAGAACTTTTGGAGTAGCAGAAGTATGGTTGGAGTACAGATTACTACAGATTGTTCTGTTTTTGAGAGATTCTGTTTTCAATGCATAGTTTGCTTGTTTCCTAGTTTCTATGGCTTATATTGCTCAATATAAATTGTGGAAATAATATGCTACAGTAGGAATTGTGTGGAAACAATTATGAACCTTTTCTTTGACAGTACCAAAGTGAAATGGTTTGCTCTTTATCATACTAACCTATCTCATGAAGTTCCATTAAGTTTTGTGTAATTGAAGTTTTCAAGTTTTGGGTGAGATATCAATATGAGGAGAATTAGGAGTGACAAGACCCTAAGCTTGGGGATGCCCAAGGCACCCCAAGGTAATATTCAAGGAAGATCCAAGCAACTAAGCTTGGGGATGCCCCGGAAGGCATCCCCTCTTTCGTCTCCAACATTATCGGTAACCTCACTTGGAGCTATATTTTCATTCGTCACATGATATGTGTTTTGCTTGCAGCATCATTTTCTGTTGCTAAGATTTTCTTGCTGTTATTTAGAATAATGTTTCGTGTCTTTATTTTCAATAAAAATGTCAAGGATAGCTTTGCCATGCTTATTTTGCAAGTCTACTTGTTGTTGTTTGAAAACAAAAAGTTTATCGGTGACGATGGAGATCATGACGGTGCTTTGGAGATGGGGATCAAAGGCACAAGATGATGATGGCCATATCATGTGACATATTTTGATTGCATGTGATGTTTATCTTTTATGCATCTTATTTTGCTTAGTACGGCGGTAGCATTATAAGATGATCCCTTACTAAAATTTCAAGGTATAAGTGTTCTCCCTGAGTATGCACCGTTGCGACAATTCGTCGTGCCGAGACAGCACGTGACAATCGAGTGTGATAAGCTCTACGTTCACATACAACGGGTGCAAGACAGTTTTGCACATGCAGAATACTCGGGTTAAACTTAACGAGCCTAGCATGTACAGACATGGCCTCCGAACACTGGAGACCGAAAGGTCGAACGTGAATCATATAGTAGATATGATCAACATAGAGATGTTCACCATTGAAGACTACTCCATTTCACGTGATGATCGGACAGGGTTTAGTTGATATGGATCACGTGATCATTTAGATGACTCGAGGGATGTCTATCTAAGTGGGAGCTCTTAAGTAATATGATTAATTGAACTTAATTTATCATGAACTTAGTCCTGATAGTTTTTGCATATCTATGTTGTAGATCAATGGCCCGTGCTACCGTTCCCTTGATTTTTAATGCGTTCCTAGAGAAAGCTAGGTTGAAAGATGATGTTAGCAACTACACGGACTAGGTCCATAACTTGAGGATTATCCTCATTGCTGCACAGAATAATTATGTCCTTGATGCACCGCTAGGTGAAAGGCCTGCTGCAGGAGCATATGCCGATGTTATGAACGTCTGGAAATCTCGATCTGGTGACTACTCAATAGTTCAGTGTGCCATGCTTTATGGCTTAGAATCGGGACTTCAAAGACGTTTTGCACGTCATGGACCATATGAGATGTTCCAGGAGTTGAAGTTAATATTTCAAGCAAATGCCCGAGTTGAGAGATATGAAGTCTCCAACAAGTTATATAGCTGCGAGATGGAGGAGAACAGTTCTGTCAGTGACCACATACTCAGAATGTCCGGGTATCATAACCACGACTCAGCAGGGAGTTAATCTTCCGGATGATAGTGTTATTGATGTAGTTCTCCAATCATCGCCACCAAGCTACAAAGGCTTTGTGATGAACTATAATATGCAAGGGATGGAAAAGACAATTCCCGAGCTCTTCGCAATGCTCAAAGCTACGGAGGTAGAAATCAAGAAGGAGCATCAAGTGTTGATGGTTAACAAGACCACTAGTTTCAAGAAAAAAGGAAAAGGAAAGAAGGGGAACTTCAAGAAGAATGGCAAGCAAGTTGCCACTCCTGAAGAAGCCCAAGTCTGGACCTAAGCTCGAACCGAAAGTGCTTATACTGCAAAGGTATTGGTCACTGGAAGCGGAACTACCCCAAGTATTTGGCGGATAAGAAGGATGGAAAAGTGAACAAAGGTATATTTGATATACATGTTATTGATGTGTACCTTAATAATGCTCACAGTAGTGCCTGGGTATTTGATACCGGTTCGGTTGGTCACATTTTGTAACTCAAAACAGGGACTACAGATTAAACGAAGATTGGCTAAGGACAAGGTGACGATGCGCGTCGGGAATGGTTACAAGGTCGATGTGATCGCTGTCGGCATGCTACCTCTACATGTACCTTCGGGATTAGTTTTAGACCTGAATAATTGTTATTTGGTGCCAGCATTGAGCATGAATATTGTATCTAGATCTTGTTTAATGAGAGATGGTTATTCATTTAAAGCAGAGAATAATGGTTGTTCTACTTATATGAATAATATCTTTTATGGTCATGCACCCTTGATGAATGGTCTGTTTTGTTGAATCTCGATCGTAGTGATACACATATTCATAATATTGAGGCCAAAAGATGCAAAGTTAACAATGATAGTGCAACTTATTCGAAGGTAGATGAGTGTTGAGGCTTGCGGCGGGTATCATTATTTTCTGACCTTCACAGATTATTTGAGCAGATATGGGTATATCTACTTAAAAAAACACAAGTCTGAAACATTTGAAAAGTTCAAAGAATTTTAGAGTGAAGTGGAGAATCATCGTAACAAGAAAATAAAGTTTCAACGATCTGATCGTGGAGGCGAATATTTGAGTTACGAGTTTGGCCTTCATTTAAAACAAGGTGGAATAGTTTCACAACTCACGCCACCTGGAACACCACAGCGTAATGGTGTGTGCGAACGTTGTAACCGTACTTTATTAGATATGGTGGGATCTATGATGTCTCTGACCGATTTACCACTATCATTTTAGGGTTATGCATTAGAAGCAGCTGCATTCACTTTAAATAAGGCACCGTCCAAATCCGTTGACACGACACCGTATGAACTGTGGTTTGGCAAGAAACCTAAGCTATCGTTTCTTAAAGTTTGGGGTTGTGATGCTTATGTGAAAAAGCTTCAACCAGATAAGCTCGAACCCAAATCGGAGAAGTGCGTCTTCATAGGATACCCAAAACAAATTGTTGGGTACACCTTCTATCACAGATCCGAAGGCAAGATCTTTGTTGCTAAGAAAGGATCCTTTCTAGAGAAGGAGTTTCTCTCGAAAAAAGTGAGTGGGAGGAAAGTAGAACTTGATGAGGTTATTATACCTTCTATCGAATTGGAAAGTAGCTCATCATAGAAACCGTTCCCGTGATACCTACACCAACTATAGTGGAAGCTAATGATAATGATCATGAAACTTCAGATCAAGTTACTACCGAACCTCGTAGGTCAACTAGAACACGTTCCGCACCAGAGTGGTATGGTAATCCTGTTCTGGAAGTCATGTTACTAGACCATGATGAACCTATGAACTATGAGGAAGCGATGATGAGCCCAGATTCCGCAAAATGGCTTGAGGCCATGAAATTTGAGATAGGATCCATGTATGAGAACAAAGTTTGGACTTTGGTTGACTTGCCCGATGATCAGCAAGCCATAGAGAATAAATATATCTTCAAGAAGAAGACTGATGCTCATGGTAATGTTACTGTCTACAAAGCTCGACTTGTCGCGAAAGGTTTTCCACAAGTTCAAGGAGTTGACTATGATGAGACCTTCTCACCCGTAGCGATGCTTAAGTCTGTCCAAATCATGTTAGCAATTGCCGCATTTTATGATTATGAAATCTGGCAAATGGACGTCAAAACTACATTCCTTAATGGATTTCTCAAAGAAGAGTTGTATATGATGCAACCATAAGGTTTTGTCGATCCTAAAGGTGCTACCAAAGTGTGCAAGCTCCAGAGATCCATTTATGGACTGGTGCAAACATCTCAGAGTTGGAATATACGCTTTGATGAGGTGATCAAAGCATATGGTTTTATACAGACTTTCGGAGAAGCCTATATTTACAAGAAAGTGAGTGGGAGCTCTGTAGAATTTCTAGTATTATATGTGGATGACATATTATTGAAGAAAATATGGCCAAGAGGCAATAATAAAGTTGTTATTTATATTTCCTTATATCATGATAAATGTTTATTATTCATGCTAGAATTGTATTAACCGGAAACTTAGTACATGTGTGAATACATAGACAAACAGAGTGTCCCTAGTATGCCTCTACTTGACTAGCTCGTTAATCAAAGATGGTTAAGTTTCCTAGCCATAGACTTGTGTTGTCATTTGATGAACGGGATCACATCATTAGAGAATGATGTGATTGACAAGACCCATCCGTTAGCTTAGTATAATGATCGTTTAGTTTTATTGCTATTGCTTTCTTCATGACTTATACATGTTCCTCTGAATATGAGATTATGCAACGTCCGAATACCGGAGGAACACCTTGTGTGCTATCAAACATCACAACCTAAATGGGTGATTATAAAGATGCTCCACAGGTGTCTCCGAAGGTGTTTGTGTAGGAGATATGCCCTAGAGGCAGTAATATCAGTTATTTTGTATCTCCTGGTTTGTAATGAAGGTTTATGTTCCATGCTATAACTGCAATGATTCTCGAGTCTGCAAATAAAAGCGAGGCTTGGAGGAAACTCATGTGCACGTGTGGGATAATAAGCGGTAAAATGTATTCCTAGTCAAGCCTCTATGATCGGCTCAAGTATTGCATCATGATCTTGTTTTCCTGATCATGGGCATGACTATCTTAGAAGCAATTTTGAGGGCACAATTATTAGTAGAACACTTGTATTGAATCGACCCAATTTGATGTTATGCTATGAGATACATTCGTCACAAGTTAATGGTTAGTAACACAGAGAAGTTAATGTTTGCATAATTCCTTAGACCATGAGAGTATCGAGTTCCTTCATACTTGCTTCGTGAACTTTGGGGTTTGTTAAAGGTCATCCGTAACTGGGTGGCTATTATGGCGGCTTACGGGTTCACGGAAAAGTATGGCAAGTAACGAGATAGCTCAAGATTGGGATTTGCTCCTCCGACGATGGAGAGATATACTTGGGCCCTCTCGGTGTAACGGTGTCCATCATCATTTGGCCAGACACATTGTGATTTGATCACTGGGATGCCGGAACATGGAAACGAGAAAAGAGAACAAAACCGGTAACGAGGTAACTTGCATGGTGGACAAATTGTTGATCCACAGGAATGCAATAAATCTCACCTCGGGTGTTTGTGACATATCGCGAAGCAACAGGAATAGCTAGTGGCAACTGGAGGTTCACTCGAATATTCATTCGTGTGGGTATAGGGGTCAATATGGGTGTCCACGGCTCCGATTTTGATCATTGATCGGAAGAGGTTCCAGGTCATGTCTATACTTCAACGAACCTATAGGGTCACACGCTTAAGGGTCATCTATCTGCTGAATACTAGACAGGGAGTCTGAGAGGAAATCACCGAAAAAGTTTCGGACAGCGGAAAAGTTCCACAGAGAGAGGTCAGCGGATGAGTTTTGATGAAACCGAAAATGTTGTTTCAGAGTATACCAATTAAGTCAAAATGTTTTTGGCACATGGCTGATAATTCTTGGAGGGTTCCAGAATCATTCTGGAACCTTTTTGGAATTTTCCGGGATAAAAACAGGAAATGTTCCGGAGCTGCCGGAGCCACTTCAGATGCGTTTCACAGATGAAAATCACTAAACCGGAATTTTTTCGGAACGCGTTGAAAATAATTTTAGTGGGTACTAGAAATGTTCTAAGCCCACATAAATATTTTCAGTTCGAACGGACGCTGAAAAAAGTCGTCGTGAATAGTGAAAATCACTTTATGGATATTTTTTTTGGAAAGCCACCTTTTAGGGATTTTGCAAAAAGGCTTCTAGAAGGGCTTGGGGGCCAAGGAAGCCCCTCATGGGGGGGGCAAGGGGGGGGCCGGCCAAGCATGGTGGAGCTCCATGGAGCTCCACATGGCATCCCATTGTGCCCATAAAACCCTCATATGTGACCTAAAGCATGGGGGTTTTGGTAATTTGTGGAGGCACACTACCCCTTGGTTTTCCTATAAATAGAGGGGGTGAGGGCTGCCATATCTTCATCCCTTGCTCTCATACACATGTCCTGCATTATCTGGCTTCTTCTCTCCCTCCCACGAAAAGAGTTTCGTAAAGCCGTAAGGCTGTCTAGGTTCCGCAGAACTAGTTACAGACAAGCCCTCACGGATAGCCGACACCGTATGTGTGCAACCACAGAGAGAGGCCGTAGTTTCGGTCTTTTGCTCGAGGTTGTTCGAGTGTCCTCCCAAGGCTGTCCGAGTCTCCGCTCGAAGTTTGAGGGTCCTCCCGAAGAAGCTGTGGCGACATCGTCCGAGGGACTCTCCGACCGCCTCCCGAAGGGCTGGCGAGGGAGTACATCCTCGCGGTTGGGAGGTTGTAAATCCTAGCTGCCGGGATCTGCACCAACGATCTCCACTGACTCTTCTTCCGCTGCGCTTCGAGTCGGTACGGAACAGATCAAACCTTGTATGCAGTCTCCATAGTGGTCCTGGGCGTGCTCGCTATACCAAAAAATTTCGTTTTCTGTCGCGTTCCCCAACAGTGGCATCAAGAGCCGTGCTATGCATAGATGCAGGTTATGATCTAGAATACATGGAGATGTATGGGTATTGCATAATATAATTTTGGAGTAGATGAGATCTATTGCTGAAAATTATTTATGCGGGTGGCAGATGAAATCTGTTACCCGACGTTCTTGTTGCTTCCCTAGAATTTGCGTTTGCTCAATCTCGAGACAGCATGGTGGAATTTGACAAAGTTCTGGCAATCCGTGATCCTGATTGATCATGGAAGTGCTATCAGTTCTTTGGGTTCTGCTAGTAGTCAAAAGAAAGATGAAATTCGCAGATGAAAGGGCATTGCAAATATGATCTGCATGGGGGTCATGCGTATGACGAAGTTTAGTATGGGGCTCGAGATTTAATTATCTCATGTTTCATACACCCCGAGATGTTAATCTAGCAACTTGAATAATCATACTTGATGATAAAACGTTGGTAGCTGCGGTTTAAGTCAAAACCTTATAAGCCACGTGAAATAAAAAAATTCATAAACCGATTAGAGGCGTCTAACTTGGTTTTGCAGGATGTGCATGTGATGTGGTATAGCATGCTCATATTCAATTTGATTATGTATGAGATGACTATATGATGTAATTAACATGACCTGCGTGTCATGATTCGGCATGATGGCTGGAGCAATATGGTTGCACTTTTATGACCTGTGTGTCAACCTTAAGTAATGCATTTATTTTATCCGCTATGCAGATAGCGATATTATCTGGTGCATCGACAAGGTGGTGGCAATCTTCGCGAAGGTGAACACCGACGCGAATGCCGAATACGAAGAACTACTTGACTTCTCTGTCAGAAGAGGCTATACCATATCATGCTATTATGAATTGCCTGAGATGTTTATCCCTCTTGATGCACCCTTCTTGATTGCGCGGTAGTCGCTTTTATTAGGGTGAACTCTCAAAGAAAAAATATCAAGTAGTTAGTGTTCTCCAAAGTGTAGCACCGTCACGGCACCTAACTTTTCAGGGTATCGCAGGATCTCCCTGGGTACAAACGATTAGGGAAGTGTGAGGTGGGTGAGTTGAGACCTCGCAGCAAGATCACTTG
Source organism: Aegilops bicornis (assembly GCA_021605145.1). Lineage (NCBI taxonomy): Eukaryota > Viridiplantae > Streptophyta > Magnoliopsida > Poales > Poaceae > Aegilops > Aegilops bicornis. The sequence goes on from JAHIAL010000011.1 coordinate 1,736,914, forward strand.
GTTGTCTTGACGTTTTGGAAGGATCTCCCTGAGCTCGGAACACGCCCATCGAAAGATGTATAGAGATGTGATCGGCAAGTTTGCCTACCGATTGAATTTTGCACCATCAGTGTTCATCTCGTTCAATGGCGTTGAATGGACATGCGGGTCTTGTGTCACTCATAATCAATTTTGAGAGATATTGATTTGAGTGGGAGCACACTTTAGAATAAAAATGTTTATTCACTAGTGCAAATTCCATTATAAACGAAGTCTAAGTCAAACTTGTGTTTTCCGTTGTAGATCAAATGGCTCGCAACACCGCGTTCAACTTAGGCCCGATGTTAGAGAAAGAGAAGTTAGCTGCGCCTGGAAACAACTATGCGGACTGGGTCCGTAACCTGAGTATTGTCCTCAGGGAAGCTAAGAAAGACTATGTGCTTGATCAACCTCTAGGTGATTCCCCTATGCCAGAAATGACTCAGGATATCATCCACGTGTTTGACTCACGAAAGGATGATTTCGGTGTTGTTAAAGAACTTATGTTATCTTGCATGGATCCTGTGCTACAGAAATGTTATGAACGACTTAGTACCTTCGAGATGATCGAGGCACTAAATGTTCTGTATCACAAACATGATTCAGCTGAAGTTCATGAGATGATTGAAGCCATGGAAGAATGCAATATACATAAGGAATCTCTAGTAAACGAACAAGGTGTCAAACTAGCAAACTATTATGATAGTATGGCTGAATAGGGAATTAAGTTTCCAAAGACACCTGGTAATGATTTGATCCTTACCTAGATTTATGAAGCGATGCTCAAATCAAATGAGATAGGACTGCAGAATCAGCAAAAGTTGTTGGTGAACAAAACTGCCAGTTTCAAAAGGAAAGGCAAGCCTAAGGGCGGAGCCAAGGCTGAAACTATGTGTTTTCACTACAAAGGCACTGGACACTGGAAGAGGAACTGCAAGATATACATGGCAGATAAGAAGAAAGGTATAACTATTATACGAGTTAATGTCATTGACGTTTTGCTTGCTTGCGAAAATTCTAAGTCTTGGGTATTTGATACCGGATTGGTTGCTCACATTTGCAACTCGATATAGGGGCTTCAGAAAGTGCATGGTAAGTCGGCAAAGAATGAAGTCGTGATGCGCGTTGGGAGCAGTATTTGGGATCGCCGCTCAAGCCGTCGGCATTATGCCTCTACGTCTCCCTTCAGGATTTATTTTGGAACTAACAACTGTTATTTCGTTCCATTGTTGTGTAGAAACATTATCTCTGGATCATGTTTAGTGCACGATGGGTATTCGTACAAGTCTGAGAACAATGGTTGTTCACTTTATTATAAGGATATGTTTTATGGATTTGCACCCATTGTTGGGGGCCGCCTTTTCATACTAAATCTTGAATGTGGAAATGATGTCTTCAATGTGAATGCTAAACGCCTTAAGAAGGCTGATACCACCACCACTTTCTTGTGGCACTGTCGGCTTGGCCACATCGGAAAGAAACGCATGCAAAGACTCCATAAAAATGCAGTTTTACCGTCCTTTGATTTTGAATCATTTGACACATGTGAAGCTTGCTTGATGGGGAAAATGACCAAGAGCGCTTAGTTCACGGGTCATCCCGAACGAGCGGGTGAATTATCGGAATAATAATACCTAGTGATGTATGTGGTCCAATGAACACAAATTGCTAGGTGGGTATTTCTACTTCATGACTTTTACTGATGATTTAAGTCGGTATGGATATATCTACTTAATGAAGCATAAGTCAGAAACCTTTGAAAAGTTCAAAGAATTTCATAATGAGGTAGAAAATCATCATGACAAAAAGATTAAGTTTCTGCGGTCTGATCGCGGAGGCGAGTATCTTAGTCATGAGTTTGGCCAACATCTGAGTGACCGTGGAATCGTTTCACAGCTTACGCCTCCCGGAACTCCACAGAGAAACGGAGTATCGGAACGACGTAACCGAACCTTGTTGGACATGGTAAGGTCGATGATGTCTCTTACAGATCTACCGATATCTTTTTGGGGTCACGCACTAGAAACTGCCGCTTATACATTAAACAGAGCACCGTCTAAGTCTGTTGAGACGACGCCATTTGAATTATCGTATGGGAAGAAACCCAATGTGTCTCATCTCAAGGTTTGGCATTGTGAAGCTTATGTAAAACGTTTACAACCAAGCAAACTCGACCCCAGAGCAGACAAAGGTTACTTTGTAGGTTATCCCAAAAACACCATTGGGTATTCCTTCTACAATCAGTCCGAGGGCAAAAATTTTGTCGCAAAAGATGGACGCTTTCTCGAGAAAGAGTTTCTCGCCAAAGAAGTGAGTGGGAGGACAGTACAACTTAATGAGATTAGTGAATCTTCGGCAACCGTTGATATGGCTAAAGAACCGGAAGAAATTCCGCTAATTATCCCTACAACTGAGCCGGAAGTTGTCGCATATGATGCGGAGACTTCAGACAATGTTGTAACTGAACCGCGCAGATCAGGTAGGGCTATCCAGCCACCTGAATGGTTTCATAACGAAATCTTCATTCTTGAAGACGATGAACCTGCACACTACAAGGAAGCAATGGCGGGACCCAGCTCAAAAGAATGGCACAAAGCCATGAGATCCGAAATGGAATCCATGTACGAAAACCAAGTTTGGAACTTGGAAGAACTTCCAGAAGGCGTAAAGTCGATTGGCTCTAAATGGATTTTTAAAATAAAGACGGACGCGGATGGTAACATTACTATCCACAAATCTAGACTTGTGGCGAAAGGGTTCACGCAAGTTCCAGGAGTGGACTACGATGAGACTTTCTCGCCCGTAGCTATGCTTAGATCTGTTCATATATTGCTAGCAATTGCTGCTTATTTCGACTATGAAATATGGCAGATGGATGTCAAAACAGCTTTCCTAAATGGAAACCTCAAAGAGGATGTATATCTAATACAACGAGAAGGTTTTGTCATTCATGAGGATGCTGGAAAGGTATGCAAACTTCAGAAAGCCATTTATGGTCTGAAGCAAGCATCAAGGAGCTGGAACATTCGTTTTGATGAAGTGGTCAAACAGTTTGGCTTCATCAGGAATGACGAAGAATCTTGTGTTTACAAGAAGTTTAGTGGGAGCGCAAAAGCATTTCTAATCTTGTATGTGGATGACATATTGTTGATTGGAAATGACGTGAATTTTCTTAGCGAAATAAAAGACACATTGAAAAAGAGGTTTTCAATGAAAGACTTAGGCGAAGCGGCATATGTATTGGGCATCAGAATCTATAGAGATATATCAAAACGCCTGATAGCACTTAGCCAAAGCACGTACATTGACAAGGTGTTGAAAAGGTTCAACATGGAGAACTCCAAGAAAGGCCTACTCCCCATGTCACCTCGCATGTTGCTTTGCAAGAATCGAAGTCCTCGGACTCTGGATGAGCGATACAAATGAATGATGTTCCATATGCCTCGGCAGCTGGTTCTATTATGTATGCCATGCTATGTACAAGACTGGATGTTTCCTATGCGCTAAGTGTTAGCAGCCGGTGCGAGTGATCCAGGTTGGAACACCGGCCGCATCAAGGGTATTCTTAAGTACCTCAGAAGGACCAAGGATTTACTCCTTGTGTACGGAGGTGGTGAAGAGCTCATTGTAAGTGGTTACACTGATGCAGGCTTCATGACTGACCCAGATGACTTCGAATCTCAATCAGGCTATGTTTTCATATTGAACGGTGGCGCGGTTGATTGGAAAAGTTCCAAACAAAAGACTGTGGCAGATTCTACAACGGAGGCGGAGTATGTTGCCGCTTCAGAAGCCTCCAAGGAGGCGGTATGGATCAAGCAATTTCTTGAAGACCTTGGTGTGGTTCCAAGTGCTCTGGACCTGGTGGAGATCTATTGTGATAATAGTGGCACCGTGGATCAGGCAAGGGAGCCAAGTTCGCACCATAAGACAAGACATATTCAACGCAAATATAAACTCATTCGACATCATGTCGAAGAGGGTTTAGTGAAAGTACGCAAAGTTCACACGGATCTGAATGTGTCAGACCCGATGACGAAGCCTCTACCACGAGCAAAGCATGAGCAACACCGGATAGCCATTGGTGTTAGGGAAGCCATGTAACTAGATTATGACTCTAGTGCAAGTGGGATTACAGAGGAGATATGCCCTAGAGGCGTAATATCGCTTATTTTGTATCTCCCGGTTTGTAATGAAGGTTTATGCTCCATGCTATAACTGCAATGATTCTAAAAGTGCACCAAATAAAAGAAAAGCGAGGCTTGGAGGCAAACTCATGTGCACATGTGGGATAATAAACGGTAAAATGTATTCCTAGTCAAGCCTCTATGACTGGCTCAAGTATTGCATGATGATGCTGTTTTCCTGATCATGGGCATGACTATGCCAGCAATTTTGAGGGCACAATTATTAGTAGAACACTTGTGTTGAATTGACCCAATTTGATGTTATGCTATGAGATACATTCGTCACAAGTTAATGGTTAATAACACAGAGAAGTTAATGTTTGCATAATTCCTTAGACCATGAGAGTATAGAGTTCCTTCATACTTGCTTCGTGAACTTTGGGGTTTGTTAAACGTCATCCGTAACTGGGTGGCTATTACGGCAACTTACGGGTTCATGGAAAAGTATGGAAAGTAACGAGATAGCTCAAGATTGGGATTTGCTCCTCCGACGATGGAGAGATATACTCCGGCCCTCTCGGCGTAACGGTATCCATCATCATCTCGCTAGACACATTGTGATTTGATCACTGGGATGCCGGAACACGGAAACGAGAAAAGAGAACAAAACCGGTAACGAGGTAACTTGCATGGTGGAAAAATTGTTGATCCATAGGAATTCAATAAATCTCACCTCAGGTGTTTGTGACATATCGCGAAGCAACAGGAATAGCTCACGGCAACTGGAGGTTCACTCGAATATTCATTCGTGTGGGTATAGGGGTCAATATGGGTGTCCACGGCTCCGATGTTGATCATTGATCGGAAGAGGTTCCAGGTCATGTCTATACTTCACCGAACCTATAGGGTCACACGCTTAAGGGTCATCTATCTGCTGAATACTTGACAGGGAGTCTGAGAGGAAATCACCGAAAAAGTTTCGGACACCGGAAAAGTTAAGGACAGCAGAAAAGTTCCGCAGAGAGAGGTCACCAGATGAGTTTCGGTGAAACCGAATTTTTTTTTTCGGAGTATACCATTAGGTCAAAATGCTTTCGGCACATGCCTGATAATTCTTGGAGGGTGCCAGAATCATTCTGGAACCTTTTTGGAATTTTCCGGGATAAAAATAGGAAATGTTCTGGAGCTGCCGGAGCAACTTCAGATGCGTTTCGCAGATGAAAATCACTAAACCGGAATTGTTTCATAACACGTTGAAAATTATTCTAGTGGGTACTGGAAATGTTCTAAGCCCACATAAATATTTTCAGTTCGAACGGACGCTGAAAAAAGTCGTCATGAATAGTGAAAATCACTTTATGGATATTTTTTGGAAAGCCACCTTTTAGGGCTTTTGCAAAAAGGCTTCTAGAAGGGCTTGGGGGCCAAGGAAGCCCCTCATGGGGGGCCCCCAAGGGGGTGGCCGTCCAAGCATGGTGGAGCTCCATGGAGCTCCACATGGCATCCCATTTTGCCCATAAAACCCTCATATGTGACCTAAAGCATGTGTTCTTTTGGTAATTTGTGGAGGCACACTACCCCTTGGTTTTCCTATAAATAGAGGGGGTGAGGGCTGCCATATCTTCATCCCTTGCTCTCATACACATGCCATGCATTATCTGGCTTCTTCTCTCCCTCCCACGAAAAGAGTTTCGTAGAGCCATAAGGCTGTCTGGTTCCGGCAGAACTAGTTCTGACGGGCGAAGCCTCACGGGATAGCTGACACCATATGTGTGCAACCCCGTAGAGAGGTCGTAGTTTCGGTCTTTTGCCTGAGGGGCTGTTCGAGTGTCCTCCCGAAGGGCTGTCTGAGTCTCCGTTCGAGTTTCAAGGGTCCTCCCGAAGGGCTGTGCGCGACATCGTCCGGGGGACTGTCCGACCGCCTCCCGAAGGGCTGTCCGGCGAGGGAGTACACCCTCGCGGTTGGGAGGTTTTAAATCCTAGATGCAGGGATCTGCACCAACAATCTCTATCGACTCCTCTTCCGCTGCGCTTCGAGTCGGTACGGAACAGATCAAACCTTGTATGCAGTCTCCATAGTGGTCCTGGGCGTGCTCGCTATACCAAAATTTTTTGATTTCTGTCACGTTCCCCAACAGTTTGTTGGGTTGGCATAGATCAAGATTAGGACTTGTCACTCCGTGTATCGGAGAGGTATCTCTGTGCCCTCTCAGTAATGCACATCAATATAACCCTTGCAAGCAATGTGACTAATGAGTTAGTTGCGGGATGATGCATTACGGAACGAGTAAAGAGACTTGCTGGTAACGAGATTGAAGTAGGTATGAAGATACCGATGATCAAATATCGGGCAAGTAACATACCGATGACAAAGGGAACAACGTATGTTGTTATGCGGTTTGACCGATAAAGATCTTCGTAGAATATGTAGGAGACAATATGAGCATCCAGGTTCTACTATTGGTTATTTACCGGAGATATGTCTCGGTCATGTCTACATAGTTCTCGAACCCGTAGGGTCCGTGACGCTTAACGCTCGATGACGATTTGTATTATGAGTTATGTGATTTGATGACCGAAGTTTGTTCGGAGTCCCGGATGAGATCACGGACCTGACGAGGAGTCTCGAAATGGTCGAGAAGTAAAGATTCATATATTGGAAGGTTATATTCGGACATCAGAATGGTTCCAAGTGATTCGGGTATTTTTCTGGAGTACCGAGGAGTTACCGGAACCCTCCGGGGAAGTAATGGGCCTTAGTGGGATTTAGTGGAGAATAGGAGGCAGGCAAAGGGGAGGTGGCGCCCCCCCCCCCATGGAGTCCGAATTGGACTAGGGGAGGGGGCGGCGCCCCCCTTGCCCTTTCCTACTCCCTCTCTCTATCCCTCTTTCCCTCTCTCCTACTCCGGAATGGAAAGGGGAATCCTACTAAGACTTGGGAGTCCTAGTAGGACTCCCCACACTTGGCGCGCCCCTATGGGTCCGGCCTCTCTCCCTCCCTCCTTTATATACGGAGGCAGGGGGCACCCCAGAGCACAACAGACAATCTCTTAGCCGTGTGCGGTGCCCCCTCCACAGTTTAACACCTCAGTCATATCGTCGTAGTGCTTAGGCGAAGCCCTGCGTCGGTAACTTCATCATCACCATCTCCATGTCGTCGTGCTGCCGGAACTCTCCCTCGACCCTCTACTAGATCAAGAGCTCGAGGGACGTCATCGTGCTGAACGTGTGCTAAACACGGAGGTGCCGTACGTTCGCTACTTGGATCGGTTGGATCGTGAAGACGTTCGACTACATCAACCGAAGCATTAAATGCTTCCGCCGGGTCTACGAGGGTACATGGACACACTCTCCCCACTCGTTGCTATGCTTCTCCTAGATAGATCTTGCGTGATCGTAGGAATTTTTTTGAATTACTACGTTCCCCAAAAGTGGCATCCAAGCCAGGTCTATGCGTAGATGATATATGCATGAGTAGAACACAATGAATTGTGGGTGATAATAGTCATACTACTTACCACCAATGTCTTACTTTGATTCGGCGGTATTGTTGGACGGTTGCCTGCATCGACATTACATGACCGCGTCCATGAGACTGGTTCTACCAACATGCTTCGCACACAGGTGGCTAGCGGGTGTCTGTTTCTCCAACTTTAGTTGAATCGAGTTTGACTACGGCCGGTCCTTGTTGAAGGCTAAAACAGCACACGTGACGAAAAATTGTTGTGGTTTAGTTGCGTAGGTAAGAACGGTTCTTGCTAGAAGTCCGTAGCAGCCACGTAAAACTTGCAACAACAAAGTAGAGGACGCCTAACTTGTTTTTGCAGGGCATGTTGTGATGTGACATGGTCAAGACTTGATGAGATATAAATTATTGTATGAGATGATCATGTTTTGTAAAAGTTATCGGCAACTGGCAGGAGCCTTATGCTTGTTGCTTTATTGTATCAAATGCAATCGCCATCTAATTGCTTTACTTTATCACTAAGCGGTAGCGATAGTCGTAGAAGAAATAGTTGGCGAGACAACAACAATGCTATGATGGAGATCAAGGTGTCAAGCTGGTGACGATGGAGATCATGACGGTGCTTTGGAGATGAAGATCAAAGGCACAAGATGATGATGGCCATATCATGTCATATATTTTGATTGCATGTGATGTTTATCTTTTATGCATCTTATTTTGCTCAGTACGGCGGTAGCATTATAAGATGATCCCTCACTAAATTTCAAGGTATAAGGGTTATCCCTGAGTATGCATCACTGTTACAGGGTCGTGTCGAGAAACCACGTGATGATCGGGTGTGATAAGCTCTACGCTCACATACAACGGGTGCAAGCCAGTTTTGCACACGCATATAATACTGGGTTAAACTTGAAGAGCCTAGCATATGCAGATATGGCCTCGAACACCGAGACCGAAAGGTCGAACGTGAATCATATAGTAGATATGATCAACATAGAGATGTTCACCATTGAAAACTACTCCATCTCACGTGATGGTCGGACATGGTTTAGTTGATGTGGATCATGTGATCATTTAGATGACTAGAGGGATGTCTATCGAAGTGGGAGTTCTTAAGTAATATGATTAATTGAACTTTAATTTATCATGAACTTAGTACCTGATAGTTTTTGCATGTCCATGTTGTTGTAGATCAATGGCCCGTAAGCATCGCTCCCTTGAATTTTAATGTGTTCCTAGAGAAAGCAAAGTTGAAAGATGATGGTAGCAATTACACGGACTGGGTCCGTAACTTGAGGATTATATCCTCATTGCCGCACAGAAGAATTATGTCCCGGAAGCACCGCTAGGTGCAAGACCCGCTGCAGGAGCAACTCCGGACGTTATGAACGCCCCGCGAGCAAAGTCGATGACTACTCAATAGTTCAATGTGCCATGCTTTACGGCTTAGGATCGACTTCAAAGACGCTTAAACGCGTCATGGAGCATATGAGATGTTCTAGGAGTTGAAGTTAATATTTCAAGCAAATGCCCGTGTTGAGAGATATGAAGTCTCCAACAAGTTCTATAGCTGCAAGATGGAGGAGAATAGTTCTGTCAGTGAACACATGCTCAGAATGTATGGGTACCATTACCACTTGACTCAGCTGGGAGTTAATCTTCCTGATGATAGTGTCATTGACAGAGTTCTTCAATCACTGCCACCAAGCTATAAAGGCTTCGTGATGAACTATAATATGCAAGGGATGGAAAAGACAATTCCCGAGCTCTTTGCAATGCTCAAAGTTGCGGAGGTAGAAATCAAGAAGGAGCATCAATTGTTGATGGTTAACAAGACCACTAGTTTCAAGAAAAAGGGCAGAGGAAAGAAGGGGAACTTCAAGAAGAATAGCAAGCAAGTTGCTACTCCCGGGAAGAAGCCCAAGTCTGGACCTAAGCGTGAAACCGAGTGCTTCTACTTCAGAGGAACTGGTCACTGGAAGCGGAACTGCCCCAAGCATTTGGCGAATAAGAAGGATGGCAGAGTGAAAGGTATATTTGATATACATGTTATTGATGTGTACCTTACTCATGCTCGTAGTAGATCCTGGGCATTTGATACCGGTTCTGTTGCTCATATTTGCAACTCGAAACAAGGGCTACAGATTAAACGAAGATTGGCTAAGGAGGAGGTGATGATGCGCGTGGGAAATGGTTCCAAAGTCGATGTGATCGCCGTCGGCATGCTACCTCTACATCTACCGTCGTGATTAGTTTTAGACCTAAATAATTGTTATTTGGTGCCTGCGTTGAGCATGAACATATATCTGGATCTTGTTTGATGCGATACGGTTATTCATTTAAATAAGAGAATAATGGTTGTTCTATTTATATGAGTAATATCTTTTATGGTCATGCAGCCTTGATGAATGGTCTGTTTTTGTTGAATCTCGGTCGTAGTGATACACATATTCATAATATTGAAGCCAAAAGATGCAAAGTTAATAATGATAGTGCAACTTATTTATGGCATTGCCATTTAGGTCATATTGGTCTAAAGCGCATGAAGATACTCCATGTTGATGGGCTTTTGGAATCACTTGATTATGAATCACTTGATACTTGCGAACCATGCCTCATGGGCAAGATGACTAAGACTCCATTCTCTGGAACAATGGAGCGAGCAACTAGCTTATTGGAAATAATACATACTGATGTATGCGGTCTGATGAGTGTTGAGGCTCGCGGCGGGTATCGTTATTTTCTAACCTTCACAGATGATTTGAGTAGATATGGGTATATCTACTTGATGAAACATAAGTCTGAAACATTTGAAAAGTTCAAAGAATTTCAGAGTGAAGTGGAAAATCATCGTAACAAGAAAATAATGTGGTCTTTTTTTCGGAGTACCGAGGAGTTACCGGAACTCTCCAGGGAAGTAATGGGCCTTAGTGGGCTTTAGTGGAGAAGAGGAGGCAGGCCAGGGGGAGGTGGCGCCACCCCCCCCCCAATGGAGTCCGGATTGGACTAGGGGAGGGCGCTGCGCCCCCCTTGCCCTTTCCTACTCCCTCTCTCTTTCCCTCTTTCCCTCTCTCCTACTCCGGAAAGGAAAGGGGAATCCTACTAGGACTTGGGAGTCCTAGTAGGACTCCCCACACTTGGCGCGCCCCTATGGGTCCGGCCTCTCTCCTCCCTCCTTTATATACGGAGGCAGGGCACCCCTGCAGCACAACAGACAATCTCTTAGCCGTGTCGGTGCCCCTCCACAGTTTAACACCTCACCATATCGTCAGAAGTGCTTAGCGAAGCCTCAAGGCGTCGGTAACTTCATCATCACCGTTACACGGCGTCAGGTCGATGGAACTCTCCCTCGACCCTCTACTGGATCAAGAGCTCGAGGGACGTCATCGTGTTGAACGTGTGCTGAACACGGAGGTGTCGTACGTTCGGTACTTGGATTGGTTGGATTGTGAAGATGTTCGACTACATCAACCGTGTTACTAAACGCTTCCGCTTTCAGTCTACGTGGGTACGTGGACACTCTCCTCGCTCGTTGCTATGCTTCTCCTAGATAGATCTTGCGTGATCGTAGGAATTTTTTTGAATTACTATGTTCCCCAACAATTATTGATTGGAAATGATATCACTACAAAAAAAAGACACATCCGTGACATTTTGGGCCGAACGAAATTTTATTTTGTCATACATATGACACTTCTATGACGATAATTGTGACAAAACCCGGTATCATCATAGATGTGGTGGGCTCCTACTTCTATGAAAAAAAATCATGATGTAAAATGGGCTTTTCATCCTGGCGGGCCGGAGACGCAGCTGCATGACATTCTTTGGCCGCCCATGACGGACAAAACCGCGGGTAGAAGCGAGGGCGAGGAAAATTTCGGGGAGTTGCGGTTGCCACGGTGGGAGGTCGGGGGCCGAATGAGCGATGCGCTGCTTTCTCAGACGACGCTGCGTGTGGCGCTTTGGCTCTAATCGAACCCGAAGCGAGGCGTTGGGCTCTAATCGAACCCGAGCGATTGCACCGCAGAAAGGCTACAGCGTCGAACCCGAGAGATCGATCGATGGCTGTTAATCGAACCCGATGGAGCGATTCCTTCTTCGCCGCCGCTAATCAAGCCGATCGATTGGATGAACAGTGGCGTTATGCGCGGGGGTTGGATGAACAAGGAGCGGTGGCGTTGCCTGGATGAACAGACCCGTGGTGTGGAGGGCTGGATGAACAGAGAAGCGGTGGAGGGGTGGCCGTGGAGGGGTGGTTGAACAGACCCCGTGGTGTGGAGGGCTGGATGAACAGACGGTGGAGGGGTGCCCGTGGAGGGGTGGTTGAACAAGAGTGGTCGGTGGAGTAGCGCGATGGAGGCTGGATGAATGTAAGCCCGTGGAGGCTGGAGGAGGTCGACGGTAGCCCGTGGAGGCCGGAGGAGGTCGACGGTGGAGATGAACAGTATCCCGTGGAGTCCTGCTTTATGCGGTACGCCACACCCTCCCGATGAACAGGACCCTGCTTTCGACCGTAGCGCCCAACACAGTCCTTTTCGTCTGCTTTGCGGTATGCCACACCCTCCCGATCAACAGACCCCGTTTGACCGTAGGAGGTCTGTTTCCTCCGCTTTTGCACGCCACACCCTCCCGATCAACAGGGACCCGTTCAACGTGGCAGGTCGAACACAAGGCCGTTTCCTGTTGTGCGGATGCACGCCAGCCTCGCTTCCATCGCCTATTCCGGCCCAAGCCCTCCCGATGAACACGACTCACGCATTCCGCTCCGACCCAGCTGGTTGGCTCCACGCTGCCTGCTGCTCCCAAGGCATTCCGCTGCTCGCCCAAGAACAAGACGCATTCCGCTGTTCTCCCATGAACACGACAGCGATTTGTTTCTCCGTTACCCAGCCATGTACGTATGCGGGAGTAGGCGTTGAGACCACTGTCCGTATGTACGTCACATTGGCCATACTTTCTTTCTTGCACCCTCGCTGTATATGCAGTACATGCTACGTCGCAGCGCCTCTACTTACTACGACAATGCGGCGCCTCTACATCCACCAAAGTATATATATACGATATCGTTCGCGACCAGAATGACAACGCCACGCACGCTTCGACCTGTGGGTCCCACCGGGCACTTCCTTGCCTCACGAAGATGTAGCTGGTGGGTCCCAGCAGTCAGGGGGGCGAATCGTTTTTTTTTTTTTGCCCGGACGAACTTCCTTGCGTGCAAAAATGTAGCTGGTGCAAAAATACGGTGGCCCGTCCGGTGGGTCCCCGCTGTCAGGTGGAGGAATAATTATTTTCCGCGTAATAAGGAGGCACTTCCTTGTTGCGGTGTGGACCCAAATCGGCCTCTCCACATATAGTCCACATCCGATGGAAGTCGTTTCGACCACGCCACGCCGAGAGCACCAGTATGTGGACGACGGCGAGGCTTAGAAGGGATGACGGGAGCCGGGAAGACGCGCAAGGGAAGCCCACGCCGAGAGGAGTACGAGGGTTCACCGGTTCGGCCTGCGGTGTGAAACTGCCGCCGTCAGCCGAGGCCCGCAACCAGTGGGAACAATGAGAAGCGGTGAGGCCTCATGCGGCTTTACATCCGCCACGGGAGGCAGGAGCATGCGGCACGACCGGGCGCTGCCGGGCGGCCGGAGCAAAAGACCAGAGGTTGAAGAAGCACTACGGCCATTGGATGGACATCATACGGTCACCTTTGGAGCTAGAATCGTTCATATATTGACTAAAGTTGACAAAGGCCTCCGCCCCACCAACTTAGTAGGCCCACAAGTCAGCCTCCCAAAGAAGGTTGGTCCCAGCCTAGCGGGGTATTCATTTTTGTGCGTAATAAGGAGGCACTTCCGGTGGGTCCGAGTCGACGTGGGGAACATTTTTTCGCGAAATCGGTGGCCCGACCTGTGGGTCCCAAAGCAGTCCGGGAAAGCGTTTTTCAGCGAAATCTTGATAGCCCGTCAATGGGTCCCAGCTGTCGTGTGGAGGAATAATTATTTTCCACGTAATAAGGAGGCACTTCCTTTGCGGCTGCCGTGGACCCAAATTGTCCGACCTCTCCATGTACAAGATTTCTTCCGATGGAAGTCGGTCGTTGACCTCATTGACCATGCCGCTGGCCGAAAGTGCACCACGGGCGTGGACGATGGCGAGGCCTAGTAAGGGACGACGAGGAGTTGTGGAAGACGCGGCAAAGGGAAGCCCGGAGAGGAGTAATCTGAGGGTTCACGGTTCGCTGCGGTGTGAGGCTGTAAATCACCGCAGTAATAACAGGGTGTGGGTGAGTAGAGGGATGCCCCGCCAGCGGTGGGAGTAGTAGGGCGCCGAGGCCTCCGCCAAGATCGTAGCCGGCCACGGGAGGCAGGAGCACGAGGAACGACCGCGCTGGTTTGGGCGGCCGGAGCAAGAAGACCAGAGGTTGAAGAAGCACTCACCGTTGGATGGACATGGTACAGTCATTGGAGCTAGAATCGTTTCATATTGACTAAGTTGACAAAGCCCTCCGTCCCCGTCAACTTAGTAGGCCCACAAGTCAGCCTGCCACTATAATCGGGTCCCACTTAACAGGTGGAGTATTCATTTTTTGTGCGTAATAAGGAGGCACTTCCTTGCGTACGAAGATATAGTCTGGGTCCAAGCTGTCATTGATAACGCTTTTTTTCGCTGAATACAGAGGCCCTTCGGTGGGTCCCCGATGTCGTGGAGGAATCATTATTTTGCGCGTAATAAGGAGGCATTTTCATGCGGCGTCAGGACCCAGCTGTCGGCCTCTCCACGTCTGATCCACTTCAGATGCATGCTCGTTGCCGACAATTGAGCCGACCAGGTCACGCCGAGAGCACCAGGCGGTGGACGACGGCGCGAGGCCTAGGAAGGAACGACACGAGAGGCAGTGGGAAGACTCAGCAGTTCTTTTTCCACGCCGGAGGGGGGTATGACCGAACGAGGGTTTCTTGGTTCGTCTGCCGTCACGGAGAATAACAAAGAGGTGTGGGTGAGTAGAGGGATGGCTAGGCCAGCCGATGGGAGTACGATGGGCGGTGAGGCTCACAAGGCAAGCACTGACCCAAGGGGAGGAGGGAGCAGGAAGTCCCGCCGACGCTTATTTGAGCGGCTGGAGCAGGAAGAGCAGAGATTGAAGAAGCACGACGGCCGTTGGATGGCCATCCAACAGTCACTGCTTGTGCCTCAACCTTTTTTTTAGGGAAGCCTCAAATCATGGAAAACAAGATACACCCATCTGCCATTATTTCTAATAATTTACAACCCATTTGCTAATTCTTAAGGTTTTTTGGAGCCCATATTCTTTTTGTTAGCATTACCGCCCATACTGTGGCCACGGTTAAAAAATTATATGAATTTTTGCATATTTCATATGTGTCCAAACTGTTTTAATCCCAAATTTCGACTCACATTCAAACTGATTTTAAAAAATAAATGTATATCAATATAAAATCCAACAAATTCTCCACGCATAAAAATTAATGTAATTTAAAATCTCAAATGAAAAAAAGATATTTGAAACTAATTGCCGGTTTGATGTGTTTTAAAAATGTAACGCCCATTTCTCATTATCGATGGGCCATTTTCTCGCCAAATTTAATGAAAGCTCTCCTCGTCTTGAAAGATTTGCAACCCAACAGGCCTGACAAAGCGACTTACTTGGCAAATAACAAAAACAAACTTGGAAAATAAGAAAAAAATGGGCCGTGGCCGTGGACCCAGCTGTCAGCCTCTCCACGTACAGTACTCTTCCGATGGAAGTCGTTCCTTGACCACGTTGACCACGCCGCGCGGAGAGCACCACGGCGGTGGACAACGACGTGGCCTAGGAAGGGGACTGTCGGTGTCAAAACCGGCGGATCTCGGGTAGGGGGTCCTGAACTGTGCGTCTAGGCGGATGGTAACAGGAGACAAGGGACACGATGTTTTTCCCTTGTGTTCGCCCTCTCGATGGAGGTAAAACCCTACCCCGCTTGATTAATATTGATGATATGGGTAGTACAAGAGTAGATCCACCCATGAGATCGTAGAGGCTAAACCTAGAAGCTAGCCTATGGTATGATTGTTGTTCGGCCCCACAGATTAAAACCCTCCTGTTTATATAGACACCGAGAGGGCTAGGGTTACACAGAAGTCGGGTTACAATGGGAGGAGATCTACATATCCAGACGCTAAGCTTGCCTTCCATGCCAAGGAAAGTTCCATCCCGGACACGGACGAAGTCTTCAATCTTGTATCTTCATAGTCCAGAGTCCGCCAAAGGTTATAGTCCGCTATCCGGACACCCCTAATCCAGACTCCTCAAGAGCCCTCGAACCAGGCTTCAATGACGATGAGTCCGGCGCGCAGATTGTCTTCGGCATTGCAAGGCGGGTTCCTCCTCCGAATACTTCATAGAAGATTTTGAACACAAGGATAGTGTTTGGCTCTGCAAATAAGTTCCACATACCGCTGTAGAGAGAATAATATTTACACAAATCCAATCTGCTGACGTATTCCGCAGCGTGACATCACACCGCGGCCAAGCCTTTATTCAAATCGTTTTACCGTTCCCACCTCGCCGTGTTTAGCGAGAGGCGGTTTCCTTGGCACGCCTTGTCGAAAGGTAGATCGTGTCCCCTTATTCCGGATTCTCATCAATACGGCGTAGTAACCCAACCGTGCCATTGGCGCTTGGGAGATAAGCGAGTTTTACCAGGCCGGTGGGGGCAATGAGTTTCGTCATTCGCCCATATAAGGGGATAAGGATCCGCATTTTCCATCTACGCCTTCTTCCTCCTTCGCTTATCCATTTCCGCCAAGACTTTCGAGCTCCCAGCCGCTCAAGTCCGTGACTTCCCACCTCAACCTTCTCCGTACCATGTCCTGAGCTGGAAGCAGTGGATGGCCTCCTCCACACGGAGGGGCACATCAAAGTTGAGGAAAGCCGGATACTTGTCCAACGACATCGCGCATCGCCCCGTGATGAGGGGCAGCTCATTGTGTAGCGACCCGACCTTTTGACGGTCAAGTCTTCCGTGTTTCCGTGTCATCCTCGATCAAGAATGCCGATACACACAAAGTACTTGAAGGATTTATAACAGAGTAGCAATCACACACTTATTACATCGAATGTCTCAGAAGAGAACGTATTACAGTAATATGGCTTAAGGCCATCTAATGCGATAACAGCATAAGGCTTGGAAGATAAAGTGAGTCCATCAACTCCAACGGCATAATCGAGCTGCATGGCAAATCTAATTTATCGAACCTTACTCCTCGTTCAAAAGTCTGCAACATAATATGTTGCAGCCCGAGAACGGTCAAGACATGGAATACGCTGCAATGTAACACAATAGAGCAATAACAGAATAATGCTACTACTACATGCATATTTGGCTGGTGGAAAGCTCTACGGTTACAGCTTTTATGAAAGCCAATTTTTCCCTACAACAAAGGAATAAATTTTAATTTAACTATCATGGTGGTTGAAACATCATTGAGAAGGTATAACCTCAACTCAATCCCAATTAAAGTAGTTAACATCCCAAAGAATATTAATTTAGAGTGATGAGATACATGTGAATACTCAAGTACTAGATACTCGTGAATTGTCCGTAATCGGGGACACGGCTAACCATGATTAGATTGTACACTCTGCAGAGGTTTAGCACTTCTCCCCACAAGACTCGATCGCCTCCTGATTTCTCGTGACCGCATGGTGTTTGAGAAACGGATGACCGAGACACGCCTTTCGTAAACATTAACTCTTTACTCCTGTAGACCATACCAAACCTACAAACCCACTACCGCCGATCTACCTTCAAGAGCTTCACGTAACTTACTCAACTATGCTAGAGCCCATAATAGCTTGTGGCTACACACGGAAGTTTCTAGCATGAATAATCTCGGCCCCTTTGAGCCCGGGTGGCGGTCCATAGGAAGATCACACGGGTACCCCCGATTTCCAAAACAAAAAGACAACACTGGTTCCCTGTGTGCCTCAAGCCACCCAGATGTGTATTAAAGTTGCCACCTTAAGTTAACCATTAATTAACAATCTCACATCTGTCATGGATAACTCTCAAACCCAACCACGCCTACGCAGCATAGCATAGCAATATAAGCAACACGTAGAAGTAACTCCCAAGGGTTTGATAATAACAAAACAATAGGTTCTACCTCAACTACTACTTCCCAACCCACAAGTTAATGACATCCTAATCATGCAATGTGTGAGGGTTGAATCTAATGCATAAAAACTGGGTATGAAAAGAGTATGATCAAAGTGTTACTTGCCTTGCAGACGATCCGGAATCCTAGAGACTCGTAGTAACACGCCTACACTTCGGGAATTCTATCGCAAGCAAACAATACATACATAAGTAAACAAGCAAAGATGCACAAACGAAACTTCAACTGGAAAGAGGTTGACCGGAGAGTTCAACTTAAGAACTCCGCTCACAAAAGAATCAAACCAAACGGAGCAACGAAACTCAAACGGCGTAAAGAAACAAGATTCGTTTACTAATCTGAACTAGTGTCAAATTTACAGAGGCAAAAACTTGTTTGAGTTGGCTATTCAAAAGAGGGTTTCGAGATGAAAATCGCAGCGCCAGCGCCTGATTCCGATAAACGAGCCAAAAGTTAAGTTAGAACGAAAATCGGATCGAAATCGCGATCAGAAAATCGCGGAATAAATCCGATAAAAGAAAAACGCACGAACGGCTAAACGAATCTAACGCTCGTGATACCATCGATTGAAGATCCGAGAGAAGGATATACCAAAGACAGCATTTACCACAATCGTATGGATTATATGAGTATACGGTCATGTCATTTGGACCGACTAACGCCTCGCCTATTTCATGAGTATGATGAACAAGGTGTTCATGGAGTATTTGGACAAGTTTGTTGTGGTGTTTATTGATGATATTATGGTATACTCGAAGAACGAAGATGAGCACGCAGAACACTTGCGCTTGGTTCTTGAGAAACTCAGGGAACATCAATTATATGCCAAATTCAGCAAGTGCGAGTTTTGGTTGAAGTTGGATTTCTTGGGCATGTTATGTCGGGAGAGGGTATAGAAGTAGATCCCAAAGAAGGTTCGGGGCCATCGATTGGTTGGCACCCACTTCAGCTTGGGCGAGATCCGCAGCTTCCTTGGACTGGCAGGATATTATTGGAGGTTCATTGAGAATTTCTCCAAGATTGCTAAGCCAATGACTGAATTGCTAAAGAAGGATACTAAGTTCAAATGGACAGAGGATTGCAAGACAAGATTTCAGGAGTTCAAGAAACGGTTGACTACATTTCAAAGGTCTTGACATTGCCGTATATACATAAGGAGTTTCAAGTGTATTGTGACGCCTCTCGCTTGGGGACTTGGATGTGTTCTTATGCGTAATCTAAAAGTTGTTTCAGAGTGCCTCACCAAGAATCGGCCACATGAGTTGAACTATGCCACGCATGATTTGGAGTTAGTAAAGCTTGTAGTACATGCGTTGAAGACCGGAGACATTATCTTATTGGACAATCAAGCAGGATGTGTACGCCGGATCATAAGAGTTTGAAGTACATTTTCAACGTAAGGAGTTAAACCTCAGCAGAGGGAGATGGCTGGAACTTATAAAGGATTACGACATGAAGCTACACTATCATCCAGAAAGGCCAACGTCAGAGCGCACGCTTTGAGCCGAAGAGTTATGCTAATATCCTTGAAAGCAAAGGATTGCCAAAGGAGTTAGCCGCAGAGATGATGGAACTGATTGGAGATTGTTCCAAGAGGTTTTCTTGCAACAATGGAGGTTCAGCCGACGTTGTTGAACAAGATTCGAGAAGCTCAGAAGGAGGACAAAGAGATTGCTGAGATAAGAGAGAAGATGGGCGAAGGAAAAGCCAAAGGTTTTCGCGAGGATGAGCACGATACCTTGTGGTTTGAGGACCGGATTTATGTGCCCAACAATTGGAGATCAGGAAGTTAATACTTCAGAGGCCCATGACTCAACCATACTCGATTCACCCGGAAACACCAAGATGTATTTGCACTTGAAGGAACGCTTCGTGGACTGGTATGAAGAAGGATATTGCCGAGTATGTAGCCGTATGTGATGTATGTCGAGTGAAGGCAGAGCATCGTGGTTGAAGGATCAAGTTATGTTTTCATGCCAATACCCGAATGGAAGTGGGACAAACTTGGCATGGACTTTATTACTGGATTACCCGTAACCAAGGCAGGATATGATTCAATATGGGTAGTTGTGGATCGCTTGACCAAAGTAGCTCATTTTATCCCAAAGTGAAAACAACCTATACAAGTGCAAAGTTGGCCAAGATATATATGACCAGGATCGTATGTTTGCATGGAGTTCCGAGGAGCATCGACGAGTAGAGGAACGCAGCTTTACTTCAAAATTTTGGCATCAGCTACACCACTTTTGGGTACCAGATTGAGTTCAAGATCGCCTTCCACCCGCAGTATCGGATGGATGTATTGAGAGAGTCAATCAGATTCTCGGAGGACATGTTGAGAGCATGTGCGCTTAGATTATGGATCTAGTTGGGATGACAATTTGTCAGACGCAGTTCTCCTTCATACAACAAATACTGTGCTACCGTGCCGCTTTGAAGATGGCACCGCTCAAGCTCAGATGGACGTAGATGTAGAACACCATTAATGTGGGATGAGGTTGGAGACCGCTGCTTGTTCGGACCAGATTTGATCAAGGAATCGAGGAGAAGGTTAAACTGATCGAGATGTACTAAAGATTGCTCAGGCCTAGATGTAAGAGTTACGCAGATTCAAAATGCAAGGAAGTAACCTATGAAATTGGAGATGAGCCTATTCATGAAAGTATCACCCTTGAGGGGAGTAAAACGCTTTGGAGTAAAGGGAAAGTTAGCCCCAAGATTTGTAGGACCATATCGTGTTTTGGAACGGATGGGAGAAGTTGCCTACAAGGCTGGAGTTACTCAAGGATTGTCGGGGAGTTCACGATGTGTTTCACGTATTACAAATTGAAGAAGTGCCATGTCGAGATGGCCGATATGCCGTTAAATGATACAAAGGCTCCTGGAGGCGATTCAATGGATAGTAATCTGACCTATCAGAGAAGCCAATAAAGATTCTTGATTTCATACCGAAATACTCGCAAAGCAAGGTTATCAAGTTTTGCAAAGTTCAAAGGAGCCACCATACCGAGGAGGAAGCCACCGGGAGCGTAGAAGAGGATATTCGCAAGGACCATCCGCACCTATTTTCTAGTTAACCCAATCTCGAGGGCTAGATTCATCTTAAGGGGTAGGTTTGTAACATCCCAAATTTTCAATTTGGCATGTTATACATAGGTCATCCATGCATATCATATTTTATTGCATTTTGCTTGCAATCCTCAAATCCTAAGCAACTCCAGGACCCTCGGAGAGAGTTGGGGATTTTTCGATTTTCATATTTGATTTTTATCAAGTAGTGAAGACGAGGATTTTTGGTTTTAATTATGTTTCTCTCCGGAAAATATTTCATTTTAAAAATAAATAAATGACGGGAGATAATATAACTTCTCCAAAATAATTGAAATATCGGAGGAAAAATGTTAAAATCATTATTTGGTTTTTATTGGATTTATTTTGGAATTTTATTCATTTCTAGAAAAATTTGCATGTTTTAAAAATTGCATTTTAGGGGCCAAGAAAAGTTCATCCTGTTCTAAATATTCCATTTAGACGGAGAAAACTTATTTTGGTATTTTTAGATTTTTTATTTATTTTCTAGGATTTTTCTAAGTTTCATGAATGTTTTTAAAAAAAAAATACCTGATCGGGCCTTTGGGCCCAAATGAGCAGACTGCCCAGCCGCCTCGCCCGCCGCCTCCTCTGCTGCACTTGCCAGCCAAGGCTGGACTGGAGTCCGAGCCGACTCCGCCTCCGCCAAGGCGCCTTGCCCTCCTCCAAGTCGCCACCCCGCCTTTTATATACGCCACCCACCCACCTCTAAACCACTCACCACCACCACCCGGAGCCCGGTGCCGAGCCTCGAGCCCGAGCCGCCACGCCTCCCGCCAACCTCCGGCTCGCCGAGCCCCGCCGGACGACCTCGCCGGAGGTAGCCGCCCCGCCGCCCGGTTTTTTTTTGGAAAACCCCTTCGGTTTTTTAGAAGAACCCTAGTTCGTTTTTTTTATAGATCGGTTTTTTTTTTTGGTATATTTACTTAGCGAGCGCTCGCTCGCTCTAAGGAACGTGTTCGTCGTTTAGCTTCGCTAACTAACGCTCGCTCGCTTAGCTGCTCGTCATTTTTCTTTTATCGGATTTATTCCGCGATTTTCCAGATCGTGATTTCTGATCCGATTTTCGCTTCTAGCTTAACTTTTCGCCGTTTATCGGAATCAGGCTTATCTGCGCCTGGAGTTTCATCTCGAAGCCCTCTTCTTCCGGAATAGCCAACTCAAACAAGTTTTTGCCTCTGTAAAATTTGACAGTAGTTCAGATTAGTAAACGAATCTTGTTTCTTTTCGCCGCTTGAGTTTCGCTGTTCGCTTGGTTTGATTCTTTTGTGAACCGGAGTTCTTAAGTTGAACTCTTCGGGTCAACCTCTTTCGCTTGAAGTTTCATTTGTGCATCTTTGCTTGTTTACTTATGTATGTATTGTTTGCTTGCTTATAGAATTCTGAAAGCGGTTTGTTACTACGAGTCTCTAGGATTCTTGATCGCGTCGCTGAAGGCAAGTAACACTTCTTGATCATACTCTTTTCATACCCGGTTTTTATGCATTAGATTCAACCTCACACATTGCATGATTAGGATGTCATTAACTTGTGGGTTGGGAAGTAGTAGTTGAGGTAGAACCTATTGCCCTCAAGTATTATCAAACCCTTGGGAGTTACTTCTACGTGTTGCTTATATTGCTATGCTATGCTCAGAGATCGTGGTTGGGTTTGAGAGTTATCCATGACAGATGTGAGATTGTTAATTAATGGTTAACTTAAGGTGGCAACTTTAATACACATCCGGGTGGATTGAGGCACCTGGGGAACCCAGTGTTGTCTCTTTTGTTTTGGAAATCCCAGGGTACCCGTGTGATCTTCCTATGGACCGCCACCCAGGCTCAAAGGGAACTGAGATTATTCATGCTAGAAACTTCCGTGTGCAGCCACAAGCTATTATGGGCTCTACCATATTTGAGTAAGTTACGTGAAGCTCTTTGGAAGAGGTAGATCAAAGGTAGTGGGTTTGTAGGTTTGGTATGGTCTACCCGGAGTAAAGAGTTAATGTTTCGAAAGATCGTGTCTCGGTCATCCGCTTTCAAACACCATGCAAAGGCGAGAAATCAACGGAGGCGATCGAAGTCTTGTGGGGAAAAGTGCGCAAACCTTTGCGAGTGTACAATCTAATCATGGTTAGCCGTGGTCCCCTGCTACTTTACAATTCTCGAGTATCTAGTACTTGAGTATTCACATGTATCTCATCACTCTAAATTAATATTGCCGGATGTTAACTACTTTAATTGGGATTGAGTTGGGGTTATACCTTCTCAATGATGTTTCAACCACCATGATAGTTAAATTAAAATTTATGCCTTTGTTGTAGGGAAAAATTGGCTTTCCGCAAAAAAACTGTGAATCAGAGAGCTTTCCACCACCCAAATATGCATGTAGTAGTAGCATTATTCTGTTATTGCTCTATTGTGTTACATTGCCAAAGATATTCCATGTGTCAATTGTTCTCGGGTACAGAACTCTATTATGTTGCGTACTTTTTCAGACGAGGAGTAAGGTTCGAGTAGGTCGCTGTTGCAGCTCGTATGCTTATGCCGCTGGAGTTGATGGACTCACTTTATCTTCCAAGCCTTCACTGTTATCGTGACATTAGATGGCCTTAAGCCATATTACTGTAATAAGTTCTCTTTTGAGACATTCGATGTAATAAGTGTGTGATTGCTACTCATATAAATCCCTCGAGTAATCGTGGTGTGTCAAAGATTACTCGATCCAGGATGACACGGAAACACAGAGACTTGACCGTCTGAGGTCGGGTCGCTACACTCATCCCCACCCCCAGGCCCCATGAGAGGGTGGTGTTCCTCACCCATTTCCTGCGCGGACTAGGTTTCCCACTTCACCCATTTGTCCGGGGGCTCATGTTCTACTACGGCCTGATTTCCGCTGATCCGCCCTCGAACTTCATCCTCAACATCTCGGCGCTCATCTTGGTGTGCGTAGGCCTTCCTCTCGCATCCAGCCCCACTTCGGGCTTATGGTCAAGACCTTCAATGTCAAGTCAAGGTAGTGGGGCGGCCGCCAAGCAGAGTGCGGAGGTGCCATGGTGGGCATGATGCCCAATGTCCTATGGCTCGAGGGCTCCTTCAGAGACCATAAAGGGGTGGCAATCGGGTGGTTCTACATCACCGAGCCGCATGACCCCGAATGGGTAGCGCCTCGAATTCGGATCCGCATCCCTCACGCGGCTCACTTCCCGAAAGAGAAGGGCTTGTCGTCAGGTAATTTGAAGAGCCGACCGACTCCAAACTCAAGGCCCAAAACCTCGGGTGAGCAAGAAGCTCAAACTCGCTAACGTAGTCCGTGTCATGCCCATCCGCCGGATCCTCCCGTGCCAACAACGGGCTTTCAAATTTGTGGAGTTTAATCCGCACAAAGCACCGGTCCTCGAGCAGGTGCTCTTCGACACTACGTACGTAAGACGCTCGGAAGATGCTGTTCAAGGGCGCCGAGGTTCCCGCCCGCCACCGAGGATCGCTGGATTCAGCGCCAGCAGCATCAAGCCAACGCGTAAGCTATTTTACCCTTTTACGGATACTTGTTTTCATAGTTTGACTCTATGCGGATCTAAACTCCCTTACCTTTGACAGATTGGCGAATACGTCCGGCAGATCAACGTCCATCCGCCTTTGCCCAAGACTCCAGCGGACGCCCGCTGATAGAGCTGCTGGTTCCGCACTCTTACGGGTGACGGAGAAGAAGGTTAAGAAGAAGGCCACGGAATTCAAAGAGTTCCCGGCTACTGGTGGTGTTTCTGGACTCATCGTCCGATGACTTCGAGGCGGACTCCTCCCTACCAAAACGACGAGGAGGAAAGAGAGGTCTTCTCTCAAATGGGGAAGAGAAGAAAAGAAAGGTTGCCCCCAATCGAAGGGGGCGGAGGGTCCAAGAAGGGAAGGACCCTTCCTCCTGACTACTTCCACCCAACAACCGACGACGGCAAAGAGGAGGTGGCCATCCAGCACAAGCCCCGCAAAATCGTAAGTATCCCTGGATACCGTAATAGCCTGCGGCATTCCTTTATTGCACAAGCATCTTCGATCGCCGAATATAATCATGCAGTCCGCCCTGAGCCCTGTGTCGGCGTGGTCGCCGAGCGGCTCCTTAAGCTCATCGGGATGAATAGCACTTCACTTCCCGGCCGCCTCCTCCTCGCCTCTTCTGGATGATGTGCCGAGGTGGAGTCCCAAAGGGTCCAAGCCAGAGGAGGAGGTGGTCCCGGAGGCGCCTGCAAGGCGACCTCCCGGACTCCATGCTAGCTGGGACAAAACCCCCAAGGGCTCCAAGTCCGCCCTGGGCCGACAATCAGACCGAACCTTCAAGGGTTCCGAGTCCAAGCAGCGGCCCCCTAGTAAGAAGGGCAACCCACGACGCCGCGATTCCGCTACCCAACCGTGAGGCACCGGATAATACGCAGGAGTCTAACATAAGTATGTCAATATGGAATGCAGGCTGGCTGTCGACATCTCGGCCAGACCGATCATGGAGGTTGATGCATTGAAGCAGAGCCTCGAGCGTCCGAGAACAAGCTCGGCCTGCTAAGAAGCAGCTCGAGGACAAGGAAGGTAAGTAATACCTTATGTAAGTATATAAAAAGATGTGGTTGCAAAAATGACAGGACTAACGTGAGTATTACAGGGGCCACAACCTGTGGCAACCTCAAGAAAGCGCTGTCCAAGGTCAAGAAAATGCAGTCAGGAGCGCATCGAGCGAGAAAAGCAGGAGGCGCGGTGGCAGCGGTGCAGCAAAGAAGAGCTCCAGTGCCTCGTGAAAAACACGAGAGTTTGGAGCTTGACTCAAAGAATCGAGAGTCCGAAGCTTGCCTCCGCCCCTTGAGAGCCTTAAATCTGCCAAGGCCAAGCCCAAAAAGCCCTCCAGAAATTGAGGCGATGAAGAAGATAGCGCGGTAAGGCATTCTTGATGCAAAGCAAGCACGTGAAAGTTAATTACTTGTTACTTATCGAGTCCGGAGCTCTCCAGAGCATTCGCAGATCTGCCTCAAGCAGTGTCCGACGCCGCCGCCTACTACCGGGCCGAGGAGGGAGCTCGATGGAGAAGGTGTTCTCGGTCTCAAGATAGTCGAGGTCGGACACTCCGGTGTTTTGAGCGCACCAAGTCAAGTACCGGTCGAGCTCCATATAGGTGGCCGAACAGGCCATGAAGGGCCTTATAGTCCGGGCCATGGCTCGGGAGTTCATGCCTCGAGCTACTTTTGGGCCGGTGGAGGCGGTCATGGATGCCTCGCCCATGACTTGAAGTCATCAAGCCCGTATGCATCGAAGGTTCCAAGAGGGGCCCTTGCCCGTGTTAAAGTGCACTGGGCAAGATGGATGAGAAGTCAGACGATGGGCCACCGCAGGCAAGGGAGCATCGTAGTTCTGGATGGGCTATTAAGGAGGGTGTCTCTGAAGAGTGCCCGCTTTTGTGGCGGATGAATGTTCCAAGGATGTAATTTATGAGTAAACTCGCCGTATATCCTCAGGCGCTGATACCGAAACTTGTTCATATGCGCTAAGCAACGCTTTTTGAATTTAAAATATTACCTTCCTGCGGGCCGCTTATTAAATCTAAGAGATGGTGAGTCGTCGCTTCTTCACCCATGCCACGAAAGTGTCGGGTGTTTGGGATAAACCTCGAGCGCTCTTGTTCCCATTCTTGGGTCCTTCGAGGAGGCGCCAAAGACAACTAACAAGGCAATCGGACTATAATGCTTTTATCACTCTCACTTAGCCATAGAATTCTATAATTTTAAATTTCGCCAAGCTCTAGTATTCGTAAGACCGAGTTCGGGAAAAGTATCCATTCACGCTTAGGCCGCATAAAGCCGGGCCTCGCCTAAGCGGCATAAGTCTTAGGGACTCTCAAACCACTTAACAGCCACCAGCCTCGCCTCTATCATGACGGGGCTGCCGTTTTAGCTTTCATCGAGGTGCTTAACCCAAAGCTCAACCGGGCACAATTGCGTAGTTCTCCCAAAGACTACCTTAGCCGATATAATCGGAACGTAAGGTACCAAAACATGGAGCCGGGCAAACCCAACTATCGACCCAAGACATGATTCGAGCCGATGCATATAATGTTATAAGTTCGGTGCCGTGACTTGAGAGTGTTCGACTTTCACACCATATTCGGGGTACTTAAGCCTCGGTGTATTGGCTTACTAAAGTGTACGGGTTGCATAATGTCATAATCTAACATATTCACATATAAAAGGAATGCAATAATAGACCAAAGCTATGTATTGTTTATTCAAAAGGCTGCGGTAAAAGTGTAACGATACAAATAGTGCGATAAGCAAGAGATGGGACTATTTGATATGTCCTTTCCGGTGGGGCGAAGCTGCGGGATGGTATGTAAGACCGGTATTTAGCCTGCTATAAAGGCCACCTTGACATTCGACGAAGTCAGCTTCCCCCGGCCGCTGCATCGTGTGTTCGGGCGACAGGTATCGCCGGACAGGCTCTTCCGGAGAGTGGAGTCCCGAAAGTAAGAAAAAGAATGACAAAATCGAGCCCCTAGTGCGGTTGAGCCGCATTTTGGGCATCCCGTGGTCGTGCTCCTCCCTATGCCCATGGTATTTCCAGAGCGTAATTATGTACGCCAGAAGTACCGTTTTCTGCAATTTCGCGAGGGTCGGGTTGGGGTCGCATTGCTACGCTGCGTTTAACGCGCGTGTCTTGTTGTAAGTTACCTAGGCGCGCTTTTGACGGTGTCCGGACGCTAATAGCCGGATCGAGAATTGCCTTGAGAGGCTACTTTGTACTTCCGCCGGTGAGGGCCGGGCCAGATGCTCCTCCGCTCGGAGAGAGCGCTCGTGTTTCCATTGACCGTAATGACCTCGAGGGCCTCGGCATCTTGAGCTTGAGGTGGCGCGAAAAGTGCGGCACCGCATTGAACTTTGCAAAATGTGGTTCGCCCAAGCAAAGGCGTGATAGCCATCGCGAACGGGACTATGTCGAAGATTAACTCCTCGCTCGAAATTATCCGGGATTCAAGACCACCTCAAGTGTAACCGAGCCCGCATAGCTTGGCCTCTACACCTGGTATGACGCCTTTAAAGGTAGTCTTTGTGGGTTTAATCTTTGAGGAATCTATGCCCATTTTTCGCTACCGTATCCCCGATAAAGCAGTGTTCAAAGGTCAGTTGGGCCGCCGGTCCATAAGGACTCTAGTGAAGTGAAATCCACAATGATTGGGTCTAGAACTAATGCAGCGAATCCGGGCCATGGCGGATGCTAGTGGTGGTCCTCTCGATCAAAGGTGATCGGGCAGGAGGACCATGGCTGAACTTTGGGGCGCATTTAGCTCCAATGCATATACGCCCCTCGAAGTGCACGCCCGCCTCCCCTTTGGGGATGTGGGTTATGATATCATGTTCACCGCCCACACTTGTGGGGGAAGCCCTTCTCGTCCCCTATTGTTCGGGCTGCCGGGCTCCTCGCTATCGCTTATGCAGCCCCTTGACTATGTTTTCGGCACTTAACTTGCCTCGCTTCGCTTGAACACCCAACAATCGGGCCAAGCAGTGTGATTGGCTGGTTTTTCGGGTGCCGTAGTATCTCGCACGAGCGATCGAGTATTCGGTCCAAACCGGACGGGCCCGGAGTATTTCTTTTTAAATGGCTTTTTCCACCGACCGGTTTAGAGCTCTCGAATCGCATTAACTGCCAGATTCCTCAGCCGTTGTCGCCATAATGCAGCGCTTGTGCTTTGTTGCGACGCCGACCTGCCATTGTTGTCCTTGGTATCCGAATTACCAGGCTCTTGGTCATGTTATTACTACGAGCCAGCCATCTGTCTTTCCCGCCAAGCAAAGCGGTCATGAGTGCTGTGGAGGGCTGCCATGGATTTCGGCTTTTTTCGCCCCTAGGTGCCGGTGCGCCATTCGCCACGGATGTTATGTTTGAAGGATGCGAGGGCCTCAAGGCCCCGGACAATACCACTATTTGATTTTTTCTTAGTTAGAACCGTGGTCCAGTAATTGTCCGGGCCGATTCCTCCGCTATCAATGTAATTATGTGGCTTAGGGTCATCGGGCTATTCGGTGGTCGCATTATAGGTGCCCCGAAATTGTCGAGAATGCGGAAGCCTGTGTCCTCCCAACAACCAATTGACTCTCACCGGCAAGCTGTTAAGCCAATGCCGAGCTGGTCCTTTAAGTTTGAGTGGGAGGTATTTGATGGCGGTAGATCATCATCGTGGGCCATGTGGATATGAAGGAGATAACTTCGATCCATACCGCAGGATCTGCTGTGCCATCGATGATTCGATGTTTACAGGTTTGAAACCTCGGGATTTGATGATCCATTACTTCATCCGTGAAGCATAGTGGTGTGCGGCGCTCAGATCGGGCTATATCACGCACGTAGCTCAAATGAGCTTTGGTTCATCAGAAGTCTCGCCCGGGCCGATTTGCTATATCCGCATGATCGTTATTGTCACGTGTCGTCGGGGAGCCCACGCGATCCATAGATCGATCTTGTTTGCCTTTGCCTTGTCCCTCCAATATATCTCGCAGGTCCGGCGCTGCTTCGCCTGCCTTGGTATTTTTGGAGCGACGCCTGGGTACGGCTTTGAGTGGAGGGGCCGAGAGGCTCTTCACACGGCCACGAGGTGGCTTGGTCACCAAGGCCGCATACCGGGTGATGTAGGTTTAGGTGCTTCTTCCTCTAATCGGGTAGCAGCCTGCGCTTTGGTAGCTCTTGAGGGCGCTCGAGTTCAGATTTCTTCGGCTGCAAGGACTTCAGTCCATCCGTCGGCTATAAGTCTTGGTCACTCTAAGTCGTTGCTGTTTTTTCTTGAGGTCGCTCACCGTGGGCCATAAGCCCGTGTTTGAAACGCCTTGTTCGACGGATCCTCGTGCATCGGCTAAATTGGCCATCGCCGAGGCTTGCCCTCGCCTTCGGAGGAGGTGCATGTAATTATCATCCTCTACCTCTCTGCTTGCCGCCTCTCATGAGGGCTGGCTTCTCCATCCTCCCCGTGGCCGAGTCCCCGCCGAGGGGGTTGTCTTCGGCACCGCCCCGGGTGTTATTATCTCTCCGCCGGAATCGCCATTTTTGCTTTAAGGGATTTGGGGTGTCCACCATGTATATGTCATACGATGGCAGTGGCTTCCAAAGCGTCTTATAGGCGCTGGTTCTTGTCGCCTCAGATCGACGCCCATACCGGCCGATGTCTTCGGAGTCGAAATCGAGCATGCCTGCTAAATCATCGGCGCTGGCTACGGCGGGTGGTGGGTGGCTTTGAATTTCTTCGCCGTCTGCGATCCCAAACCTTGCCGACCATAGTCCGCCAGGGCTATCCCGATAAAGAGAGAGACTTTAGTGAATTCGTGATGTCACCGAAGGGCGAAAATGCCGAAAGATGTCCGCGGGCGGCAACTCCATGATCGGGCGCCAATCGGATTCGACAAGGCAGGGCGCGAAGGTTCGGAGTCCTGGAGAGGAGTCCTGCACCTTGAGCCACGAAGCTTCGCAGCGACAAGGCCGGTGTTCGCCCGGACGCCAGAGAGATTGCAGCCCCGAGGCGGTAGTCCAGCCACCCGCCCTCGATTGGCGCAATGGTTCGGAAGCTAAGGGTCGGAGCGACACTTCAGCGCCTTCGTGGCACTGCTCGCGGCAGAGCCAGATCATGCCCATCGTGATGCTAAGGGCGGCTGGCTGTGTGGCTCGAACCCGTCAAGATCAAGTCTCCGCGACGCCGGGCCGTAGAAGTTCAAACTTCCAAATCTGGACTGGCGGGCTGGGCGAAGCTTCGATCTGCTCCAGATGGCTGTTTAATTGGCACGCAGCGCAAAGCCGCCGAATACGAAGATCTCGTCCGGGAGAAAAAGTCTCACCCCGACCGCATCATTGTTGATGATCGGAGGAGCCATCGGGCCTAAAGGTGACGGTACATTGCAGGAACTTCTTAATGAAAGCACCAATGTCGTGTCAAACCCGGTGATCTCGGTAGGGGTCCCAATTGTGCGCCTAGGCGGATGGTAACAGGAGACAAGGACACGGTATTTTTACCTGTGTTCGGGCCTCTCGATGGAGGTAAAACCTACCCCGCTTGATTAATATTGATGATATGGGTAGTACAAGAGTAGATCTACCGCGAGATCGTGAGAGGCTAAACCCTAGAAGCTAGCCTATGGTATGATTGTTGTTCGCCCCACGGATTAAAAACCCTCCGGTTTATATAGACACCGGAGAGGGCTAGGGTTACACAGAGTCGGTTACAATGGGAGGAGATCTACATATCCAGATCGCCAAGCTTGCCTTTCCACGCCAAGGAAAGTTCCATCCGGACACGGGACGTAAGTCTTCAATCTTGTATCTTCATAGTCCAGAGTCCGCCAAAGGTTATAGTCCGCTATCCTGACACCCCTAATCCAGACTCCTCGTGGACGACGCGAGCCGGGAAGAGGCGGCAGGAAGCCCGCGCGGAGAGGAGTACGAGGGTTCACTGTTCGGTTCTGCGTGTGTGAGGTTACCGCCGCCGCAGGGCTCGGCCAGCCGTGGGAATAGTAGGGGCGGTGGAGGCCTCCGCGGCAAAGACAGCCTTTCCACGGAGGTAGGAGCATGAGGCACGCACCTGGCGCTGGTTTGGGCGGCCGGAGCAAGAAGACCGGAGGTTGAAGAAGCACTACGCCGCTTGGATGGACATCAGACGGCCACCGGAGCTAGAATCGTTTATATTGACTAAGCCGACAAAGCCCTTGGTCCCCGGCCAACTTAGTAGGCCCATTAAGTCAGCCTCCCCACCAAGGTGGGTCGCAAGCTAGCAGTGGGGAGTATTCATTTTTTGTGCGTAATAAGGAGGCACTTCCGTGGGTCCGAGCCGACAGCTGGGGGACGTTTTTTTCAAATACGGTGGTCTGTCAGTGGGTCCCAGCAGCTGGGCAAACGCTTTTTTGCAAAATACGGTGGCCCGCCCAAGGGTCCCTCACACAATTGGAGGAATCATTATTTTCCGCAGAATAAGGAGGCACTTACTTGTCATGCCGTGGACCTACCGAGACTTCCACGACAAGATACTTCCGATGGAAGTCATTCCCTTGACCACGCTGACCTCGGCCGCTGCCGTTGCATGCATGCGCCCATGGGCATGGTGCGCCCCCACTGCCGCCTCTCACGTGACAAGCCATCTTCCAATGACTCTCGGTTGTTGACTATGTTGACTACACTGCGTCGAAAGCGCACTAAACCGGAACGACCCGGAGATGGGGAAGACAGGCGTTGGAGTCGCAGATGGAGAGGAGTGGAAACTTCATCGGTTCGGTGCGGCAAAGACAGCCACGATGCACGGAGACAGGAGCAAGAACAGAGGTTGAAGAAGGAGCACGGTTGTTGGATTAACATCCAACGGTCCAAACCGCTAGAATCATTTGTTGATTGCTGACAAAGCCGCGGCGTGACATCGCCCGCTTAGCAGGCCCACAAGTCACCACCAAATCGACGGGTCCCAACACGTCAACGGATGAATAATTTTTTCGCAAAGCAAGGAGGCACTTCCTTCCGCAGCAAGATACAGCCGTGGGTCCCAACCGCCGTGGAGGAAACATTTTTCAGCTTAATAAGGAGGAACTTTCCTTCCAGGCGACCATGGACCCTATGGGTCTCACTGCCGTGCTCTCCACGCATTACCCTTCTTCCGATGACTTCGTTTGTCGACCACGCCAGACCGAACACACGCCGAGGCTACCGACGACGGCGTAGGCCCCTTGACGGAACGACTGGAGATGGGAAAACGCTGCAAAGGAGTCGCAGATTGAGAGGAGGAGAAGGGTTATAACTGTTCTCATGCGGTGTGGGTTGTAGTCTATGGAGAATAACAGGAGGTGTCGAGGGTGGAGGGATAGCTCGGTGTAGGGGTAGAAGTCAGCAAGCGATGTGCTACAAGAGCCGCTTAGTTACTCAGAGGCCGGACCAAAGCGGTCCCGGCGACGCTTAGAGGAAGAAGACGAGAGATCACAGGTGCATGTCGGCCGTTGGATATAAATCCAATGGTCGTGGATGACACAATCATTTGTCAATTAAGTTGACAACGCCTCATGTAGGCTTTTGACCTATTGGCCCACATGTCACCGCAAAATGTGGCATATATTTAACCCATGTTTTCTAGAATGTACACCCATTTGCTGGCTGGGTGAATAAATAATTTTAAGGCCAATCAAAGCCCATTTATATTTTCTAAGAAATCCCAGCCCATTTGCACTTCCTTGAAATACACGTATTAGGTGGGCTCATTATATATATAATGTTATGTTAGAAGGAGCAATTAATATCAAAGAATAAACCGAGAGGCACATTATATATATATATATATATATATATATATATATATATATATATATATATATATATATATATATATAAAATTAAGAAATTAGTGTTATTGCTCAAAATAAAAATGAGCGCAAGTATTATTAAATTGGTCCTTAAAATCTTCGCAAGCTTTTGTAATGCAATCACCAGGATTTTCCTTGCCCGTGAGTCAAAAACAACCAGGATTTTCCGTTAAACATTTACTTTTATAAGTTAATGACACATGGGATGTTTTTATAATGTATATATAAGTCTCTATAAAATATACTTATAATAGTAATAATATAAATATATATAATGTGGTTAGAAGGAAAACATAAATTGGACACAAAGATTACTTTTATAAGAGACTCATGCTTTTATACCCGACAAGAGGCATACTAACAAGTTCACACACAAATACAATAGAAAAGGTAAACATTCATATCAAACTCAGGTTCACAGACACGCTCATATTCATAGCCAACATTCACTATCAACAACTCAAAAGATTCATATATACACAAGCTCAAAGATATCTATGCATCCAAATGATTGATAGATCACACGACAATATTCATACATAATTCACAAAAAGATTCAGATATACACGTGTTCAAGATAGTTTATGCATCCAAATGATTGAGATCACAGCCAATATGATCCATGGACTTAACTTTAATTACCTAGGGTACAGACCGGTAAATGGTGTTCAATCGGAGGTACTTCTTGCTAAAATTAGTTCTTGTACAAGTAAACTTTCGAGTACATAAGAGGCAAAGACATGCATACCTGAATCTTTGCTTGTAGGTTTATCCTCAAATAGTGGCCTCATGCCGAGGGAGGTTTGAGCAACTTGGCCACTACTTTCATCCAACTAGTTTATCGCTCATCTTGGTCCCAGATCTCGCCAAAATTCTACATTGCAGATTTGAGAAAGGAGGCGGTTGAGAAAATGAACCACCCAAATTTTTTGTGCAGTTCAACCTAAATGGAGCATCCTTGGCGCAAGTGCAGACCGATTATGCCGATGAGTATACGCCACAACCAACTTGTCCGGAATCTTTAGACTCCATGCCATATAGTTCGCTAACATATGTGCCGATAACCAACCGCACAAGTTGGGACCAAAGACT
Source organism: Aegilops bicornis (assembly GCA_021605145.1). NCBI lineage: Eukaryota > Viridiplantae > Streptophyta > Magnoliopsida > Poales > Poaceae > Aegilops > Aegilops bicornis. The sequence goes on from JAHIAL010000011.1 coordinate 1,771,211, forward strand.
GTACAAGGCTTTTTTTGGGCTATGCACCAAGCAATATTTTTACGCTCACTTCCTAATACTTGGAGTTTGACAATTGGTTGACGCCGTTGATACCGAATGAATATAGGCACTTCTTGTCAACATCGATGCTTGTCCGAGTGAACTTTGGAGTACATAGCAGCAGATAAGTACCTATCCATCCGATCATTTTGTGTAGTTCTAACCAAATCACCCGATGTAATGATTTGCCCGCGAAGTTCAGGCTCCAAATTACTCCTTTATGAAATCGCAAATAGTAGCACATTACCAAATTACCAATACATATGACAGGCACAATAATCGTGGATAAAGACCAGTACCAACCTGTGTGAGGTAGCATATCATTACTATTTCCTTTGACCGGAAGCCGAGATAAGCCAAGCGATCGACAAGAAAGGAAGAAAGCAAGCGGAGATTAGCGATCGACACGTGAAAGGACGGAAGTCGCCGAGGCAATGAAGCACCCAAAGTTTTTGTGCAGCCCACCAAAATCGAGCATCCTCATGCTAAGTACATATATTGAGTGAGATTACTGTAATAGTGGGACTAATTGATGAAACATACACTAACAAATAGAAGCACCCTCATTATCTTAATGGGTAAAGCTAGCAACATAGTAGTCTTGCTTAAAGAGAGGTATTAGTTTATTTAATCAGTGCCAATTAGCTCAACTCAACACTCAAAGCTTTGCCATTTATCATAGGCTGCAAAACTTAAAAGTGCAAAGATAAAGGAGTTTCTCATGACAGTAGCACGATACAAATAGAGATGACAACAAACTAATATGGATGAAGGCCTTAGGCCCGCACTCAACCTCGAGAAAAAAAGCTTATTCATGTAGTCCCATAAGAGATGATAAAGCACTCACCGGAATCACACAATAGTATATATTTTTGTGCACTTCAAATGTATGGTTGAAATCACTCTTGTTTACCAAAGGCCGAGATTATACCGAAGATTATCAAGAACTTCCAGCAGAAAGAAGCATCGGCTGGGATACAGCTTCATTGTATTGTCTTGTGTAGTTCCACTAAAATGTATGATTGGCACAACATGATCCCTGCTTGCTAAGTAGGAACAAGGTGAAACCTTCATTACCTTAGTGAGAAAGGATAGGAAGACATTAGCATATTACTCAAAACAAGAGCATCAAACTCATGATGGACAATACGCAAAACATTGCCTCATTGAACCAATGGCAATAAATTGACATGCAAAACAATAGCACTATTATGTCATGACACTAATAATATTCCCTCCCCGCCCACCACATGATTCACCTCCATAGACAAACATTCACACATACATAATTCAAAGCATAGGGTCCTACTAAAGATTTGTTTAACTCCAACAGAAAATTAAGCAAGAATAAATTAGTGGTACTTAAGTACTCCTAATTAATTAAGTGAGACAGCCAGAAGTGGAAGGCTCCTCGGAGGATCGCCTCACATGTAAGGTAGTCGTTGTTTTGAGAGCCCTTGAATAGCCTCGACCGAGGCCTCTCGCTTCAAAGAAGATCGCCTTTGGCACTGCTTATTCTTCTTCTTCTTCCTCTTCATGCTCTCTTTCTTTCTCCTCACCAGCTTGGTGAAACCAAGTACATGATTGGCCTTCTAATTCAGAATTGGTTTTGTCGTTGAGGGAGTACAAGTGTACTAGTAAAAGACAAAGATTATTTTCTCATGGCAATGGAAAATAGAGATGAACACGTGCATTAAATATCATTCTTACCTAAAGGAAGGTTATGGCGCCTAATATGGATGATGAGGATTGGAACAGAGATCTCCCTTTGTGCAGTTCCACCAAAATGAACCAACTGCTCCATTCTAATATTCCAGCTTAAACAAAGACAAAAGTCACTTCTTTTAAGAAGAGTTTTGTGCAAAGGCACCAAAAGGTCACAACAAAGAACTAGGTGAATTGGATATCCTGCTTGCACAAAAAGGCACAGATGAAACATTCAGAGTCTCGAACAATTACAGGCAAAAACATTTGGCTAAACTTGTCAGAGTCTCAAACAATTACAAGCAAAAATAGTGGCATGGCTTCATTTTTACCAGGGACATTATATTAAGAACAGCTAAGTCTGCGTTCGTTCATGTGTTTGGTGCAGGATTTTTGTAGGAACACAATTCCACGGTATTCTTTTCCTTCCAACCGCTTGAAACACGGGAAAGGTGATTAGTGTTTCATAGGAAAGCTGGTCCGGTAGTACTGATTCCATCGGATTAGAAACATCCACGCGCTGCCCACTCCGGAGGCGCCACGCCATATGTTAGACAAAGTTGTCGCTATTGGCCGCCACGCCATGCGCGTTAGACAGGTTGCTATGTCAGGTTTGCCCGAATAAAAAAATCAACCTATGTGTGGTACGTGAGGTGAGGACAAGAGTAGCCACTGCAGCTGAATAAACAAATAGCATCTCATACCGCCAAGCATGCTACTCTAAAAACCAAATCAGACATTTCGTAGTCCATCCGAACACATTCTCTTGAGAGTTTCCTCCTGTTCATTGCTCCATAGTTTTATACCTACATTCCTTTCCTATTCCGTCCTCTTTTCTCGCCTTTATTTCGATTTGAGCCTAAATATTTGGTATAAGGGCATGGGACAAAGGTGCACCAAAGAAGACAAAGACCATGTACGTAAACAGGGGCATAAAGTGGTGATTCATAGTTTGTTGCCCCGAGAAACAAACATCCAAGAAACATATCCTGTTGGTCCCATTTTTGTTCACTCTAGCCACCTACTATGTGTGGATAGCAAATCTAGTCCCGGTCATACCACCGTGTACAGCTACTCCCTATATTTCCTTTTCGACCAAGAGACCGTTGGATGACCAACAGTACTAGTTTCATCCCCTTTCCTTCCTGTTTGTACCAAGTCCGATGTACATACTAAATTCCCCCACCCCCACTTTATTTCAATGACAAGTATTTTCGGACGGAGGGAGTACAAGATTCGACTCCATGAAGTAGCTTTACCTCTAACAATAGAAGAAGAAAAATAGGTGATGTTGGACCATCCGATCGAGAGGGACTGAGAGGTAGAAAATGATACACATGCAGCGACGTAGCGAGCTGGGGAAGTAGAGCTAAGGCGGTTTCGAACGAAGATATACCAAGGTCGCCGGGATGTGGATAGGTGGGCGGCGGAGGCCGGATCCGCCTACGTGCAACGCATTTAAGGGATTGGAGGAGCTCCGCTGCCGCGCCGCCGTAGATAACGGTGCGGCCGGGCAGTGGGTCTCCTCCCTCATTGTCGACGGCGGCCTAAACGCTGCCCCTCCTCCCCTTCACCGGCGGAGGGGATACGTCCGGATCTCAGAATCAAGCGGTGAGGATAGAAAGCCGTTGTTTTTGAAGGGAGAAAGACAAGTTACTACCCCTATCTTGTTTAGATCCGAGAAGATGAGAGTGTATGAATAGAGCAGCCCTAGCAAGCAAGCGCAGAGGTCTGCCCATATATAAGTAGTGGGGTAGTTTTCCTTTTCACTCCATCAAAACAATCGCTTAGAATTGTGTACTACTCCTACATGCCAGTCGCGGTTTTTTAGTTGTTGATTGTTTTTGACATAGCTACCCGCTTGTTCCAAGTGGTCTTACGGTGTGCCAAAGTTGCACTTTGTATCGCTCAAGTCCGGTACTACAAGTCCCTCCATTAAATGAACAACCACCCCTCGTAAAAATTGTGAACAAGCCCACGGCTAAAATTAGCGGAAATGTGGGTTTCCCCAACATGCATTATTATTTATATTTTCTACTCCTCCGCTCCTAAATATAAGTCTTTTTATTAGCCACACCTAAGACAAGAATTTTTATTAGCAAAGTGAACCCCTACATGTCATAGACACAAAAATTGTGGCAAGATTCCCTTAGGCAAGCCAAAGTGTGTCTAACAATTTGAGCAACTCAGGTTAGGCAAGTGTCGCAAGTGTGGGAAAAATAATGTGGCAACATAAGACAAACATAGTCACAATCCAAACAGCCCCTGTAATTTTTTGTGACATGCATGAAAATTTGGTTAGTTAAATTTATAGTCAAAATTTGGCAAGGTGCATCAAATCAACACATGCAAGTATCAAAAGGAAAGTCACGGCATGCATGCATGCGTTGTACTCCTCCTGCTTCCAAATATATGTCTTTTTAGAGATTGCAACAAGTGACTACATACTAAGCGTAATATGTCTACTCCTACATAGTACGAAGTAGCCCATTTGAAATGTGTAAAAAGACTTTTATCGAAAAGTGCAAGGTTTGATGTGTCGCAATAACTCGCATAAGACCGAGAAATTTGATTACTACGACGCCTTCTCCTCGCGACGAAGCTCCGGTGTTTTAATCGCGACTCTTTTGTTGCATGACAGGTGGGCCAACCACCGCTGGGGCCCACCTGCCATAGAAGCAAAGGCAGGAACAGTAAGTAGAAGCTTACTACACGCTATCTCTCCTCCCGCACGAGGTGGGACGGACATGCAGCAAGGGATTCGACATCAGAGAAGTAGGAGTAACATCATTGTTCGCCTTCTTGTAGAGGCAAAGAGCCAAGCGCAAACCGAACGTGGCAGCTAAGTAACGCTGGTGCGGTTCCTTGGAGTACTAGCTGTGCTCTTGCATGAGACAAAATTGCTACTCCTCCGCTCCTAAATAATTGTCTTTCTAGAGATTTCAACAAGTGACTACATACGGAGCAAAATGAATGAATCTACACTTTAAAACATGTCTACATACATCCGTATGTTGTAGTCCATTTGAGATGGCTAGAAAGACAATTATTTGGGAACGGAGGGAGTATTGTTTAACAATTAAACTCCATTATCCATTGGTTGATACTCATTCTCAAGATAGGTCCACGCTACTTAGCACCGCTTTCCTCCTGGGGTCACCAATGTTTATTTGTTAATTAATAGCATTCCATGCAATGAACTAGCCATTGCAAGTCATTAAAAGCATGCACACCTCTCATCTCTTATTGGTTGATACGTATGTCAAGAAACAAGAAACAAGGTAGAAATTAATGCACCGCGCCTAAGTGGTTTGGGATTATTTGGTTTTCGTAAGATGACTTTCTAGAGAGGGAGTAGTATAGACCTGTAAACCGGAAAGGAGTATTTGCCTTTCTAGAGATTTCAACAAGTGACTAGACTACACTGCAGTGCAAGACTTCTCTCTTCCGGTTTATAGGGCTCAAATCTCAAATCTCATGAACTAAGGCATTTTGCAATTGGAGGAATGTACTGTATCTCGTACTTTATAAAACTACCCTAATTAAACTCATGCATTAATTATGTAGTTCTCTCGTTTTCCTCTCCGCTTGGTCGCGGTGCACAATATTGAGCACTCCTATATGACTAGCCGCCTATCTACATGCAGGACATTTCAAAGCATCCGCCCGCGTGGCATCCACCAAATCACAGTGAGGTGCTACAATGAGACTCACTGTCACCCCGGTGTGGCCGCCATGACCAATCATATCACAAAACCCACACCTTCAAGAAGTGGTAAGGTGGCCTCCAAGTTGGACCGGACGGCAACCATCATTTCATTGAACGCTTCGCTCAAGCCCTTTCTTCCCTTTCTAGAATAAAACCTCACCTGTGCTACTCACTTCTGCCATTTTTGTTCTCTCACCGACGAAGGAAAAGGTGGGCGAATCAGTTATGCTGCTATATTTTCATTCCAATAATCTTCTTTTTTGTAAGCACCGACCGATTCTCACATCCTATTCTTTTCCTGCTTTCATTGCGATTGTGGTTTCCTTTCGATTGCTTTTTGTTTGTCAGTTCATTGATGGATCCTGAGCACTAGGCAAAGAGTTGCCAAGCGGACAACCCACCGGAGACAGAGATCTCCAGAAGCGAGCACCACCAACGAAGTTGACCATGTTGGTGGGCCAACCCATGGAGATGAAGAACTCCAAGAAACAAGCATCGCCAAAGAGTTGAGGACGCTGGGCGATTTAACTCCTCAAAGAAAGTTGGAAGAACAGCAAGGGCCCCACCGTGCCTACCCTGTGAACTCCGATTGCCACCTATGTGAGGCTCAAGACCGAGTTTGAGGAGATAGTCGCCATGAGAAGCAGATTCCCATAGCAAGGTGATGGCCCCCATCGAGGACGAGGAGATGGCCCCCGGAGGGATGAGATCCCCCGGTGAGCTGCACAAGGTAAAAAATAATGGCTTATTACCATAGTTGTGGTTTTTGATTATTTGCAATGTGCTTGCTTTTTGATTATTTGCAATGTGCTTGCTAAGATGTTAGTGTTGTGCAGAGCCGTGGTTGTCCTTGATGATTCCGGCGTCGCGGCCCGCCCTGCTTTGTATCGCCTGCAGATCGATTCCGATGCCGCTGTCCATCCCTGTGGACATCGCCCTGTAGATCGATTCCGATGTCGCGTCAGTCCCCGGGACATCGCCCTGTAAATCGATTCCCATGCCATTGCCGTTCAGGCTGTGGTCATTGCCGAGAGATCGATGACAAGAAATAGTTGGTCGCGCTTAATCCTTCGTGGTAGTTTGCATTGCCATGTGTTTAATTACCGTAACGATGCGTGTTATCAAACCATCTTAGGGCTAGTGCACCGCCTTGTGTGGGCGGATCTTGCTACTTTTGTTTGATAGTGAATCATACGAACCCTCTCTCGAGTTATGGAAATGTATGTATCCTCACCAGCTTTTGATGTAATATATGGCATGCTTAGATGTAATTTTGAACTGCTTATCATATCAAAGGTGGCTTGTTTGATGATTCTTGGTGTTAGTAGGCTAGCTAATCGGCGAAGCTATAGTACTTGCAAAACACTCACCAAAGAGAAACGTTAGTCAAGGGAGCCTGTGGTACGCTTTTATATTTATCCCTCGTCGATCGACCAATTAACAGCCCTAGCTCCTAAAATTGTAGGCTTAGCGATCGATCGTACAATAGTCGACATACATTCAGGCCTCATTTGGTTCATAGGGTAGGAAAATCGTAGCAAAAGTACGAGAACGTGCAACACAAAATCATAGCAAGGCAGTAGATGTACTCCCTCCGCTCCAAAATAGATGACCTAGGCGGGCTAGTTTGGCCTAGTGGGTTTCAAAGTGATATGACGTGGTACAGTGTCGCCCGGCCTTGGCGGTGGTAGCAAAGATTATGTACAAGAAGTTTTCTTGAAGAAGCGGAATTCAACGAAGTCATGATGGTTCCTTCATCCAAACAACTTACAAAGTGGGGAAAGGTTGGGCCTGCGATACGACCGGGTAGACCAGGATAATTTTGTGCATGGCGGTGGACCAGATGGTCGACGTCCCACATGTCGGCGAATGAAAGTATTCTTTCCGATATAGAGGACGAGCAACGAGTATTTATTATGAAAGCTATTGTCTCCACTGTTACTCCTTGACTTTGTCAATGCCTCTCTCTCCTCCACATAAGCGGGACTACTCCCCTCCGCTCCCAAATATTTGTCTTTCTAGCCATCTCAAATGGACTACAAGATACGGATGTATGTAGACATGTTTTAAAATTGTAGATTCACTCATTTTGCTCAGAAATGTACTCATTTGTTGAAATTTCTAGAAAGATAATTATTTAGGAACGGAGGGAGTACTTGCTATGCATGCAGCGGCAGTCAAGGGCGCCTTGAGGGGCTGTATGGTGAGAGCGGCTCCTAAGCGGTCCTGACTCCAAGATGGCCCACCTCACACCGTGATATTTCTTGGAGTCCGTCGGCCAAGTGGCGGCGATCTCTTCTCCCTCCGCCGTTTCTCTCTTCTCAGTCGACGCCCGCCGAGCGGTTAGATTTCAGCTATCGACGGTTTATTCAATTATGGTCCCACATATCGCTGAAATTGCAAGACAACGCGTGTCCTCCTCGGTGAGCAGCGTGGCGAGCCGGACTGTCGAGGGTTGCGGCGCGTATGAGTCGTAAGTGTGCCGCTTTTCCTTTATAACTTGGCGGCGTAACATTTTCGCGTGATCGATCGATAGAAATCCAGAACAAAATGACGAGGGCGGTGCTTTCCGCCGTTAGGGCGGGCTAGTTTGAGTGATATGACGTGCTACAGTGCCGCCCACTTGCTCCATTTTTATGTAAGCAAGAGTTTACACTCTTACGCGGGAGGAGTGCGAAACACCACGGATCTGATTTTGATCGAGGGATAACTGTTCCCTGCCAAATAATGGAGGATTGTTAGCGATTATAGCATGATATTTAGGGCATCTCCAGCGCTTGCCCACAAATTTACACCGGCATCTGTCCGAGGACACTGATGGATGCCATCCCATGCTGCCCGCATACCTTTCGACAACTATATGAACTAACCGGACGAAATTCGTGCAAACAAAGCAAATTTGAAATTGACCGGATGAAATTCATTACATTTTGAGAACTAAACTGGATGAAATTCATTACATATTTCGCACAAACCGCATTTTAAAACCCATCAGAACCTAATCTAAACGATCGTCGGGCCCCGACCACCATGTCCGGCCATGAACCCAAGAAAGCAAGCCATTGTCTTTGCCTCCTCCTTATCCGCCTCGATAACCTCCTCCTCCGGAGCACAAGGTTATGAAGATGTCCGCCTCCACGTCGCCATCAAGCGGCTAATCGGCCGCCGATTTTTATCCCACCAAGCTTGGCGCCGATCGAGTGGAGGAGTGGTGGCCTTCCTAGGACCAGAGCGGTGGCGACCTACCGTACTACTCTTCCTCATTGTCGGCTGCGCCAAGGCCACAAGACGCCGGCTTCGTGGGTCATGGCGGCGGAGGGCGGCCGGGGGAGCCTGGCGATCTCCTTCGCTTGCTTTCGCGATAGTATGTCGAAGAGAGCTTTTGAGCGGCGCCGTAGCGGAGCCGCCGATGTCCCTCGCTCGCCGCCTCGCGACAAGATGTCCAAGAGAGCTCCGGCGCCAGATGCCATGGTTGAAGTGGTGTCGGCGTATGAAGGGACCGGAGGAGAATAAGTGTTGGTCTTTGGCTATGGCCGAGCTGCGGCTCAAGTTAATATAGCGGGCGAATGGCAATGAGCCACGGCAGACGGATGGACAATCGGGCGCCGAGTAGGTTCGTCCGGGCATGAATGGGGACGCTTGTTGATGACTTAATCGCAGATGCATTTGGGTTACTAACATGTGGGCGTAATCGGGTGTCTCGCCCGCATGTCGCTGACACACCAATTGCACCTGCAGTTAAGTCCGGCGAATGCGGCATTGACATTCGAGAGACGGTGACCGCTTTCAGCGGAAGCGCGCTAGCGATGGAAGGGGTTTCGTGTGCAAGTGGCACTAAGATCGGTCGCCACGATAGTACATACTCCGCACTATACTACCATAGTACCCTCTCTAGCTTAGGCTGTTTTATAGATTGTCGCTCGATGGACGATATACATGAGGAAGGCGGTCCGAGTATGACCGTTGGTGTTGAGCCGTGAATACATGCTCGGCGTCATGTAGGCCTCCATCAAACGCCTAAACAAAGAATGTCGTGCAATGCCGGGCGCTGCAGAGATGGGCTCGCCGTTTATGCTGGCGCCATGAGTAGGACTTTGATTTAGAGGGCGGCGTGCATGCATTAGCATGCTTTGACAATATGGAGCGTGAGTGTCCGACACGAAGTATTTCACTTTCATTTGGTCGACAAGGGTGCGTTGCGCGACGAGTCCGTGGTTTGATTCCCCACATACGCATAATTTTGGTTTTACAGATTTCTTTCTCCATTCACATGTAGGCCCGCCAGAGATAGATAAAGAACACGAAATGATGAGGCGCATGCGGACTGTTTGACTGGTCAACCATACAAATACGGAGCTATACGCTGAGCCAGGACCGTATAATCACCATATCTCGGGGATACAATGATCAAAGTGAGCTATCAAGACAAGTTCGATGACCGCCAATGCATTTTACTCGTAATAAATGACCAGGATTGAAGGGAATCCTAATTTGCTTCGCTTTTGTCCTTGAGCTCTTGACAAACCAATGCACTATACGGTTGTCCGCCACTCCACCCTGTGAGCTCTCACCAAGCGCCGTTCATGCCACCGCGCCGCACACTAACTCGGTAAGGCAGCGATGGCATCCGCCGCGCCGAAGTTCCTCGCCGCCACGAACGCACACAAAATGGTAGGGAAGCGATGGCATCCCACCGCGTCGAAGTTCATCACCGCTCGCGACCTCACAACTATGTGGGAGGAATTTGAAGATGCCAAGGCCGAATGGGCGGTAGAGTAAGAGGCGGCCAAAGCCGCATGTAGGAGCGGAAAAGTCGAAAGCACTCAAGAAAAGAGAGGCCCGCCGCAAGAAGAAAGAAAAGGACGCGACGCTGCCGCTTGGAGAGGTCGGCGGAGATCCAAGCACGGTGGGGTGTCACGACAAAGCCGGGAAGGAGAACGACGACGCCCCGCCAAGATGTGAGAAGTAGTAGTACTAGTAGTAGTTAGTGTGTGTCTGTGTTCCGAGTACGAGCATGTACCAAGATTACTAGTTAATACTGTAGTTTTTAGAGCAAATTACCAAAGACATTAGCCTAGACTAAATGGAAACATTCCTATCCTATGCATCAAATGGCATCTCTTTCTCTATAGGAATTGAGATGCTTGTCATCTCACTTCCTATGATTTTCATATTCCTATCCTATGAACGAAAGGAGGCCTCTATTGGAGTAAGTATCAGAAGCTAGCGATCATTGCCGGTACGATAGTTTTCTTCAAGAAGCGGAATTCAACGAAGTCATGATGGTTCCTTCATCCGGAGCAACTTCAAAGTGGGAAGTGGGCCTGTGATTTGACGGCTCATTAGTCATTGTTATCAAGCGCGCGATGACCTGGGTGACTCTCCTTGGAGTTCTGCGTGCATGGCAAGTGGACCAGATGGTCGACGCCCCACATGTTGGCGTAACGTAAGTATTCTTTCCGATATCGAGGAGCAAGGGAAACCGCGTGGTATAGTATCACTGCTGATTGGTTCGCAAAAATAGTATCACCGCCGATTTATAATTATTTTATTTCGATGAATGCTAGCATTTCAACTCTTACGATGAAGGGTGCCAAACACGCACGTCTTGGATGTCCCACACGCCAACAAAGGAGTGGGACTTGAACAGCGTGGTAGAGCCCAAACAGAAAAAAACAGCGTGGTAGAGCGTCTCCACTTCTGGGTCGGAGACCACACGTAGTAGTAGTACTTAGTGGTATGAACGATACAAAGTGCGACCTGGAGAGAAAGACACGTCTAGTTGGAAGGTCTCGGGGCATACACGTAAACAAATATAAAATTTAATATGTGCCTCCAACTAATATAGTAGTAGTAGAGTACTTAGGCACGCACTCTATAACATCACCGTGCATTGCACATACAACATTTAGTGGTAGTACGTAGTAAGAGACAAATGCCGCCCAAGAGTTCCCTTCTCGACCTACTTTTGGGTGTTTCGTAGAGTGTATGGAGGGTGCATGAGTCCACACTAGTTTAGCACAAATACACTAGAAGCATGCATGAAGAGAGCATGCATGAAGAGGGGTGTTGAGTTGAGCATGCATGAAGAGAGCATGCATGAAGAGGGGTGTTGAGTTGAGCATGCATGAAGAGGGAACAACTATGCTGAGACGAGAACGCAACCAAACACACCGTGTATGCCACGCATGTTCATACCATTTGTGCCTTTCTACTTCACTTCATCGCTTACATTACTCAGGTTCGTACGTCCACTCTCGGGTACATGTCCGCCTCAGAGTTCCAGTTCCACCGTTCTTCATATAGATGGAACGATTGTTGCATAACACGTGCACCTTGATGCTAGATGTCTCGCGTGTTGGCAAAAGGATGAACAAAGCTCACGTAAAAAATAGAGTGGAAGAACAATAGATTCCTGGACGACCGAGAAGGAGCAAGGAACCTCGTGGTGGAGCGTCTGCACTCATAATATTTAATATTACTCAGCGATATAAAATTAACCAATCATCTCCACAAAGGGATCTGAAGAGTACGAAACACGGCAGCCCAAAGTGTAGTTACATCATACTAGTACATGGCTAACCCACGCTTATCACCATATTTCTTGGCTTCCGTATGACACCTATCTCTAGTAATCCAAAGAGCATGTATCGCTTTCTCCTCCTCGTCTCTATCAAAGTGCGGCGGGCTGGCATTTCGACGCCTATTGAGGTCGGTTAACTATCACATGTTAGCGACATGCCAAGAGCATTCTAAAAAATTCCTTTCACGTTCCATTTTCAAAAGAAAAAATCCTTTCACGCATTTAATTTGCTCGTATGCTTTGAGCAACTTGCATGTCCTATACTGCTCCTGTTTGATACTCTAACTTAGCTAGAGGTTAGACTAACTCATGACTAACCCTGAACTAATTGTACCCAAAGAGATGTTTGGGTGACAGAGTTAGATTGACAATAAATGCACTTCATGGAGAGAGAAAAGTGATTTTTCAAGGTTCCAATGAGAACTATCTCCGATTAGCACCTCTTGGGTGGGATAGTTTTTTGGTGGGTTCGGTGCAACTTGCTCCAATTTAAACCCTCATGCTTGGATACTTTAGGGCTATTTGAGCCCCAACTAGCTCAAACTAACTCTAACCCATGGATCCAAATAGGGCCTATGGCCAGCCTCGACGCGGAGCAGCGTGCACCGGAAGCGGCGCCTTCTACCGTCGCGCCCTTCAAAGTCAGCGCCAGTGAGAGGTCGCCTCCGCTCTGGCCGGGCATTAATGCGCAAGATCGACGCTCCAGTATGACGCCGACCGCTTTCACGTGGGAAGCGCTCAGGCAAGGGAGTATAGGTTTTGAACCGTTTCAGGTGTAGTAGTAATGGTAGTTTGCAAAACTACTCAATTATTGCACTCATTTTCCTAAGAAATTGTGGTAAAAACGTTACTCCACAGCCCGCTTCCCATCTCCTTCCTGCTCGTGATTTACGTGGCCATGTTAACGTGGTTGTGTCAAAAAATGTCACTTCCTCGCCGTGATTTGCGTTATATAATTACAAGCAAGATTCTCGTGCATTGCACGGAACATCAATATGCATTCTATTACAAAACACATGTTGTGATTGACCCATGCAGGAGTAATCCCATGTGTAAAAACTAATGATATATCAAGAATTTTATTGGAAAACTGGTATCTCGAGAATGTCATCGAAAAAATGAAAGATGAGAGATAAGGCGAGGAGGAGTGGAGCGTGGTGGTGACTGGTGGTCGGAATGGGCGGAGGCATGGGGATGGATTTGCGCCCAAAGCGGCAAAGGCCCACCATGCATGCTAGATTGTTCCAGAGACTTATTCCTTTTTAATTGCTGAGCAATGAGGTTGTGGGAGATAATGATGTGGAGAGAGGTGCGGTATCTTTTGTAAAATTATCATAGTTTGCTTTCCTCATCCATCGATATAGATCATACTATTCTCAGACATAAGATGGCAGTGCACACCATCATCGCCAACTCGCTTTTTATAAGGGTACAGATGATAAGTTTGTCGACTAGTACTAAAGTAAAGTGGAATCTGTCCATGTTATGCAAGTAAATAAAGGTGATTGTTTATCATACGTGTAAGGTTGGATGAAGGGTGGTAGGAACAAATGCTCCGCCTAGAGCATGTGTGTGTGTGAGATGGAGTCTTAGTGTGTGTGTGGGTGTGTGTGTGTGTGTGTGTGTGTGTGTGCAGAGAGAGAGAGAGAGAGAGAGAGAGAGAGATGGAGTCTTAGTTTGTGTGTGTGTGTGTGTGAGAGAGAGAGATGTAGTCTTAGTGTGTGTGTGTGGGGGGGTGCGTGTGTGCGTGTGTGTGTGTGTGTGTCGCGGGGTCCTCTGTGGCGGATGTAATTTAAGTGTGCATGGCTTCATCATAGAGAGGTGATGTGTATGGCAGAGGCCACCAACGAATGGGGTGCGAGAGAGAAAAGGCACGTAGAGAGGGAAGAGAAGGTGTGTGCCCGTGAGAGGAGTCGACATCGAGGGAACGTGTTTGTTCGAGAGACACCAAGGAAGACTACTATATATCGATGGTGCATGTAGGCGGGAATTAAACAAAGGGATGGTCTTATTGGTTTCGGGGATATAGGGGAAGAGTGAGAGGCGCGCTGCTGGGGGTAGCTAGAAGGAGATTGTTAAGTGTGAGTGTGTGTTTTGCCCATCCAGCGGAAGTTATGTGCACAAAAGAGGAGAACGATTCGATGTGGCATTAGGATTGAGGGTAATTAACTACGTATGGAGACATAGAGACCTTTAACGTGCATGTGTGAGAGGTATACATGAATACGTGGGATGTGTGTGTGCTCGCGCACATGATCGAGATAAAAGAAAGAAGACATAAGTCATAAGATCAACGACATGGGAGAGACGGGTCAAGATGATTTATATGCATGCATGTGAGAATGCAGGGAAGAAGGCCCGACAATTGAGCATGTGTTTTTGTCTTTAAGAGATAGTGGCGTGGGCTGGAGCATGCATCTATGGCGAGCAGAGGGGTGAGGCGCAACGATTGTGTCAACCTATAAATGCATATGTATGGAGAGACATATATAGTGTGGGTGATAGGAAGCAAGACTCCGTGCGAGAAAGAAATGTTGACGGAGAAATTACAGATAGATACAGAGATGGAGATGCTAGCTAGAGGGACATCCGCTAGTTTGGGTGTTGGAGATGACCGTCGGGTGGTTCAAAGGGTGAAGTTATATATGTGTGAGAGGGCACTTGACTGCATGTAGAGAGAAACATATGTAGTGTGCGTGATAGGAATCAAGAGTGAGGGCTAGAAAGAAGGTTGATGGAGAAATGCATAAATAGAAAGATAAAGATGCTAGCTATTGTGCGTTAGGGATAGGGACTCGAGTGGATCAAAAGGCTGGGTTATGTGTGTGGGTGTGAGAGAGATAGAGAGAGGGTGCATGTGAGTCACATACAAACAAATATCAGAGAGAAATGTGATCCAGAGAGACGGAGTTTTGTTTCTGCGAGAGAGAAAGATATTTCACAACGAGAGTGATAGCTAGAGAGACATATGAGGCAACACAAGATATCTCTAGGGAGAGAGGGTGTGTTTGAGCGACATACAAGAGAACAATGGAGAAATATGAGACCATGGGAGACAGAGTTTGTGTTTGTGTGTGAGAAAGAGATATTGAAGAGGAAGAGTCGAGGTTCTCATATCTAAGGAGCGAAAGACATCTCTCAGATGAGGGGTGTGCGAAGTGCACACATGGAATAGTTGAGAGAAATGAGACCCTGTGGAGACAAAGGTTTGTGTTTGTGTGAGAGAAAAAGATTCCACATGGAGAATCATAGCTAGAGACACATAGCAGGAGCGAGATATACTTAGAGAGAGATAGAGTGTCAAGGTCGAGTGAGAGAGTACCGTCAGTTTGTTACGAAGATAAAAGATCATTTTCGACATTAATGTAGCTCGAGAGTTGCCTGAGAGATGATGAACAGGTATAGGTTCAGTGTGATAGTCCTATATAAGCATGAGTGATAGCTATATGAGACGAATATCTGGATTAAAGGATTCAAATATTTAAACTGGAGATCACGACATCGATAATATCATAACGCAAATTGGTGTATCAAACATGCATATTCATTTGAATTTGGGCACACGTGTAATGTTATATAGTTTATCAATATTAGTGATCCATAGATTCTTCAATTACAAACAATGCATGGTTTATATGCAATTAATGTCTAAACGGGATTAAACTATATGTTGCGTGCATGAAACACATTATACATGTTTGAGAAGTTAAAAAAACCCGCATGAAACACACATTGATTGGAGACAGTTAGCGAGGAATGCATACATTGGATTTCAACATAAAGTGGTTTCAAATATTTGAAAATCTAAATTAATGGATACAACCTTATGAATCTGAGATCATGCCATTTGTAAACCATATTTATGTATAAACGGTGTTGTGCTTTTGAAAGTATATATAAAAAATGATGTATATAGAATGTAATTCCAATTGAAAATGGATCCCGCCAGAAAAAAATAGTAGAATACAAACGGGATTCGAATTGAGTTGGCACGGTAAACGCAGCGTGCAAAGTTTGAACGAAGCGAGAAAGTCGCGATAACCCCGCCTCAAACCAAAATCATGAGATGGAAATCACTATTGCCTATCCTCGCCACGCAAAGCCTATCTGCTGGATTTCTATAGGTTTCGATAGGGGTAGGTTTGTAATTTCACCCAAACGTGACGTAACCGCCTCACCCGGATTCATACACGGTGGGCGCTTAAAACACAAGCAGTGTGCCCTCGGCCGAAATCGACTCCCTCCCGATTCATATTCATACACGGTGGGCGCCAAAAACGAACTCTCGTCGGCAAATATTCGGTGTATGCGAGATTGTCGTCCTATCCCCAACCGACTAATGTTGCTGTGGTGTAGTAGAAATTTGAAATGGGGGCTAAGTTTGTAAATTTCCTCGCATTTGAGACAAGCGCGCCTTGAATACATGGTTCCCCCCCTGCCGCTGGCCGTCCCTTTTCCCCCTTCGGACACCGTGGGCGCCAAAACACCCTCTCCACCCACCTCCTCCGTCTGCCGTCCGCCACCCCATCCACCGTCAGTCCTCCTCCACCATGCCGGAGCTGATACCACGACGCCGCCGTCCATTACAAGAGATCGACCTCTCTCATCCACGCCTTCGACCGGGATCCTTGCATCCCGTCCTCTCGCTTTCATCCCCGCTGCCGTCCACCTTGCCGGCGCGCCGCTCTCCTACGACCGTCTCGCCCACCGCCCGCCTCCACCGTCTACCCTCCTAGATCTGCTTCCACGCCGCCGACAGCCATCGCTACCAGCACTGGCTAAATTCTCAGCAGATGCAAGACATCGTGCGCAACAACAGTAGGCGGTACTCTTTCGTATCTGCTCAACTTATTTATCGCAGCAAGAAAATAGATCGCCACTACTTTACTCTGATTTCTTGTCTTGGTTGCGAAGTTGTGTAACACCCCAAAATTTTAACCTTGTTTTATAAATTAAAATTTTGCCAGGAAACTTAAACTTTTGTTTTCTGGATTTTCTTTTGATTTCAGAACCTTTCTTCCCTTTATTTTTATGGAGTTTTTACCTCAAGTGAAAAACTTCCCAATTTTATTGGACTCATTTGCCCTCTCTAATAAAACAATTCTTTTATCAGTAGGATTATTTATATAATTATTTTCCCCTGAGCTTTATTTCTCTAATTTAGTTTTTCATAAGTTTAGGGTTCCATTTGCACTGCAACCCTTTGATAAATTCATTCAAAAATTCCACCAAAATTTGGAGATGTCATGTGATGTTTTCAAAACACTTTTATACAAAAATATATTTCATTCCTTGGATATTTTGAGTTCTACACCAAGTTTTCAAATCTGGTCCAGTGGGCAGTTTTGCACTACAACCTATTTAAAAAAATTCTTTAAAACTTCTACCAAAATTTTGGGATGTCAACAGGAGTATATTAACTAATTTTTTGCAAAAACCCAGTGTTGTTCTTTGAAAAATTTGAGTGAATCAACCTCATTTCCATTCTGGTCCAACTAGATGAACTGTACTACAACTATATTTTAACTTGCTCCTTTTGCTGTGATTTCTTTTCCTACTTGTAGCCCTCCCTGCTAAAACCTTAAGTCCAAGAGGTTGGACTCATTGGAGCAATTCTAGTTCTTGCAATCATGCCCTGTTCTTTCTGTCCAAATCTGAAGATTTGCAAAACTTGCACTAGCAAGTTTCTTCTTTTGGCAAACTAACCTCACCACCCTCTCATTCATCTAAAGAGACCACACTCTGGAAGATTTGACCACTCCAAGAAATGCCTAGGTGCATGTGGCATTCTGTCAAACACTTTATGGGCATGACCAGTTTTGACATGAGTTTTAGTTTGCACTATGAACTTGCTTCCCTTGCCTAACCACCTTGTCCAATAAACTCCCAGTTACTCCTAACCTAGGTCTGTTAAACCCCAACCTCACCCGAGACCTCTAGCACGCCCTGGCATTTTGTCGAGCACGCCCCTGCAGCCTGGGCGCGAAAGCAGAGCACGCTGCGTTTGCATGTGCCGCGCCGAGCCACCGCTGTCAGCGCCCTGTTTTTCCCACTGCAGCGCGCCACTCACTCGGGCTGCTCACCGCATCACCCCAAGCAGCCCTGGTGCCTGCAGCACCGCCCGTCGAGCCCCTTTGGCGGCACGCCAAGGCGTCCGCAGCTGGTCTGCCAGTCGGCGCCGCCGAGCCTTCTCCCGCCGCCACCTGCCCTGGGACAGCTCAGCCTCATCCACAAGCGCGTCCTCTAGCGCTCATCGCCACGCCACGCATTCGCAGAAGAACAGGGAGGCGGTTCGCCAACAACCTATCCACGGCCGCCAAGAAACCGACCTCGTTGCACTATAAGAAGAGGCCCCGAGCACGTCCCTGCCTCAGCAGCCTCAAAACGCCCCTAGTTCCCCGTGGCAGCCCATCGACCTGGGAGGTCTTCTTCCCCATCTCCGCAACCGCAGCCGCCGCCATCGTCCGCCATTCCGGCACCACCGTGAGCCTCCCCTCTCCACTCTCTTCACCAGAGCTCCTCTCCCCTCGTGAGTCCATCCCCTGCTCAATTTTGATCGGGACTCGCCATGAGGAGAAAACCCACTGCCTGGACGGCCACCGTCTGCTGGAGCTCGCCGCCGGCAACTCTGTCCACCCCAGAGACCAAAGCGACCACCGGAGTGACCACCTCGGCCCCCTGAGCCCACGGGTGAACAAGGTCAGCTGTCACAATGAAGGCCGCCGAGTCCCGCTTCTCTCGGGCGAGAGGAAGAGGAGGAAGGTGGACTAGTCAAACCTGACTAGTGGGCCACTGGACCCACTGTCGACGACTCTCCAGCGGTCCATGTTGGATAAGTGGAAGCGTAAAGTCGAATACGCCTTGACGTGTAATGTATATTCGAACCGTTTTCTTTTATTGTTTTAATTTAAATAACAGAGTTTGACTAAAACTTTGACCGACCATAACTTTTAAAATATAACTCCAAATGACTTGACCCTTTTTCCTACCTCTCTCAAATATTGTCTAGTTTATTTTAAGATTTATTTGAAAAAAATTCAGACAACCTTTTTGTGCTGTTTTTAAAGTATGTGTTGTTTGAATATTTTTGAAAATAGGGTTTTTGGAGAGGAGATTATAACTTTCAAAAGTTTTGGAGTGCACCTCACCCTTCCCAACTTGAAGGCAAGCATCCTGAACCCTGGCATAATATTTTGGTGTGTTGGTTGACGCAGTTATAACACCACCTTATTTCGGAGAACTCGTCATTTTATGTGGTGACACGGTCATTTGCATGAATGCATTTTTGTGATTGCATTGTTGTTGGAAATAAACATACTTGTGATGGTAATCGTCCTCATGTGCCTTGCATGCATGCCGGAAAGGAACCTGGGAAAGCCTCTGCCTGGGGTAGGCGTGAGCTTGTCGCCGGTCTCCGTCGAGACGGTCATGTCCGGTATGGCATAGTAAGGTAAGATGAGTGGTGATTTTGTTGGTTGATAAATATATATATTGGTTACACATATCATGCAGGAAATTTATAAACCTCCCGAAGGCGGTCAGAGATCGAGTCTTGTTCCAGTAAACCCCATACTTGTCTTGTACTACCACTTGTCCCTGCCGCAGGTAGGGTTTGGTTCAGTAAGTTGTCAACCGCTTTCTTGGCACACACCATACAGAGAGGCCGACGTGGAAGATACCGGTTGTAGCCGGTAGGCATGCCACCTAGTCCGGGGGCATGGGTGTTTCCGGTTGAGACCGAGAGGGGAGGCCACCCCTTAGAGCATGCGATATAAATTTGATCCCAGGCTACGCGAGGTTGTAGCCTCCCCACTGAGAGTTTTGCTTGACAGTGTCATGGGTGATTCCGGACACGGGTAAGTTAAGCTGGTGTGTGCAAGTCGTGTGTGTTTTCAACTAAAAGATCAGAGACGGAATTAGTCCCGATGGACTAAAGGAATCCGTTGCTCGTGGGTAAAGAGTACACCCTCTACGTAGATTAAATCTATTCAATAGTCGTGTCCATGGTTAAGGACTACAGCACTGGATGGGTCGAGTGTCGGTCTTAGTGTCGATCTTCGGAGGAGAAACTACTAAACCAGAACATGGATCATGACTGATGACTTGCGAAAATCATGTTTATTTTTATTATGGACTAACCCATTATAATATTTGAATTATTAAGTATCCCTGGAACGGTTCTACCTACTGGATATTCATTGCGATTATTTACTCTATAAGCCCTTTATGTGGTGTCGCTGAGACGCCCGACTGTGGCATTGCTTGTTATTCACTTCCTCTATAAGCCCTTTATGTGGTGTCGCTGAGACGCCCGACTTTGGCATTGCTTGTTATTCATTTCCTCTATAAGCCCTTTATGTGGTGTCGCTGAGACGCCCGACTGTGGCATTGCTTGTCATTTATTTCCTTTATAAGCCCTTTATGTGGTGTCGCTGAGACGCCCGATTGTGGCATTGCTTGTTATTTATTTACTCTATAAGCCCTTTATGTGGTGTCGCTGAGACGCCCGACTGTGGCATTGCTTGTTATTTATTTCCTTTATAAGCCCTTTATGTGGTGTCGCCAAGACGCCCGACTGTGGCTTTGCTTGTTATTTATTTCCTTTATAAGCCCTTTATGTGGCGTCATTGAGACGCCTCGATCGTGGCATTTTATTCCCACTCCATTACCGTATATTCATGTTGCATATAAATAACCTGCTTGCATGCATAATGCATTTTATTTATGGTGACGATGTGATCAGAGAATATTGCAAAGGCATGATTAGTATTTATATTATCCCAAAGATTCATGATGTTTGCAGTACATTCAAAGTACTCACCGGCTTGTCCCTCGCTATTGTCTTGGCCAGATTTCTTGCTTGGAGAGGAGCGATGCGACGACAGCCCTAAGCTAAGCAGCGGTGATAGCAGCCTCGAAGATAGGAGTTAACTCGGGTCACTGTTCTCGTGGAAAATGGAGTCCCATAGACACCAATGAGCCACAAACCGCTTCCGCCACCAATCCACTAAAAACCAATTTGTTGTATTCACAGGCCAGAATGGTCTCGTACTACATATATTGTATTTTGCTTGGAATTTCTGTATCAAGTTGGTGCCTCATCAGCTAACAGTAATCCTGGGGCTGGTGAGCACAACGGCCATTTTCTGGAAATTAATACCCGAAAAACCAGTCGTCACAAACTTGGTATCAGAGCCAGGCTGACCATTGGCTAATCCTATCTTAGCCAGGTCGAAAAACCTTGGTTAACCAAACCACCGCACCTTAACCTAACCTCGCCAAACTTCCCATGCAAGATAGCCACACGAGGAGCTCGACACCTTTTGGCGATCGATTTGCCCAACCTATCAACCTAGCCCGTCGATCTCAAGGCCAAGAATCAACACCTAAGATGTCTCGTTCGCAAGCCTGCGAAGGAAAACTCCGTCCCCTTTTTCCTATAAAAAGGGCACGCTAGCCCCAACCCAACACAGCACAACCTCTTCCCCGAACCAAGCCATAATGCCTGGCCCCGTCGTGCACAATGAGACCATAGCAACCAACCTTGGAGGTTTTGTGACCATACTCGCAAAACTCACCCGTCGTGCCTATGCGTTAGAAGAGCCCCCAGAATATGTTGTGTACCAAGGATCCATGAGCGGTGAGAGCCGTCAATTCTGGGCCACTATGCACATCTATGGTAGGGGTCTGTCGCCAGAACGCCCCTACAGGTTCACCGGAAGGACAACTTCCTTCGAGCCACAAGCCATCTAGCTAGCTGCTCAAGAGGCTATAATTCAACTCCGGCAGTTGTCGCCTAGAGTGAACTGTCGCTCGTTCTACTACTACCCCAAACGTGAAGGGTATGGTAGACCACCCCAAGTTGCCAACGGAGATCACGAGACAGATCCTGCATTGCTGCACCTAGTGCGCTATGTAGGTGCACTAGAGGAACTGTTCGATCAAATCACCATTGATCCGACCGCAGCTCGTGGAGAACTGGTTCGCCGAGCCCGGCGAGAGGAGAGGATAGCCCGACGCCGACAGCCCCGCCGTGTTGTTCGGACAACCAATCGAGACCTTGAGGTCAGCCCCACCATCAACCAAGGCGCTTTGATGACCCCGTAAGTGCTTCGTCAGCCTTTTTGGGAGCACACTCCAACGGGATTGTGGCCAACAATCCCGAGATGGTCATCATCGCTACCCCGACCCTGCAGTTCCTCAACCACCTCCAGCTAATCCCGACGGTGAGACATCCACAAGGCACGCCCGTTTGGATATAAACGAGGTAGACTAAGTCACCCGAGTAGTGCCGAGTCTCAGTGTATCCTCGCATTGTAATCGTGTGACCTTGTAAATTAACGCAGCCTGTTGTTGTGCCTCTGTTTTAGATATTAACCCTGCATAATTATGTCAGCACGCAGTTGCATATTTTT
Organism: Aegilops bicornis; assembly: GCA_021605145.1. Classification (NCBI taxonomy): domain Eukaryota; kingdom Viridiplantae; phylum Streptophyta; class Magnoliopsida; order Poales; family Poaceae; genus Aegilops; species Aegilops bicornis. Next base: position 1,793,661 of record JAHIAL010000011.1, read on the forward strand.
CCGAGCACAGCTACCAAAACCACCCCGACAACCCCCACAGTGATACATCACTTTGGTGAGATATGTATCTGTGGCTTTGACCCTGACCCTTGGAGCTGAGCTGGCAAATTAATTACCTTTCACCACGGTAAGATGACCCAGCTCCAGTGATATAAAAAGGCCACCTCGTGACCTTGCCAAGAACCCTCACCTTGTGCACCATCCTCACAACCCTTTCTTGCCATGCCAAGCCCTAGTATTTATCTGAGAACCCCAGATGCAACCCTAGGTAGTTTTGTCAAAATATTGTGGGACTTTACCTGCAGTACCATGGGTTCTACCCAGCCACCCTAGTACGAGCTGTTCAAATCGAGGATCACCCCTTCCACCTCGAAATATTGGGCAGCGACACATCCCTCCCCGTGAGACTCCAACCAAGACCCAACGGAGGTCTCCTTCGTGGGGAAATCTATGCCGACCCCACATATGGCCATAGAAGCTGCTGCTTACGAAGCACTCGCTCGCCTTCGATTCGCGGTACCCTATGCCAGTGAAAGAGGATATTATTACTTTCCGAGCCGCAAAGACCGGAGAAGTAACATCTTTTCCCGATGGACGGATTGAGAGAGACCCAAGATCGCCAACCTGGTCCAAGACGTCATCGCTCAAGAACGCTTGACCCAAATGAGTAATGGGATATCTCCAGAGTCTCGCGGATTTAAATCCTCAGATCGCCATCGGCAGACCATTGAGGCCTGACCAGGAGAGACACATTCATAGGCTGATCAATCCGCTTTCCCCGATAGAAAAGGAGTGCATCCCAGTACCAGAGACGTTTTCTCGGGACCCCGTCCAGTTACCGTTTGCACTATAGACGTCGCTACTTTATTTATTATTGCAACATTTATTTATGAGTTGTAACTTATGCGTGGTACCCCGAGTTTGCGCGGCGAGTAAATCTTTTAGTTTCTATTAATGTGAGTAGTTCTGTTGCGGTTTGACTCCAATATATTACTGTTTTCTCTCGCGAAAAATCCTGAAGTAAGATTTCTTTTCCCTGAATTGTTGCATCGTATATCTTCTCACGACGTGGATTATTTTTATTTCACACAGCACCACGACAGCAGACTCACAACCGCTTGAACACATACCCTGCTTGCAAAAAAAAACTCGTAACCGTGGAGTATTTGTTTTTCAAAACAGCTCTTAGCAAATGTCGAGGACGAGATTTTTTTTTCTTAAGGGGGGTAGTGTTGTAACACCCCAAAATTTTAACCTTGTTTTATAAATTAAAATTTTGCCAGGAAACTTAAACTTTTGTTTTCTGGATTTACCTTTGCTTTCAGAACCTTTCCTCCCTTTATTTTTATGGAGTTTTTACCTCAAGTGAAAAACTTCCCAATTTTATTGGACTCGTTTGCCCTCTCTAATAAAACAATTCTTTTATCATAGGATTATTTATATAATTATTTTCCCCTGAGCTTTATTTCTCTAATTTAGTTTTTCATAAGTTTAGGGTTCCATTTGCACTGCAACCCTTTGATAAATTCGGTCAAAAATTCCACCAAAATTTGGAGATGTCATGTGATGTTTTTAAAACACTTTTATACAAAAATATATTTCATTCCTTGGATATTTTGAGTTCTACACCAAGTTTTCAAATCTGGTCCAAAGGGCAGTTTTGCACTACAACCTATTTAAAAAATTCTTTAAAACTTCTACCAAAATTTTGGGATGTCAACAGGAGTATATTAACTAATTTTTGCAAAAACCCGGTGTTGTTCTTTTTTGAAAAATTTGAGTGAATCAACCTCATTTCCATTCTGGTCCAACTAGATGAACTGTACTACAACTATATTTTAACTTGCTCCTTTTGCTGTGATTTCTTTTCCTACTTGTAGCCCTCCCTGCTAAAACCTTAAGTCCAAGAGGTTGGACTCATTGGAGCAATTCTAGTTCTTGCAATCATGCCCTGTTCTTTCTGTCCAAATCTGAAGATTTGCAAAACTTGCACTAGCAAGTTTCTTCTTTTGGCAAACTAACCTCTCCACCCTCTCATTCATATAAAGAGACCACACTGAAGATTTGACCACTCCAAGAAATGCCTAGGTGCATGTGGCATTACATCAAACACTTTATGGGCATGACCAGTTTTGACATGAGTTTTAGTTTGCACTATGAACTTGCTTCCCTTGCCTAACCACCTTGTCCAATAAACTCCTGCCACTCCTAACCTAGGTCCTGTTAAACCCCAACCTCACCCGAGACCTCAAGCACGCCTGGCATTTTGTCGAGCACGCCCCAGGCAGTTTCGGCGCGAAAGCAGAGCACGCTGCTTTGCACGTGTCGCTACGCGCCGAGCCGGGGCCGCTACCGGGTTTTGCCCACTCTACAGAGTCACACTCACTCGCTCGGGCTGCTCACCGCATCACGCCAAGCAGCCCTGGTGCCCTCGCATCACTGCCGTCGAGCCCCTTGGCGGCACGCCGGCGTCTGCAGCGGGTCTCGCCAGTCGGCGCCGCCCGAGCCTCTCCTGGCCGCCACCTGCCCTGGGCAGCTCAGCCTCATCCACAAGCGCGTCCTTCTAGCGCTTGTTGCCGCCACGACTGGGAAAGCAATAGGGAGGCGGTTCAAGCGAACCTATCCACGGCCGCCAAGAAACCGACCTCGTTGCACTATAAGAAGAGGCCCCGAGCATGTCCTGCTCCTGTGCAGCCTCAAAATGCTCCCCTAGTTCCCCGTGGCAGCCCATCGACCCGGGAGGTCTTCTTCCCCATCTCCCGGCAACCGCAGCCGCCGCCATCGTCCTGCCATTCCGCGCCACCAGAGCCTCCCCTCTCCACTCTCTTCACCAGAGCTCCCTCTCCCCGTGAGTCCATCCCCCTGCTCAATTTTGATCGGGACTCGCCGCGGGAGAAAACCCACTCTTCCCGACGGCCACCGTCCGCTGCGGAGCTCGCCGCCGGCAACTCCATCCACCCCAGAGACCAAAGCGACCACCGGAGTGACCACCTCGGCCCCCTGAGCCCGCGGGTGACCTATGTTTCTCGAACGGTGCCGCTGTCACGGGCGAAGGCCGCCGAGTCCCGCCTCTCGAGCAAGAGGAAGAGGAGGGAAGGTGGACTAGTCAAACCCTGACTAGTGGGCCACCTGGACCCACTGTCAAGGACTCTCCAGCAGTCCACGCTGGATAAGTGGAAGCGTAAAGTCGAAATACGCCTTCGGCGTGTAATGCATTATATTCGAACCGCTTTTCTTTTTCTTTTAATTTAAATAATGTAGTTTGACTAAAACTTTGACCGACCATAACTTTTAAAATATAACTCCAAATGACTTGATCCTTTTTCCTACCTCTCTTAAATATTGTCTAGTTTATTTTAAGATTTATTTGAAAAAAATTCAGACAACCTTTTTGTGCTGTTTTTAAAGTATGTCTTGTTTGAATATTTTTGAAAATAGGGTTTTTTGGAGAGGAGATTATAACTTTCAAAAGTTTTGGAGTGCACCTCACCCCTTCCCAACTTGAAGGCAAGCATCCTGAACCCTGGCATAATATTTTGGTGTGTTGGTTGACGCGGTTATAACACCACCTTATTTCGGAGAACTCGTCATTTTATGTGGTGACATGGTCATTTGCATGAATGCATTTTTGTGATTGCATTGTTGTTGGAAATAAACATACTTGTGATGGTAATCGTCCTCATGTGCCTTGCATGCATGCCGGAAGGAAACCCGGGAAAGCCTCTGCCTAGGGTAGGCGTGAGCTTGTCGCCGGTCTCCGTCGAGACGGTCATGTCCGGTATGGCATAGTAAGGTAAGATGAGTGGTGATTTTGTTGGTTGATAAATATATATATTGGTTACACATATCATGCAGGGAAATTTATAAACCTCCTGAGGCGGCCGTAGATCGAGTCTTGTTCCAGTAAACCCCATACTTGTCTTGTACTACCACTTGTCCCTGCCGCAGGTAGGGTTTGGTTCAGTAAGTTGTCAACCCCTTTCTTGGCACACACCGTACACAGAGGCCGTGGTGGAAGATACCGGTTGTAGCCGGTAGGCATGCCACCTGGTCCGGCATGGGTGTTTCCGGTTGGGACCGAGAGGGGAGGCCACCCCTTAGAGCGCACGATATAAATTTGATCCCATGCTACGCGAGGTTGTAGCCTCCCCACTTAGAGTTTTGCTTGACAGGTGTCATGGGTGATTCCAGACATAGGTAAGTTAAGCTGGTGTGTGCAAGTAAGGTGTGTTTTCAACTAAAAGACTTTAGAGGGAATTAGTCCCGATGGACTAAAGGAATCCGTTGCTCATGGGTAAAGAGTACACCCTCTACAGAGATTAAATCTATTCGAATAGTCGTGTCCATGGTTAAGGACTACAGCCTGGGATGGGTCGAGTGTCAGTCTTAGTGTCGGTCTTCGGAGGAGAAACTACTAAACCAGAACGTGGATCATGAATGATGACTTGTGATAATCATGTTTATTTTTATTATGGACTAACCCATTATATTATTTGAATTATTAAGTATCCCTGGGACGGTTCTACCTACTGGATATTCATTGCGATTATTTACTCTATAAGCCCTTTATGTGGTGTCGCTGAGACGCCCGACTGTGGCATATCTTGTTATTTATTTACTCTATAAGCCCTTTATGTGGTGTCGCTGAGACGCCCGACTGTGGCGTTGCTTGTTATTTATTTCCTTTATAAGCCCTTTATGTGGTGTCGCTGAGACGCCCGACTGTGGCATTGCTTGTCATTTATTTCCTTTATAAGCCCTTTATGTGGTGTCATTTGAGACGCCTTGATCGTGGCATTGCTTGTTATTTATTTACTCTATAAGCCCTTTATGTGGTGTCTGAGACGCCCGACTGTGGCATTGCTTGTTATTTATTTCCTTTATAAGCCCTTTATGTGGTGTCGCTGAGACGCCCGACTGTGGCATTACTTGTTATTTATTTCCTTTATAAGCCCTTTATGTGGCGTCGCTAAGACGCTCGACTGTGGCATTTTATTCCCACTACATTACCGTATATTCATGTTGCATATAAATAACCTGCTTGCATGCATAACAGACTTTATTTATGGTATCGACGATGTGATCATAGAATATTGCAAAGGCATGATTAGTATTTATATTATCCCAGTATTCATGATGTTTGCGAGTACATTCAAAGTACTCACTGGCTTGTCCCTGGCTATTGTCTTGGCCAGATTTCTTGCTTGGAGAGGAGCGATGTGACGACAGCCCCGGAAGCTAAGCAGCGGTGATAGCAGCCTCGCGAAGATAGGAGTTAACCTAGTCAGCTGTTCCTGTGGAAAATGGAGTCCCATAGACACCAATGAGCCACAAACCGCTTCCGCCACCAATCCACTAAAAACCAATTTGTTGTATTCACAGCCGTAATGGTCTCAGATTACATATATTGTATTTTGCTTGGAATTTCAGATCAAGTTGGTGCCTCATCACCTAACAAGAATCCTGGGGCTGGTGAGCACAGCGGCCATTTTCTGGAAATTAATACCCGGAAAACCGGTCGTCACAAGTTGCCTTTGTCCGGTTTGCACCTTCAGATCCGCCATGGCAAGCTCAACACTATATTCCCAATGCTTATGGTTTTCCCCTTTTATATTCCACACTAGTTAAACCACAAGAGACTAAATTTCAAAATTGGGTCACCAATTTTTCAGAGCTCACGGAGTTCGCCGGCGATCCAAGGGGCTCGGGTGGTTGTGGGGCCTCGCCAAACTAAGAAAACTTCGACGCTGGTGGGGTGGGGGTGGCGGAGGAACACAGCGATGGGGCGGTGGTCCGCCAGCGGCCCGTGTGGTGTTCTCAGATGGGAAGAATTAAGAGACGAAAGAAGAAGGGTTAGGAGACGAGGATCTTCATCCAACCGCTGAAATGGTCGAGAGACACCGGGAGTTGCATTCTTAATGCGCTCTGGTTCATCTTAGGTGGGCATCAAGCAGAACCAACATTTTATTATCCAAAATCTGCTTGCTCTTCTTTACCATGTTCGATAGTGCTGGCTCAGACGTGATCGATAGGCTTTCAATTACTAGCGGCAATACAACACCGTATTTTCAAGCCGGATCCACTTTCCCGATTTATATATCGTGGTTATGGTGTACCCACGTTATGTACACTATGATCTGCCTAGTTGCCGTGGTGCTCTTGTTATCATGGTTTGGCAATAAACTCAGATACAGATATTATGAACCTATCATCCGCCAGCTATCCTTACTTGGAGCCTATTTTTTGTGTACTTGTGCCAGATTATATAAATGCACGCATCGATATTACAAAGACACATGAGCTCTCTCATCAGAATCCAGTGATAGCACATAAGTGTTTACAGGGACGCCCCTATATTAGAATATCATCTGCATTACAAAGTTAATCTCACAACTATTTATGTTTTCATGGTTCTCAGATATTATATGCAATTACAATGAATATCACAATCCGCGCATCAGAAGAATATTGTGGAACACTGCAATGACTTACAAAATTGGCACCAAGGCATTGAGTGCCATTCTGGAAGCAATGAAACTCGTACGCTCCCCACTTCTACGTCTTGAGCTTGCGTTGGTTTTCCCCGAAGAGGAGAGGATGATGCAGCACAGTAGCGTAAGTATTTCCCTCATTTTTTGAGAACCAAGGTATCAATCCAAAGAGGAGGCCACGCGCAAGTTCCTCGTACCTGCACAAAACGATAGCTACTCGCAACCAACGCGATTAGGGGTTGTCAATCCCTTCACGGTCACTTACTAGAGTGAGATCTGATAGAGATAATATTTTTGGTATTTTTGGTATAAAGATGCAAAGTGAAAAGTAAAAAAGCAAAGTAAAAACAAAGCAAGTATAAAAGTGATGGAGATTGATATGATGAGAATAGACCCGGGGGCCATAGGTTTCACTAGTGGCTTCTCTCAAGAGCATAAGTATTCTACGGTGGGTGAACAAATTACTGTTGAGCAATTGACAGAATTGAGCATAGTTATGAGGTATCTAGGTATGATCATATATATAGGCATCGCGTCCGAGACAAGTAGATCGAAACGATTCTGCATTTACTACTATTACTCCACTCATCGACCGCTATCCAGCATGCATCTAGAGTATTAAGTTAAAACAGAGTAACGCCTTAAGCAAGATGACATGACGTAGAGGAATAAATTCATGCAATATGATAAATACCCCATCTTGTTATCCTCGATGGCAACGATACAATACGTGCCTTTGCAACCCTTCATCACTTTGGGTAAGGACACCGCAAGATTGAACCCAAAGCCATGCACTTCTCCCATTGCAAGAACTACCAATCTAGTTGGCCAAACCAAACGGATAATTCAAAGAGACTTGCAAAGATAACTCAATCATACATAAAAGAATTTAGAGAAGATTCAAATATTATTCATAGATAAGCTGGATCATAAACCCACAATTCATCGGTCTCAACAAACGCACCGCAAAAAGAAGATTACATCAAATAGATCTCCACGAGAGAGGGGGAGAACATTGTATTGAGATCCAAAAAGAGAGAAGAAGCCATCTAGCTACTAGCTATGGACCCGGAGGTCTGAAGTAAACTACTCACACTTCATCGGAGAGGCTATGGTGTTGATGTATAAGCCCTCCATGGTGGATGCCCCCTCCATGTGAGCTCCTAACAGCCCCAAGACGGGATCTCGTGGATACAGGAAGTTGCGGCGGTGGAATTAGGTTTTGGCCCTGTTCGATCGTTTGGGGGCGTGAGGTATATAGGAGGAAGGAGTAAGTCGGTGGAGCTTGAGGGCCCACGAGGCGGGCGCGCCTTAGGGGGCGCCCACCCTCGTGACCGCCTCTCTGGTTCCTTGGTGTAGGGTCCATGTCTCTGATCACGCTCGGTGAGAAAATCACGCTCAAGGTTTCATTCCGCTTTGGACTCCGTTTGATATTCTGCTTTCTTCAAATAATCAAAAAGGCAAAAAAGAATTCTAGGCCGGGCCTCCTTTAATAGGTTAGTCCCAAAAGTAATATAAAAGTGGAAAATAAAGCCCATTATAGTTCAAAACAATAGATAAAGTAGCATGGAGCAATCAAAAATTATAGATACGTTGGAAACGTATCAGGCATCCCCAAGCTTAATTCCTGCTCGTGCTCGAGTAGGTAAATGATAAAAAGAGAATTTTTATGCGGAGGATACTTTGGCATAATTTCAATGTAAATCTTCTTAATCATGGTATGAATATTCAGATCCGAAAGATTCAAGACAAAAGTTCATATTGACATAAAAATAATAATACTTCAAGCATACTAACAAAGCAATTATGTCTTCTCAAAATAACATGGCCAAAGAAAGTTATCCCTACAAAATCATATAGTCTGGCTATGCTCCATCTTCCCCACACAAAGTATTTAAATCATACACAACCCCGATGACAAGCCAAGCTATTGTTTCATACTTTAACATTTTCAAAACTTTTTCAATCTTCACGCAATACATGAGCGTGAGCCATGGATATAGCACTATATGTGGAATAGAATGGTGGTTGTGGAGAAGACAAAAGAGGGAAGATAGTCTCACATCAACTAGGCATATCAACGGGCTATGGAGATGCCCATCAATAGATATCAATGTGAGTGAGTAGGGATTGCCATGCAACGGATGCACTAGAGCTATAAGTATATGAAAGCTCAACAAAAGAAACTAAGTGGGTGTGCATCCAACTCGCTTGCTCATGAAGACCTAGGGCATTTGAGGAAGCCCATCATTGGAATATACAAGCCAAGTTATATAATGAAAAATTCCCACTAGTATATGAAAGTGATAAAATGAGAAACTCTCTATCATGAAGATCATGGTGCTACTTTGAAGCACAAGTGTGGTAAAAGGATAGTAACATTGTCCCTTCTCTCTTTTTCTCTCATTTTTTTATATTTTTTTTGGGCCTTTTCTATTTTTTTTATGGCCTCTTTTTTTATTTTTTTATTTTCCGTCCGGAGTCTCATCCCGACTTGTGGGGGAATCATAGTCTCCATCATCCTTTCCTCACTTGGTACAATGCTCTAATAATGATGATCATCACACTTTTATTTTTCTTACAACTCAACAATTACAACTCGATACTTATAACAAAATATGACTCTATATGAATGCCTCCGGCGGTGTACCGGGATATGCAATGAAACATGAGTGACATGTATGAAAGAATTATGAACGATGGCTTTGCCACAAATACGATGTCAACTACATGATCATGCTAGCAATATGACAATGATGGAGCGTGTCATAATAAACGGAATGGTGGAAAGTTGCATGGCAATATATCTCGGAATGGCTATGGAAATGCCATGATAGGTAGGTATGGTGGCTGTTTTGAGGAAGGTATATGGTGGGTGTATGATACCGGCGAAAAGTGCGCGGTATTAGAGAGGCTAGCAATAGTGGAAGGATGGGAAAAGGTGCGTATAATCCATGGACTCATCATAAGTCATAAAGAACTCATATACTTATTTCAAAAATCTAGAAGTTATCAAAGCAAAGTATTACGCACATGCTCCTAGGGAGATAGATTGGTAGGAAAATATCATCGCCATTCCCCGACCGCCACTCATAAGGAAGACAATCAATAAATAAATCATGCTCCGAAGTTCATCACATAACGGTTCACCATAATGCATGCTACGAGAATCACAAACTTCAACACAAGTATTCCTTAAATTCACAACTACTCAACTATCATTACTCTAATATCACAATCTTAATATATAAAAAAATTTATCAATCATCAAACTTATTTTTTTATTAAACAAACTCAAAAGAAATTTTAACATATCTTGAATACCAATTATATTAACATTAAGCAAATTACCATGCTATTAACGACTCTCAAAATAATCTAAGTGAAGCATGAGAGATCAAGTTTCTTTAAAACAAATCCACCATCGTGCTCTAAAAGATCTAAGTGAAGCACTAGAACAAAAATTATGACGCTCAAAAGATATAAGTGAAGCACTATGAGCAAAACTATCAAGCTCAAAAGATATAAGTGAAGCACATAGAGTATTCTATCAAATTCCAACTCATGTATGGATCTCTCAAAAGGTGTGTACAGCAAGGATGATTGTGGTAAAATAACAAGCAAAGACGAAAATAATACAAGACGCTCCAAGCAAAACACATATCATGTGGTGAATAAAAATATAGCTCCAGGTAAATTACCGATGGAAGTGGACGAAAGAGGGGATGCCTTCCGGGGCATCCCCAAGCTTTGACTTTTTGGTGTCCCTGGATTATCTTGGGGGTTCCATGGGAATCCCCAAGCTTAGGCTCTTGCCACTCCTTGTTCCATAATCCATCAAAAGAATTCACCCAAAACTTGAAAACTTCACAACACAAAACTCAATAGAAATCTCGTGCGCTCCGTTAGAGAAAGAAAACAAAAGACTACTTTAAGGTGCTGTAATGAACTCGTTCTTTATTTATATTGGTGTTAAACCTACTGTATTCCAACTTATCTATGGACCATAAACTATTTTAATAGCCATATACTCATCAAAATAAGCAAACAACACACATAAAACAGAATCTGTCAAAAACAGAATAGTCTGTAGTAATCAGAACTAACGCAAACTTATGGAACTCAAAAAATTCTACCAAAATTAGAAGATCTGGAAAATTTGTTTATTGATCAGCAGCAATTGGAATCAATATTTTTATCACGTTCTGGTGATTTTTAACAATTCTGGCACTGAGCGCAAAGTTTCTGGAAATTACAGCAAGATCAAATAACTATCACCCAAGAAGATCCAATAGGTTTAACTTGGCACAAACACTAATTAAAAGATAAAACCACATCTAAAAAGAGGCTAGATGGATTATTTATTCCTAAACAGAAACATAAACAAAAATTAAAAATAAAATTGGGTTGCTCCCAACAAGCGCTATCGCTTAACGCCCCTATCTAGGCATAAAAGCAAGTATAGATCTAGGTATTTCCATCTTTTGTAGGAAATCCATAAGTTGATCTCATAATAGATTCATATGGTAATTTTATTTTCTTTCTAGGGAAGTGTTCCATGCCTTTCTTTAAAGGAAATTGGAATCTAATATTCCCTTCCTTCATATCAATAATTGCTCCAATCGTTCTAAGGAAAGGTCTACCAAGAATAATAGGACATGAAGGATTGCAATCTATATCAAGAACGATAAAATCTACGGGCACATAATTCCTATTTGCAACAATAAGAACATCATTAATTCTTCCCATAGGCTTTTTAATAGTGGAATCCGCAAGATGCAAGTTTAGAGAGCAATCATCAAAGTCACGGAAATCTAGCAAATCACACAAAGTTTTGGGAATAGTGGAGACACTAGCACCCAAATCACACAAAGCATTAAACTCATGATCTTTGATTTTAATTTTGATAGTAGTTTCCCACTCATCATAGAGTTTCCTAGGGATAGAAACTTTCAACTCAAGTTTTTCTTCATAAGATTGCATCAAGGCATCAACAATGTGTTCGGTAAAGGCCTTATTTTGACTATAGGCATGAGGAGAATTTAGCACGGTTTGCAACAAGGAAATACAATCAATTAAAGAGCAATTTTCATAATTAAATTCCTTGAGATCCAGTATAGTGGGTTTTGTAATATCTAGATTTTTATTTCTTTCAATCCCACTTTTATCGATTTCATCATCAAGATCTAAAAACTCTGAATTCTTAGAACGCCTTCTAGGTAAAGGAAGATCATAATCAGTTTCATCAAGATTCATATTGCAAAACAAAGATTTAATAGGGGACGCATCAATAACTTTTAGATCTTCATCTTGATTTTCATGGGAATTAGAAGAACACGCTTTAATAAAGGCATCTTTTGTAGCACGCATCCTAGCGGTTCTTTCTTTGCACTCATCAATGGAAATTATCATAGCTTTGAGAGACTCATTGATATCATGCTTAGGAGGAATAGATCTAAGCTTTAAAGAATCAACCTCAAGTGAAATTCTATCAACGTTCCTAGCCAAATCATCAATTTTAAGCAATTTCTCCTCAAGCAAAGCATTAAAATTCTTTTGTGAATTCATAAACTCTTTAACACTATTCTCAAATTCATAGGGCATCTTATTATAATTTCCATAAGAATTGTTGTAGGAATTTCCCTAATTATTAGAAGTATTACTAGGATATGGCCTAGGATTAAAATTCCCTCTATACTGCGTTGTTACCTAACTATTCCTACCAACAATATTCACATCCATAGATTCATTATTATTCTCAATCAAGGTAGACAAAGGCATATCATTAGGATCAGAAGAAACACTCTTAGTAGCAAATAATTTCATAAGTTCATCCATCTTTCTACTCAAAAACATTGATTTCTTCTATAGCATGCACTTTTTATTAGTAGATCTTTCAAAGATGCCATTGAGAATAATTAACCGTAATATTATCTAGGAGTTTAGTAGCATCTCCTAAAGTGATTTCCATAAAAGTGCCTCCCCATGTCAATCTAAAAGATTTCTAGAAGCAAAATTCAATCCAAAGCATAAATTTTTTGTATAATCATCCACAAGTTCAAACCATGAGTAGGACAATTACGTATCATTAATTTCATTCTCTCCCAAGCTTGTGCAACATGTTCATGATCAAGTTGCTTAAAATTCATAATATCGCTCCTAAGAGAAATAATCTTAGCGGAGGAAAATACTTAGAGATAAAAGCATCTTTGCACTTGTTCCAAGAACCAATACTATTTTTAGGCAAAGATGAAAACCACGCTTTAGCATGATCTCTAAGCTTAAAAGGAAATAGCTTCAATTTAACGACATCATTATCGACATCTTTTTCTTTTGCATATCACATAAATCAACGAAGCTATTCACATGAGTAGCGGCATCTTCACTAGGAAGGCCGCGAATTGATCTTTCATAACAAGATTCAACAAAGCAAGATTGATTTCACAAGATTCAAGATTGGCAAGAGGAGCAATCAGTGCTAAGGAAATCATTATTATTGGTATTGGTGAAGTCACACAATTTGGTAGCATCTTGAGCCATCGCGACAAACAAGCAATCCAACACACGAGCAAACAAAAGGACGAGGAAAAGGCAACGGGAAAAAGAGGAGGAGATTGGGAAAGAGAGGGCGAATAAAATGGCAAGGGTGAAGTGGGGGAGAGGAAAACGAGAGGCAAATGGCAAATATGTAATGCGAGAGATAGGGATTGTGATGGGTACTTGGTATGTTGACTTCGTAGACTCTCAAGAACGGCGCGCCAAATCCTTCTTGCTACGCCTTGAGCTTATGCGTTGGTTTTTCCCCAAGAGGAGAGGATGATGCAAAGCACAAGAGCGTAAGTATTTCCCTCGCTTTTGAGAACCAAGGTATCAATCCAAAGAGGAGGCCACGCACAAGTCCCTCGTACCTGCACAAAAACGATAGCTACCGCAACCAACGCGATTAGGGGTTGTCAATCCCTTCACGGTCACTTACGAGAGTGAGATCTGATAGAGATAATATTTTTGGTATTTTTGGTATAAAGATGCAAAGTGAAAAGTAAAAAGCAAAAGTAAAAACAAAGCAAGTATAAAAGTGATGGAGATTGATATGATGAGAATAGACCCGGGGGCCATAGGTTTCACTAGTGGCTTCTCTCAAGAGCATAAGTATTCTACGGTGGGTGAACAAATTACTGTTGAGCAATTGATAGAATTGAGCATAGTTATGAGGTTATCTAGGTATGATCATATATATATGCATCACGTCCGAGACAAGTAGATCGAAACGATTCTGCATCTACTACTATTACTCCACTCATCGACCGCTATCCAAAGATGCATCTAGAGTATTAAGTTAAAACAGAGTAATGCCTTAAGCAAGATGACATGATGTAGAGGAATAAATTCATGCAATATGATAAATACCCCATCTTGTTATCCTCGATGGCAACAATACAATATGTGCCTTGCAACCCTTCTCACATCCTTTGGTAAGGACACCGCAAGATTGAACCCAAAGCCATGCACTTCTCCCATTGCAAGAACTACCAATCTAGTTGGCCAAACCAAACGGATAATTCAAGAGACTTGCAAAGATAACTCAATCATACATAAAAGAATTCAGAGAAGATTCAAATATTATTCATAGATAAGCTGGATCATAAACCCACAATTCATCGGCCTTAACAAACATTAATCGCAAAAAGAAGATTACATCGAATAGATCTCCACGAGAGAGGGGAGAACATTGTATTGAGATCCAAAAAGAGAGAAGAAGCCATCTAGCTACTAGCTATGGACCCAAGGTCTCAAGTAAACTACTCACACTTCATCGGAGAGGCTATGGTGTTGATGTAGAAGCCCTCCATGGTGGATGCCCCCTCGTGAGCTCCTAACAGCCCCAAGATGGGATCTCGTGGATACAAGAAGTTGCGGCGGTGGAATTAGGTTTTGGCTCCTGCTCACGATCGTTTGGGGGTACGAGGTATATATAGGAGGAAGGAGTACGTCGGTGGAGCTTGAGGGGCCCACGAGGCGGGCGCGCTAGGGGGCGCCCCACCCTCGTGACCGCCTCTGGTTCCTTGGCGAGGGTCCAAGTCTCATGGATCACATTCGGTGAGAAAATCACGCTTCCGAAGGTTTCATTCCGTTTGGACTCCGTTTGATATTCTGCTTTCTTCAAATCTTGAAAAAGGCAAAAAACAAGTTAATTTCTGGGTTGGGCCTCCGGTTAATAGGTTAGTCCCAAAAGTAATATAAAAGTGGAAAATAAAGCCCATTATAGTCCAAAACAATAGATAAAGTAGCATGGAGCAATCAAAAATTATAGATACGTTGGAGACGTATCACCCACCTGTTGATTCTTGTTCAGAATATCGTCCTAATGACTATTCTAACCTCGAGGAGTCAAAGGCAGATGGCCTGTCCTGTTCACCCATCAAGGTGCATGTTCTAATTTGGCAAGGTTTTATTGATTGTGCGTATCTTGCATATGTTGTCTTGCATTTCTTCTACTTTGTTGCACCACCATCTGCTTAGTTTACTCATCATATAACTCGAGATGCCATGCCCATCCATTATCAATACATATTCCATCTGTCATCATACCATGTTTCTCCACTCAAATGCTGTTTTTGTGCATCAGACATCAAAAAGGAAGAGGGTGATTGCCGAACCTGAAGGAGCACCAACAAAGTCCTTGAAAAACGTGGTGGTGCCAGAGAAATCAGACAGCGCCCACTTATATCGGTTGTAGAACCAGTGACACAAAACATAGGACCGACTCCAGTAGACTGTACTCCATACTTCATCGCCACACCACTAGCCCCACCACATAGGACCTGCACTCCAAAGAAAAGGTATACCGATTTCATTTGCCATAGCACCAAATTGCACTACGTAAAAATCCCACCCAAAGCAAAAGTACAAAGAAGTCCACCGGCGAAGACCTATCCCAACTGCAGAGACGGCCAATTCCTGCAGATTGGAACCCCATTCCATTTATTCCCGGTTTAAAGACAATGCTTTCAATGTTGTTAGGGACTACGTGCATATATTCCCATCATGGGAAGATTATAGTGAAGACAAACACCATTTTCACATCTTCATGTCCAACTTACGTGTAAGTGCTATTATTCATGGTTATTATTTTCCTGCTTTTCACCGATCGAACACATCAATGATTTACATTACATTGTTGTAACTAGGTGAGGGTCAATCTGGATAGTCATGACGAGCAAAGCTTGCTTTGGTGCTTTTCAAGGAAGCATTGCAAAGATCGGTGTTACCCGAGGAAATCACACTTTGATGGCAAGTCTATAAACGAATTTCCGGTGAAGTCTCCTCGTACTAAATTTAGAAGACATTGAATGGAAAAACCTTGTTATGCAATCGGTCTCGTTCCCGGGATGAGGTCTTGTCTATGAAATCACATGACAATTTGAACTTCTACTTTTCCGCATGTGCCTTACGGATCTTTTTGCGTGAAATCTGCTCGAAGAAGAATTCGGTTTGAAAAGAACGACAGATATCGCAGATATGCTGCCCGCCGCTTTGCTCTTGTTAGTACTGTTGTCTCAGATCACCAGTACTTGCATACATACCTGGTTCATTATGTAATGACAGCAGATGCATGATAGCTTGCTTATCAATTGTTCGCTCCAAATTATCGATATTTATGAATGGTTACATTAGTGTATAATATATCCAATGCCAATGAATTTTTTAGCTCTGCATTGTTCTTGTAAGTACATGTTGTCCTTTATCAGTGTACTTATATTGACAGGTAGTTGTTCATGTACCATCACTCTGCAGCTTATTTTCCTTGACCCTCCATTTTGTACACATCAGATCTATATTTACTCTTACCATAAGGTTGGTATCAAGAAGTTTAGCTGCAGCATTGCTCTTGGTCAGGCCTTTTGCTTGTATCGCTGCACATACATTTATAGCTACTTGGTTATGTAGCATCACTCTTCATCTTATCTTAAATATTCTCCATTTTTCGTATATTATCACATCTATATTTACTCTTAACAAAATGTAGAATAAAGGGAATGCTTATGTAGAACATTCACTGCTAAACTTCTTGAATTGCCCCCATCGGCATGGACAAGGGCTTTATAGAGCCCTGTCTTCACCAAGAATGTAAGTTTGTCCTTCTCAAGCCTTCAAACTTTGTTGTGTATATTTGGTTAGGCATGACTGCAATAGCTGCTTATTTTTGGTGTTTGCATCAAATTGCATGTTTAAAGGTTATTATGTAGTTCATAAACAAAAGTTTGTCCTTCTCAATTTAAGTTTTTAGTTGTACAACCAAGTTCCTTCTTCATACCATGTAAATTAAACTATACAGAGCAAGTGATCTTCTTTTGCACTGCATGTATGCTTCTGTTCTTCATCCGTAATCCAGTGGTGTGGTGAACCTACCCACTACAAAGACAATGTCATATTCTGCAATGTCTTAACTATGAACAATGTCATATCACCCATAAAAAAATTTCTACTACTCCCTCGTTCGAAAATACTTGTCATTGAAATGGATGTATCTAGATGTATTTTAGTTCTAGACACATCCATTTTGATGACAAGTAATTCGACGGAGGGGAGTATTATTTAAACCGCTCTCTTTATTTGCCAATCTGAAATGGGATAAATTGACAACACACTAACCATTGATACTTATGAGTTCTTGATCCGTAATCCAAAGGTGTCGTGAAGTCGCCAACTCCTTCACAATGTCATTTCCTGCCATGTCTTGACCTGAACAATACCATATTGTGTTAATGCAATTTTAAACTGTGTCACTTTATTCACAAGAAGAAATGTGATGAATTGTCAAAGACTGATACTTTTATGTGCAAAACCCGTCATCCGTCTGCTTGTTTATCTTTTCGTGAGTGAGGAAGATATAAGTGTTGAACAAGTGCGCCTCATCATCTTGCTTTCACCGCTTGCAAGCAGTTTCCAAATAGGCTAACCTTTCTTGAACTCTATTGAAGTCTTTGTCGGTTTTGTATATTAGTTTGTCGGCGTTGTTTATTTGCACCTTGGTGGCGATCTTTGATGCCCAAAGTGTATGTAATCGATGTCTCGCTTGTGCTTTATTATCATAGTGCCGAACTTTGATGCCCAAAGGATGTAATATGTCGTAATTTCTTTATTGTATAGTCTAGGTTTTTTCTTATTCACGATGCTGCAGTTATTTTATCGTATATATATCCCGGCTCTTCGCAAAGAAAACCGGCCAAACCATAAAATTACGGTACATAATCGGGACGCCATGCAATCACGATGTATGATCCGCATCATGGGCCAGTCAAACCGCCCACTAGTAGATTCGGGCCTTTAATAGGCCGAGTAACCCCGACCCTCTTTTACAAGAAAACTCAATGGGCTTTAGGAGGTCGAGAAGTAGGTGGACCCGAAACGTGCTTAGAATAGCTCATGGGCGGCAGCAGCCGAAAATGGACCCCGCCCATGATTGTGCGAATCAATTCACGGGCTTTTAATAGGCCAAAGTTGTCTCGGTCCTTGTTTGGCCCAATCGGATATCGGTCATGAAAGGTCGGATGCAAACCGGTCAGAAGTTAGCCCAACTATATGACGGGCTTTTAACAGTCGAAATTCATATAGGGCGAAATGTTAAATGGGCCCTTAACAGTCGAATTACTAAATGGGCCTTAGCAAGTGGGCCCAAAAGCATAAATCGGTCAGCCGGGCGAATCGACATGGGCCATAATTGAGCCCAAAGCCTCTTAAAGCACCGGACCGATTCGGGCCGTGATTTGGCCCATAAAGTGGGAGGCTTTTAACGGGCGGATCTTATATGGGCCATTATTAGGTCTTAACGTGGCAGGCCATTAATGGACCGGATCATATATGGGCCGACATTTGGCCCAAAACAAGGCAGCAGTTAATGGGCCGCCTACTAGGGTCCTCAAAATCTTGTGGGCCTACAACTGGCCGCCCATTAATGTCGGCGAAATCTCGTGGGCCTTTAGTCGGGCCGCCCATTATGATCCGCAAGAATTTTGTGGGCCTTTACAGGCCGGCCATTATGGCACACAAAAATCTTGTGGGCCTTTATCTTGGGCGACCAAATATGGCCCTTGAAATCTTGTGGGCCTTTTTAGGGCCAGCCATTATAGTCCGCGAAACCTCGTGGGTTTTAATCGGTCGGCCCATTATGGTCCGCAAAATCTTGTGGGCCTTTAGTTGGGCCGCCCATTTAAACTTGATGGGCCGTACACGTGTCGACGTATCATAGGCCCTTCATTCAATGAGTGGATGACATTTGTCCCAACGATGAGCCGACACGTGTTTCCTCCACCAATGATGATTTTACACGTGGAAATTTCCCATTGGTCGGGCCATAGCATCGGTTATCGGATCCAAAATCCGACCCGATAGCTTAACGGCGTTAATTACAGTGGATGCCACGTGTCGGTCACCCTTGACGAAAGCACTTCTGTGATGCCGATTTATCGTCATGGAAGTGGACACTTCCGTGATGATAATTTTGGTAATGTCATGGAACACTTCTACGACAGCACAGGTATGACTATCTTGATTCTGTCATAAATTTGTCATGGATGTACATGCATGACAAAAAACGCGACCTACTGTGACAAACACGTAGTGTATAGAATTTCTGGATGGCATAAAAGGATACTTGAATAAGAGTTTTTCAATGAAAGACCTTGGTGAAGCTGCTTATATATTGGGCATCAAGATCTATAGAGAGAGATCAAGACGCTTAATTGGACTTTCACAAAGCACATACCTTGATAAAAGTTTTGAAGAAGTTTAAAATGGATCACTGAAAGAAAGGGTTCTTGCATGTGTTACAAGGTGTGAAGTTGAGTCAGACTCAATGCCCGACCAAGATGCAGAAGATAGAGAGAAAATGAAAGTCATTCCCTATGCCTCGACCATAGGTTCTATCATGTATGCAATGATGTGTACCAGACGTGATGTGTGCCTTGCTATAAGTCTAGCGAGGGAGGTACCAAAGTAATCCAGAGTGGATCACTAGACACCGTCAAGAACATCCCGGCAAGTACCTGAAAAGGACTAAGGATATGTTTCTCGTTTATGGAGGTGACAAAGAGCTTGTCATAAATGGTTACGTCGATGCAATCTTTGACACTGATCCGGATGACTCTAAGTCACAAACCAAGTACGTATTTATGTAGAATGGTGGAGCTGTCAGTTGGTGCAGTTCCAAGCAGAGCGTCGTGGCGGGATCTACGTGCGAAGCAGAGTACATAGCTGCTTCGGAAGCAGCAAATTGAAGGAGTCTGGATGAAGGAGTTCATACCCGATCTAGGTGTAATACCTAGTGCATCGGGTCCAATGAAAATATTTTGTGACAATACTGGAGAAATTGCCTTGGCGAAGGAATCCAGATTTCACAAAAGAACCAAACACATGAAGAGACGGTTCAACTCCATCCGTGATCAAGTCAAGGAGGGAGACATAGAGATTTGCAAAACACATACGGATCTGAATGTAGCAGACCCGTTGACTAAGCCTCTTCCACAAGCAAAACATGATCAACACCAAGACTCCATGGGTGTTAGAATCATTACAATGTAATCTAGATTATTGACTCTAGTGCAAGTGGAAGAATGAAGGAAATATGCCCTGGAGGCAATAATAAAGTTGTTATTTATATTTCCTTATATCATGATAAATGTTTTTATTCATGCTAGAATTGTATTAACCGAAAACTTGATACATGTGTGGATACATAGACAAAACACACTGTCCCTAGTAAGCCTCTACTAGACTAGCTCGTTAATCAAAGATGGTTAAGTTTCCTAAACATTGACATGTGTTGTCATTTGATGAACGGGATCACATCATTAAGAGAATGATGTGATGGACAAGACTCATCCGTTAGCTTAGCATAATGATCGTTAAGTTTTATTGCTATTGCTTTCTTCATGGCATATACATATTCCTTTAACTATGAGATTATGCAACTCCCGGATACCGAAGGAATACCTTGTGTGCTATCAAACGCCATAATGTAGTTGGGTGATTATAAAGATGCTCTACAGGTATCTCCGAATGTGTTTGTTGGGTTGGCATAGATCGATATTAGGATTTGTCACTCCGAGTATCGGAGAGGTATCTCTGGGCCCTCTCGTTAATGCACATCATAATAAGCCTTGCAAGAAATCCGACTAATGAGTTAGTTGCGGGATGATGTATTACGTAACGAGTAAAGAGACTTGCTAGTAACGAGATGGAACTAGGTATGAAGATACCGACAATCGAATCTCGGGCAAGTAACATACCGATGACAAAGGGAATTACGTATGTTGTCATTGCGGTACGACCCATAAAGATCTTCGTAGAATATGTAGGAACCAATATGAGCATCCAGGTTCCGTTGTTGGTTATTGACCGGAGAGGTGTCTCGGTCATGTCTACATAGTTCTCGAACCTGTAGGGTCCGCACGCTTAACGTTCGATGACGATTTTGTATTATATGAGTTATGTCATTTGGTGACTGAATGTTGTTCGGAGTCCCGGATGAGATCAGGGACATGACGAGGAGTCTCGAAATGGTCGAAAGGTAAACATTGATATATAGGATGATAGTATTCGGACACCGAAGTGTTTCGGGGGTACCGGGTACGTATCGGGTCACCGGAAAGGGGTTACGGGCACCCCCGACAAAGATATGGGCCTTATGGGCCAAGATAGGGACAGACCAGCCCCTGGTGGGCTGGTGCTTCCCCATATAGGCCGAAATAGGAGGAGAAGGAAGGAGGGGAAGGGAGAAGGAAAGGGGAGGATTCGGCCTCCCCCTTTCCTTCTCTCCCCCCTCTCTTTCCTTCCCCCTCCGACACTTATGGAAGGGGGGAGGCTGTAGGACCTTGAAGTATGTCTAGAGGGGGGGTGATTAGACTACTTGACCAATAAAAACTTAACCTTTTCCCAATTTTATAGTTTGGCAGATTTTAGCTATTTTAGGACAAGTCAAGCAATCATCACACAATTCAAGCAAGCATGCAAAGAGTATATTAGCGTGAAATTAAAGCATGCAACTTGCAAAAATGTAAAGGGAAGGGTTTGGAGGATTCAAACGCAATTGGAGACACGGATGTTTTGGCATGGTTCCGATAGCTGGTGCTATCGTACATCCACGTTGATGGAGACTTCAACCCACGAAGGGTAGCAGTTGCGTGAGTCCACGGAGGGCTCCACCCACCTGAAGGGTCCACGAAGAAGCAACCTTGTCTATCCCACCATGGCCGTCGCCCACGAAGGACTTGCCTCACTAGTGGTAGATCTTCACGAGTAAGCGATCTCCTTGCCCTTACAAACTCCTTGGTTCAACTCCACAATCTTGCCTGAGGCTCCCAAGTGACACCTAGCCAATCTAGGAGACACCACTCTCCAAGAAGTAACAAGCGGTGTGTTGATGATGAACTCCTTGCTCTTGTGCTTCAAATGATAGTCTCCCCAACACTCAACTCTCTCTCATAGGATTTGGATCTGGTGGAAAGAGGGTTTGAGTGGAAAGCAACTTGGGAAAGGCTAGAGATCAAGATTCATATGGTAGGAATGGAATATCTTGGCCTCAACACATGAGTAGGTGGTTCTCTCGGAAATGGTAAGTTGGAAGTGTAGGTCCGGTCGATGGCTCTCTCCACGAATGAAGAGGAGGTGGAGGGGTATATACAGCCTCCACACAAAATCTAACCGTTACACACAATTTACCAAACTTCGATGGGACCGAATCATAAAACTCGGTCGGACCGATTTAGTAAACCTAGTGACCGTTAGTGATTTTCGATTGGATCGACATGCATCTCGGTGAGACCGATTGATTAGGGTTAGGGCATAACGTAATCTCGGTAAGACCGATTACACAAACTCGGTGAGACCGATTTTGGTAATTAGCTAACTAGAGAGTTGGTCAGGTAAACTCGGTGGGACCGATTCGCTCTTTCGGTGAGACCGAAACGTTACGAAAAGGAAACAGAGAGTTTACATTGCAATCTCGGTGGGACCGATCCGCTCTTTCGGTGAGACCGAGAAGTTACGAAAAGGAAACAGAGAGATTACAATCCCATCTCGGTGATACCGAGATCCCTATCGGTAAGACCGATTTGCTTAGGGTTTGTGGCAGTGGCTATGACTTTTGGAATCGGTGGCGCCGGATAGAAAAGAATCGGTGTGACCGATTTTGGCTTTAGGTTTAGGTCATTTGTGGATGTGGGAAAGTAGTTGAGGGTTTTGGAGCATATCACTAAGCACATGAAGCAAAAGGCTCATTAAGCAACACCTCATCCCTTCTTAATAGTATTGGCTTTTCCTATACTCAATGTGATCTTGGATCACTAAAATGTAAAATGAAGAGTCTTGAGCATTTGAGCTTGAGCCAATCCTTTGTCCTTAGTATTTTGAGGGATCCACTTTCATCATCCATGCCATGCCATTCATTGAGATTTCACGAAATAATAGTCTTGGAATAGCATTAGCTCAATGAGCTATATGTTGTTATGAATTACCAAAACCACCTAGGGATAGTTGCACTTTCAATCTCCCCTTTTTGGTAATTGATGACAACATATAGATCAAAGCTTTCGACAAATGATAATAAAAATTTAAATAACATCGTCGCTTTGAGAAGTATGTGATAAGCAAGAGCTCCCCCTAAATTTGTGCATAGTTTTAGATTTGCTTTGGAGTGCAAATGCACAATGAATTAAACTCATGGGTTACTCTTCCATGTCACATACATCTTGGTGGAGCGCTCAAAATAATAAAAAATGAATATATGCACTCATCACCAAGCATAGTGAGTGGTCACATAAGATAGATAGGATAATATCAAGCATGCATAAGTGTAGCTTATGATCAAACACATGATCATCAATGTCTCACAAACATAGTATGTCAACCAAAAGCAAACAAAGTTGAAAAACCACCAAATAAAGCAAGAGAGAACAAAAGCAACACACTCTCTCTCTCTCTCGAAGCCTATGATCTATACATTTTTCTCCCCCTTTGGCAACAAGTTACCAAAAAGTTCATAGAAAATGCATAGTGCTAGATCGACTCTCAGGCTTGATCTTCTGGTGGTGGTGTCCTGATGACCCCAAGGACGAAGGCTTCAGTTGATGTAGAGGTGCTTTGGAGGTCTTTGAAATTTGGTTGCACTTTGGAGCTGAAGGGGCAGTGGTAGTCTTGAAGAAGTTGCTCTAGTGTCTCACATCCTTGCACTGCAATCGACCTCTGGGCTCTGGGCACTCAGCAAATGCATCAATTGTCGTCTTGCCCTTCCTCTCCTGCATGTCCTCTTGTAGCTCCTCCACTGCAATGAATCTCGATTACTTTCACATCTAAGTTATAGAACTTTTGTTCTATGATTCTCTCCAAGCTCTCCTGATTTTGAGTGAGGGTGGCCAATCCCTTCTCAATCCTCAAGGTTGATGCTATTAAGTAACCAAGTTGCTCCTGCTTGTTCTTTAAGAAATATTCAGATGCCTCCTCTTGAGTTGGCATCTTGGCAGCCTTCTCCCTCTTTGCCTTCTCCTTCTTCTCCTGAGCTTGAACTTATTGTGGATCATCTTCATTCATGATAACCTCATTGTCCTCAAAGTCTGGATAAATTGGAAAGTGTTCCTTATCCAACTGATATTTTCCTGTGCCCATTTTTGAGTTTATCAGTTCTTGAATCTGAGGTGCATATCCACAGCTCCTCTTCTGATCTGCTGCAGTCCTCTTGATAGTTTCAATGATCAGGCTCATGACTTTAAACTTTTGTGGCACATCAAACACATGCAACAAGTTGATGGAATGCCCTCTGATCATGTTATGGTCACCTGACTTGGGCAACAAAGTGTGCCTCAGAATCCAATTTATGGTTGGCAACCCTGACAGCAGATAGTGAACAGATCCAAACTTGTGAGTTGCTAAAGCCTTGTTTGGAATTTCCTTGTACATGTGAGCCATTGAATTGTGATCCTTTTTCTTCTTTGCATAGATGTCCAAATCATCCTCATTCTCCTCTAGGGCATTTATCAGCTTTGCCCACTCCTCAACAGTTGATTGGTACCTTGTACCTTCAGACATCCAAACAATTCTCCCATCTGGGTAGAAATGTGCTGTGGAGTAAAACTGCATGATAAGCTCATCATTCCAATTTGTGAGCTTCTGCCCAACAAAATCTGCTACTCCACAACTTACAAAGCTGTCTTCCACTCCAGGATAATGCTCTTCATTTTCCTTTATGTAGGTCCAGTCGACCCACCTCATATCACACACAATGGGCTTCTTGTCCAACAAGATTGTCTCATAGAAGTCCTTTGTTCCTTTGTGTGGAACACCTGTAGTCAACAGCAGTTCTTCTTGAAGCATATGGATCTTGCAATCTCCACAGTCTCAGCCCTGAATCCTTCCTGATTCTCATGTCCTCAGCCATAGGATGGGCATCATTGTGGTCTGGTATCTTGGGCTTAATCTTTCTCAGAATTTGTCCTTCTTCATCTTCCTCATCAACCTCAGGCACTGGGGCCTTGTTCTTCTCAAAGAAATTTGGAATACTCCTAGTATTCCTCTTTAGTCTGAACTTGGCCTTGGGGGCAGCTTTGGGTGCTTCCTTGGGCTTAGATGTGGCAGCCCCTGATCTAATAGCATCACCCATAAGCTTTGGTGCCTTTGGTCTTTGGTGCAAAGAGCTCTTCCTCTTCCATCATGGAAGGCTTCCCAATAACTTTGGCCATGGTCATCTTGACCCTTTCCTTCCTCTTCTTGCTCTCGAATCGGCTCTTTGGGATCGAGGATTTTCGTGTAGTTGAGTTGATGTTCGGCCTTAGACATTGTTTGTCTTCCTGCAGTTCTTTTGGTCTTCATGACCCTTTCCTTCTTGACCACCTCTTTCTTTGAGGTTGCCTCATCTTCCTCGACCATGTAATCTTCATCCTCTGAATCTGAATTTCTTTTTCCTCCTTTGCCTAGTAGCAGCCTTAGGCAAATTGCTAGGAGTACTTCTGCTCCCTTCATCGAGGTTGAGGGACTAGTGCCCTCACTCAAGTTTATCTGCTCTTGACTTGTTACGGCTGTCACTTTGATCAGATATCTTGCAAAAAGTGACGACTGTGAAGAGTTTATAGATGAGATAGAAAAGATGAGCATCACAAAATGCAGAGGTTTTTTGCAAAATAATGACTCACAAGTTCAGTTTTAGTTTTCCACAGAAAGCATTTCGGATCCACCGATTTTCAAACTCGGTGATACCGAAGCAGTTTTGGAACCTAAACTGATGATCTCGGTTGGACCGAGTTTCAGTTCAGTGGCACCGAGACTGCTAGGGTTTCACAGAATTCTCAAATCGGTTGCACCGGTTAGTAATTCTCGGTCAAACCGAGAGTCACTAGTGTAATGGCATAAGCCAAATCGGTGAGACCGAGTTTTTCAACTCGGTGGGTCCGAGATGGTTTCGGCGGAAACCTAAACCTTCGAATCACGACTAATCTATGAACTACTTTGGCTGGATAGATGAGTTGCAATCATGGCAAGATTCAATGTGAAAACAATGTGCTAGGAATCAGAAGTGGATAGCACAAAGATCAAGTCCATACCCTAACTTGGCGGCAGACTTGCTATGGCGGCAACGGCGGGGACGGAATCCGTTGACGGCGGCGAAGACCAGCGACAGGAGGCTGCCGGGCGGCGAGGAGACGATCCGGAGACCACGATGGCGAGCGAAATGATGC
Organism: Aegilops bicornis; assembly: GCA_021605145.1. NCBI lineage: Eukaryota > Viridiplantae > Streptophyta > Magnoliopsida > Poales > Poaceae > Aegilops > Aegilops bicornis. The sequence goes on from JAHIAL010000011.1 coordinate 1,819,876, forward strand.
GCGCGAAGGGTTTGAGAAATTTCAACATTTTGCCCGTGACTATATATAGCCCGACCACTGCCGGTGTGGCCGAAAGTGGAACGACTCGGTGGCACCGAGATGCATAATCGTGTTCGATTACAGCAACTCGGTGAGACCGAAAAGTTAAAATCGGTTGCACCGAGATTGAAAACTCAGATCAACTTGATGATCTCGGTAGGACCGAAATGGTAGGATCGGTCAGACCGAGAGTCATTAATGTTGGGTTCTACGGTAGGGTGCGTCGACTGCAAATTAAAAATTCCTACGCGCAGAACATCCAGGAACATGCTACGGGAGATGGATCACAGTTCGTTACCACTAGGCCAGCAGCGATGTCGTGCAGCGGAAGAAGAGTTGGGGCAGCGCGTCTGCGTGGATCGTCTCCTCCTCGTTCGATCTCCCTCGGCGGCCGGTCGTTCGATCCCACATACGAAGTTCGCGGAGGCGGCGCAAGTGCACCGCCTCTAACGGTATCCGCAGCGTGCAGAGATGAGCGTCGTCTTGGCGGACTACTAGGTCCGATCACACGATCGGCGAGTGGAGGTGGCTATTCGCAACACATGCAAACCCTAGTCATGGCGCAAGCGATCGAACAAATGAGTGTGCCGCACCTCCACTTTATATAGGCGTCGCCGCGGGCTCAACACTTGGGCCTCGTGACGGACCCTAAAGCCCAAAGTCTACTCGGTCACGTTCCTAGTCCAGTTCGGATCACATCCGACCGGTGTCCCTCTGGCCCGACCTCGTGAGTTCCTTCCCTTAAGCGCGCGACCCCTTAGGTTCAAGTCGGCTTGGTCACGATTCGGATCACCTCCGACCTGCATGCGGTTGATAGCGGCCTCTAGCAAGGCGTACAACCACCAAGGCGACTATGAACTGGTTAGGCAAACTCGCATAACGTGTCACACTTACATTTCCCTTTGCCGCACGATTTATGTTGTCGGGCTCAAGGCGAGACTGTCATCCTTGTGCTAGCCCGACCTCTTTCTCGTTCCAGTGATACCGACCACAATCCGGATTATCTCATAATCCTTGTCGCATGGCCATGCTTTCCCTGGTCAGATCACACGAGGGGCCCAGAGTATATCTCTCGATCGAGGGGCAAATCCCATCTTGCACGCGACCATGTCTCGCAGCATGGGATTGGACAAACCCAAACCTACCTTTGTAACTACCCAGTCACGGAGTAGCGTTTGGTCGGCCCAAAGCAAGTCTATCACCATCTCGAGTACATGCGTCACTCAGGTCTTAGGACATAGAACGATATGTTGTACTAGAGACTCACAGATGACATATCGCTGCGTCTCATAGTTGGAGTCCGTCCGACTGGGACCTTATCTCGACTTCGGATCCGACTATGTCGAATCCGACCGAACCTTTCCAAGTCCATATTATCCGGTTAGCATCCAATGCTCCATGGCTAGGAGACCAAGCCATCGACCGTGTCATATGCTAGTCTAGTCATTTCTGGCGTCCACACAGCCCCTTTTCGACTAGGGACCTTTTAGGGCGATCATCATACAATGCATAGTCCCACAAACAAGTCACGCATTTAGCTGGCGATACACATCATTGATAATGTCCAAGGACTATCTTTATTCATAAACACATAGGAAATATCATCATACATGATTGCCTCTAGGGCATATCTCCAACAGTCTCCACTTGCACTAGAGTCAATCAAATAGACATCGAATGCCCATGGCTCTAACATGCCCCTCATGCTTGGGTTGTGGAAGAGGCTTAGTCAGCGGATCTGCAACATTTGCATCCGTGTGTGAATCTTGCATAACTCTACATCACCATTCTTCTACGATCTTTCGTATCGGGTGATATTTTCGGTCTATGTGTCCGACCTTGTGGTGATTCCTCGGCTCCTTGGCTTGTGCGATGGCACGTAATTATCACAATAAAGGTCCAACGGTTTCACCGAGGCTGGGAAAATACCAAGATCATCCAGAAAATGCCGGATCCAAACACCTTCCTTTGCGACTTCACAAGCCGCAATGTATTCGGCTTCGTGGTAGAATCGGCCACCGTATCCTGCTTGGAACTCATCCAAAGGTAATGCTCCTCCGTTCGGGGCGTACAAGAATCCGGACCGGTGTGATCGACAATCATCTCTCTGTCGGTTTGGAAACTAGCATCGACGTAACCCCTTACAACGAGCTCTTCCTCGCCTCCATAAACTAGGAACATCTCTTTAGTCCTTTTCGTACTTCAAAATAGTCTTTACCGCTGCTTGATGACTCTCACAGGTTGGCACAGTATCTACTTGTTAGGCTTATTGCAAAAGCAACATCGGGCCTTGTACATATCATGGCATACATGATGGATCCGATTCTTTGAGGCATACGGAATCCTACTCATCCTGCTTCTCTCATCGGATGTCGAAGGACTCACGAGTCTCGCTTAGCCTTATACCATGTGAGAGCGGCAAGAACCCTTTCTTCGCCTCACTCATGTTGAACCGCTTCAACACTTTATCTATGTACGTGCTTTGGCTTAAGCCGAGCAGCCTCCTTGATCTATCTCTATAGATCTTAATGCCTAAAATATAGATCGCCTCACCAAGGTCCTTCATCGAAAACTTGCCATTCAATGATCCCTTGACCGAGTTTAACATCGAAACATCGTTCCCGATCAGTAGTATGTCGCCCACATACAAGATCAAAAACACTATCGAGCTCCCACTTAACTTCTTGTATAAACAAGAGTCCTCTTCGCTTTTGATGAAACCGAGACCGATTGGCGACCTCATCAAAACGAATGTTCCAACTCCGAGATGCTTGCTTCAACCCATAAATGGATCTCTTGAGCTTGCATACCTTACTAGTGCTAGTCGGATCGACAAAACCCTCGGGTTGTATCATATACACGTCCTCGGTTAAATTTCCGTGAAGGAAAGCCGTTTTGACATCCATCTGCCATATCTCGTAATCGAAATATGCAGCTATAGCTAGTATGATCCTCACCGACTTCAAAGATCGCTACCGGCGAGTAAGTCTCGTCGTAGTCAATTCCTTGAACTTGTCCATAACCTTTAGCGACAAGCCGAGCTTTGTAGATCTGAACATTTCCATCCACATCGGTTTTCTTCTTAAAGACCCATTTGCAACCAATGGCGATTCGCCGGTGGCGGATCAACCAAGTCCCGTGACTTGATTCTCATCCATGGACTTTAACTCTGATTTCATGGCCTCTAGCCATGCCTCGAATCTGGGCTCACCATCGCTTCCGCATCATTGGCGGCTAAATGTCGCTTTCTAGCAACAATACATTGCGCACTCTGCGCAATCTTTCCGATTCCTCCGTGGTTCCGGTGCCGCTTCACTCTGGGTTCCACTGGCCCGACTCGGTATGATTTCATCACCGGCCGAGCCGTCCCCGAGTGGTCCTCGAATTTCTTCAGTCGAACCGTCCTCCCACTGGCCTCCCAACCGAGAAACTCTTTCTCAAGGAAAACCCGTTCGAGCAACAAACACTTTGTTCTCTTCCGGTTGTAGAAGCTATATACCAAGGTTTCCCTCGGGTATCCCACGAATATGCATTTATCCGACTTGGGTGTAAGCTTGCGACATAAGTCGCTTGACAAATGCTTCACAACCCCAAATCTTTAGAAAAGACAAGCGGGACTCTTCCAGTCCACATCTCATGCGGTGTCTTGTCTACGGATTTTGATGGTACCCTATTAAGTGTGAAAGCTGCGGTTTCTAGGCGTATCCCCAAAATGACAAGGGTAAATCCGATTTGCTCATCATAGACCGGACCATGTCCAACAAGGTCCTATTCCTCCGCTCGACACGCCCGTTTCTCGTAGGCGTACCCGGAGGTGTGAGCTGAGGTACTATACCTCGACTTTTCGAGATGATCATCGAACTCCTGGCTCATGTACTCACCTCCACGATCGGTCGCGAAGCTTTATAGTCTTGCCGAGCTGATTCTCAACCTCATTCGAACTCTTTGAACTTTTCAAAAGTCTTCGACTTGTGCCTCATCAAATAGATATATCCATATCTACTCAAGTCGTCGGTAAAAGTCACGGCAATCTTGATAGCCACCTCTGGCAGTTGTGCTCATTGTACCACACACATCACTGTGTATAAGCTCCAACAGCTCGGACACCCTCTCGCAACTCTTTGCAAAAGGAGACTTAGTCATCTTGCCGAGCAAGCATGATTCACATGTCTCGAACGACCCGAAGTCGGACGAAGTTAGGAGCCCATCATCATGGAGCTTCTTCATGCGTTTCAGACTAATGTGTCCAAGCCGGCAATGCCGGAAGTATGTCGGATTTATCTCATTTAGGCTTATGCCTCTTGACATTCATGTTATAGACCAGTTACTGTTCTAGATTCAATATAAATAGCCCATCAACAATGGGTGCATAGCCGTGGAACATACCATTCAAAAATATCGAACAACCATTGTCCTTTAAATCGAATTCATAACCTTGACTCATCAAACATGAGGCAGAAATAATGTTCCGACTAAGTGCGAGGAATGTAATAACAATTATTCAATTCCATTATGAATCCGGAAGGAAGTTGAGCTGCATCGTGCCGACCTCCAACGCAGCAACTCTTGCTTTGTTGCCGACCACGATGTCAATCTCCCCTTGTGCCACACGCCTAGTTCTTACCAGCCCTGCATCGAGTTGCAAATATGAACAACCGATCCGGTATCAAATACCCAAGAGCTACTAGGTATGTCGGCCAAGGTAAATGTCTATAACATATGCAACAAGTGTACCTTTGCACGAAGAAGCATTTCCGCCTTCTTGCCATGCTCTGCAAACCACTTGCTACAGCTTTCTCTTCAAAGGACCGGTCTCCTTGTAGTGAAAGCAAGCGGTCTTGAGTCCGGTCCAGAATTGGTAGCAATGCAGAGGTTACCGTCTCGCGTGCCCTTTGCCTTAGCCTTTTCTTGGACCAACTCTTCTTGAACTTAGCGATTTCTGCACCATCAACACTTGATGCGTGCCTTTCTTAATATCCTGCTCGCCACTTTGAGCATCCCATGCAATTCGGTGAGCTTCTTATCCATGCCATGCATATGGTAGTTCGAGATGAACGTCCCATAGCCGGGCGGAAGAGAACCCGAGCGACATCGTGAGCCAGCTCATCCAAGAGCGGGAAGCCCAAACGATCCAAAGCTTGCACATATCCGATCATCTTGATCACATGTGGGCTCGATGGATCACCTTCCTTCAGCTTGCAATCCATCAAGGATCGCCAGACGTTGAACCTTTCGGTCCTAGCACGTATGCGAAACATGCTCTTGAGACTCTCGATCATATCGTAAGCCTCAACATTTTGAAATCTTTGTTGCAAATCGGGCTCCATACAAGCCAACATCAGACATTTGATCTCTGTTGATTCATCAACGAGTTTACAGTAGGCATTCTTAGCTGTGGCACTAGCATTATCGGCAGGTTCCTCTCGAAGTGGATCCTCTAGAACATGTTCCTTTTATCGTGCTTGAGAACAATTCTCAAATTTCTATACCGGTGGTAAAGTTTGTTCCATTCAGTTTATCCTTTTCCAGAACTGATTTCAATGCAAAGTTGGGTTGAGCAGGTGGTGCCATTGATCTACAACAGAAAATATGCAATCACTAAGCAATGTGTTCATGTAGAGTAATTCTAGCCTAAACAGAAATACTCCCACTGAAGTTGGCATCCTCCGCAAACTCTCGGTGATTCAGGATCCGACTAGCGCATGCGACTAGTGAGCTTTAGCATCACTTTGCTAGCCAACATACCTATATGGTAAGCAACTCCTTGCTAATCGTATCTCTATACGACTTCGCCGGTCGGGAAGGTATCTCATACCCGGCTCCCAACCTTCTTTGCCACAAGGCCCAAAACCGTTTTGATAGCCTTGTCAAGTTAACTTTGATGCGGTGCATGTCCGTGTCCGACATTTAACCCTTGAGTTCAAGGACACCCGGCACCCCAATTTTATGAGACCACTACTAGACGTACTTGGCGTGCGAAGGTGCAACATCGGGGATGGCAATTAAGCTTGATATTCATGAGGGATCATTCTATCATTTTAACATTCATAGAAACAAACAAGCATAACAATCACAAATATAACGGATATTGTGATATAGTATGGCTCCTTCATGGTCGTTGTTCTAGGTCGGCTCCGACTCCGATGACCATCTACGAACTCCATCTTGTTTGTCATGCCGAGACGCCAAGCCACCAACCTGATCTCTATTATCCAACTACTACAACTAGTAATGAATTTACATAGAGTCACAAGTCGACCACGCAGGTCGTTATACATTATAATGACAGCACTTTGGCTCCTGCCGGTGACAAACATGACCACGCAGCCACGTATAAATTACACACATGCATCACATACACATGAGCCATACTATTCACATCAAACCTGCAAAACAAAGTTATGCATAGAATCGCATTCTACGGTTTGTGTGTCGGGTACGAATAATACTGCGGCGCACACGGCGTTTCGGAAATCACAGATCACATCTGAACTCCGATCACGCCAATTCTCGATCCGACCGATCTTATCGATCATCGCGAATCCGATTCGGATTTACGTTTCACCGTTAACCCGATGGAGGATGACCGACCGGTAGGGGTAGATCGTGTCACGACCTCATCGATCCCGATTTACGAAAACATAGCCTCAACGATCCCCATGCGCTTGATCACATCAACCGTGCACATAGCCGATCTTTCAAGGACAACAGATCTCATCCGCCGCCTCCACATATCTAATATGCATACGATCTGAATCCAAATCCTATAGCAGCAGGCTCTCGATACCCACCGCTGGGTTCTACGGTAGGGTGCGTCGATCGCAAATTAAAAATTCTCGCCGAACATCCGAGGAACATGCTACGGAGATGGATCACGGTTCGTTACCACTAAACGCCAAGATGCCGTTGCGGAAGAAGAAGAGTTGGGGCAGCGTCTGCGTGGATCGCCTCCTCCTCGTTCGATCTCCCTCGAGCGGCGGTCGTCCGATCCCACGTACGAGTTCGCCGGAGCGCGCAAGTGCACCGCCTCTAACGGTATCCGCGCGTGGAGGAACGCGTCGTCGGGCGGACTGCTAGGTCCGATCACACATAGATCGTGGCGAGTGGAGGTGGCTATTCGCAACACATGCAAACCCTAGTCGCAGCGCCGAAGCGATCGAACTAATGAGTGTGCCGCACCTCCACTTTATATAGGCATCCGCCGTGGGCTCAACACTTGGGCCTCCCACGGACCTTAAAGCCCAAAGTCTACTCGGTCACGTTCCTAGTCCAGTTCGGATCACATCCGACCAGTGTCCTACGAACTGACCTCGTAGGTTCCTTCCCTTAAGCCTTGTGACCCCTTAGGTTCAAGTCGGCTTGGTCACGATTCCGGATCACCTCCGACCATACGGTTGGTAGCGGCCTCTAGCAAGGCGTGCCGACCACCAAGGCGACTATGAAGCTGGTTAAGCGAACACAGCCTGGCGTGGCACACTTCTGTTCCCTTTGCCGCACGATATATGTTGTCGGGCTCAAGGCGAGATCATCATCCTTGTGCTAGCCCGACCTCTTTCTGCGTTCGGATACCGACCACAATCCGGATTATCTCATAATCCTTGTCGCATGGCCATGCTTTCCTTGGTCAGATCACACGAGGGGCCCAGAGTATATCTCTCCTGATCGGAGGGGCAAATCCCATCTTGCACGACCATGTCTCGCAGCATGGGATTGGACAAACCCGAAACCTACCTTTGTAACTACCCGATCCACGGAGTAGCGTTTGGTCGGCCCAAAGCAAGTCTATCACCATCTCGAGTACATGCGCCACTCGGGTCTTAGGACATAGAACGTATAGTTGTACTAGAGACTCACAGATGACATATCGCTGCGTCTCATAGTTGGGTCTGTCCACTCGGACCTTATCTCGACTCGGACCCGACTATGTCGAATCCGACCAGACCTTTCCAAGTCCATATTATCCGGTTAGCATCCAATGCTCCATGGCTAGTGAGACCAAGCCATCGATCGTGTCATATGCTAGTCTAGTCGGTTGCCAGTCTTATGCCCTTTCGACTAGGGACCTTTTAGGACAGTCATCATACAATGCATAGTCCCACAAACAAGTCACGTACTTGCTGATACACATCATTGATAATGTCCAAGGACTATCTTTATTCATAAACACATAGGAAATATCATCATACATGATTGCCTCTAGGGCATATCTCCAACAATTAAGAGGTTTTGGAAGTTAAGTCTATGACGAATCGAGGACTCCGAGTGCTCCTCACACAGAGTGGTTCGAATCTGACTTGATCAAATTCTGTGATGTAGCATGAATAGAGTTTGAGACGAGAAAAGCATAGATAGCTAAAGAAGGTTCTTAGGCATTCTTGTCCATCCACTTGGCCAAAAGAAGAAAGAACCAATCAAACAAAACAACAAGTGGATGTCCTTGAATGAGTAAAATATGCACCAACATGCTCACACAATAAGATGGCAATTGAAATATGTGGCAAAGCATGCACAACCAATTCTAGCATCTATCAAACAATTGGCGATGACTAGGTCATCTATATATGAGTATATTGACTTAGGAGTCAAATGAGAACATTTGATCATAGGTCATACTCATCGTTAAGCTCAAGTGGGGTTACCACTTTTACATAATGCATTAATGTGTTCACACCATTAGAGTTGCTTTGACTCAATACTTAGAGTTAAGATCCCCCTAGATGTGAGATCCCCCCTTAGAGGGATGAACTAACCTTGGGTTTTGTCGATGATGACTTCATGTAGGTGTTGAATATGTGGATGCTCAATGTTGACGTAGATCATTTGGAGCAATCCTTTGGAGTGAGTTGCACTTTCAAATTGCCTACATGGGTTAGTCCCACAAGGAACAAACAAGAATATCCATAGACATAGAGTGATGCACACACAAAATGATGTCCATGAAAACATTAGGTTACCTTGTCCCTTGCCTTACCAACAAGAGGGTTTACGACTCCTTGAACTAGTGCAAGATGTGAAAGTTGATTGCACTTGTTCTTGCCAAAATGATATGAGTGAAAATGTTGGCGGAGTCACCCTCAAGAACTCTCTAGTTCTTTCTTCTTCGGGATCCACATCATCTTGATGGGAATCCTTGGAGTTGTAGTTATGCGTGATGAAGTAGAACTTGATGTAGTCTTGGGGACCCAACTGAACGAGGCTTCAGGTGCTTCTTCAAATGCATCAATCTCTTCTTGAAGCTTGTCCTTGCCTTTGTTCTTGTGGTCTTGTGTGGAAGATCATCTTGAGCTTGTGTCCCCTTGAAGGAAGTAGGATCATACTTCTCTTGTTGAGGAACAAACTTTGTCTTGGGGTATTGATCTTCTTCCCACTCAACTCCATTGGCGTTGAACTTTCGTTCAAAACCAACACCTTGATTCTTCCGTGTCTTCCTTGCTTGCGTACAATTTCCTTGAATTGCTTACTCCCAAGAAGGCTCTTGTAAACACCTTTCTCTATAATTCCCTTCAATAAGCTATTTTCTTGCTCAAGTGTAACTTGGCTAAGAGAATCATTAGTGGAATCAAGAGAACTACTAGAGGCAACAATATTGGATTTGACATTATTATTGTTACCACTAGAGGAAGTATCTTTCTTGTACTTGTTACTAGACTTGACTTGAGGCATGTAAGTAGATAAGAGTAAACGCTTGCAATGTAAGAAGAACTTTTCTTACGAAGATCATCATTGATTGCCTTTAAGAACTCATGCTCTTGCTCAAGATTGAGCTTTTCAAAGTGTAACTTCTCATGAGCCCTTAAAAGTTCTCGATGATCTTCGAAGATAGTTTCATGAGCCAACTTAAGAGTATTTAGCTCTTTAGTTAGAAGCTCAATTTTCTCCTTATCATTGTCATTCGTTTGATTAGCATGATTAATTGACGTTTCATCATAGTATTCATCACTAGAGTTGTCAACAAGTAAATCATCATCCACAAGCAAGTCATCTTCATCACTATTGAAATCAACATACTGGATGTGTTACCTTTGGACCTTTGGCCATGAAGCATCTTCCAATTCCTTCATTTGGTGATTTAAATATGTTGTAGGAGTCGGTTGACACAAGTGCTAGACCGGCAACACCTTCATCTTGAGTATATTCGGAGTCGGAGTGATAGCTTCTCTCGGAGTGATTGTCAGAGTCGGAGCCGGAAACCCATTCACCAACATGAGCTTGATGTCTTCGTTTTGTGTAGCTCCTTGATGACTTGTGCTTCCTTTCCGAATCCTTGCTTCTCCGTGAGGGTCTTCGTTCATAACGATCATCTCTACTCCTTCTCTCTCTTGGTGGTGATTCTTCTCTTTTGCTCCTTCTTCTTGGAGAATCTTCTCTTCTTTTGTAGGGTGACGTACACTCATTGGAGTAGTGTCTGGGCCTCCCACAATTGTAGCAATTGCGCTCTCAACTAGAAGATCTCTTGTCATGAAAAGACCTTGACTTGGAGCTTCTTTCTTTGCTTCTACTCTTGTAGAATTTGTTGAAGTTCTTCACCATTAAGCTCAATTATTCATTGAAGGTTTGTTTCTCACTTGATGATGTGGGGGCTTCACTTGAGTCTTTGTAAGCACCAGTTGACTTGTTGTAAAGTTCCTCCTTATCCTTGAGTGACATCTCATGAGCAACAATTCTTCCAATGACTTCCGTTGGCTTGAGATCTTTGTAGTTTGGCATCATTTGGATCAATGTGCATACGGTATCATACTTTCCATCCAATGCTCTTAGGATTTTCTTGATGATGAATTTGTCGGTCATCTCTTCACTCCCTAAGCCGGCAATCTCATTTGTGATGAGAGCAACCCTAGAGTACATTTTAGCGACACCTTCACCATCCTTCATTTTGAACTTGTCAAGTTGACTTTTGAGCACATCCAACTTGGATTCCTTGATGGACTCAAGGTACCTTCGTGCATATCAATCAAAGTATCCCATATTTCCTTTTCATTCTCAAGACTATTTGATTTTGTTGAATTCTTGGGGCACAATCCATTGAAGATGATATCACAAGCTTGAGCGTTGTATTGCAGCATCTTCAATTCTTACGCATTCGCTTCACGGTTCGGTTCTCTCCCATCAAAGAATTCACCTTGCAAGCCAATACAAATAATTGCCCAAACGGGGGTTATGTCCGAGAATATGCATTTTCATCTTATGCTTCCAACTACCAAAATTAGTACCATCAAAGTAAGGACCTCTACGGTGATAATTTCCTCGCTAGACGCCATACTCTCCTAGGTTGTGAAACCAAGGCTATGACCACCAAAAAGCTATGGAAATCAAAGCAAATGGAGACCAAAGCTCGATACCACTTGTAGGACCTTCAAGTATGTCTAGAGGGGGTGATTAGACTACTTGACCAATAAAAACTTAACCTTTTCCCAATTTTATAGTTTGGCAGATTTTAGCTATTTTAGGACAAGTCAAGCAATCATCACACAATTCAAGCAAGCATGCAAAGAGTATATTGGCAGCGGAAATTAAAGCATGCAACTTGCAAGAATGTAAAGGGAAGGGTTTGGAGGATTCAAACGCAATTGGAGACACGGATGTTTTTGGCGTGGTTCCGATAGGTGGTGCTATCGTACATCCACGTTGATGGAGACTTCAACCCACGAAGGGTAACAGTTGCACGAGTCCACGGAGGGCTCCACCCCCGAAGGGTCCACGAAGAAGCAACCTTGTCTATCCCACCATGGCCGCCGCCCACGAAGGACTTGCCTCACTAGGGGTAGATCTTCACGAAGTAGGCGGTCTCCTTGCCCTTATAAACTCCTTGGTTCAACTCCACAATCTTGTCGGAGGCTCCCAAGTGACACCTAGCCAATCTAGGAGACACCACTCTCCAAGAAGTAACAAGCGGTGTGTTGATGATGAACTCCTTGCTCTTGTGCTTCAAATGATAGTCTCCCAACACTTAACTCTCTCTCATAGGATTTGGATCTGGTGGAAAGAGGGTTTGAGTGGAAAGCAACTTGGGAAAGGCTAGAGATCAAGATTCATATGGTAGGAATGGAATATCTTGGCCTCAACACATGAGTAGGTGGTTCTCTCGGAAATGGTAAGTTGGAAGTGTAGGTTCAGTCGATGGCTCTCTCCACGAATGAAGAGGAGGTGGAGGGGTATATATAGCCTCCACACAAAATGTAACCGTTACACACAATTTACCAAACTCGGTGGGACCGAATCATAAAACTCGGTCGGACCGATTTAGTAAACCTAGTGACCGTTAGTGATTTTTGGTGGGACTGACATGCATCTCGGTGAGACCGATTCAGTTAGGGTTAGGGCATAATGTAATCTCGGTAAGACCGATTACACAAACTCAGTGAGACCGATTTTGGTAATTAGCTAACTAGAGAGTTGGTCAGGTAAACTCGGTGGGACCGATTCGCTCTTTCGGTGAGACCGAAACGTTACGAAAGGGAAACAGAGAGTTTACATTGCAATCTCGGTGGGACCGATCCCCTATTACGGTGAGACCAAAAAGTTCTGAAAAGGAAACAGAGAGATTACAATCCCATCTCGGTGAGACCGAGATCCCTATCAGTAAGACCGATTTGCTTAGGGTTTGAGGCAGTGGCTATGACTTTTGGAATCGGTGGCGCGGATAGAAAGTATCGGTGTGACCGATTTTGGCTTTAGGTTTAGGTCATTTGTGGATGTGGGAAAGTAGTTGAGGGTTTTGGAGCATATCACTAAGCACATGAAGCAAAAGGCTCATTAAGCAACACCTCATCCCTTCTTAATAGTATTGGCTTTTCCTATAGACTCAATGTGATCTTGGATCACTAAAATGTAAAATGAAGAGTCTTGAGCATTTGAGCTTGACCAATCCTTTGTCCTTAGTATTTTGAGGATCCACTTTCATCATCCATGCCATGCCATTCATTGAGCTTTCCTGAAATAATAGTCTTGGAATAGCATTAGCTCAATGAGCTATATGTTGTTATGAATTACCAAAACCACCTAGGGATAGTTGCACTTTCAGAGGCCGACTTGTAGGTGGCGCCCAAGTAGGATTACTCCTACTTGGGGCGCCCCTTGCTGCCCCTCTCCCTCTCCCACCTATATATATATGTGGGGGCACCGCTAGAACACACAACTTTGATTCCTAGCCGTGCAGCGCCCCCTCCACAGTTCGCCTCGGTCATATTCTCGTAGTGCTTAGGCAAAGCCCTCATGGATCACTTCACCATCATCACCCACACCGTCATCTTGTGGAACTCTCCTCAACACTTTCTTTGGATCAAGAGTTCAAGGGACGTCATCGAGCTGAACGTTTGCATAACTCGGAGGTGCCGTACGTTCGGTGCTTGATCGGTTGGAACGAGAAGAAGTTCGACTACATCAACCATGTTGTCAAACGCTTCCGCTTTTGGTCTACGAGGGTACGTGTACACACTCTCCCCCTCTCGTTGCTATGCATCTCCTAGATAGATCTTGCGTGAGTGTAGGATTTTTTTGAAAATGCATGCTACGTTTCCCAACAGGGGGGTGATGTGGATGAAACCGTACTCACCCGGGTCATTCTCAGGTGACTCGAGAGGGCCCCATGTCGGTGTCAAAATTGGCGGATCTCGGGTAGGGGGTCCCGAACTGTGCGTCTAAGGCGGATGGTAACAGGAGGCGGGGGACACAATGTTTAACCAGGTTTGGGCCCTCTCGATGGAGGTAATGTCCTACTTCCTGCTTGATTGATCTTGATGATATGAGTATTACAAGAGTTGATCTACCACGAGATTGTAGAGGCTAAACCCTAGAAGCTAGCCTATGATTATGATTGTTGTTGTCCTACAGACTAAACCCTCTGGTTTATATAGACACCGGAGGGGGCTAGGGTTACACAGAGTCGGTTACAAGGGAGGAGATCTACATATCCGATTTGCCAAGCTTGCCTTTCACGCAAAGGAGAGTCCCATCCAGACACGGGACGAAGTCTTCAATCTTGTATCTTCATAGTCCAACAGTCAGACCAAAGTATATAGATTCGGCCGTCTGAGGACCCCTAATCCAGACTCCCTCAAGAGTCTCCTAACCAGGCTTCAATGACGATGAGTCCGGTAGCAGATCGTCTTCAGCAGTGCAAGGCGGGTTCCTCCTCTGGATACTCCATAGAAGATTTTGAACACAAGGATCGTGTCCGGCTCTGCAAAACAAATTCCACATACCACCGTAGAGAGTACAATATTCCACAAATCTAATCTGCTGACAAATTTCGTAGCATGACATCACGCCATGGCCCGGTCATTATTCGAACTATTTTTCTCAACCAGCTATTGCACATATTGCGAGGCGGTTTTCCTGGCACGTCTTGTCGAAGCAGAGATTGTGTCCCCTTATCACGGGATTCTCATCAATACGGGTGCGGGTAACCCAACCGCGCCATCAATCGCGGCGCTTGGGGAATAAGCGAGTTTACCAGGCAAGTGGGGAGGTGCACAGTTTCTACCGCCCTTATAAAGGGACAAGGACTCCTCTTTTTCACCCACGCATTCTTCTTCCATGCCCATCCATTCTTGCGCACTCAAGCTCCAGCGCCCAAGTTCGCATTTTCTCCGCAAAACCACTCCAAACATGTCCGGAGCGGGAGGCAAGTGGATGGTCTCCTCCGTTATGGAGGAGAACATTCTGGCTCAGGAAGCCGGATACAGGCTGCGGACATCGCCATGACCGGCTCCCAGACGCGGGGCAGATCGTCCCTACCCCAGAACCCCATGAAAGGGTTGTATTGCTTACCCACTTCGTCCGCAGGCTGGGATTTCCCCTCCACCCATTTGTTCGCGGTCTCATGTTCTACTACGGGCTGGACTTCCATGATCTGGCCCCTAATTTCATCCTCAACATCTCGGCGTTTATCATCGTGTGCGAGGCCTTCCTCCGCATCAAGCCCCACTTGACTGTGGTGAAGACCTTCAACGATGAAACCGAAGGTGGTGGTCGGCCAGCAAGCGGAGTGCGGAGGCGCTATGGTGGGCAAAATGCCCAACGTCACCTGGCTCGAAGGCTCCTATGTGGAGACCGTGAAGGGGTGGCAATCGGGGTGGTTCTACATCACCGAGCCGCGTGATGTCTACTACGCAACCTTCTTCTTGTAGACGTTGTTGGGCCTGCAAGTGCACAGGTTTGTAGGATACTAGCAAATTTCCCTCAAGTGGATGACCTAAGGTTTATCAATCCGTGGGAGGCGTAGGATGAAGATGGTCTCTCTCAAGCAACCCTGCAAGCAAATAACAAAGAGTCTCTTGTGTGCCCAACACACCCAATACAATGGTAAATTGTATAGGTGCACTAGTTCGGCGAAGAGATGGTGATACAAGTGCAATATGGATGGTAGATAAAGGTATTTGTAATCTGAAATAATAAAAACAGCAAGGTAACAAGTGATAAACGTGAGCGTAAACGGTATTGCAATGATAGGAAACAAGGCCTAGGGTTCATACTTTCACTAGTGCAAGTTCTCTCAACAATAATAACATAGATAGATCATATAACAATCCATCAACATGCAATAAAGAGTCACTCCAAAGCCACTAATAGCGGAGAACAAACGTAGAGATTATGGTAGGGTCTGAAACCACCTCAAAGTTATTCTTTCCAATCAATCCGATTGGGCTATTCCTATAAGTGTCACAAACAGCCCTAGAGTTCGTACTAGAATAACACCTTAAGACACAAATCAACCAAAACCCTAATGTCACCTAGATACTCCATTGTCACCTCAAGTATCCGTGGGCATGATTATACGATATGCATCACACAATCTCATATTCATCCAACCAACACAAAGTACTTCAAAGAGTGCCCCAAAGTTTCTACCGGAGAATCAAGAACGTGTGCCAACCCCTATGCATAGGTTCATGGGCGGAACCCGCAAGTTGGTCACCAAAACGTACATCAAGTGGCACATGATATCCCATTGTCACCACAGATAAACACGGCAAGACATACATCAAGTGTTCTCATAAAAGACTCAATCCGATAAAATAACTTCAAAGAGGAAACTCAATTCATCACAAGAGAGTAGAGGGGGAGAAACATCATAAGATCCAACTATAATAGCAAAGCTCGGGATACATCAAGATCGTGCCATAGAGGGAACACGAGAGAGAACACGAGAGAGAGAGAGATCGAACACATAGCTACTGGTACATACCCTCGGCCCCGAGGGTGAACTACTCCCTCCTCGTCATGGAGAGCGCCGGGATGATGAAGATGGCCACCGGTGATGGGTTCCCCCCTCAGTGAGTCTTGGAGCAGGCTCCGAGAGGTTTTGGTGGCTACTGAGGAGGCTTGTGGCGGCGGAACTCCGATCTATCTTACTGCTCGGAAGTTTTCGGGTACGTAGGTATATTTGGGTGAAAGGAGTCCGTCGGTGGCGCTAGGGGGGGCCCCACGAGGCAGGCGCGCCCCCACCCTCGTGAGCACCTCCCTTCTTTCTGACGTGCACTCCAAGTCCATCGGGTGGCTTTCCTTCCAAAAATAACTTCTCCAGTTCATTTCGTTCCGTTTTGACTCCGTCTGATATTCCTTTTCCTCGAAACACTGAAATAGGCATAAAACAGCAAATCTGGGCTGGGCCTCCGGTTAATAGTTTAGTCCCAAAAGTAATATAAAAGTGAATAATAAAGCCCAATATTGCCCATAACAGTAGATAATATAGCATGGAGCAATCAAAAATTATAGATACGTTGGAGACGTATCACCGCGCGACACCAACTGGGTGGCGGCCCCCGAATTTCGATCCGGCATCCCCATGCGGCTCACCTCCTGGAAAGAGAAGGGCCTATCCTGGGGCTCATCGGTGGAGCTGACAGGACTCCAGAACCGTGTTAAAAACATGATAAGCAAGAAAAACAAGCTTGTCAACGTGGTCCAGGTCATGCTCTTCCGCCGGATCCTCCCGTGTCAAAGACGGGCATTCAATATGTGGGAGTTCGACCCGACCAAGCACCAGACGGCGAGAGCTTTTCGACACGATGCACAAAGACATCTGGAAGGTGCTGTTCAAGTCTGCCGAGGTGCCTCCTCCCCTTACCGAGGATCGCGGACTCAGTGCCAAGCCCCCTGCCAATCCGGTAAGCTCCATATATCTTATAAGATGTTCCTTTCCCCGGTATAATCATGTGAAGGATCTGAGCCTCCATGCCATTTTAACAGGATTGGGTAGCGACAACGGAGCGGATCGATTGTCCGGCCCCATTGCCCGAAGATCCAGCAAGGGCTCTCTTAACGGAGATGCTGGTTCCGGCACCTTATGAGGCGCCGAAGAAGAAGGCCAAGAAGAAGGCCGCGGGGACCAGGAAAGGTCTCCGGCGCAAGGTTGTATCGGACTCATCGTCCGTAGACACCAAGGCGCCCTCCTCCCACGAAAACGAGGAGGAGGAAGAGGAAAGTTCTCCCCCCCCCCAGCCGGCGGAGACAAGAAAAGGAAGGCCGCCCCATCTGGGAAGGCCGAAGGGTCCAAGAAGGGAAGGACCCTCCTTCTGGACTGCTCCACAATAGCCGCTTTCAGCGATGAGGAGTGGCTACCCAGGGACAAGCCCCTGGCTAAGCCGTAAGTATCCGGACACCATAATAGTTCTTATGTTCTATTTTATTGCTTCTTATCATGCCAAACATGATCATGCAGTCCATCCAAAGCCCATATCGACGTATCCTCTTCGGATGAGTCTTTGGGCCAGTCGGAGATGAACATCGATTCACTCCTGACCGCCTCCTCCCCCCGCCCTACGGATGACGTCGAGGTGTTGTCTCAAGGGGCGCTAAACCAAGGGGAGATAGTTCCGGAGGCGCCCCAAGGTGATATTCCAGGCGTTGGGCGCATGGGGGGCAAGACTCCCATGGGCTCTAATGCCGGGGGCAGCAAGTTTAGCCCCCAGCCGAATACTACGCCGAAACCTCTAGTGGTTCTGGATTATGTCAGGCGGCCCCTCGCCAAGGGGGGCAAGCCGTCTGTGCCGATGGCCTTTGTCCATCCAGAGGCATCGGACAATTTGCTGGAAGCGCTTCGCGGCGCTTCCATTGACGAAGAGCACCGCACTATCATGAGTGCGGTGGTCAAAAAGGTTCGTCCGCCAAAAAGTGGGTACTGATCAAGCTCGTGACCTCCTAACGGGCTTTGAGGTAAGTAATCAAATTATGAGAAAATTTTACGGCATGGACAAGGCCCCTGATGCTTCGCTTTGGTGTTACGCAAAGAAAGGCGAGCAGAGGATCAAATAATAATCACATGAGTCTAATCAGAATATGTCTATGTGAATAAGCGAGGCTTCATTGCTTTGGCCTTTGCCGCTTCATAAAGGCGGAGGTCTCCATATAAGCGGGACCTTGAGCGGTCCGAGGAAGAGCTCGGCCTTACCAAGAGGCAGCTCGAAGAGAACAAAGGTAAGTGATACCCCGTCTGTTTATTGATAAAGAAAAAAAAGGTGGTTGTTAGATCACAGGATCGTCATGAATTTTGCTAGGGGCCACGACCAAAGTGGCGGCCCACAGAAGAAAGTATTTGTCCAAGGGGCGAAACAAAGCGGCCAAGGAAGCCGCGCCAGTAGAAGCAAGAGGCCGAGTCGGCGAGGTTCAGCAAGAACTCCAGAGTTTGTCAAGAAATCTGAGTCCTTGGGCGTGACTCTAAAACGCAAGGAGTCCGAGCTTGCGAAGGCCCTCGAGAACGCACAAAATGCCAAGGCGAAGCCAAAAAGGCCCTCTAGGAAATTCAAGCGATCAAGAAGATAGCGGCGGTAAGACATTCATTATACAAAGCAAGCATGTGAAGGAAACTTTCCTTTACTTACCCGAATTCGGAGCTCTCCGGGGGCGTTAGCGAATCTACCAGCCCGGTGTAGCCGGATGCCGCAGAGTTCTACCGGGCGAGGAAGGAAGCTCGGCGGAGAAGTTGTTACGGTCTCGATATCTGGGACCGAACATCCGATATATGAGCGACCGATTGAAACAATTGGTCGAACTTCACAAGCGGCCGAACTGGCCATGAAGGGTCTCATAGTCCGGATGTGGCCTGGTGAGCCCACGCCTAGCAACTATTTCGGCTGGTAAGGCGGCTTGTGAATGCACCTTACGGTTTGAAGTCATAAAGCGGTCCGTCTGCATTGAGGGTCTTTGAGGCTTTTGCCCGAGCGAAAGTGCACTGGGCGAAGATGGACGCCAAAAAAATTTAGTGAAGGAAGGGCCGCCGGAGGGCAAGGAGCATCGCCACCCCGAAAAGTATTATGACAGTGTTCTGAAGGGTGCTCTCCTTGTGGCAGAGGAATGTGCTAAGGGTATAATATTTGAATGAATGTACTCATGTGAACCTGTATATGAAAACGAGTTCATGTGCGCTATACAATGCTTGTTGATTTAAAATATTACCTTTTGTGCGGCCGTTTATAAAATTTGAGAGTTGGCGAGTCGTCGACTTCTGCCCCCATGTAACTAGTACTGAGGTGTTCGGGATAAACCTGATCACTCTTTATCCCGATTTTGGGTCCTTGAAGGAGGTGTTCAAAGACAACCGAACCGTGCAATCGGACTATAAAGCTTTATCGCTCTCACTTAGCCATAGAAGTCTATAATTTTAAATTTTGGTGAAGCCCCTAGTATTCGGAAGTTCGAACTTGGGGCGCTATGTACGCCTAAATCGGACAAGGCCGACTCTTCGCCCGAAGCGGAAAAAATCTTTAAGGATTTGAGACCTCTCGAACAGCGACCAGCTCTCGCCGCATCATGTGATCAGTTTCGGCTTTCTCTCTTGAGGTGCTCATCCGAAAGAACCGGGACACAATCGCAGTAGTTCTCCCAAAGTGCTACCTTAGCCGATATAAGCGGAATGTGAGGTACCAAAACATGGGAGCAGGCAAACCCAACTATTGACCCAAGACATGATTCGAGCTGATGCATATAATGCTATAAGTTTGGGGTGCCGCTTATCGAAAGTGTTCGAATTTTCATGCCGTGTTATAGGGTACATTGAAGCCCTGGCGCCTTTGGGCGATATCGAGAATGTCTGGGTGCAATTTGTCGTAAATAAGCAGACAAGGGAAAAAGATGAAGTAATGCAATAATGAGCTAATGTTGTACATTGTTATTTAGGTGATACGTCAAAAAGTATGTATACAAGTAGTGCAATAAGTAAAAATAGGACTATTTGACATGTCCTATCCAAGGGCAAGCTGCGTGTGGGTATGCAAAATAGGTATAGCGATCATTATCAGGGACCACCTGGGGATTCCCTTATACGTCAAAGCTTCTTGCTACCTTGGTGTTTCCTTCCCGTGACGGGTCCGATAATCAGACGATCGGAGAGGGCCTTCAGAGAATAGGGGCCTGGTGTTCCTGTTGCAGGGTACTCCAGACTCGCTTGAAGGTGTCCGGCCTTTTTTCGCCCGAATTGGCGGTTTGCCTCGTAAGGCTGCTTTGCACTTCTGCAAGGGCAGCGGTGTGCTCCTCCGTCTGGAGCGGCGTTACTGTGTTTCCATTTCTTTATTATAACCCCGCGAGGTCCCGCATTTTGAGCTTGAGGTATGCATAATGCGGTACCGCGTTGAATCTGGCGAATGCGGTTCGTCCGGCGGTCGTGATAGCCCGCTGCGGAAGGGACGATATCGAAGATTAACTCCTCACTTCGGAAGTTGTCCAGGAGATCGGAAGACCACTTCGGTGTGATTGAGCTCTGTGCAAGTGGCCTCTACACTGGTATGACACCTTTAAAGGTGGTTTTTGTGGGTTTGATCCTCGAGGGGTCTATACCATTTTGCACACCGTATCCTGATAGAGCAGGTTCAGGCTGCTGCCACCATCCATAAGGGCTCGAGTGAGGTGAAATCCGTCAATTATGGGGTCAAGGACCAATGCGGCAGAACCGCCATGACGGATACTAGTGGGGTGGTTCCTGCGATCGAAAGTGATCGGACAAGAAGACCATGGGTTGAACTTTGGGGCGACTGGATCCATGGCATAGACGTCCCTTAGTGCACGCTACCGTTCCCGCTTGGGAATATGGGTTGCGTATATCATGTTCACCGTTTTCACTTGGGGAGGAAATTTCTTACATCTGCTTTGTGTTGTTGGCCGGGCTCCTCCTCGTCATCGCTATGCAGCCCTTTTCCTTGTTTTGACATTCAACTTGCGGCCTGTTTGAACACCCAACATTCTCTGTTGGTGTGGTTGGCTGGCTTATCGGGGGTGCCGTGAATTTGACACGAGCGATCGGGTATGTGGTCCAAACTGGACGGGCCTGGATTGCTTCTTTTGAATGGCTTTTTTCCGCTGACCGGATTTAGGGCCGCTGAATCCGGCATTAACTGCTGTGTCTTCAGCGTTATCGCCGTTGTTGCGGCGCTTGTGTCTATTGCGACGTGGCCTGTCGTTGCTATATTTGGCATCTGAATTGCCAGGGTTTCTTGATGTGTTATTGCTGTGAGCCAGCCAGCTGTCCTCACCCGCACAAAAGCGGGTCATGAGTGTCGTGAGGGCTTCCATGGACTTCGGCTTCTCTTGGCCGAGGTGTCGGGCGAGCCACTCGTCGCGGATGTTATGCTTAAATGCTGCTAAGGCCTCGGCATTCGGACAGTCGACAATTTGGTTCTTTTTAGTTAGGAACCGAGTCTAGAATTTCCTGGCTGATTCCCGGCTGTTGGGTTATGTGACTCAAGTCATCGGCATCCGGTGGTCGCACATAAGTGCCACGGAAGTTGTCAAGGAATGCGTCTTCCAAATTCTCCCAACCGCCAATGTAGTTTGCGTGAAACTATTCACCAATGCCGAGCCGACCCTTTGAGTTTTAGTGGGAGGTACTTGATGGCATGTAGATCGTCACCGCGGGCCATGTGGATGTGGAGGAGGAAATCTTCAATCCATACCGCGGGGTCTGTTGTGCCATCGTATGATTCAATGTTCATGGGTTTAAAACCTTCTGGGAATTCGTGATCCATTACTTCGTCAGTGAAGCATAGGGGGTGTCTTGGCGCCTGCGTAGGGCTATGTCGCCGACGCAGTTCATACGAAGTCTTATCTGCTGTATTCAGCCTGCGGATTTTCTTTTAGTATATCCGGCGTGGCCAGATCGTCGTCGCAGCGTTGGGGCGCCCGTGATCCGTGAATCGATCTTGCATGTCCCGCTTTGTTTACCAATACGTCTCGCAGTCCTGCGTGTTACCCCCGGGCCTTGGTATTTTTGTTTAGCTGGCGGCGTAGTGCGGGCTGGACTTCGCCCGATATGCCGCTTTGTCTCGGCCACAAGGTGGCGGTCGGCCAGATATCATCTGTTTGGAAGCGTAAGGCTTTAATGCTTCCTCCTCGAGTTGGGGTAGCAATCTGCGCTTTGGGTAACTTTTGGTTGGGCGCCGAGTTCGTATTCCTCGGCCGCGGGACCTCGGTCCATCTATCCGCTAGCGATCTTGGTCATCTTGAAGCTGTTGTTGCTTTTTCTTCGTGCTTTTTGTCAGGACTATAAGTCGGGCGCTTGAAGCGCTCTGCCGGCAGGATCCTCGAGCCACGATAAATTCTTCGTCAGCCGAGGCTCACCTCGCTTTCGAGAGAGGCATGTAATTGTCATCCTCGATTCTCCATCTGTACTGTTCCTTAGGGCTAGCTTGCCCATCCTCCCGCTCGAAGCCTGGCTAGAGGATTGTCTTAAATCTTGACACTCTCTGCAGCGTTATTGTCTCTTGTGCAGTATCTCGCTTTTGCTATGGCGGGGGCTTAGATGGCGTCGATGACGCCTGGTGCTTAGATTGCTTCTGGGATTATCCTCCGTTGCCTTATTGCCATCGCTTTCTTTGGGGTGTCCACCCATGTATATATCATATGATGAGGTGGTAGTCCAGTATACTGTAGGCGGTGGTTCCTGTTCGTCTCTGCATCGTCGTCCATACCGTCGATGTCTTGAGCCGAAATCGAGCATGTCGGTTAAGTCGTCGACAGTGGCTATTAAGTGGGTGGTGGGTGGGTAGCGAATTTCTTCGTCGTTCGCTTCCCACTCAAGCCGGACATAGTTCGGCCAAGGGTCTTCTGACAAGGAGAGAGACCTTATGAATTTAGTCGCCTGTGGGCGAAGTGCTTGAAAGATATCCATGGAGGAAAACTCCATGATCGGTGCCCAATCAGATTCGATAGAAACGCAGACGCAGCGGTTCGGAGTTCGCGTGGTCGGGACGAATCCAAGTGTCCGGCAACACAGGTTTCATAGGACGTGAAGTCAGTATTCGGCTCTATCGCCGCTGAGTGTGCGGCCTCCGTGGCGGGGTCCATCCACCCGTCCTCGGACGGCGCGATCTGCTCCGGCTTGAGGGCCGGAGTAGCTACAGGTGTGATCTCCCGAACACCGTCCGACGACAGAGCTAAGTCATGCTCATCGTGACTGTGCGGCGCACCTGACATGGGTTCGAATCCGTCGAAGATCAAGTCTCCGCGGATGTCGGTAGTATAGTTCAAGCTTCCAAACCTGACCTGATGGCCAGGGGCATAGCTCTCGATCTGCTCCAGATGGCCAAGCGAGTTGGCCCGCAGTGTGAAGCCGCCGAATGCGAAGATCTGTCCGGGGAGAAAAACCTCACCCTGATCGCATCGTTGCCGATGATCGAAGGAGCCATCAAGCCTTATGGTGACGGCGTAGTGGAACTCTCAATGAAAGCACCAATGTCGGTGTCAAAACCGGTGGATCTCGGGTAGGGGGTCCCGAACTGTGCGTCTAAGGCGGAAGGTAACAGGAAGCGGGTTTACCCAGGTTCAGGCCCTCTCGATGTAGGTAATACCCTACTTCCTGCTTGATCGATCTTGATGATATGAGTATTACAAGAGTTGATCTACCACGAGATCGTAGAGGCTAAACCCTAGAAGCTAGCCTATGATTATGATTGTTGTTGTCCTACGGACTAAACCCTCCGGTTTATATAGACACCGGAGGGGGCTAGGGTTACACAGAATCGGTTACAAGGGAGGAGATCTACATATCCGATTTCCAAGCTTGCCTTCCACGCAAAGGAGAGTCCCATCCGGACACGGGACGAAGTCTTCAATCTTGTATCTTCATAGTCCAACAGTCCGGCTGTCCGAGGACCCCCTAATCCAGGACTCCCTCACCCCACTACCACTCAACTGAGAATGCCTCCCACCATAGCTTCCTCTCCTCGCCATCACCGGTGAAGGCCATTGGGCCAATTCCTCTGGTGGACGGCGGCGGAGAGGCCGCATGTAGCCCACTCATTGTGCATGCGATCTTTCTTTATCTCCCTCAGGTCCAAGAGATCACGCGTCGTGCATCTCCTACTTCCTTTGTCATGGATCCATTGTTGCACATCGGTCGATTAAACCGTGCATAGATTGGTTGCGGGTCACGGATAGACTCAAAGCCTCCACCAACTTCTATGCATTCCTGTGGTTGCCATATTTGGCTACTTTGGTCTAGAGGGTGTGGAGGCTGAAGAAATCTATGCTAGCGTCCATCATTGACAATTGCGATGGCTAGGGTGTCGCATCTCACCCTGGTGGCATTATCCTGCCTTCGCCCTCACCGGGTGGGCTTGTGAATCAGGGAGAATCTCTATTTAGCAAGTCTGTCCATGACAACGACGACACAATCATTCTCTAAGTTGGTTGTGTTGTCTTCATCCCCTTCTCGTGCGGCAAACTCCTTTGCATTCTCTAAGAGCATACTCCAAAATCCACTCTGTTGCCATTTGGTTATCCTTGTTTTCGCCACTCTTGTTGTTGTTCGACACACATCATAGGCACTAACCACCCTTCTAGTGCGAATTATTTCATTACTGGCATTTGTTGAGATCATCCCACCTTTTCACTCTTTATCCCCACTCCCATGGGCAATGACCACCCTTCTGGTGGAGAGTTTGTGCAATCTTTTTGCGCCTTCTCTATGAGGCAGAGTGTTTCATCATCTTCATTCACAATCTTTCTTGGGCAATGACCACCTTCCCAATGGGTGTTGGATGGTGTGAGCTCAGTAATGGCACATCTCCTTGATGTTGATTGTCTATAGACTATCCTTGTTGGCGGTGTCGACGTTGCCTTAGATGGGGCTCCCATGTGGTATTCTTCAAAATTTTCCTCCTTTTGTTTGCTAGTGTTGCCTTGTACTATGGTTTAACATATCCCGGGTTGCTTCATCCAACCCTATATGTTTAAGAAGTTGTGTTGTGATCTCGTAATTAGTATTTTGTGTTTTTAGGGTACTTTCTTCAGCAAGATGTCCCCTCAGGGGTTCCTTTGAGGAATGTTTTCAAGTGAGAATCTCGACCCTCAGTGAACTTCTAAAAAATATTTAACATATACTAAAAAAATCTTTGTATTATAAATTAAAAAGATGCATGTAAGTCTATGATATTTGTACATTTATACACCTTTACATAGAGTTTGTCAGATATTGGAAACTTAATCTTGTACCCTCGTAAGGCAAAGTATAGAGCACTAAACTTGTTTCCTTTAGATGCCACAAAAATGAGCCTTTCTTATTAACACACTAGACTTGACTGATATGGCTAATCATTTGTAAATATATATTTTGAACATATAGTTGCCCAAGTGTTCATCTATGTTCTCTTGCACTAATTGTTTCACATACTTAACTCAACAAAATTTGAAATAAAAGCTAACACATGACCACGTAACCAAAATCGTGTTGCATAGTCCCATTCACTTTTATTTCATATAGAGTCCCACAACTTGCTCACCTACATTTGTGTTCTATACCTTACTCCTATCATGGAAGATGTAGGAAACACTGACACTCGTATATACCATTCTTGTTTCCTTCTTCTACTACTGATCGCTTCATGTGACTCTCCTTCCCACCAAACATCATGACAGATCTTGTTTGACATGTTTGGATCTTAATTATACTTAGAAATGAATGGTGTCGGAATTTTCCAATAACACCCAACCACATTGTAGCTCTCCGAACTTTGACGGAGCTCAAGCTTCGTGAACTATGTTACCCTAAGTAGTTTATTTCTAGTCTATCCTAACTTTCATTCCATTGTACATAGTTCAACTGTGTCATCTTCTTTTTCATGGTTGATTATACGAGCTTGGGTTTTGCTCACGACCGTGATTTGATGCTCACTTCAGGAGGGGAAAAGACCATCAAATTCTTCCGAGGAACTTGAAAATCACATGCCTCTATTTGCGTGGAACATGATAAACATAGTATTGTTTGCTTTCTTATATTTAACTGACATAAATATATACTCCACGCATGATCTTCCTCCACTCTTTAAATTGTTTTCTTACATTTGTTGATTTGAGAACACAAAAACCATACTAATACACACATGTAACCTTTAAAAGGTGTACATATGCATATGACATAATGTTTATGCTAACCCTTCGCAGACATGATGTAGAGGATCATATCTTAAAGTGAATTCATAAGGCTAAAGATATGCCTATTTGAGTTCACAAATATCATTACCCTTAAAGTTTAGGTAAAAGGTTTCCCTTTTTGAATAGTTTGAATTGCTTACTATACGTGTCACGTGGTGGTAAAAGGTTTCCCTTTGTTATAAGATCCTAAGCTAATACTTGAAAAATAATATAATATCAGAGTAGTAATTAGTGAAAGTAGCTTTTGTTAATGATCTAACCACAACATCGACTACTTTGAACTTTTCTCCTAAGAAAAAAGCTATTTTAAATATATATAGGACAAATGTTTCCTACAAGCAGTGGTAGTTACCATCACTTGCGTTTTGTATGTTGTATGTAGTATCTGTCGAAATCGAGAGTATGTACGTGTAGTATGTAGTATATAACAATGATTAGGTAGTATATATACTAATTTTTATGTAGTATGTACCATGTTTTGAATATGCTTTTTTACGCACAAATATATACGTATTTCACAAATATAACAAAAACTATAGACTCATATGCAATTTTTCATGTAACTTTCTTTGTAATATCTTAGATATAGTATACGAATATATTTAAAATGATAAAGTAGTATATATAGTACCACATGGTAGTATATGAGACATATGGGGTAACTACCACCGGGTGGTAGGATGTATTTTCCCTATATATACATATATATATATATATATATATATATATACATATATATATATATATATATATATATATATATATATATATATATATAGTGATCCTATTCATCACCCAGGGTGCAGAATAAGTTATTCTTCACCCGAGGTAATTCCTATGATCATTTCATAATTAAATTACATTTGGAATTCAAAGAGTTACATTTTTATTGATTCATTATGTAAAATTTGGCATAAGAAAATAAAAATATAGGTCATAAGACAAGACAAGTTGCAGGTTATGTGTCTTTTACACTATGTTTTTACGTTTGTAATTTTACATGACATAAAATATTTTTCTGACGATTATATATTTTCTTACGGTCTCTTTTTACGTCGGAAATAAGAAAAAACTTACGGAACGTAAAATTACGGTGTATTGATGGTAAAATAGAGGATGAAGAATAACTGTTCCTCACCTGTGTGATTTAATAGTCAATCCCATATATATATATATATATATATATATATATATATATATATATATATATATATTAGTTACAATTGTCTCTTAATAGGGTGCACGAAACGATGAGCGGTGCCCAATTGTGGGACACGTCAAAATAAGCAACCAACAATAATCATAGGCATTGATTCAGTTAAGAGATGCAAGCATACTTCACTCATGCATACGCTCGTTGCACCATGGCTGAGCCAATCTCACTTTCCCTCTCTCTAGTATTCGTAAGCACACGTATCATAAAGTAAAAGAAGAAAATGATAAGACACCGATCCATGCGGCAAGCAACAACAATGATCAACCGGTTACAAACATATGCTATTTGGGTGTCATCCATCTATCCAACACCCCCAAAAAAGCATCTAGATCACTACAGAAGAGCCAAGGCCGAACTCCAAAACCCAGCCTCTTTGCACACCATAGCAACCACCCGCCTCGACGACAAAACGTGCTGGTTAAAAACCACATCGTTGCGGTGTTTCGAGAGTCCCAAGCCACGAGGATCAAGATGGAGTGAAGGACTCAATTATACCGACGAAGCAGTCCTTGAGCATCATCAATCCAATAGCTTATCGTCACGGTAGGGCCTAGTAAGCCCTTTCCTAGACACACACACGACTACGCCCTAGACCAATCATGTGAGAACGCAGCTGATCAAAAAGATGGTCAATATTTTTATTGTGCTAATTAATCACAAAAGATGAAAAAGAAAGCCTTAATGCAGCAACCTACGGCAATCAGACATCCACCACTCTTTCTTCATGGCCAACCAAACAAAAAACTTACAACTCGTCGATATCCAAGAACCTGGAATAATGTTGGCAGTCGATACACCCCGAGAGGGGCAAATGGAGTTGTATATGCCGAGACCTAGTGGAGAAGAGACCGTTTCTCTCGCAAGTTCATCGCACATCGCACATCAAACACAACACAAACACAGTATGGTACACATTTCGCCCCTCATCCGGGTTGATTACAATACCGCCTGGATACCCAATTGTTTAATTTTACAGTTTTTTTTTTCGAGAGAAGCCGTACATATCTTCCGGAGAAAAACAAAGGCCCAAAGGAAACCTCCGCAAACCCTCGTCGCGCCGCTGCCGCTGCCGCTGCCGCCACTTCGCCTCCCTCGACGCACCGCCGCCCCCGCCACCAATCCTCCCTCGACGCTCCACCGCCCCACCGTGCCTCTCTCGACGCGCCTCCGCCGCCTCGATGCGTCAATCCAATCACTGCCACCCCTTCCGCCCGCCGGACTGGGGTTCTCCGCCTCCGCACTGCCGCCCGCACCACCAGCAGAGCCACCGCCAGCCGCAATCGACCCCGCGGTTCGCCGTGATCCTCTTCCGCGCGGGACCCAACATCTCCACCCCGACCGCCACCGAGATTGACGCGCTCGTCGCCGATCTCCCCTCGCCGGCTCCCGACAACCTCTCCGTATTCTCCTCCGGCCGCGACGCCGCTCGCCTCCTCTTCCGCTCCCTTCCCGCCGCCGCGGCCGCAGCGCGCGAGCTCTGGTCGCTCCGCCTCGAGGGCCTCCACCTCCTCACGCCCTACCTCCCCAATGCCGCGCTTGCCGCCCACGCCTTCCCACTCATCGCCTCTCTCTTCGCCTCCCACGCCTCCCGCCTCCTCGACACCGACCTCGTTTCCCGTTCAGCCGCCTGCTCCGCTGAGCTCGCAGCCTCCATCCAGTCTCTGGAACAGCGGCTGCGCAGTCGCAATTCCTTCCGCGACTTCGACCAGCTCCATCTCCAGAAGAAAAACATTGGAGGCCGAGAAGGACTTGGTAGATGCCAAAATTGCCGAGTACAAAGCATCAATGAGTTCCATACGGTGTGCCATGTTACGTGGGACCGATGATGAGGAGGAGGTGGAGGAGGAGGGGGTGGATGTGTTTGGGATTGGGGAACGCGAGGATGTGGACTTCACGAGGTTGCACATGATGATGCTTCGCTTGAATGCAGGAGACTCAACGAGGGGCTACCAATTTATGCATACCGCAGAAAAATTCTCAATCACATTTTTAATAATCAGGTGAGGATGCGTGTTCCTCTGCAGTTTTATTTGTGATAGCATTGCAAATTTGTAGTGTGAGCCATTCGATCCTTTATGAACTTCACTCTTAGCTGTAGTTAGCCTGTCTGTCTCATGACTCGAGTTATAGGTACCGCATATCAAAACTTCCCTTTATTTAGTTTGACTTTCCTCTTTTTTTGCGAATTATCAATTATGACATACCATTGCAAAACTCGTGACCCAAATTATGCAAGCTCTGTTTCTACAGGTTATGATCTTAATTGGGGAGACTGGTTCTGGGAAAAGCACACAGTTAGTTCAGTTTCTTGCCGACTCAGGTCTTGCTGCTAATGGCTCAATTGTCTGTACTCAACCTCGAAAAATTGCTGCCACGTCATTGGCACGTAGAGTGGATGAAGAAAGCAACGGCTGCTACAAAGACAATTTTGTGTTGTCATATTCAACCTTTTTAAATTCTCAAGACCTCAATTCAAGATCATATTTTGCACAGATAGTTGTCTTTTACATCACTGCATGAACGACACGGGCCTGGATGGCATTTCATATATCATTGTTGATGAAGCTCATGAAAGAAGCTTGAACACTGATCTTCTTTAGCCTTGATCAAGAAGAAGCTGCTTGATAGGTTGGATTTGCATCTCATTATAATGTCTGCCACTGCTGATGCTGACAAACTTGCTGACTACTTTTATGGCTGTCAAACATTCCATGTTAAAGGGCGAAATTTTCCTGTTGAAATTAATTATGTCCCAGATGTATCAGTTGAGGCTTCCTCCAATGCTGTGCCAAACTCTATGTGTGATGCTTGTGCAACTGCTTCTTATGTCAATGATGTTGTAAGGATGGTAAGCATCATTCACAAGAATGAAGAAGAGGGTGCTGTCCTTGCTTTCTTGACATCTCAGCTGGAAGTTGAATGGGCTTGTGAAAATTTCAGCGATGCAAGTGCCGTGGTACTTCCTATGCATGGAAAGCTTTCCCATGTAGAACAGAGCCGTGTTTTTAAAAGCTATCCTGGAAAGAGAAAAATTATCTTCTGCACAAATATGGCTGAAACATCACTGACAATAAAAGAAGTGAAGTATGTTGTTGATTCTGGACTGGCCAAGGAGAGCAGATTTGTGCCCAGTAGCGGTCTCAATGTATTGAAAGTTAATTGGATTTCCCAAAGTTCTGCTAATCAACGTGCTGGCCGGGCAGGTCGAACAGGAGCAGGGAAGTGTTACAGGCTTTACTCTGAAGCCGACTTCAGTATGATGGATGTGCATCAAGAACCTGAGATCAGGAAAGTTCATCTTGGCACTGCTGTTCTAAGAATACTTGCTTTGGGTGTTAAAGATGCACGGAAATTTGAGTTTGTTGATGCCCCAAATCCTGAAGCAATCAGTATGGCTGTGAAGAATCTTGAACAGTTGGGTGCTGTCAAACATAGACTTCATTGCTTTGAGCTGACTGATACTGGATGCTACCTGGTCAAATTGGGGATTGAGCCAAGGCTTGGGAAAATTATGCTTGATTGCTTTGATGTTGGTTTGAGGAAGGAAGGTGTAGTTCTAGCTGCTGTTATGGCAAATTCTAGCAGCATATTTTGTAGAGTGGGCACCGATGAGGAGAAACATAAAGCTGACCTTCAGAAGGTCCGGCTATGTCACCGAGACGGAGATCTTTTCACTCTACTTGCTGTTTATAAGAAATGGGAAGATGGGCATGACAACAGAAATATGTGGTGCTGGCAGAACAGCATCAATGCCAAGACCATGAGGAGATGCCAGGAAACCATATCAGAACTTGAAAACTGTCTAAAGCATGAGCTGAACATCATTATCCCAAGTTATTGGCGTTGGAATCCCGAGGCTCCCACTGTGCATGATAAGGATCTAAAGAGAATTATCCTATCATCACTTACAGGTAATCTTGCCATGTTTTTAGGACATGAAAGGTTTGGTTACCAGGTGATTTCGACAGGTCAGGTTGTGAACCTTCATCCCTCATCCTCATTGCTCAATTATGGCATCAAGCCAGAGTGGGTTGTGTTTACAGAAATTTTGTCAGTCCCGAATCAATATTTGGTATGTGTAACCGCTGTTGATCATGATGCCTTGTATACAATTCACCCAGTGTCTTTCATTCAGCAATTGGAGGAACAAAATTGCAGATAAAAGTGATTAGTGGGCTCGGTACTAACTTACTGAGAAGGTTTTGTGGCAAATATGGCCAAAATCAGCAAAAGATCATCTCGCGTCTCAAGGAAGATTGCAGGGATGACCGAATAACTGTTGAAATTAACTTTCAAAATAATGAAGTTGTGTTATTTGCTACAGAACAGAATATGGAAAAAGTCTTTTGCACTGTCAACAGTGCTTTGGAATGTGAAGGTAAGATATTGAGGAACGAAAGTGCCTAGAGAGAAATTTATTTCCTGGGAGGCCTGGCAGTTCTCCTATTGCACTATTTGGTTCAGGTGCTGAAATCAAGCATTTAGAACTTGGGGGGAGGTATCTAACAGTAGAGGTTTTGCATCAAAATGCTCATGATATCGATGACAAGGAGCTTATTTTCTTGGTGGATAGTATTGGCTCTGGCGTCGCTAATTTTCATAAATCCAGTGGAAGTTTTCGGATAGCCTCAGATGGAATTAAATGGGGGAAGTTTACATTTCTGAAACCTGAAAATGCTGAAGATGCTGTTTCAAAACTCAATGGCATAGAATTTAATGGTTCCTCATTAAAATTAGTTCCTATATGTACTTTCGATAATCGAGGATTACCATTTCCTGCGGTGAGAGCTAAATTATGTTGGGCACGTAGACACAGCAGTGGACGTGCACTTGTAACATGTGCCAGCGGGGAAGCTGAATTTGTTGTAAATGACTGCTTTGCTCTAGGAATTGGTGGAAGGTATATTAAGTGCAGGGTTAGTACTAAGTATGAGAATTGTGTTTTTGCTGAAGGAATTCCAATGCATGTCACAGAGCCAGAACTGTATGATGCTTTTCGTAGCACAACAGCAAGGAGAATCCTTAATATCCGTTTGCTCAGGGTCAAGGGAAATGCCATAGCTAGCCCCTCTGTTTCTACATGTGAAGAAGAACTGGTCAGAGAAATTTCTCCATTCATGCCAAATAAGAGTTTTCCTGGACAGAATTTTCGTGTTGAGGTGTTTCCTCCGGAGGAAAATGATTCACTGACAAGAGCAACTATAACTTTTGATGGAAGCCTTCATCGAGAGGCTGCAAGAGCACTGGACCATCTTGAAGGGCACTTTCTTCCTTGTTGTCAACCTTGGCAGATAATACAGTGCAATCATGTGTTCCATAGCACTCTGTCCTGTCCGGTACGTGTTTACAATGTTATCAGCCAGGAAGTTGCTTCTCTGCTTGAGAGTTTCCAAAGCCAAAAAGGTATGTCTGCATTCCATATCTCCTACCCACTTCGATCTTTTTCACTGTTCTATGGTTGAATGACATTCCACATTTTGGTTCATTCATTTATTCTTTCTGTTTATTCATTTAGTCAGTTTTATATGAGTTGGCAGACTTTTGAGTCATCTTTTTCCTGGAAATTCATCAAGGCCCTTATCTCCTCAGGACTTTGCTTTGTTCTTTTCTCTAGTTTTTTGTTTGTTATATGTTTTTGCTACTACTGAAGACCCACTCTCATTCTCTCCTTACTTCTACTGTAATTATGCTGATACCATTGCTCTCTTGTTCTCAGCTATATTTTGCCACATCCCCACATTACCGTCAGGTTAGCTCTGTTTGACTAGTCAGGGTAACACTTCACCCGAAAATGCCCTTGTACTGCTTAAGTCTATTTAGTGATTCTTTTGAGCATCTGGACCGTGGCTTGCAAGCTGATACATTTATTTTGGGGTCTGCAAGACCTTATTTAGACCATGCTGATGTATTCAGGGTGGGTGAAGTAGAAGATAACTCATGTAGAAATTATGGATTAATAGAAGCACTGTATCTCCCATGTCATTTTCAGTCACTCTTTGTCCATTCACAGAAACGGCGAAAGAAAAATATTGAGCAATATAGCACTAAAGAAAAATCAGCGACATAAGCATCAGGTTTCAAGATTTTGCTAACTCATTTTCCAGACGTCCATCACAATAGCATCAGGTTTTAGGCAAGCATCATAAGCATGATAACATTGTGAAAGACCTGTTTTTCAGGTGATCCATCAGAACTAGCTGCCTAACATCAGATTCTACTTATCAGTACAAGTCCTTGCCATCTTACTATCTAGCATCATTACAAAAGCATCAGGTTTAATGTAGCTTCACAAGTTAAAGTTAAAAAAGGTACCTTCGCAGCCATTACAGTTTTTGGCATCATTATGAGCCATCAGGGCACATAAGCATCTGATAAACAATCAAATTGCAAGTCTCTTCGTGCTCCTTGTATTGCATGCTGGGCAGCAGTGGTTTTTGTAGTTGGCTAGCATGCCACTGAAGTTTCATGATCATCACATTCATTTACTTGGTTGGATCCTAATATTGCAGGCAGCTTTCTCTCCATCTCCTGACACTCTTCTTTTGCCTCTTCTTTTGTTCCGCATCCCTTTCTGGAGCTACAATGGTTCAAATGTTGCATGCCAATTAGTGTTGAATTAAGCTAACATGGAGCAAGATTAATTTGAATGCTTACCTTGCAGAGCTTGCTCCAGTGCCTTCTAGCTGTACAGGTTCCTTGCAACGTTTCATCATATGACTACTTATCCACTGGAGCTTCCTCTCCCATGCTCCTAGTCCAGATCTCTCATGCCCCAATCATGTTCCTTCTTGGTCTCCAGGAGGTCTGTTAAGAACTTTTATTATAGAGGTCTCTGAACTGAAGGATGAATCTTGAACCCTGGATCAATTGACACCCACTGCATATTCCCTGTCATAGCTGTGATATTATCTGCATAAGCTGCTTTATAACTCTGCACTGTGTAAAATTCATCATACAAGTATATAACCTTCAGCTCCTCTAATTGAAGTGATGAACACATCAGGCTCACATTGCAGTATAGAAACTTGCCACTGTTTGCCGCTGCATGTTCTTTTCAACAATTCAACTGGATGCCTCCACTCTATGCCATCTCTGTCAGTGTCAATACACTTCAGCTTCATGGCTTGAACCCCTCTTCTGTTTTAGCACCAAACCCCTAGACTTGGTATTGAGTGCACTGACAACACTTGGTAAGAATTTGAGACCTTGACATTGTCAAGTCAACCACTGGAAGAAACTTCAATTTCTTGATCTTGCTGTTAAGTCACTCGGCAAGATTAATGTTAACATAGTGCACCTTGCATATCTCATTGAACTCGCTTCTGCTCCATATGTGGGTCTGATGTATGCTCAAATACTTTGTGACTTCCAGACTTGCACACCTTTTTGCTGAGTATTACTTCTCAGCAAGCAATGGACCTTTGAAATTCTTAATGAAGTTAGCCGCCTCAACACTATATTGCTTCTCATTACCAGATTGTGCACACTCGTCTGCACCAGAGTATTATCAATGCACATTCATGATGCCTCAACACAGTCATCTACATAGGCTGTGTAGTGGTATTATCAATGCACATTCATGTTGGCTGGGAAGAAGGTTCAAAACTTCAAATATCTCAGAAGGTGCAGTGACAGTAACCTCAGAAGGGGGATCAATGGTTGCGGTGCTTGGTCGTTGGCTGCTCCTACACACACTATTCTTCTTTACAATTAAAGTAGCCATATAGGTGGTCGGCTAAAACCACACTATTTTGTTGATGTGTGAATAGCCATAAGAATCATCTATTATTGAATCCCTTCCCTCTACTGTATCTTTGACCATCCAAGGGGATCATACCCTGGGGATTACAAAATAACGAAAAAGTAAAAGTGCCCGAGTTGTGAGGGAAAACTTATGTTTCAGAATTCCGAAAGACCACTATTTGTTTGTTTACCAGGATCAGCACGAAATCATAAATCAACTCCTATGAGGCTGCTATTCTAGCATATTTAATCTATAGATGCCTTTTCCCATCTGCTGACCTTATTCCAAACTTTGCTCACAGTATTTGGCGTTTAAGTTCTTTTTTTGTACTTTTTTAGTCACCTTTTTACCAGGAATGCTCTTACACCTTGGTTCTCTCCCAAGAATTGATTTTGATTCATTCAATTAGATCCCAAACCCAACTCTGATGGATCTGTTTTTTGTTCTAAAAGATTCCAGTTTCATTATATATGTTTGAATGTCACATGGAATGGAAGTAATTTGTTCTACGAACTTTTGCATTTTAGAATTCGTGCAAGTGGGTCCCACATATTTGTGCAGATGGCCTTCGTAAAATTTTGGATTTAAATTTTCAACCCCACGTTCACACTAAATTTTCCACAAAATTATTTGAAATCTCATTGTCCACGTGCTGGGGAGTAACTTTGAGCTTATTATTGGTGGATCAATTCATGCAAGTGAGTCCCACGCACTTGTGCAGATGGATTTGTAAAACTTGGTATTTAAATTTTCAACCTCGTGTTCACGCCATAAAATTCTCAGGAAATTATCTAATTTTTTTGGGGGTGACTTGGTGCATAGAGGAGCAACTTTCTGCATTTTGCTGAGTCCATTTGATTCTTTGCTGATAGTTAAATTGTTTGGACATATTGTAACTCACTGGAATTGGGTTTGAAGTTTGTGATTCCAATTCTTGTGGTAGCCAAACACCCCTATTTCTAGAACCCAATTCCAGTTCTTGAATTTAGGCCCAATTCATGAGAGCCAAACAAGGTAAATGCAACAATGCCAAGGAGATATGGCCTAATTAATGTGTGTAAACATGCCAGAGTAGCCATGTGTAATCTATCACTGGCTTGCTTGTTTCCAAGTTCTAAAACTGCAGGCTGCATTTGCCAGCTAAGTATTTTTGGCGTTTCTGTAGAATGCCATGTTTTTTTAAACCATAGTTTTACAAACTTAATGTGTTTGGCGTCAGCAAGTACCACGTTTTTTATAAACCATAGTATCTCCAATACTGTAGCATTTTCGCGGTATTTTAAGAAGAGGTCTTGCCCTCTTTTTCTAAACCAAACTGAAGAAACTATGGTTTGTAGAAACAGGAGTATTCATTGCCCAGGCATTGGAATACTGCGGTTTAACGTCGCCACGGTTTTGAAAATACTGTGCTGCAGTAATTTTGCATGGTGGCAGTATATGCATACAAACAGCATTTGTATGGCGTGTTGGTCCATTGGTTTGTAACTACTTCCCGTGTAAATTCAGTGGTATGTGATGTTTGTGCTCAGATGTAAGTTTCTTTTAAGTACCTCTATAAACTTCACTGGCAGATACACTAATGTATGTAGATTAGCTTCGAGACTGCAACTAACGTAAGCATCCAAGAATATGTAGCATTAGTAAATAGGGATGTCCTGTTCCTTGCCTAAATTACCCTGAATCTCATACTATGCTGTTAATCTTACATAGCTCTGTTCCCACCTTTGTATTGTTTGTTTAGTTCTTTGAGACTGCAAAATATTTCTGTCTGCTGGTGGGCTTAAAGTCATATCTTTTCTACTTCATGCAGGTGTATCTTACAATTTTGAAAAGACCGAGAATGGTATTTTTCGATTAAAGCTCACAGCAAATGCCACGAAAACAATAGCAGATTTGAGAAGGCCACTTGAGATTTTGATGAAAGGCAAAACCATAAACCACCCTGATCTGACACTAAGTGCAGTTCAACTGCTCTTGTCCCGTGATGGTGTAGCACATTTGAAATCAATTGAACAAGAAACTGGTACTTACATTATGTATGACAGGCAAAGTCTAAATATTAAAGTCTTTGGACACCAAGATCAGATGGCTGCAGCGGAGGTGAAATTGGTTCATGCACTTCGACAACTACTTGAGAAGAAGCCTCTTGAAATTTGTCTTCGTGGCCACAACCTCCCTCCGGACTTGATGAAGAAAACGGTAGAAAACTTTGGAGTTGATCTGGAAGGGTTTAACAAAGAGATGCCTGAGATAAAGGTTGAGTTACACCAACACCGCCATTTACTTAAGGTTTGGGGCAGTAAGGAGGATAAGCGAAGGGTGGAAAGGATGATCTCTGAGCTAGCCTCTTTTAAACACAGTTCCCTGGTTCAACTTGCATCAGAGAATGTTGGAGGCAAAGAAGATAATCGAAGGGTGGATTACAATGAGCCGTCAGAGGATGCATGCCCTATTTGCTTGTGTGAGGTAGAAGATCCTTTTAGGCTTGAATCATGTGGGCACATGTTTTGTCTGGCTTGTCTGGTGGATCAGTGTGAATCTGCCATGAAATCACATGATGGGTTCCCTATTTGTTGCCTGAAAACTGGGTGCAAGGAGCCTCTCCTTGTTGTAGACCTGAAGCATCTCTTGTCAAATGAGAAGCTGGAGGACCTATTCAGAGCTTCCTTGAGGGCATTTGTTGCATCTAGAGCAGGAATGTACCGCTTCTGCCCAACACCTGATTGCCAATCCATCTACCAAGTGGCAGCTCCAGATGCAGAAACCAAACCTTTTTCTTGTGGGGCTTGCTATGTGGAGATATGCACCAAGTGTCATTTCGAGTATCATCCTTTCATATCATGCGAGGCTTACAAAGAATACAAGGAAGACCCAGACTCGACGCTGCTTGAATGGCGCAAAGGGAAGGCGAATGTGAAGAGCTGTCCTTCCTGTGGATACACAATTGAGAAATCTGATGGCTGCAACCATGTTGAGTGTAGGTGCGGCAGCCACATTTGCTGGGTATGCTTGGAGAACTTCAGGAGCAGCGAGGAGTGTTATGGCCATCTCAGGTCTGTGCACCAGTCCTTTGTGGACATTGTGTAAATGTGTAGTAGAACCCAGATGTAGTTTCAGAAGGCAGGCCATGGCCAAGTAATGAATTACTGTTTCTAGTTACCTTTTCGCTTCTTGTTTGCCATGCCATTTCATTCTGTTCCGTCTGGGTGAGGCTCGAGAGGGAGGTGTGGAGGCAGAGAGAAACTTGTGCTGGGGTTTGTCTCCCAAGTGCAGATCAAGCTCGACACTGCATCCTTACATCCAGCAAGTTATTGCCTCATACCCTCTCTAGATTGATCTCTGGTACTTTTTATTGTCTTTCTTGTGACATCCTTTTGCCCCTTTTATGGAAATAAGTTCAAATTTATTTCTTGCAGGCTTATTCTCTGGACCAGAGTTTTTTCTGGCGATGTTAACGGGGCTAGATCGAATAATTGGACCATTCTCATTGGAGACCATGGTATTTTGTTATACAAATGTTTATTTACTTCATAACATTCAAATTCATAGTTTGCTTTTAGATTCAAGTTTTTTGCTTTTGCCTTTCGTGCACATGCTTCTATTTAAAGGGAAGAAGCGGACCGGGGGCACGCAAGGACATTCACGCAGCAAGTACAGTCTGCTATTGTCAATGCTTGCCAAAAGGTCTACAAATTGAAGAGCTATCTAATTAGTCCTAATTTTCAAAAATTGATTTTCAGCAATATTGATAGCTTTTCTATTGTTCTGTTGTTTGCCATACAGGACGATACATGAGAAGCTAGCCGCCATTACTGATCTGCTTGTGAAAATGATGTCAGGGAAATCCTAGATTCGGTCATTGAGGTTAGCTTAAGAGGTTTTTAGTGACAATGAGCGAAAAGTTTCCAGATATCACCCTTGCATGCATGGGATGGGAAATTTACTGAAAATAAGGGTGCTGGAATTGTAGTCCACTTAGCCGATGAACATTTGATTTATGAAAAGTGGGCTCCGTACTGACATTTGTATTATTATTATTTGCAAATTTCTAGTGGAAACCAGAAAGACTTGAAGATCCTAACTCGAGGAGGAGAGATGCTAGAACTTCGTTATGCCAACGGACAGCCGGAAACCATTTGCTATGTCCGGTACTGCTAGTCAGGTCTGTAACAAGTTGATATACTTATGGATTTATTTTAATTTTATGAGTGTAATAGCTTATTTTAGTTGTGTGAATGTATGGATGGATTTCTGTTTTGTTCTGTTGCACTGTATTTGGCCCCCTTTTTGATATATTTGTTTTACTTCCTATTTCCTTAGAAAATAGTACAGTTGCTAGATTGGAGATGTTTTTTTTAATGGTACGAAAACATTTTTGTATCTCTATTTATTGGTGTTGAGTGCGTAGCTGTTAATTGTTTACAAAGGCTCCGAGTAGAGTAAGTTACATGGTACGTATAAAAGATGATCTGTAAATATGTGCAAATCATACTATACTGTTATTTTGACATCTTATTAGCCATCACTATGGTACATGCAATTAACTATGTTTCATCACAGGTCTACTAAAAATAAGTTAATCCTGTGTCAAGGTCCCATGAAAAGTTGCTAGCCGTTGGAAGGCGTCATGATATGTTGATGGAACATCCTTGGGATAAGACACATGTAAGTTGTACTACATATAACTTCAAGGAATCATTCAAAACCTTTTTATTTTGGACTGCAGATGGCACAAAATCTTTACCTGGTAACTACAAGGAATCATTGAAAACCTTTTTATTTTGTACTTGCCCATGGAAGTCGATTTGACAGGCAATGGATAACCGTGGCAGAAAAGTGCTTACCACTTCACCAGCTGTTCTGTTGTGCAGCTCTTTCATTGTTCCTCCTTTGTCACTGTTGTCCTGAAAAGGAGAAATAGGTAATGTACCTCCAACAGGAAGGCTTCTGGCCTGTGCTAAAAAAAGGGAAAGGAGACTGGATCATGAAATGGAACTTGTGGCTTTAGTACTGAAGCAGTGAATAGGGTACATAATATATACTTCGTCCGTCTGGAATTAGTTGGCTCTCAAATGGATGTATCTAACGTCTAGATACATCTGTTTGAGTGCCAACTATTTCCGGACAGAGGGAGTATTTTGTGATATAATATATTCATCCTAAAGATGGAAATGGGGAGAAGTGGCAAAATGTAGAAGGAAAAGTGGGGTCGACAACTTCTTTCAATATATCTGTACTGTGGCCATCCCCTAGAACACATTGTTTCTTCTGGCAGCAAGCTGCACATGCCATGCGCCATACGCCATACAAAGACATTTTAATCTCACTTAAAAACCCACGGTGCAGCCTCCTATCATGACCTTTAGACATTCAAATGCTGGTAATTTCTCAAAATGAGAAAACCAGGTAGTTATAATTGTTATGACGTTGTTACCACAATATTTTGTCCTGTGAGTGCCTGTCATAGGATCAAAATGAATGGACTGTCAGCTGATTTCTGTGTTCAAACTTGTATCTGATAACCTGATAACCTGCACAGAAAACCAAACCCCTTGGTGCTGTTGGTGTGAGCATTGCACCTAGAATTTCCTACCTAATAATACTTATTCTGACTTCTGTTTCGCCAAGGCTGCACAATTGATCATCTATGTTTCTATACCGCATTCCACACCCCGTTCTAATGGGTCACTGAGATTCCTTTGGACGCACTAATGTTTGTACTTCTTCAGGATGAAACATAGCATCAGGGCACTTGTCTTTTCAAAGGGCGGCAGCGGACTTCCTGAATGAGGGCGTGGAACTTTGGGAAGCTAACATAAATGCAGACAAGGGTTAGTGGGGATTGCAAGGTGATTGGTGTGGCTTTGTGCAATCTTGGTTGCCCCTTTATGGACCAAGATTTTGCATGGTGGCCTTGATTCAAGGAAGCGAGGTGATTGGTCACATGGTGTGATCCTGATATCTCATGTGGATATCTTCGATGCAAGTTGAGGGATAGCTGCTGCAAGGTGATCTCGGCTGCCATTCGGGGACACCTTGCGACTAGGTAGGTCAGGAGAGTTGCTGCTGCATTGGATCGTGTAGGTCGAAAACGTGCAATGTACTCGTTGCTGGCGGAACGACTATGCATAGTTGAGGCTTCAGTACTTCAGATTGCTTTACATCATGTGTGTAGAGCTCACTTTCCTTGTTTAAATTGTTCGTATGAAACACTCAATTTGCCAGTGTAGTTTCCGTATATATCATTGTGAAAGTAAATATAAGCTGATGGGCAAGAACGACTATGCATAGTTGAGGCTTCAGTACTTCAGATTGCTTTACATCATGTATGTAGAGCTCACTTTCCTTGTTTAAATTGTTCGTATGAAACACTCAATTTGCCAGTGTAGTTT
Source organism: Aegilops bicornis (assembly GCA_021605145.1). Classification (NCBI taxonomy): domain Eukaryota; kingdom Viridiplantae; phylum Streptophyta; class Magnoliopsida; order Poales; family Poaceae; genus Aegilops; species Aegilops bicornis. The sequence goes on from JAHIAL010000011.1 coordinate 1,861,628, forward strand.
CCGTATATATCATTGTGAAAGTAGATATAAGCTGATGGACAAAAACAACGTGTGCGGCATCGATGTTTTTTTTTCTGGAACCGCTGACAGGGATGCAGGCTATTTCTCACCCAAAGATAGCAGCCATCCAAGTTCAAATCGACGAGGGGACCTTACTGCAGTGTGATGATTTGTTATCGTAGTCGTGCTAGCAAGCAGAAACGAAATTGTGATAATAATAATGTATATATGCAGGTTGCGTGGTGGCGTCGTGCCCGGCACGGAATGCGTGGAGGTTTGCTGCACTAGCACTACTGAAGTGATGAGGGGAGAAGTGGAGACGACATGGCAAACACGCTATGTTGTGTTGGTCATTCAAGTTCCCCCTCTATTGTCCTCGTACTCCCTCTGTCCGAAAATACTCGTCAAAGAAATTAACATATCTAGATGTATTTTAGTTCTAGATATATCATTCATCCATTTCCGTGATAAGTAATTCCGGCCGGAGAGGTACTATAAGATCTTCTGTCTTGCATATGCCGTATATGCAATCTGCTAGCTCAACCACGGTAGTTGTCTTTTAGGCTTTGTACAGTGTAAGAAATAAATGTTTTTTTTTCTTAAGCATAGATGCTTATTTATAGAGGTATGGTAGACACTTAGGCATCCCTCTTGTGTAAAGATAAAGCATTGATACTTAAGAAAAACTTGGTTCGCTTTTTTAGGAACACTTGTACCGTGCTTTGGATATAAGATGCAAGAATATACAAAGTAATTCCAGTGACTAAGAATTACAATATATCTCTTGGAAACATCTCAAGACTTCAGTGAGCAGCGATACTTTCACCCTTTCGCTCGCACGAAATTGATTACCAGTGAAGGTTTCTCAAAGCTTCATGAGTCGTCCATCAAAAAGATTGAAAGCCTTGAGTGACCGGCTGGGATGAACCTTTGAAAATCTACGCCGCTGAATCACAAGATCTTCACTATGGTGTTGAGGAAAAGTTTCAACTTCACACATAATCAAACCAATGACAACGGTTTGACACAATAACATAAATTCATCACCGAGTAATTGAATGTGCCAGAGAAAACTCTCTCTAGCTTCATGACACCGCCAGAAAAGGACGAGAGTAACTTTATTCCCATAAAACTATGTTCACCACTAAACACCAACGAAGAACATATAAAACTGCTAAAATTCAAAGACCCCAACGCCAAGGTGGCAAGCGGAGGCGACAGTTCTTCTCTCAGGAAACCCTCATATACGTGTGTACTTTAATAACCTGATCAATCCTACCTAGACTCGGTTCTGCTAGCGTCCGTCAAGGGCTATCAAATCTGGCGCATTGACGCCCTCCATCATTGCAACATAAGTATTGTTTTAGAAAATTTCTGCAACAAAGGTCTTGTTGCATTATATTTTTTGCAACTGAGGTTTTATTGCAGTTTTTTTTTTGTAACAGAGGGTTTGGTTGCAGAACTGTTTTTCATCTTCATCTTTTGCAATTTTTTTTGCAACAGAGGTTTTGTTGCGGTTTTTTTTTAATATCAGAGGCTTTGTTGCAGAAAAAAATTCGTCTTTGTTTTTCTACAACATAGCTAATGTCACAGAAGAAACTTGTGCAACAATGATGATGTTGCAGAAGTTGCCAAAAAATTATCAGGAGCCTGTGGCATATCACATGGACACGTGTTATGCGAGCGAGGCAGCGGATGAGATCCAAGAAATCAGTCGGTTGAAGGGAATCATTTCCCTTTTATTAACCACCTTACGTTGTACAAGGTGGCCAGATGAAAAAAGAAAATACTAGGTAATTGCCACTGGATACTCGGCGGACGGCCGCAGGAGAGCATTTCCGAATAGGAAACTGTTCACCCTCCCACCAGACCAGCGGAACAAAGGAAATAATCGATTTCTTTCGCTGAAATAAAATCCCTCCTCTTACAGTATTACTTTTCTTGCCTCCTCTCTCCCGTCCTAGCCCGTGAGTTGACTTAGTTTTGCTCACCACAAGAAATTAGACGACCTCTACAATCCGATCAGAATTTTGCTTCAACCCGATTGATTGATCTAGGCCGGATCTCCGCCCGGCAACTGCGTCCCTTGCAGGTAATGAATTCCTCGTGCTACGCCCGCCATTGTTTGCAGTAGCTCATACGCGTCACCGGCGTGCAGTTTGAGGAAGGCCGCGGCGAGAAGCTGAAAGCCAGCCGCGCCATGGAATTGGAGGCCCCGGTAGTCGAAGCAGATCCGGGGAGAAGGATCACAAGAGGAGCAGGAGGCGGCGGCGGCGGCGAGGGGGAGGGCCCGGCTGGTCGGACCAACCTCCTCCCCTGCCCCAACTGCGACATCCAGGTGGTGCATAAGCTGGCGCAGCTGTTGCTCCCGGGCCTGGCCGCGGCGTGCGTCGACAGCACCCTCGGGAGCCCCTCCCCCGCGCTCGCCGTCCAGCTGCGCGCGGAGCTGGTGCGCTACGTCGCGCACCGGAGCAGCAGCCCGCCCGAGGCGGAGGAGGAGGAGGATCCGATCGACCGCGACGACCCGGCCGAGGCGCTGGCCGCGTTCCTGGACGACTTCGCGGGCAGCAAGAGGAGCGTCGCCGTCTCCATCGCCGGCTGGCTGCCGTACCTGGGCGGCGGCGACGACGGCCGCGACGACCGGATCGACGACCTGGTCGAGGAGATGGAGGCGAGCCGCTTCTGGCCGGTCGAGAGGCGGGAGGCCGTCGCGCGGGACCTCCTCCGCGGCCTGGACGCCGGCGGCGGCCGGTTCCGCTGCCGCGAGGAGCTGGGGACGCCGGAGGAGCTCGCGGACCACGTCGCCGCGCGCTGCGGATTCAGGCCCATGCGGTGCCGGAACCAGGCTCAGGGATGCCGGGCCGAGGTCTCCGCCTGCCGCGCCGACGCGCACGACGAGGCGTGCGCCTTCAAGCTCCTCCCCTGCGAGCAGCGCTGCGGCCTCGCCGTCGCCCGGCGCCAGATGGACCGGCACTGCGTCACCGTCTGCCCCATGAAGCTCGCCAACTGCCCCTTCTACCAGCTCGGCTGCGAGTCCGCCTTCCCGGCCTGCAACCTCGGGTCGCACTGCGCCGAGTTCCTTCGGCCGCACCTCCGCCTGCTCCTTAGTCCCAGCAAGATCGGCGCTGGTCGTCGGGATCCGGAGGAGCGTCTTCTACGGCTGGAGAAGGTGTCCATCTCCTCTCTTCTACTGTAGTTAACATTGCTTGCTTAATTTATTGGTAAAATACTGGTAAAACTGATGCTACCCTATGTATGTTTTTCAGTATGATTCTGATGGTGCGTTGGGCGAAGCTTTGGACGTGAGGTCCCTCACCAACGCTCTTGCTCGGCTAGAGAAGAAGATGAACGCTGAAGATGGTTCCCCCGGTTACACGGGAGACGGCAACAAAGAAGCAATGCCCACACAAGATTCCAACTCCGCAGCTCTGCACTAGTTTCGTTCCCTGATGCAGAATTTTTTGGAAAAAAACATTTTTTGTTTCTTATATACTCCCTCTGTACCATAACGTTTTAACAGTTCAAATTGAATTGCTAAAACGAAATATATACGGAGGGAGTATTTTTGGAAAGCGCCACACTTTTTTTTTGAACAATTGGCAGAAGCGTTGTCCTTTTATTCAGAAGAACATAGAATTTGTACAAAAAACGACGGTCCCATTAATTAAGCAGTTTATACAAGGTTTGCGAAAAGTTTAAGTGCTAGTACAACCTAGGGTTTATGCTCTCAGCATTATCTGTCTCGAATGCTTCGCGCTGGTAGTAGTCCAAATGATGCCTCTTTTTTGATGACATCAAGTAGCATTGTCGGCGTCGCCGATTTATGGCAGAAAATTCTAGCATTTTCTCGTTTGAATTCATCCAAGAAATGACCATGTTGCGGGAGGCAATGGCCTTCTATTAGGCTTGTTGTTGCTTCACTTGTTGATCCATCATTCTTCGAGCGAGCACTCCGCCAACTAAGAGGAGTTTCGATGGCATCAAGGCATAGCCACTACTTGGTCAAGTTCTATAGCCTTAGGGTGAATCCACACTGGAAGAGAAGATTGCCGTAGATTTTTGCACTCTTTTGCACAAGGGGCAAAGGCCATGATTTTGCCAACTTCGCTTGGCTGACTGATCGGCGGTCCAAGTTCTATTCTGACCATGCAAAAATGTTGGCCTTTGGCAGCGCCCATACACCCACATTGAACTCTTCATCATGGACGAATGTGTCGAACCGCTGTATTGTGTGTTGTATGCGGTGGCTTTCGAGTAGTGACTGGTTTCTGTGTGTTTCCACACAATCACTGTATTGTGTGTTGTATGCGGTGGCTTCCGAGTAGTGACTGGTTTCTGTGTGTTTCCACACAATCCATCCTTGGTGTCTGCACTGAGTTGAATTTTACGAAAGCATGCCCAAAGGAAGACAAACTTATGGAAGTGTTGGATAGAAGAGAACTAATTTTTGTCTTGTGGATCCACGCATCATCCATCATGGCTTCCTACACTTCCTAATTCTTCCCCAGTGAGACCACGTAGATGAGGGTGGGGGGCAATATCCTTTGGCTTTTTATCGTTAAGCCACAAGGAGTCGCAAAAAGGGGCACAAGGGTCATTACTCATTGTGATGGTGGTAGAAGAGTATAATAGGTCAAGTCGGCCTCATCGCACGGGTTCCCCATGCCCACCCACATCTTTGAAGACTATTTCCATTCATACCATGGCCATTTCAATCTTAGAGTATAGGACAATTTCTCAAGGTGAAGCACACCAAGGCCCCCCGGATCCTTGGGACTACAAACCGTTACCCAATTAATCACATTTAACGCCAATTGTTTTGTCGGTACCCGACCACAAGAAAGCCCTCTCAGCCTTGTAGGTCCTCTCATTTATCCTAGACAACCTCAAGCCCCAATTCCATATCTTATGAACTCAATTTGTATTGTCATTGTACACGCAAAACGGAGAGATTGAAAGTGCAACTTTATTCTTAAGTGGGTTTTGGTGTATATGACAATATAAATTGATGAGTAACCTTGTGTGTTGAGTATCTATAATACCAAAATAGTTCATCCCCACTATCCTATTTCTCTTAACATGCAGCCTATCCACCTCAGCAGCCTTGCCACCTCATCAATTGCTGTTTTTTTTACTTTGTGCAGCTCTCCACGTCAGCATTTATTTTAAAAGAAATCGTGTGATTCGACTCTGGTAACCGAAGAGGTCTCTGTGGTGTGTAGACGACGAGTCGGTGTAATAATGGATAAAGGGAGCCCAACAGAAGCCCATCCGTCCATCTCTTCCACGTACCTCTTCTCCACCGCGCTCGCCTCCACTCCCCTTGACCCCTCCCTGTCGCTCCATCTCTCGCCGAGCCTCCGGTCCCGGCTCCCTCCACACGCCTCCTGCGCCTTGCTTGCACACACCCGCTGACTACCGCCGCCGACCTCCAACTCCAACTCAACTCGCGGCAACCGACGCCTCCTCTGCCTTCCGCGCCGACCACCGCCTGAGCCTCCTTAGGCAGACCATTGTCCCGGCTACCCTCTTCGTTCGCCCGCAGCCAGGCTCCCATCGGACGCCTCTTCGGCAGGACGGTGGCCCGGCCCTCATCTGCATTCGCACGGCGGCCGAGACCTCATTTTACGCCCTCCATAGACCTGGGCTTCAGGTGAAACCATCCGGCGATTTCCAATTGATTCCATCACGATCGTGATGGTACCCATCTATCGATTTCGATGTCGAGTCCTGTGGCTCTCCACCACGTGCGGGCATCAATTGATTCAGATAGAACCGAACCGGTTTGATTTTTATTTTATTGTGTGGATTTTGCAGCAAGGAAGCTCCTGATGACAAGTCGATGTGAATTTTTAGTAGGGGAAACATCTAGATACGAACCATTGGATAGGTTTAGTATCTTCTTTGGAATTGCTGATTTTCTTGATATAGCATGCACATATGCATGGCGCACTATGGAGAGCAATCCATGATTCAGGTTGAGTTATTCATGAAGGATTTTTTTCCGTTTATACCAGTTATGAGCATTATTGATACACACCTATCCAGCCAGGTGGGCAATGCTCAGTTGTGTTTTCATGTAAGTATTTTCCTGCTATGATCAAATACTAGCGCTTGGTGGAAGCTGTGGGATTTCCTTGCAGTGTGCAAGATGAACCTCTCAGAAGTGGCGGCAATGTTCCCGTCGAGAAGGTACATGGGATCCAATAAGGCATGATTCTTTCCCTATTTTCTTTTGCAATATCAAATCTAAATGTCACTTGACCTTGAATCAAGAATTAACTATCCCTCACATATTAGGATTGAAGTATCTGCTTCTCCTATAATTCATTCAGATATGTGTATTGGCTTTTGTTTCGTAGAAGTTTTGATCTACTTCCACCAAAGCAGTCCATTGGTGGATCTCTTTGTGGCTATTATCTATCACCTGTCAATATTGTACTTGTTTAGCAATTGTAGACTGCAGGATGGGTGATGCGTAGCTTAATTAAGTTGAGGAATGGCATCCAAGATTTACCCCTTCACGATCGTAACTCTTCACATACAACTTGGGGTGTCAGCTCTGTTTACTGGTATTGACGTAGTTTGCTTTTTGTTAACATAGCTCGAGAGCATGAATGCAGAAGTGGAGAAAGTTTAAACTGATACAAGAGTCCTAAAAAAAGATTCGAGAAGTAACTATTTTGACTTTCATCATAATTCTAGCAGATGAACCCCTATTGTACTACGTGTTTCTATCCAACCCATAAGTAGTACGCATGGACACACCTAAACTGAAATTTGGCTTTACGCTAAATGAAACAAATCACCTTGGGTTTGGAAGATAATTGCATTTGATGCTCATGTGTGATATTTGTTGTCTCATGAGATACTTGATTATTTGTAATTACCAAATATCACCGGTGATGGGTCATGTAGTCTAGGCCCCGATAGAAAATGATATGTGATCGCTTTTGCATAATGCTTATGGTTATATTTAGATCATATAGGGTAAGGTTCTCAAGTATGTGTACAAGCTTATGTGTGATCACCTACCAAATTTCTGGTAAATAATAAATAGAATCCACAATATTATGTTTGTTTCAAGATATTCTGTAGGGAGCTCTATTCTCAGAGTGCTCTTTTCCGCTGGTATCTTGCATGAAAAAGCGCCAAAGGAACCCAAAGTATGTCAAGTCGATATGATTATTGGTTAATTGCTTGCATGTGATTGTCGGTTTTAACTACATGGATAACATGGACATCGGTGCTTATCTATATGTAAGTTCTCATGCTCTTGACAACCCCATACTTTTAGACAATATGAATTGGTTTTTGTGTTGACAGGAAAAAGAGAAAATAAATTGGCACTCTTTTCTTCAAATGATCTTGATTTGATTTGTTCTCATTGTGATATTAGAGCTTCATCATTTGACGTCAATTATAGCAAAATACTACAGTGGTCATATTTTTTTTAAGTTTTTGTTCTTTGATGAGGTCTTAATAACTATGCAGATATAAGGATTGGTTTACTCATATGAGATTACGTATGGCATATCACTACAATTATTAGAAAATTTGATATCATAATTTAAATTTTTGTAAGTTCAATTATATTCCAATTGCGGTATTCATTACAATTTTTTCATCTTAAGATCATATATCGACTTTGCAAGCAAAGTTATTTAATTTATATTATCACGTGCGTACAACTAAGAGTTCCCGCAACAATGTGCGGGGTATCATCTAGTATATATGATGGGTTAGTCCAAAGGTTGAACGCAAAGATGGTTGTGGACCCCTTAATTATCAAAGAGAGAAGCAACTTTTGTCAGCCCTGCTGGGATGCAAATCATTCAAGACGTGGAGGGATGCATTCGGCTTGCCCAGAAATGGGCTATAAACAATGAGAAATGAACTGTAAATTTTTAAAACACAACGAATCGGCAATTAGTTTCAAATTTCATTTTTTGGATTTCGAGATTTTAAATTTCATTGAAATTTTTGCGGGGAAAATTTCATTGGATTTTAAATTAATATAAATATAAATTTAATTTTTGGTTAAATCTAACTCAAAATTTTAGGATTAAAAACCTTTCGGACCCCACTGATTCTTTTTACCATGGCCAGAATATGGGCTGTAATGCTAACAAAAATAATCTGGGCTTAAAAAAAATTCTTAAGAATTAGCAAATGAGCCGTATACTTGGAACTGTCCAAAAATTTCCACGCCCTCACTTCTATCATGATTTTTATGTCATGAACAGCCTAAAGAATGTCATGCAGGTGCATCTCCTGCCCGCCCAGGATGAAATACCCATTTTCTGTCATAATTTTTTGTCATAGAAGTAGGAGCCCACCACATCTATGATGATACGTGTTTTTGTGACATTTATCTTCATAGAAGTGTCATAACCGTGACAGAAAAAGTTTTCGTTCGGGCCATAATGTCACTGATATGTCTTTTTTTTAGTGAAAGATATAAGGGAAGCACATAGAGTATTCTAACAAATCATGATGAATGTATGCCCCCCTCAAAAGGTGTGTTCAGCAAACAATGATTGTGGCAAACTAACAAGCAAACAAAATAAAACTATGACACAAGACGATCCAAGTAAAACGCATATCATGTGATGAGTAAAAAGATAGCTCCAAGTAACATTCCAGTGAATTGTAGATGAAAGAGGGGATGCCCTCCGGGGTATCCCAAAGCTTAGACGCTTGGGTCTTCCTTGAATATTACCTTGGGTGCCTTGGAAATCCCCAAGCCTATGGTATTTTCGCTTCTTATTCCTTCATCCATCATGGTCTCATCAAAAACTTGAAAACTTCAGCACACAAAACTCAACAAAACTTCGTGAGATCCATTAGTATAATCATCATATCATAAACTTTAGGTAAAATCATCCATAATTGTTCTTGCATAATACCTACTGTATTCTAAATTATCCATGACTTATACCCCCCGATTAATCCATAGCATCATTAAAATAAGCACATTATGCAATAAAAACAGAATCTGTCTAAAACAGAACAGTCTGTAATGATCTGAAAACCATACTTCTTAGCTCTTAAAATTCTGAAAAATTAGGAAAACATGGGTAATTTGTATATCAATAATGTGTAAAAAATTTAGACCAAATCACATTCTAGTAGAAAAATGTAAATTCCTGCAATGGACGCAAAAGTTTCAATTTTTGCACAGAATCAAGTCAACTATCATCCAAGCCATCCCAAAGGCTTACTTGGCACAAACACTAATTAAAAGATAAAAACATAATCATTACGGTACCATTAATCATGTCATCACACCAAAACAGAAATAAATGTAGACATTTAAGATAACTATTGGGTTGCCTCCCAACAAGCGATATTGTTTTATGCCCCTAGCTAGGCATAATGCATAGTTTCAAGTATTATCATCTTTGGATTCCAAATCCTCGATTATACATCTAGACTTTCTAGGAGATTTGGAAAACATATTTTTAAGAATTACACTCCTAGGAACAAAGTTGAGGAAATTGTTTTCAGTAATAGGTTCCTTTATCATATCGATGAAGTTGGGTTGCACGCTAATCATTTTAAGATCCTCTTTCTCTTTACTAGAAGAGGCACCCTTATTTCTAAGAACATACATAAGCTTAGAATTTTTATTTGTGGGAATCCTCTCAATAGTTTTAATGGAAGAAAAGTTGAACCCAAATTATTAATGATTTTTTTCCAATTTACATATTCTAGCAGGACTTTGTTCTACCTTCTCAGTGATTATTGGTTATTTTTATTTTAACATCTTTAATGTGGTTCCTACTTTTGATTCAAATTTAGTAACTGGATTGTGGACCTTCTTGCCTAGATTTTCAATATGTTCAACAATAGACATTTTATTCTTAGTGACTTCTAACTTCGCATAACATGTTCCAAAGTCAATGTTGTTTCATTTATAGTAATAGGTGGTGATCCAACTAAATTTCCCATAGCATTGAAAACATCTATAGGGTGACTACATAGAAAGTTCCCTTCAATAATAGTATCAAGCACAAATCTGTACCAAGTAATAACACCCACATAAAAATTGCGAAGAAGAACGGTAATGGAATACTTACGAGTTGATCTATTTAAGCATCGCAAATCCTATAGCAAGCATATTTTCAACTTTCCCCTCCCTTTTTTTAGAATTAAGCACTTCATTTTCAGGGGTGCAACTAACAAGCGAAGAACTAGCCATTGTGACAAAACAAGCAAAATAAAATATTTTGCGTTTTTGATATTTTTTTAGAGAAGTGGAGGGACATGAAAAGGAGATGGCAAATAAAATAAAAATAAAAAGTAGAACAAGTAAATGATAATGTGAACATAGGAATCTATATGTATTTGATGATGCCTCCCTCATAGAACGGGCGCTGTAAATTCTCTCTGCTACTTGTGAGCTGTGCGGAGATTTTCTCCGAAGAGGAAGGTGAAGCAATAAAGTAGCAGATAATATTTCCCTCGGTAGAGAACTAAGGTTATCTAACCAATAAGAGAACCACACATATACCCTTTAGCAGTACCTGCACACACAAGAGAAAATACTTGCACCCAACACAGGCAAGAGGGTTGTCAATCCCCTTGTACTCGTTAATTGCAAGGATCAAATCTTGTAATAGGTGATAGATAAATTGCAAAGTAAAATAAAAGAAAGAAAAATGTAGCAATGTATTTTTGGTTTTTGTAATATGATTAAAGTAGACCTCGGGGCCATAGTTTTCACTAGGGGCTTCTCTCTCATAAAAATAGCATACGGCGGGTAGACAAATTACTGTTGGCAATTGATAGAAAAGCACATAGTTATGTCATTATTCATGGCAATGTTGATGTATATAGGCTCCGTGACAAGTAGACCGACTTATGCCTGCATCTACTACTATTACTCCACCATCGACCATTATCCAGCATGCATCTATAGTATTAAGTTCATGAGAGACAGAGTAACGCTTTAAGCAAGATGACATAATGTAGACAGAATAAAACCAAGCAATATGATTAAACGTCATCATTTTACCCTTAGTATCAACAATACAAATACGTGCCTCCGTACCCCTTCTGTCACGAGGTGAGGCCACCGCAAGATTGAACCTACTACAAAGCACCTCTCATACTGAAGATAAATCAATCTAGTTGGCCAAACCAAACAGATAGATCGGAGAGAAATACAAAGCTATAAAAATCATGCATAATAAAGTTCTAAATTACTTTCAATGAATAATCTGATCATAAACCCACAATTCATCGGATCCCAACAAACACACGGCAAAAGAAGATTACATCGGATCATTCTTCGAAGAGAACATTGTAATGAAGATCATAACGAAAGAGAGAGAGATACGAAGAAGTCATCTAGCTAATCACTATGGACCCGTAGGTCTATGCTAAACTACTCACACATCATCGCAGGCGCAACAAGGTCGATGTAGAAGCCCTCCATGATCGATTGCTCATCCGACAGAGTATCAAAAAAGGCCTCCAGATGGGATCGCAGAAGAACAGTAGCTTGTGGCGATGGAAAAATGATTTTGGGTGGCTCTCTGTTGGTTTTGGGATTTATGGGAATTTATAGGCTTGGAATTAGGTCAAAGGAAGTTATATGGGACCCAACAGCCTCGGTGGCACCCTCACAGGGGCACGCCGTGTGATCTTGTGGCTCTCTCGTATGTCTTCTGGCACCCCGTGAAGATTCTAGGGTCCCTTCTGTTCCAGAAAAAATCACCGTAAAGTTTCATCGTGTTTGGACTTCATTTGGTACTATTTTTCTATGAAACAATAAAATAGGCAAAAACAGGAACTTGCACTGGACACTGAGTTAATAGGTTAGTTCCAAAAGATGATATGAAACTGTATATAAAGTATCCAACATTGATAATATAATAGCATGAAACAATAAAAATTATAAATACGTTGGAGACGTATCAGCACGCTCTGGAGCACGCCTGAGGCTCAGCCGAGGTGTTTGCGATAGACTGGGAGCATGGGGGAGAGAATGAATGTGTCAGGAAGATTAAGAGGGGTGGATAGATCTGTTGTGCAGTGTTGGAGCGAGGAGGGAGCGGCAGCTGTGGAGTTTACGTGTCCGATGCTCCGAGCTCGGGGCACGGTCGCCCAACGGTCCAATGAGGAAGAGAGAGGGCTTCGGTTTTCCCCAACCATCCCTGGGTACACGGGTGGACGGTTTGGACTTGCTTCGTTGGCTCAGCTTGGCGTGGATGATCGGCAGGCAATCGACAAAGGCCATTAGGGCACTGTTGAGCGTCTTCGTGCTTTACACGGACTCGGGGGCACTTAGAGGCTATCAAAGTTGCTTAACACTATCCTGGGGGGGGGTGCTTGACTGAGGGGAAGAGCTGGAGACCAGGAATGGATGAGGGAGAGAGAGAAGATGCTTCTGCCCCCTGTCCAGAAGATATGATGCTAGCATTTGGGCATGATTTTGGTCAAATTTACCACTGAGGCTAGTTCATAGTGTGCATCATTGCAGGAGGGAGCCGGAGCTCTGGTAAAAAAATTGGTGGCATTTGGAAATACTTTGCTTCACAAAATTTCAAAAACTAGATTCTGCATGAAGTGAAAAAGAGGAAGGAATCCATATCAAATTGATGATCTAGTAGCAGAAACTTGGTAGGATGGATATTTGACAACATTTAACCATCCATGTATTATTTCAGATTTTTTAGATACAAATCCATGTGTAAAAGTTTCAAACCATAGAAATGGGCAGAACTGAAATTTGTACTAGGAATATTTTTGAGTATGACAATGAGTTGAAACCCTTATATACGGGAACTATATGTCCCGTGAGTCTCTCTATTTTTCTCAAATAATTTTGAAATATTAAAATAATTTTAACCTATTAAAGACCATTTATGACCTTAAGAAAAAGCCTTTAAATAAAATAATATTATACTTTTTAAAATAATATTTTTGTGGTTCTGGGATGTCCTATAACTAATAGGTTCAAAATATACTTTTGCAAAGTTTTTGCTCCACTCAAATCAATGATTTATAGTTCAAATCAAGACCCAAGGGTTTTTGAAAACCTAAATTTGGAAAATGGCTTGATGCCAAAATATTTTATAAAATAATTATTTTAAGGACCTAAACTCATGTCTTGATCAGTGGGAGAAGATTTGGAGTGAATATCTAAAGTAGAAAGACCATATGATTTTTCCTAAGTCCTAGAGCGCTTTTATCAAGCAAGGAACCACAATTCAAATAACTCTGGGCTCAACATAATTGTATTCAACTAGGTCTAGGGTTACAAAATACAGGGTGTTATAGTCGGGGGCCCCATATGCATGCGGTTCCGCCGCGCGCCTCACCAAGATGCTTGTCACGTGCGGCACGGTGGAGTTACTACAAAAACTGTCATCCGGACGTGTCGATATTCCTGGCCGTCCAACCTCCCCGTTTATTCCCGCGGCCATTATAACCTAAGTCTCTTCAACATTTCGACTGCGCCCCACAACACAACAAGCACACCCACGATGACACATACAGAGAGGATATCTAGCGGGGCTCCAATGGAGTTCTGCTTGTATCCTGTGATTACCCACGTGAGGGAGAATGACCTCTCAGTGGTGTACACCAATGACCCGGTCGTGGTGGAGGACTCCATCAACACCATGGAGCAGTTACTTTCTGAGGATGACAAGTACAAAGTGGTCGGTTTCAACATCGAGTACACCGGCGGTTGTGCCGGGTTTGGTCATAAGGTTGTCGTCACCCTCTTTTGCATGCATCATCACATCCTCGTCTACCACTACTGCCTAGCCACAAGGTGTCACAGCCCTAGAATTTGGTTGCAATTAGTTGCATAAGTATCCATGCATCATGCTTAGATTTGTTTGAATTTTGAATTGGGGATGTCCAAACCCTAGCACCAAATTAAATCACTAGGTTCAAATAAAAATATTCTCAATGAACACAAAATGGCCTTCAGAAAAGTTCACCATTTTTGGAATGGATGAAAACTTCTGCCAAAAATGATGCACACATTTCTAGGACATCTCTGGATTTTTGAATGGATTCATTAAGTATTTGAATTGGAGCAAATAAATGCTATAAATATTATTTATTGCTCTAATAATTCTGGAATTATGTGTGGGTCCCTAGAATAATGCATCTAGCATCCACAATAATTTCCAGAAGCTGCAAAAATAATTTGGTTAGCAAACCAAATTCAAAACAGAAGCAAAAATAGGAAAACAGAAAACAAATATGAAAAAGACAGAGAGAAGAGAGAGAACTTACCTGGCCTACCTGCTACAGTGGCCGGCCTGCTAGGCCTAGCCCACTTCTCCCCTGTCGTCTTCCTCCTCTTGCCAGAGCAGGCAGACAACTCGCTGTCGAGCGCGCACGCAGCCGTGGCCACCTCCTGCTTCGCGCTGGAGGTCCGTCCTCCTCCCTAACCCCGCGCCTGGAGACGCCCGAGCCCCCTCTCACTTCTCCCTCACTCTAGCCCCCTCCCCCTCTTGGTTCTGTGCTCAGCGAGAGGAGTCCGTCGCCGCTGTCCACCATTCGTGCAGCCACCGAGCTCTCCTCGCCCACTGTCCGTGTCCAGAAGCTCCACCTCGGTGCCCTCGATCTCCTGGACGAGCCACATGCCGCCGGAAGCGCTGCAACATCCCCACCGAGCTCGTCTTCAACCTCCCGACGCCGAGATCGCATTTGCCGCCCAGCTCGCTCTAATCCTCCTCTGAGCTCGCCGGCTGCACCGCCATGACCGCTGTGAGCAGCTGACCCTGACCCCCCTCTCTGTTCCTTCTGTTGCACACCATAGCCGCCGCCCCACGTACGTACGAACTGGCCGCCGCCTGCGCTCGCAGCCGCCGACGCTCCGGTGACCATTTGGTCCCGGGCGCGTGTCCACCGAGCTTGCCGCCCCGCGCTAGCCTCGCTAGCGCCTCCCCTTGCCCGCTTGCACCCGCAGCTTCATCCGCGCACGTCACCGAGCGCCGCCGCCGCCTGAGCTCGTTGCCTCCGCCGCTACCGACCACCCCTGGCCGCCCCGGGACCATCGCTGGACGCATCGCGTTGCGACCGTTGTAGAGAGCCCACCTGCCCGTGCTCTGGTTGCCAGACACGGCCGGACGAGCAGCTCTGCCATGCTCTGTTCACCTCCGGCGGTTAGCGCCAACGTGGCACCTCATTAGCGCCTAATTACCATGCTAATTAACCCCTGGGGTCACTAACGGTGGGCCCCTGCCTTTCTAGTTACTTAGTTAGGAGCTAACTAAGCCCTTTCAGTCATTGTGCCACTAACATGAGGACCCCACACGTTAGGTTTGACTCGAGTCAACCCAGTTGACCTGCTAACGTAGTGATGACACAAAGCTAAACACAATAAACCTTTCTGGATTATTTCTATTTTAGAAATAATTGGAAAATTCCAGAAAATGTTTAAATCTAAAAAAATTCATAGTAATTCAACCGTAACTCCAAATGAAATAATTTATATATGAAAAGTGATCAGAAAAAATAAAATAAAATATTTATGGCATTTTCATGCATGTTAGAACAACTTATGGCTACTGTCTAGGAAAAATCAAATAAGTGGCATTTAAATAACCACGTATGGAGTTTGAATTTGAACCTTTGGTTCAAACCAACTTCATTTAAATTGTTGCTAGCTACATTAGCTCAAATCACAACATAATGCCATGTCATGATCATGCATCATACTATTGCATTGCATTGATTGTGTTTCTTCTTTATTTGTCGGTGCTTGTTCCCTCTCGGTAGATGTGGTTCCGACGATGAGTTCGATGACACCGATGAAGAGATTTACTATCTTCAGAAGTGCCAGGCAAGCAAACCCCCTTTGAGCATTCCGATACAATCCCACTCTCCTACTCTTGCTCTCTTTTACTACATTAGGACAACAATGATTCAATTGTTACATGTTGCGGTAGCTAAACCCATTCCTCTGCATGACCTGTCTTTGCCACAGTAAATAGTTGAAACCCACTAGCATGAGTAGGAGTTGTTTGAGCCATGATGTGCCTACTCATTTATGCTTGCTTGTTATGCCTGCTATGCTTGGAGTTGCGTCAGGTCTGATCCGTCTGAGATGGATTGGAGTGGTGTGAACATGTCCTACTGTTGAGAGCTAAGTGCGTGAACACGATTTGGTAAAGGTAGCGACGAGGGGCCATGTAGGAGTACATGGTGGGTTGTCTCATTGGGACCGTCCTCAGGAACTGAGTTCCGCGTTTGTGATCCAAGACAGTTACTACCATGCATTGGGATACTTAATTGACCCTCTCGACTTATTAATCACCTTGATCTCTGTCCAGGAGTTGCAACTAGTTTCTGGTGTTTGTAGGTTGTGTTAGTAGTCTACCAAGTGGCACCCGGCGGGTGGGCTTAGGTCGAGACTAAACGCGATGTACACGGTGTACCAAGTGGCACCCGAATGGTGGGCTTGGGAACCCTGCTCACATCGTTTGGGGACGTAGTGGAAACCCCGGCCGGACTTCCTTGCGGTTGGAACTCGAATAGGCAATAAACCTGGACTAGAGTCTCGTGTGGTTAGTCAGGCCGTGGTCGACACCCTCGCTGGGCTTACGCTTGAAGGTTACCAAGTACATGTCATGTAAACGGCGATAAGTGGTGAGAGCGTGTGTGAAGAAGTACACCCGTGCAGGGTAATATGATCTATCCGAATAGCCGCGTCCGCGGATATAGACTACTTGGAACGCTTGCATTGTTCATAGACAAGTGAAGTGGATACCCTAAAATGCGCAAGATAAGCGTGAGTGCTATGGATGGCCTTCTCGTGGGGAGACGAGAGTGGATCCATAATGGTGTATTGATATGGTGAATATGTGGACTCATGTGCGCCACCTCAAAGCAAGTGCTCGTAGTACAGGATAGCCACCGAGTCAAAGCTGGCTTGCTGCAGTTAAACTCCACCACACCCTTTGTTGATACTGATGCATATGTAGCTAGTTCTGATGTAAGTCTTGCTGGGTACATTTGTACTCACGTTTGCTTAATTTATGTTTTTGCAGAGAGACTTCGTTCTCACTAGTAGTTTCATGTACTTAAAAGAGTAGCTTGTTACCTCAGCTACGATCTTGTAGCCTTGGGAGGGTCATGTAGATAGTCAGGCTTCTCAGCCTTTTCCATTTGTAGTTGTCTGTACTCAGACATGTTAGGCTTCCGTTGCTTATATGCTCTGTATGCTGGGTCATGTGACCCTTGTTGTAATAAATGCTATGACGGCTCTTCTGGGCCTTTATATATATGAGTTGTTGAGTTATGTTGTGATGCCATGTTGTATCTACACATATCGTGCATGTTATGCGTACATGTAATGTGTATTGCTATGTGTGGGATCCGACACCTAGTTGTTTATTCTTGGTAGCCTCTCTTATGGGGAAATGTCTCCTAGTGCTTCCACTGAGCCATGGTAGCTTGCTACTGCTCCGGAACACATGGGATGATTGGCATGTGTCCTTCTTTGCTTCTGTGTCTGTCCCTCTGGGAAATGTCACACAGTTTTTTGCTGGAGTCCTTGTAGCTTGCTACGACTCGGTTGCACACGCTGTTGACCGGCACGTGCATTGCTAGGTCATGTATGCCTGTCCCTGTAAGTTAGTGCCACCTTGGGTTTACGACTAGTCATGTTGGCCCGGGTTTTCTGTGATATGGATGCTAGCGACACTATCATATACGTGAGCCAAAAGGTGCAAACGGTCCGGGCTGTAAGGTGGCACCCGTGGGATACCGTGCGTGAGGCCACAAAGTGATATGATGTGTTACATATGCTAGATCGGTGTGACTTAGGATCGGGGTCCTGACAACTTTGGTATCAGAGTCTGACTGCCTGTAGGATTACCAAGCCAAACTGGTCGAAGTCGAGTCTAGAAATTCTTTAGTGATATAAGGGAATTTATTGTGGAAGGGAACATAAGGCTCTTTTTACTCCTTTACCCTATGTCCCTCTGATCTGAGTAATCCTCTTCTCTTCTATGAGGATTAAGAACTAGGCTTCTCATCTTTCTATCAGGATCACGTGTTACTAATTTGTAGACTTATACGAATGTTGGATTCAAGGCTCAGTTCACTTCCTACTACTTCAGTGTGTTAACAGTTGATCTTGGAACCTTGATATTGTGATGTTGTGTGGTTATGCCACCATTTTTCAGGATGTCTCAAATGTTTTTGAGCATTTACAGCCGTTATGCTGTCCGAGTTGTCCCAGGTCTCTAAACAATCTGATGCATTTGCAAATCTTTCCTCCCTATTTCTGATGTCCCTTTAGGCCAGATTAAGCACACTAAACGTTCTGTTGAGGTACTCCATTACCTTGACATATAAGTTGAAGCTATTATTATGACACTAGGGTATCCTAGAGAACCACCTAGTAATCTAGACGTGTTTTGTGTTCCTAGTGTGATGATTCTAACCACCATTCTCAAAAGCATCCCGTGATGTTATTTAGTTTAGTATAGGTACTCTATTTCTGGGTTCTTGAACCTAAGATTCACTCTACTTACTTCCTGTTGATAGTGGTTGCTAGTTCCTTTAGGGTATTAGTAACCTTTGTGATAGTCCTCGAGGTTCGTGGTATATCATTCTTCCAATACTGTGAACTGCTTATGGCAGAAGTTCTTCTTTGAACCGAAAGATCACAACAAGAGTGCTCCTAATGAGTTCTCCATTATGTTTGTGACTCTGCCAATCCTACATTCCTGCATGGGTTATCCGGAAGAAATATGTTGACATTGTTCGACATACTAATCTGTGCATCCACAACTTTGAAAACCATATGTTCCTTTGAGTTGACCCTCTTTAGTCGTATTCTGACCATCGTCTATCAATTGATAGTCAAGGGTATGCCATGTATTTGTTCATCGATACCCATTACTCTTGTGGTCCATGATATGGCTTGAACTACGTCGGTAATTCCCCAAAGAGGAAGGGATGATGCAGCACAGCTACGGTAGGTATTTCCCTCAGTGATGAGACCAAGGTTATCAAACCAGTAGGAGAACCATGCAACACCACGTAAACAGCTCCTGCACACAAAGAACAAATACTTGCAACCCGACGTAAGAGAGGGGTTGTCAATCCCTCACGGGTAAAAAGATAGGTAAAATTATAGTAGATTGGATAAATATAAATCGCGGGAATGCGAGATAAAGTAAATAATGATAAATTGCAGCAATGTATTTTTTGTATTTTTGGATTAGTAGATCTGAAAATAAAAGCAAATAAAAATAGATCGCAAAGGAAAATATAATAAAGAAGAGACTCGAGGGCCGTAGATTTCACTAGTGGCTTCTCTCGAGAAAAATAGCATATGGTGGGTAAACAAATTACTATTGGGCAATTGATAGAACTTCAAATAATCATGACGATATCCAGGCAATGATCATTATATAGGCATCACGTCCAAGATTAGTAGACCGACTCTTGCCTGTAGCTACTATTATTACTCCACACATCGACCGCTATCCAGCATGCATGTAGTGTATTAAGTTCATGGAGAAATGGAGTAATGCAATAAGAACGATGACATGATGTAGATAAGATCTATTTATGTAGAAATAGACCCAATCTTGTTATCCTTAATAGCAACGATACATACGTGTCGGTTCCCCTTCTCTCACTGGGATCAAGCACCGTAAGATCGAACCCATCACAAAACACCTCTTCCCATGGCAAGAAAAATCGATCTAGTCGGCCTAACTAAACCAAAGATTAGAAGAAGAAATACGAGGCTATAAGTAATCATGCATATAAGAGATCAAAAGACACAAATAACTTTCATGGATAAAAACACAGATCTGATAATAAACTCAAATTTCATTAGATCCCAACAAATACACCGCAGAAAGAGTTACATCAAATAGATCTCCAAGAGACCATTGTATTGAGAATCAAAAGATAGAGAGAGAGGAAGCCATCTAGCTACTAACTACAGACTCGTAGGTCTACAATGAACTACTCGCGCATCATCGGAGAGGCACCAATGAGGATGATGAACCCCTCCATGATGGTGTCTAGGTTGGATCTGTGGTTTCTGGAACTTGCGGCGGCTGGAATTGATTTTCGTCGACTCCCCTAGGGTTTCTGGAATATTGGGGTATAAATAGAGCAAAGAGGCGGTGTGGGAGGCCATCGAGGTGGGCACAACCCATCTGGGCCCCCAGGCGCGCCCTGGTGGGTTGTGCTCCCCTCGGAGCCCCCCTCTGGTACTTCTTTGGCCCAACAGGTGTCTTCTGGTCCAGAAAAAATCTCCAAAAAGTTTTGCTGCGTTTGGACTCCGTTTGGTATTGATTTTCTACGAAGTAAAAAACAAGCAAAAAGCAACAACTGGCACTGGGCACTATGTCAATAAGTTAGTCCCAAAAAATGATATAAAATTGCTATAAAATGATTGTAAAACATCCAAGAATGATAATATAACAACATGAACAATAAAAATATATAAATACGTTGGAGACATATCAGTCCGTCAAGCCATTCTACTTCAGATTGACTAGGGGAAACAAACTCCAGTACCTTGTCCATTTCGAGGATTGTGTCAAAGTAGTTGTATTCCGCACATCAAAATGCCAATCCAAATTTTGTTCTGTTCTACCTTGGAGTATTACAATCTTTACGTCAGGAATATCATGGGAATTGCACACCATCCTTTGAATTCTTGATGCAGTGATACTTCTCGCCATCATTCTTTATTCCTTGGTTTCCGTGTTATTGTAACCTGAATACTGACAAGTGAATCATGATGTGTGAAATCAATACTCCCAGCAACCCCGTTGCTTGGTAGTTAATGGACAATACTCTCATTCTTAGTGTGCTGGTTATTGAATCATCATCCTAAGATTGATTGTGCTACCTAGTCCATATTTCCTGGTGCACTCTTCGATCAATGAGTTAGGATTGTGTCAATCCCTCTCTCTTTTGGTCATATCGTCTTGCCTTGAAAAGCAAGATTGTTTTCCGAGCTTAGTAACATATCGGTGGTTCGTGATTTTTTGAATATCTTCTCGGAGGTATCACCAGTCCATCCCCTGACCATTATGTTGAGTTCGTGATCAAGTTGGTTTTCCTCTAAACCACCCCTTCTCCAAGAATCTGTGTTATATACCCCTGAGCTAGTTGGCTAAGCTAGAAAACAACTTGGAGAGTTGGGAGATAAAAGCTTGCCCAACTTAGTTCATCCCAAAGGGTTATCTTTGTGTGTGTCGAAGAAAGATGATATCTTCATTGATTGATCTTCGTGCTCAGTTGTCGGATCTATTGTCTTATGTAATCTTTTATTTGAGTGTGAGATATTGTCAAATCAAATCAGTGCCAACGAATTTCATAATGTTGTCTTACTCGTTGTTATTCCTCGAGTACGCATCATTACATATTTTGGTCTGACCAATGCTATCACCTTGTTCACATCGTTGATCTGGATAACCATTTTTGTTGGTTTGGCTTCTCGCAAACAATTCATCCGAAAGTGACTCAGATATCGCCTATCGCATTGCACACATTGATCTGGCTAACTGTTTTTGTGGTTTTGTCTCATTGCAAATAGTTTGTATGGACCAATTGTATGCTACTTATCGCATTACGTAATTCTTTTCTCAATCGTGCTTGATTGATCCGCCATTGCACACGCTTTATTTTTTGGTGACGGTTTTATTACCATACCATTTGTGATTCATGCATCACACATAGTTTGGTCGAATGGTCTCCTAATACATGTGTCGCGTTAGGACCTTCCTATAGTAGTGTATGGTGATACTGCATATTATGCAATCCTAAACATGTTATACTCATGGTCCAGCCCACATTACATTTAGGGATTATATAAGAGTCAACGGATAGGATAATTTTGGCACCGAATTCGTCAACGAATCTGCTTTAAAGTATCCATATCTAATTTTAAAGAATTCTTTGGATACGTAATATCCGATTACAAAGTGATTCTCCGGATACGTTATAGCATATAGCATGCAGATACGGATTATCCAAAAATCAACTAGAGTTGTCTAAGAGTTTCAAACCGGATAATCTGATTTTTGAGTAAAACAATCCTAGCCTAATATGATAGAGATACTGATTATGGAGTTATCAAGTTCATTTGACTAGCATGTCCAACTATGAGTTTTATCACTAGTAGAGTTGACGGTTTAATTATTCAATTTGTATTGATACCATCTCACAAAGCTCAGATTTTAGCCTAAATCATATCTTTATTTTCTTAACTAATCGATTCATGCAAGGCCAAAATTTTAAACCCTTCTCAAACGTTGCTAGGAATATAATTACCTACCTAACAGATTGTTGATTCAAATATTTTGGTTTCCGGTCCAAGTCTGCCCCATTTCCGATTTGAATATGTGGTCCGGTATATCCGCATTCGAGTCCACAACCCATCAATATCTGCTCCGCTATGAATCCAAGAAAATAATATGGTAAAGAATATGGTATGAGATAAATCTATTCTGATCCATTTACACTCCAAAGGGTTTACAAAACGAATGTTCTCCTCATTATTCCATTTGACCGCGGTCACTAAGGAGCGCACCAGACTTATAAGAGTTCCATTTTCATCTTTGGAAAATAATAGTTGTGTGCCACTTTTATGGCATCCTCTTTCATATCTCTATAATTCATACATAAAAATCATATTAGTTAGGCTCACATATCTTCTTGGTTCACTTGGTGTTAGTTCAGATAATCAGGGAGCGAGTCTCATGATCTAAGAAATTCTTGTTGTTGCGGATATATATGTTATGCAATGAGTCACTAAGAACACATCATTTTTGCAACACACACTTTACCAGGCTGACAAATTAGGGTTCACGGTCACATGAATCTAATATTTCTAGCATGGGACTTTTTAGAACATTGGCACGAGTTAGATATTCATGTGTGTGTTTTGAGCCAAAACATAAAGACAACCTGGCAGAGTCACAAAATTTACCACACATCATTATTAGTTCTTCTTGCTAAATAATCTTATTAATTGCTACAACACATCCTCCACAGCCTTAACATGTTTCTTCTTCAACACTCTTTTTTGCAAAAACAAAGTACCATAAATCTTTTTGTTTTGACAATAACTTCACACTCCCCTTGGGTAAAGCTCTCCTTGCGGCAGGCCACAACACATTCAGCCTGATCCTGGCGTGAAGCGGTATATGTCCCACTGAGCTCTTTGCACGTCTTGGCCTCTGAACCTACAAAACAATAATCAAAATATGGCGCATGAAAAACCAGATCCTACAATATTCTGAAGGGACAAAAGAAAAGAATGTAAGTAATGTAGTATAATTTACACATATGGCTGGCAAAAGTATAGACCATACATTGAGGAAGTGCATTTTTCTTGCAGGGGATTATTCTTAAAAATATTTACCAGGAACTAAATGGAGTGGCATGAGGAGCAGAAAACATAGCATGATTGTCATATTGAGGGTTCCCATGTCTCAAGTAATATACCGTCAGAAGGCAAGTAAGAGAGCACACAAAAGATGCACATCCAAATGGTCTATGCCATCTCTTATAGCCATGGATGATGATATCTGAAGAAAACTAAAAGTCAAAGATATGACATATCTCGTGTATTCAAGATATGTGTGAAAAATAAAAGTCAAAGATATGACATATCTCGTGTCTTCAATATATGTGTGTCACGGTGTTGATATCTCTACTCCTAATGGAGCACTTGTTAGCCTGGTACTCCGGTTTTATTCATCTCACCACCCCTCCCACTGATTTTTCCCTTTCTCATTAAAAAACCAAATCTCATTAAAGGGAGATCTTGTTTCGTGCTTGCTTTGGCACATGGGTTGATTCATTTTAATCATGCAAATAATAGGTAATTAAGGAGTTAGAAATCACAACATATACGTGAGATCACCTTCCTAAAATATAAACATAATATTTTTCTTGATAACCTTCCAAAACAAAAAGAGATCTTTCTCAATAAGAAATCATTAATTCCGCACACTATGTCATTTATTATTATCATTGTCTCTACTATTAATTGAGAATCACAAGTTTCCTAATATCACAAACATAATATATCTTTTTCTTATGGTCGACGCATTCACTTCAGCGGAGGGACGCCGTGCGGGACACCATGGAGCACGCCGTAGCCGGGCCTGATGTCAGGGCGATACTCAAGAATGTCAGGGCGTGCATCACGGCGTCGAGGACGGCCATGGTGGAAGGTGTGTCATTAGACCGCCATGTATATACATTCATGGACGCGGTCATATTATATTTCTTATCAGTCATACAGAAAGCCAAACAAGCTACATTCTAAAATCAAGTGTGGCCATGCAAATGTTAAGAAATTTGTTAAAAAAATATGTGCTACAGTACTCGGTAGTCATCGTCGTTCGTAATAGCCATTCATGAAAAATCTCTACTACTGGAGAAGTTGGTAGTCTGGTCACTGGTACAATGAGCTGCTATACAAACGATTTTTAACCCCTTTCCGCGATGACATTTTAAACCGTTGCCAGGCGACTGTGGGCGATAGGGGGGTTCCTTCCCACATGACCCAGAAACCGTCGGGGATAGGGAGCCATGATGCATACTGATTGTCCCTATAAAACAGTTTACGATGTCTCGAATATCCCAAACGCTCCATCCTTGCTACTCGTTTATACTGGCATTACCATTGAAGTCGGTATTATGTGGTGCTACGTTTACGATGCGCGACCCATCACAAACATTTCATGAGTATAGAACGTGTATGATAAGAACAAAATCACACACATTCACTTTGCCCGAATCATATGCGATAACTAATTAAGAAGATTAGCTAAGCATCGTACAAGTGTCGGATAGGATTACGAAACGTCGGACCGTCATAACAGTGTCGTACATGATACTATCGCACACGCTATTCTTTGGTGCAACATTTACAATGCGTACCACATGAGAAACAGTTAATGATTGTAAATCGTGTATGATAAGGCAACTATCACAAACATTTAGTTTGCTCGCATCGTTTGTGATATTGTCTGACATCACACACGCTTTGCAAACGGCAACTATGTGCATGTTCGCACACGTTTCCTCTCTGTGAACCGTGTCGGATTATGGTGTATATCACACACATTTGTGTTTTACCGACCGTGTGCACCGTAACGACCTACAGAGCGTAATTTCACCCTAATTTAATTGATGCTATTTAAAATTGTACCTAATTTGAATTTGAATTTGAAAGTATGCTATAACTTTATTCATATCCATCAGGTTCAAACAACCAATGCATTATTCAACTTGCAGGTACATATGTTCAAGAATTACATAAGCACCAAATAAAGAATAGTGAACCACATTTGTATACTTGTACTATTAAAGACGGTAAAGTAAGAGGCGAAATACATTCTGGTTGCTGAACAGGGTGAAGCGGAATGCTCATATTGTGCCCTCCTCTATGCAGAAGGCACACACGAATCTATTCCAACCCCTTGTGATGGCCGACCGCCCATCCTTCACTGTCTTCATGAACACATCTAGATAGTCATCGTGTTCTGGTAGAAATACTTTAACCTTTGCATGCCCACCAACCATGTATTTTGAGATGTAATCATGAGTAAACTGCTTTGGGAACCACTGCAAAGGAAAAAGATTCAGACATTGTCATCTAACACAACTCATTATGGGCAGTAAAAAGAAGGATGCAGAGTTCTTACTTACCATCCTGCAGTTCTCTGTTGTCTTGGATAAAGTTTAATTGCCATCTTTTGACCCATTTTACTGACAATCTTTATCAGCTTCCTCACTTGATGCTGGTTCATCAATATCTCATTACCCCATATGCAGAAAGGGTCAAAGCGCGGATCTTTACCAATGACATATGTACCTAAAAGCACCAAGTTAATATTAGAAGCTAAACAATTGCACAATGATGTAGTACAACACTCCCTCCGTCCCATTATATAATATTGTAACATCCAATATACTCACAAATTGGATGAATTAACATCTTATATTATGGGCCGGAGGGAGTTTATTGCATTTTTACAAATTATCGGCTGGTTAACTGCTCTTCTATGTACATCTAGACATCATCAGAACATTAAGATAACACTCTTCCTTGTTGCTATGCAGCCTAGGATTGCATATTTAGACATTCAGTACAGTTCATGTTGCTATGTAGCCTCAGATATATTAGATATGGCCCTAGTTAACCTACCGATAAATGGGTTACAAATATATTCGGTTAAAAGTCTGTATTACGGGTTAATCCCTTATAAGCCCCCGGCCTATATGGAACCAGCTACCGCTATCCTGAACAGTGAGTATATATAAGCCATGGGATCAAACTAACCTCGATGGAAAACAACAGTGTTTCCCAAAATTGTCCTGTGTAAGTACATCGAGAGGCATGTTAAGCACAACAGGCTAAGCATCAACCAAATATATCCACGACAGACAAAATAATCTCCAAATGATAGCTTCAGTGTGCAGGTTTAAGCACGCTAGTTAAGCAAAACAAGAAGTGGAAAGGTGTGTTAACTGCAACAGGCCTAACATTTAACAAGAAGCAAATATAGTCATTCAAACTGGTATTGTGCTGGTCTAAGTACACTGGTTACTGTTAAATAAAAATGAAAAGGCGTGTTAACTACAACATGCTTAACAACAACCAAATGTAGTCATTCATAGTGGTATTGTTGAAACTGGTATTGATGAAATTGAACTACACAGTTCATACTTGCACATATGGAACATCATGTTGTGAATAACTGGAATAAACAAGTCATACTACGAACAACCAAAGATAGCATTTGAAACTAGACATATGCTAACTACAAACAACCGAACTACCAATTTTTTTAAAAGAGGCATATGCTAGATATAACAGGCTTAATAGCAAGCAAATATATGCATTCCTATCGGTATGTTTAAAACTGGTATTGATGAAACTGTACTGCATAGTAAATAGTTGCACATATAGAGCATCACATTGTGAACAACTGAAATAAACAAGGCATACTGCAAACAACCAAATATAGCAATTAAAATTGTACATATTCTCACTACACTAAAAAAGCGACTGATAAAACAAATCATGGGTTTCCCCCTGTGAAGAGGCACGACAAAACAAATCATGGGTTTCCTCACTTGTCACAGATGGGCTCATTCCCGTGGGAAGAGCACGGACCCTAGGTGCGATCCATGTTGTCGCAGATGGGCTCCTTCCCCTTGGAAGAGCACGGCTGTAGGGTGCCCTCCCCAATGTCGCAGATGGGATCTTTCCCCTTGGAAGAGACGGAGAGGGTGCCCTTCTCACAGTCGCCGTCGATGAGGTCTGACTTGGCAGTTGTGGATCCCAAGCCAGTGTCGCAGAACGTGTCCTTCAGAAATGACAAAAGTAGCTTGATGGTGATGTAGGATGGCAAATTCTTGACAGCGAGCCAGAGGAGATCAGCAGCGGGGCCATGGATGAGATCAATGGCGGTTGAACCCGAGGGGTTGGGGGTGGGCCACTTAACCTGTGACACAACCGCATCGGGCCATCGATGTCAACGACCTCGATGTCGTAGCCGACGTCCGCGACATACCCGCATACTCTATCCCGCTGATTGAGAGCCTGCAACCAATAATGGTCGTCAGCTTCCTCGCAGCCACCTTGGCGACGTCGGGCGAAGAGGCCGCGATACACCTCTTTTGGGCCATTCGCTCCTCGAGCTCCATGGGAAGTGTAGCCGGGTGATACGTCTCCGACGTATCTATAATTTATGAAGTATTCATGCTATTATATTATCCATCTTGGATGTTTTATGGCCTTTACTATGCACTTTTATATTATTTTTGGGACTAACCTATTGACCCGAGCCCAGTGCGATTCTGTTTTTCCCTTGTTTGATGTTTGAAGAAAAGGAATATCAAACGGAGTCGAAATGGAATGAAACCTTCTGGAAAAGTTATTTTTGGAAGGAAAGCTACCCGATGGACTTGGAGTGCACGTTAGGAAAGAAACGAGGGAGCCACGAGGTAGGGGGCGCGCCCTCCACCCTCATGGGCCCTCGTGGCTCCGCTGACGTACTTCTTCCGTCTATATATATCCATATACCCTAAAAACTTCGGGGAACAGAATAGATCGGGAGTTCCACCGTCGCAAGCCTCTGTAGCCACCAAAAACCAATCTGGACCCTGCTCCGGCACCCTGCCGGAGGGGGATCCCTCACCGGTGGCCATATTCATCATCCCGGCGCTGTCCATGACGAGGAGGGAGTAGTTCACCCTCCGGGCTGAGGGTATGTACCAGTAGCTATGTGTTTGATTTCTCTCTCTCTCTCGTGTTCTTGATTTGGCATGATCTTGATGTATCACGAGCTTTGCTATTATAGTTGGATCTTATGTTGCTTCTCCCCCTCTACTCTCTTGTAATGTATTGAGTTTTCTCTTTGAAGTAATCTTATCGGATTGAGTCTTTAATGATTTGAGAACACTTGATGTATGTCTTGCCGTGCGTATCTGTGGTGACAATGGGATATCACGTGATTCACTTGATGTATGTTTTGGTGATCAACTTGCGGGTTCCGCCCATGAACCTATGCATAGGGGTTCGCACACGTTTTCGTCTTGATTCTCCGGTAGAAACTTTGGGGCACTCTTTGAGGTTCTATGTGTTGGTTGAATAGATGAATCTGAGATTGTGTGATGCATATCGAATAATCATACCCACGGATACTTGAGGTGACATTGGAGTATCTAGGTGACATTAGGGTTTTGGTTGATTTGTGTTTTAAGGTGTTATTCTAGTACGAACTCTAGGGCTGTTTGTGACACATATAGGAATAGCCCAACGGATTGATTGGAAAGTATAACTTTGAGATGGTTTCGTACCCTACCATAATCTCTTCGTTTGTTCTCTGCTATTAGTGACTTTGGAGTGACTCTTTGTTGCATGTTGAGGGATAGTTATATGATCCAATTATGTTATTATTGTTGAGAGAACTTGCACTAGTGAAAGTACGAACCCTAGGCCTTGTTTCAACGCATTGCAATACCGTTTGTGCTCACTTTTATCATTAGTTACCTTGCTGTTTTTATATTTTCAGATTACAAAAACCTACATCTACCATCCATATTGCACTTGTATCACCATCTCTTCGTCGAACTAGTGCACCTATACAATTTACCATTGTATTGGGTGTGTTGGGGACACAAGAGAGTCTTTGTTATTTGGTTGCAGGGTTGCTTGAGAGAGACCATCTTCATCCTACGCCTCCCACGGATTGATAAACCTTAGGTCATCCACTTGAGGGAAATTTGCTACTGTCCTACAAACCTCTGCACTTGGAGGCCCAACAACGTCTAGAAGAAGAAGGTTGTGTAGTAGACATCAAGCTCTTTTCTGGCGCCGTTGCCGGGGAGGTGAGTGCTTGAAGGTATTTCTTTAGATCTTGCAATCGAATCTTTTAGTTTCTTGTTTATCACTAGTTTAGTTTATAAAAGAAAACTACAAAAAAATGGAATTAAGTTTGCCACATACATTTCACCTTTTCAATATCTTTCGTGAGAATGATGGAAAGGAAAATTGTGCTCAAGTACTAGAAGAAGAATTACATAGAATGCTTGGCATAGAATATGTGAATGATGAGCATGATTGCAATGTTGCTAGTATGAATTCTTTGAATACCCATGATGCTAATGATATGCAAAGCCACAAGCTTGGGGATGCTATGTTTGATGAAGATGATATGTTTAGTCCCCCAAGTTTTGATGAGCAAATTTATTATGATGGAAGCATGCCTCCTATTTATGATGTTTATTGTGATGAAACATATGCTATAAAGAATAAAGATAACCATGAAACTTGTCATCATGATTTTAATTTTCAATTGGATTATGCTTCACATGATAGTTATTTTGTTGAGTTTGCTCCCACTACTCATGAGAAGAAATTTGCTTATGTGGAGAGTAATAAAATTTCTATACTTGTGCATCATGAAAATAATGCTTTATGTGCTGGTTATATGGTTGAATTCATTCATTATGCTACTGAAAATTATTATGAGGGAGGAATATATGCTTGTAGGAATTGCAATAATATCAAGTTTCCCCTCTGTGTGCTTAAAATCTTGAAGTTATGCTTGTTTTACCTTCCTATGCTAGTTGATTATTGTTCCCATAAGTTGTTTGCTCAAAAATCCCTATGCATAGGAAGTGGGTTAGACTTAAATGTGCTAGTCATATTCTTCATGATGCTCTCGTTATGTTTCAATTCTTATCTTTTATGTGAGCATCATTCAAATCATCATGCCTAGCTAGGGGCGTTAAACGTTAGCGCTTGTTGGGAGGCAACCCAATTTTATTTTAGTTTATTGCTTTTTGGTTGTGTTTAGGAATAAATAATCCATCTAGCTTCTGTTTATATGTGGTTTTGTGTTTTAATTAGTGTTTGTGCCAAGTAGAACCTTTGGGAAGACTTGGGTGAAGTCTTTATGATCATGCTGTAAAAAACAGAAACTTTAGCGCTCACGAGATTAGCTAAATTTTTTTACTGGAGAGTGATATTTAGTTGATTCTTTTTGAAGATGATTACTAGACAAATTACTCAGGTCCACCAATTTATTTTAGAATTGTTTGAGTTCCATAAGTATACGTTTGATACAGATTACTACAGACTGTTCTGTTTTTGACAGATTCTGTTTTCTATGTGTTGTTTGCTTATTTTGATGAATCTATGAGTAGTATCGGAGGGTATGAACCATAGATAAGTTGGAATACAGTAGATATTACACCAATATGAATTTATAATGAGTTCACAACAGTACCTAAGTGGTGATTTATTTTCTTATACTAACGGAGCTACTGAGTTTTCTGTTAAGTTTTGTGTTGTGAAGTTTTCAAGTTTTGGGTAAAGATTCGATGGACTATGGAATAAGGAGTGGCAAGAGCCTAAGCTTGGGGATGCCCAAGGCACCCCAAGGTAATATTCAAGGACAACCAAGATCCTAAGCTTGGGGATGCCCCGGATGGCGTCCCCTCTTTCGTCTTCGTTCATCGGTAACTTTACTTGGAGCTATATTTTTATTCACCACATGATATGTGTTTTGCTTGGAGCGTCAATTTATTTTGTTAGGATTTGCTTGCTGTTATTTACAATAATGTTTTGCATCTCTAGTTTCAATAAAACTATCAAGGATAGCTTTTACCATGCTTATTTTGCAAGTATACATGTTGCTGTTTCAAAACAGAAAGTTCACCGCTGTTGCAAAATTTCCCTAGAAAAGTCAGAATGTGATAAAATGTTGAAAACTTTTGCATAATAAGCTCTGATAAATTTACTACAGTGGGAATTTTCTTTCATAATTTTTGGAGTTAGGTAAGTATGATGAATCTTGCATTCTTTACAGACTGTACTGTTTTGGCAGATTGCTGTTATGTTTGCATTGTTTGCATATGTTTGCTCGTTTAATGATTCTATTTGAGGATAGGAGTATTAAATATGCAGAGACATTTAGTATGCAATGTTGAATAATAATTTTAGTGATTTGTTACAGTAGAAAATGGTAAGGTTTTTGCATTGGTTTATACTAACTTATCTCATGAGTTCTTGTTGAGTTTTGTGTGGACGAAGTTTTTGAGATTTAGGGAAACTGTGATATGAGAGGAATTAAGGAGACACAAAAGCTCAACCTTGGGGATGCCCAAGGCATCCCAAGATAACATTTCAAGAAGTCTCAAGCATCTAAGCATGGGGATGCCCCGGTAGGCATCCCACCTTTCTTCTTCAACAATTATCGATTAGTATCGGTTGAGCCTAAGTTTTTGCTTCTTCACATGATGAGTGCTATCCTTGAAATGTCATTTTAGTTTGTTTTGCTTGCTGTTTGAATAATATCCCAAGATCTGAAATTATTAAATGGGAGAGTCTTCACATAGCTACATAATTATTTGACTACTCATTGATCTTCACTTATATCTTTTTGGAGTAGTTTGTCATTTACTCGTGTGCTTCACTTATATCCTATGAGTAAATGGTTGAATGATTTGAATGTCATAAATCTGAAATTATATATGTTTCATATGCCTTTCCCATGGGGAGTAATGACTTTACATATAAGAAGTAGAGGTGGTATATTGAAGGTTAGCAAATGTTGTATTGGTCACTTGAACAATTCATGAAAGAATATTGAAGGAAGAGAGATTTCACATATAAATATACTATCTTGGACATCTTCTATGATTGTGAGCCCCATTAATATTTTCAAACCTGAGCAAATTAGTTGAAGTTGGGCAAGGAAGAGAACATAATGAGTTATGCTTGGGTATATTTGTATAGAAGTTATATTGTCATGGATCCTCTAACATGTGGTGCTTGCTATTTAGAATCCTTTGCTAGCCAAAATATTTGTACTAAGCGGGAATACTGCTTGTGCATCCAAATTCCTTGAACCAAGTTTCTTCCATGAGTGTCCACCATATCTACCTATATGCGGTATTTACCTGCCGTTCCAAGTAAATTTGCATGTGCCAAACTCTAAACCTTCTAATAATAATCTATTTTGTATGCCCGAATCGCTCATGTAGCGACTAGGGGCTGTCAGTATCTTTCATGCTAGGTGAGTTAGTCTCACGATGAGTGGACTCCGCTCACCATTCACGAGAAAATGGCTGGTAACTGGGATGCCCAGTCGTATGATCAAAAGATCAAAAACAAATTCGTAAATAATTTAAACAAAACTCCCCAAGGAATGTTGATAGTTGGACGGCACCCGTTGTTTTGGACAAGCCGTGGAGTGTGAATGTTGGTGGAGGGGGAGTAAAACTTTACCTTTCTGCGTGGGAACCGCCTATAATGTATGTAGTATGGAAGATATTGGGAACTCTTGGTCGTTATGTTGACAATGAAAGCATACCTCTCAAAATTATTTTCATCTCTGCTTTTTGCTTGAGCTCGCACCACTACAAATCCTGCTTCCCTCTGCGAAGGGCCTATATTTTACTTTTATGCAAGAGTCAGTAGTATTCCTTCTCATTCCAACCTACTCTTTAGTTGGCAAGCATCATGTGATGGAAAGATCTAAGAATATATGGCCATTCAAATATATTTGAGCATGAATTATTATTGTTGACATTACCCTTGAGGTAAAAGGTTGGGAGGCAAAACATTAAGCCCCTATCTTTCTCTGTGTTTGATGAATACTATTTGTTCTAAAAATATGCTTTGAGTGGTAGCAATCATGGAAGACTAAATGATAGTTGAGTATGTGAAGTTTGCTGAATCAAAGCTCTAACATAGACTCTTCCTGAAAATAAGATGAATTGCAATTGTTTGATGACTGAGAACATAGTTTGTTAGTTTTCATGAAAGCCTATGATCTATGCTTTAACATGTGAATAGTTTGTTACTTGATCATGCAAAGGTTTATGAGTTGAGCTACTATTATGACATATAATGGTGCTAGAAAAGGTGATTGAAATTATCAATGATCAAACTTATGCACCTGCTAGCATTCACACTTCATAAATTATTTCTTTTATCATTTACCTACTCGAGGACGAGCAGGAATTAAGCTTGGGGATGCTGATACGTCTCCAACGTATCTATAATTTATGAAGTATTCATGATATTATATTATCCATCTTGGATGTTTTATGGGCTTTACTATGCACTTTTATATTATTTTTGGGACTAACCTATTGACCCAGAGCCCAGTGCCAGTTCCTGTTTTTTCCCCTTGTTTCAGTGTTTCGAAGAAAAAGAATATCAAACGGAGTTGAAACGTAATGAAACCTTCTGGAGAAGTTATTTTTGGAAGGAAAGCTACCCGATAGACTTGGAGTGCACGTCGGGAAAGAAACGAGGGAGCCACGAGGTAGGGGGGGCGCGCCCACCCCCCTAGGGCACGCCCTCCACCCTCGTGGGCCCCTCGTGGCTCCCCTGACGTATTTCTTCTGCCTATATATATCCATATACCCTAAAAACTTCAGGGAACAGAATAGATCGGGAGTTCCACCGCCGCAAGCTTCTGTAGCCACCAAAAGCCAACCGACCACTGTTAAAGACTGCCAGTGAGGGGATCCCTCACCGTGGCCATCTTCATCATCCGGCGCTCTCCATGACGAGGAGGGAGTAGTTCACCCTCGGGGCTGAGGGTATGTACCAAAGAGCTATGTGTTTGATCTCTCTCTCTCTCTCTCTCTCTCTCTCTCTCGTGTTCTTGATTTGGCACGATCTTGATGTATCGTGAGCTTTGCTATTATAGTTGGATCTTATGTTGCTTCTCCCCTCTACTCTCTTGTAATGGATTGAGTTTTCCCTTTGAAGTAATCTTAACGGATTGAGTCTTTAATGATTTGAGAACACTTGATGTATGTCTTGCCGTGCGTATCTGTGGTGACAATGGGATATCACGTGATTCACTTGATGTATGTTTTAGTGATCAACTTGCGGGTTCCGCCCATGAACCTATGCATAGGGGTTGGCACACGTTTTCGTCTTGATTCTCCGGTAGAAACTTTGGGGCACTCTTTGAGGTTCTATGTGTTGGTTGAATAGATGAACCTGAGATTGTGTGATGCATATCGTATAATCATACCCACGGATACTTGAGGTGACATTGGAGTATCTAGGTGACATTAGGGTTTGGGTTGATTTGTGTCTTAAGGTGTTATTCGATGTACGAACTCTAGGGCTGTTTGTGACACTTATAGGAATAGCCCAACGGATTGATTGGAAAGAATAACTTTGAGGTGGTTTTGTACCCTACCATAATCTCTTCGCTTGTTCTCTTCTATTAGTGACTTTGGACCGACTCTTTGTTGCATGTTGAGGGATAGTTATATGATCCAATTATGTTATTATTGTTGAGAGAACTTGCACTAGTGAAAGTATGAACCCTAGGCCTTGTTTCAACGCATTGCAATACCATTTGTGATCACTTTTATCATTAGTTACCTTGCTGTTTTTATATTTTTAGATTACAAAAACCTATATCTACCATCCACATTGCACTTGTATCACCATCTCTTCATTAACTAGTGCACCTATACAATTTACCATTGTATTGGGTGTGTTGGGGACACAAGAGGCTCTTTGTTATTTGGTTGTAGGGTTGCTTGAGAGAGACCATCTTCATCCTACGCCTCCCACAGATTGCTAAACCTTAGGTGATCCACTTGAGGGAAATTTGCTACTGTCCTACAAACCTCCGCACTTGGAGGCCCAACAATGTCTACAAGAAGAAGGTTGTGTAGTAGACATCACCGGGCTTACGCAGCGATGCTCTGGAGTGGGGGATGGGGATGGGGATCTATGGGAAAGGGGGCATTTGGCAGGCATCATCTAAGAAACTCAGGGCGGGTAGGGTATGGAGATCGGTGGGTAAGCTGCACGAGCAAACCGACAGATGTTGACAATGGAGGCCTTGCGGAGGCGACGACCTTGCTAGGGTTTCGAGCTAGGGAGGGGTTGTGGTGGGGTGTGTGTATGTGTGTGTCTGTGTGTGTGTTGGTGCGCGCGCGAGGAGTTTTTGGGGCGTGTGTGTTTGTGGAGGGGGGTGTTTGAGGAAATGACGCGGCTACTGAAAATTTTACTACGCGGGAGTAAAATGCCGGGGCTATTGAAATTTGGATGATGCATCGCACACGGTCCCGAAATAACAACCCTGTGTTATCAAACAGAAACTCGAGCCAGGCATATATTTTCGTGGGATGTAGGCGGGAGCAAGAACAACAAACATCACACACGATCAAAAAAATAATAACCGCGTGTTATCAAACAGAAAAACCCTGCAAATGGGTAGATATTTTTGAGATTGCGAGGGAAGCCTCATGGAGCCCAATGTACTCTGCTGATGTGAGTGAGTACAGGGCCACTGGCGTGGCATGATGACCCACAAGTATAGGGGATCTATCGTAGTCCTTTCGATAAGTAAGAGTGTCGAACCCAACGAGGAGCAGAAGGAAATGATAAGCGGTTTTCAGCAAGGTATTCTCTGCAAATCGAAATAAGTGGTAAC
Source organism: Aegilops bicornis (assembly GCA_021605145.1). Lineage (NCBI taxonomy): Eukaryota > Viridiplantae > Streptophyta > Magnoliopsida > Poales > Poaceae > Aegilops > Aegilops bicornis. The sequence continues at coordinate 1,897,597 of JAHIAL010000011.1, forward strand.
AGATAGTTTTGTGATAAGATAAATTGTAACGAGCAACAAGTAACAAGAGTAAGTAAAGTGCATCAAGGTGGCCCAATCCTTTTTTGTAGCAAAGGACAAGCCTGAACAAACTCTTATAATAGGAAAAGCGCTCCGAGGACACATGGGAATATCGTCAAGCTAGTTTCATCACGCTCATATGATTCGCGTTCGGTACTTTGATAATTTGATATGTGGGTGGACGGTGCTTGGGTGCTGTTCTTACTTGAACAAGCATCCCACTTATGATTAACCTCTATTGCAAGCATCCATAACTACAACAAAAGTATTAAGGTAAACCTAACCATAGCATGAAACATATGGATCCAAATCTGCCCTTCACGAAGCAATGCATAAACTAGGGTTTAAGCTTCATCACTCTAGCAACCCATCATCTACTTATTACTTCCCAATGCCTTCCTCTAGGCCCAAATAATGGTGAAGTGTTATGTAGTCGACGTTCACATAACACCACTAGAGGCTAGACAACATACATCTTATCAAAATATCGAACGAATACCAAATTCACATGACTACTAATAGCAAGACTTCTCCCTTGTCCTCAGGAACAAACGTTACTACTCACAAAGCATATTCATGTTCATAATTAGAGGGGTAATAATATGCATAAAGGATCTGAACATATGATCTTCCACCAAATAAACCAACTAGCATCAACTACAAGGAGTAATCAACACTACTAGCACCAATCCCAGACTTGGGGACAAGAATTGGATACAAGAGATGAACTAGGGTTTGGAGATGAGATGGTGTTGGTGAAGATGTTGATGGAGATTGCCCTCTCCCGATGAGAGGAGCGTTGGTGATGATGATGACGATGATTTCCCCCTCTCGGAGGGAATTGTCCCCGCAGTAACAGCTCTCACGGAGCCCTAGATTGGTTCCACTGAGGTTCCCGCCTTGTGGCGGCGGAGTCTCGTCCCGAAAGGTTGCTTCCTATTTTTTCTCATCGAAAGACTTCATATAGGAGAAGATGGGCGTCGGAGAGCCACCAGGGGGCCCACGAGGTAGGGGGGCGCGCCCCAGGGGGGGGGGCGCCCCCACCCTCGTGAGCAGGGTGTGGGCCCCCTGGCCTTCATCTTTGGCGATGATTTTTCTTTATTTATTTTAAGATATTCCGTGGAGTTTCAGGACTTTTGGAGTTCTTGCAGAATAGGTCTCCAATATTTGCTCCTTTTCTAGCCTGTAATCTCCATTCTGCATTCTCCCTCTTCATGTAAACCTTGTAAAATAAGAGAGAATAGCCATAAGTATTGTGACATAACGTGAAATAACAGCCCATAATGCAATAAATATCGATATAAAAGCATGATGCAAAATGGACGTATCAACTCCCCAAGCTTAGACCTCACTTGTCCTCAAGCGAAAAGCCGATAACAACAAATATGTGCTCATGTTTAGAGGTAGAGGCGTTGATAAAAATAAAATATAGACATGAAGGCATCATCATTATTCTCATAACAGCAACATATATAGATTTTGTCATATGATTACTTATGTTCAAGTGATGATCTTTTCACAATGCGAAAGTATGAATCAGAAACCTTATTGAGCACCAACAAATTATAACCTCAGTCATTGAAGCAATTGCAATTTATCATAACATCGGAAAGAGTCTATGTCAGAGCTTAAAAGCAAGTCCACATACTCAACTATCACTTAGTCCTTCATAATTTCTAACACTCACGCAATACTTGTGGTTACGGAATTTTAATCGGACACAGAGAAAGATAGGGGCTTATAGTTTAGCCCCACAACCTTTTACCTCAAGGGTAATGTCAACAATAATAATTCATGATCCCCTACATCCAATTAGATATGTATATCATGTTCTTTCCAACATGCTGGGCTTGCCAAAGGATAAAATGAAAAAGGAAAGGTGAAGATCACCGTGACTCTTGCATAAGGTAGAGGATAATAATAAAAGATAGGCCCTTCGCAGAGGGAAGCAGAGGTTGCCATGCGCTTTTATGGTTGAATGCACAAAATCTCAATGCGAAAGAACGTCACTTTATATTGCCCCTTGTGATATGAACCTTTATTATGCAGTCAAATTCGCTTTTATTACTTCCACATCACAAGATCGTATAAAGCTTATTTCTCCCACACCAATCAATCATACATGTTTAGAGCAATTTTTATTGCTTTGCACCGATGACAACTTACTTGAAGGATCTTACTCAATCCATAGGTACATATGGTGGACTCTCATGGCAAAATTGGTTTAAGGGTATTTGGAAGCACAAGTAGTATCTCTACTTGGTGCTGAGAATTTGACTAGCATGAGGGGGAAAGGCAAGCTCAACACGTTATAGGATCCATGACAACATACTTTATCTCAGACGTAAGAAAACATAACTCATTATGTTGTCTTGCTTGTCCAACCTCAACTCTTTAGCATGTCATATTTTAATGAGTGCTCCCAATCATAAAAGATGTCAATGATAATATATCTATATGTGAAACCTCTCTTTCCTTATTACTTCCTATTAATTGCAACGATGACCAAAGCTATATTTGCCAACTCCCAACAACTTTTAATCATCATACTCTTTCTATGTGAAGTCATTACTTTCAATAAGGTCAATATGAACTCTTTGATTCTTTTATTCTTTTCTTTTATTCACCCAAGATCATGGAAAAAAAATCAAGCCCTTGACTCAACACTAATCTTTATTATATAGCTCACGAACTCGATTACAAAGAGGGATCATAAAGAAAAACTCAAAACTAGATCATGCCATGACTTTATTCTACTAAATCAAGATACTACTAAAAGGATCGAACTAAGAAAAATGGTAAAGATAGGAGTTGTGATGGTGATACGATCTGGGGCACCTCCCCCAAGCTTGGAAGTTGCCAAGGGGAGTGCCCATACCCATGTGATTATGTCTCCTTTGCTGGTGAAGAAGGTGGAGGTGTCGTTGATTTAGTTGATGGCATACACTTCTCCCTTAATTTGCGCTTTAGGACGGCATTTTGATCCCTCAGATCATCAATCTCCCACTCCAGGGTTAATATCTTCTTGCATAGGTCCTGCTTATTTTCCTGCAAGAGACGTGGTTTCTTTACCCTATCAGGGAGACTTGACTTTCTGAGCTCCACATGCATGTCCCCAGGTTGAGGTAGTGGGGTTTCATCTTCGTCTGAGCTCATCTCTTCCTTCCCCTTGGGTTCATAGTCCTCTTCCTCCTCCGTGGTCCAACCATCGTGCTCCACATCTCCATAGACCTTAGGATTTGCTAGATAATCATCCACATATCTTTCTCCTTCCGAATCACAGGATGACATGTTGATCTAATCTGCAGAGGACAACTAGAAACAAGAACAGAGGATATTTGCGTGATACGAGAGTCAAAACCTTCGGGAGAATATATAATGAATTTTTACCGACCAAAATACGTATCGTGCAAGAAAACGGAGTCCGGAGGGCACACGAGGTGCTCACGAGGTAGGGGGGCGCGCCCAGGGGGGTAGGGCGCGCCCACCACCCTCGTGAGGCCCTCGTGTCCTTCCCGGACTGCCACTTATTTTTCTATTTTTCTAAATATTCCAAAACGGAGAAATATTGCCTTAAAAATTGTTTTGGAGTCGGTTTACTTACCGTACCACATACCTACTCCTTTTCGGAGTCTGAAACGTTCCGGAAAGTGTCCCTTATGTATTCCTCCGGGGTTACGGTTTCAATAATATTGGTTTCAACATTTATGGGATTACCTGAAATATAATGTTTGATCCTTTGACCGTTTACCACCTTCGGATTTGTGCCTTCGAAGTTGTTGATTTTTATGGCACCGGAACGATAGACCTCCTCGATAACGTAGGGACCTTCCCATTTAGAGAGAAGTTTTCCTGCAAAAATCTTAAACGAGAGTTGTATAGCAATACATAATCACCTACATTAAACTCACGCTTTTGTATCCTTTTGTCATGCCATCTTTTAACTTTTTCTTTAAACAACTTAGCATTTTCATAAGCTTGGGTTCTCCATTCATCAAGTGAGCTAATATGAAATAACCTTTTCTCACTGGCAAGTTTGAAATCATAGTTGAGCTCTTTAACAACCCAATATGCCTTATGTTCTAGTTCGAGAGGTAAGTGACATGCTTTTCCATAAACCATTTTATACGGAGACATACCCATAGGATTCTTATATGCAGTTCTATAGGCCCATAATGCATCGTCAAGTTTCTTGGGCCAATTCTTTTCTAGACCTATTAATGCCTTTTGCAAAATTAATTTGAGCTCTCTATTGCTCAATTCTACTTGACCACTAGACTGTGGGTGATATGGAGATGCAATTCTATGATTAACGTCATATTTAGCAAGCATTTTACTTGAAGCACCATGGATAAAATGTGAACCACCATCAGTCATTAAATATCTAGGGACTCCAAACCTCGGGAAAATAACTTCCTTAAGCATTTTAATAGAAGTGTTATGATCAGCACTACTAGTTGGAATAGCTTCTACCCACTTAGTAACGTAATCAACAAAGAACCAAAATATGTGTATATCCATTAGAGGCAGGAAAAGGTCCCATATAATCAAAGTCCCAAACATCAAATGGTTCAATAACAAGTGAATAATTCATAGGCATTTCTTGACGTCTACTAATATTGCCAATTCTTTGACATTCATCGCAAGACAAAACAAACTTACGGGCATCTTTGAAGAGAATGTGCCAATAAAAACCGGATTGCAATACCTTATGTGAAGTTCTATCTGCAGCATGGTGTCCTCCATAAGCTTCGGAGTGACACTTGCGTAGGATTTGTTCCTGTTCATGCTCAGGCACACAACGTATAATAACACCATCTACTCCTTCTTTATAAAGATGTGGGTCATCCCAAAAGTAATGTCGCAAATCATAGAAAAACTTTTTCTTTTGTTGGTATGTGAAGCTAGGTGGTATAAATTTAGCAACAATATAATTAGCATAATCAGCATACCATGGAGTGCTACGAGAAGTGCTTATGACATTTAATTGCTCATCGTGAAAGCTATCATCAATAGGTAGTGGGTCATCAAGAACATTCTCTAACCTAGATAAGTTATCTCGCAGAACGGGTTCTCAGCTCCTTTTCTATCAACAATATGCAAATCAAATTCTTGCAGCAAGAGAACCCATCTAATAAGTCTAGGTTTTGCATCTTTCTTTTCCATAAGATATTTAATAGCAGCATGATCAGTGTGAATAGTTACTTTAGAATCTACAATATAGGGTCTGAATTTATCACAAGCAAATACAACTGCTAAAAGTTCCTTTTCGGTAGTAGCATAATTTCTTTGAGCATTGTCTAGAGTCTTACTAGCATAATGGATAACATTTAATTTCTTATCAACTCTTTGCCTTAGAACAAAGCACCTACAAGATAATCACTAGCATCACACATAATTTCAAAGGGTAAATTCAATCGGTGGTCGAACAACAGGTGCAAGAGACTAATGCTTTCTTAAGTATTTCAAATTCTTCTACACAATCATCATCAAAGACAAATGGTACATCTTTTGTAATAAATTGGTCAGAGGTCGAGAAATTTTTGAGAAGTCCTTAATGAACCTCCTATAAAATCCCTGCATGACCAAGGAAACTTCTTATACCTTTGATGTCCTTGGGACATGGCATCTTTTCGATAGCATCAACCTTGGCTTTATCAACTTCAATACCTCTTTCAGAAACTTTGTGCCCCAAGACAATACCTTCATTAACCATAAAGTGGCACTTTTCCCAATTCAAGACAAGATTAGTTTCGTCACATCTCTGCAAAACTCGATCAAGATTGCTCAAGCAACCATCAAAAGAGGATCCATAGACGGAAAAGTCGTCCATGAAAACCTCACAAATATTTTCACAAAAGTCAGAGAATATAGCCATCATGCATCTTTGAAAGGTAGCAGTGCATTACATAAACCAAAAGGCATCGTCTATAAGCAAAAGTACCAAAAGGGCATGTAAAAGTAGTCTTTGATTTATCTTTGGCTGACACATGTATTTGAGAGAAACCAGAATAACCATCTAGAAAGCAATAATGTGTATGTTTGCATAGTCTTTCTAGCATTTGATCAATAAAAGGTGAGGGGTAATGATCTTTCTTAGTATCTTTATTTAATTTATGAAATCAATTACCATCCTATAACCTGTGATAATTCTTTGAGGATCAATTCATCTTTATCATTAGGGACAACAAGTAATATCTCCCTTCTTAGGGACACAATGGACAGGACTTACCCAATCGACTATCAAAGAACGGGATAAATTATACCTGCCTCTAGAAGCTTGAGTATTTCTTTTCTTACCACTTCTTTCATTTTAGGATTCAAACGTCGTTGAGGATCATGAACTGGTTTGGCACCCGCTTCCAAATTTATTTTATGTTGACATAGAGTGGGACTAATGCCCTTAAGATCATCAAGAGTATATCCAATAGCGGCACGGTGCTTCTTCGTAGTTTTCAATAATATTTCTTCTTCATGCTCAAAGGTTAGCACTAATAATAATAGGATATATTTTATTTTCATCAAGATAAGCATATTTAAGATTATCGAGCAACGGTTTAAGCTCAAACACGGATCACCCTTGGGTGGAGGAGGATCCCCTAGGATTTCAACAGTGATTGTGTTGCGTAATAGGTTCCTGCTTAAAGAATACTTCATCTATTTCCTTCTTTCATTCATGAACACATCATTTTCATGGTCTAGCAAATAGTGTTCTAAAGGATCACTAGGAGGTACGACAATAGAAGCAAGACCAATAATTTCATCCTTACTAGGCAATTCTTCCACACGATGTTGTTTACTAAATTTAGAGAAATTAAACTCATGAACCATATCATCCAAGCCAATAGTAACAACATTCTTTTTGCAGTCTATCTTAGCATTAATGTTGTTCAAGAAGGGTCTACCAAATATAATGCGACAAAAGCTATCTTGTGGGGAACTGAGAACAAGAAAATCAGCGGGATATTTAGTTTTCCCACACAAGACTTCAACATCTCTAACAATTCCCATTGCAGATATAGTATCTCTATTGGCAAGTTTAATTGTAACATCAATATCTTCTAACTCAGCAGGTGCAATTTCATACTTAATTTCATTATATAAATCATAGGGTATAACACTAGCACTAGCACCCATATCACATAAGCCATGATAACAATGATCTCCTATTTTAATGGTAAATAACAGTGCACGCCTACCACAGTGTCTATGTTTATCTTTAGCGCAAGGTTTAGCAATTCTAGCAGATTCACCGCAGAATTGAATAACATGCCCATCAATATTATCGGACAAGAGATCTTTAACAATAGCAATATTAGGTTCTACTTTGATTTGCTCAGGAGGTGTATAAGTTCTAATATTGCTTTTACGAACCACAGTTGAAGCTTTAGCATGATCCTTTATTCTAACAGGAAAGGTGGTTTCTCAACATAAGAGGTAGGAACAATAGGATCATTATAAGTGACAGTCTTTTCTTCAACTTTAATAGGTGCATCTACTTTTACTTTTATGGGAGGATGATATTTAAACCACTTCTCCTTGGGGAGATCAACATAAGTAGCAAAAGATTCACAGAAAGAAGCTACTATCTCACAGTCAAGTCCATATTTAGTGCTAAACTTACGGAAAATATCAGTATCCATAAAAGATTTAACACAATCAAACTTAGGTGTCATACCTGACTCCTTACCTTCGTCAAGGTCCCAATCTTCAGTTGCATTTAATTCTATCCAATAAATTCCATCTGAATTCAATAGTGTTCATAATAAAAGAGCCATCACAAGAAGTATCGAGCATGGTGCGATTGTTATCAGAAAGCCGAGCATAAAAATTCTGAAGGATTGTCACTCTTGAGAGCTCATGATTGGGGCATGAATATAACATTGATTTAAGCCTCCCCCAAGCTTGAGCGATGCTTTCTCCTTCATGAGGCAAAAATTATATATATAATTGCGATCATGGTGAACAAGATGCATAGGGTAATACTTTTGATGAAATTCCAATTTCAATCTTTTATAGTTCCATGATCTCGTATCATCACATAGCCTATACCATGTCAATGTGTCTCCCTTCAAAGATAAAGGGAAAACCTTCTTCTTAACAACATCATCGGGTATACCTGCAAGCTTAAATAGTCCACAAACTTCATCCACATAGAGTAGATGTTCATGAGGATGCTTTGTTCCATCTCCTGTAAAAGTATTAGCTAGCAATTTTTCCATCATACCCGAAGGAAAATCAAAAGGAGTTTCATTTTCAATAGGTTCAGTAGGTTGAGGGGCAATGGACGGGGTGAAGATACCCCGAACAAGCCCCTCAGAGAATTACTTTCCATAGTAACAAGTGACAGTAAATTTCAGCACACTATATAAATTTTTCCTTACCAAATTCCACCTACCAAAGGCGCTACACTCCACGGCAACGGGCGCCAGAAAAGAGTCTTGATGACCCACAAGTATAGGGATCTATCGTAGTCCTTTCGATAAGTAAGAGTGTCGAACCCAACGAGGAAGCGTAGGAAATGATAAGCGGTTTTCAGCAAGGTATTCTCTGCAAGTAATCGAAATAAGTGGTATGAGATAGTTTTGTGATAAGATAAATTGTAACGAGCAACAAGTAACAAGAGTAAATAAAGTGCAGCAAGGTGGCCCAATCCTTTTTGTAGCAAAGGACAAGCCTGGACAAACTCTTATAATAGGAAAAGCGCTCCCGAGGACACATGGGAATATCGTCAAGCTAGTTTTCATCACGCTCATATAATTCGCGTTCGGTACTTTGATAATTTGATATGTGGGTGGACCGGTGCTTGGGTGCTGTTCTTACTTGAACAAGCATCCCACTTATGATTAACCTCTATTGCAAGCATCCGCAACTACAACAAAAGTATTAAGGTAAACCTAACCATAGCATGAAACATACGGATCCATATCAGCCCTTACGGCTACAACGCATAAACTAGGGTTTAAGCTTCATCACTCTAGCAACCCATCATCTACTTATTACTTCCCAATGCCTTCCTCTAGGCCCAAATAATGGTGAAGTGTTATGTAGTCGACGTTCACATAACACCACTAGAGGCTAGACAACATACATCTTATCAAAATATCGAATCTAATACCAAATTCACATGACTACTAATAGCAAGACTTCTCCCTTGTCCTCGTGAACAAACGTTACTACTCACAAAGCATATTCATGTTCATAATCAGAGGGGTAATAATATGCATAAAGGATCTGAACATATGATCTTCCACCAAATAAACCAACTAGCATCAACTACAAGGAGTAATCAACACTACTAGCACCAATCCCAGACTTGGGGACAAGAATTGGATACAAGAGATGAACTAGGGTTTGGAGATGAGATGGTGCTGGTGAAGATGTTGATGGAGATTGCCCTCTCCCAATGAGAGGAGCGTTGGTGATGATGATGACGATGATCTCCCCTCCTGAGGGAAGTGTCCCCAGCAGAATAGCTCACGAGCCCTTGATTGGTTCTCATGAGGTTCCGCCTCGTGGCGTGAGTCTCGGCCCCAAAAGGTTGCTTCCTGTTTTTTCTCATCGAAGACTTCATATAGGAGAAGATGGGCATCGGAGAGCCACCAGGGGCCCACGAGGTAGGGGGCGCGCCCGGGCGCCCCACCCTCGTGAGCGTGGTGTGGCCCCCGGCCTTCATCTTTGGCTACGATTTTTCTTTATTTATTTTAAGATATTCCGTGGAGTTTCGGGACTTTTGGAGTTGCAGCAATAGGTCTCCAATATTTGCTCCTTTTCCACCCCGAATTCTAGCTGCCGCATTCTCCTCTCTTCATGTAAACCTTGTAAAATAAGAGAGAATAGCCATAAGTATTGTGACATAACGTGAAATAACAGCCCATAATGCAATAAATATCGATATAAAAGCATGATGCAAAATGGACGTATCATGGCACACGGGTAGTGTGAGTGAACCGTGTCTGCTTCGTCATCTGACTTGTCTAATGTTTATAAATTTTGCGAAAACAACGCGAGAAAGGGTCAAAACACGAACACAGTTGCATGTGGACCAAAAATATTTATGAAAATTGTGGTTTGATGTTCAAATACCAAATGCACAACTTCGATGTGGCACCTGTCTCGCAAAACGCACAGTATTGCTTGCCCCCCTCATGTCGGTAGGAGGGGAATCCTAGCTATGAACGCATGCCCCCAAATAGATAGGTCTAACATATCACCCTACCGTAATAGTAAACCTATGGGAGTCCATCATGGTCAAACTACGCCCCTTTCATCTCCAGTGAAAGGTGGACCATGTGCGGGCCCAGAAATGTGTGCTTCTGGCGCGAGATGGGGTGAGACCACATACGAACCACATGCAGGTAGCTCAACTATATGTATGAAAAAGGTAGTGTGATATTTAAATACCCAATTCACAACTTTGATGTGGCACATGTCTCGCAAATTAACCGGACATCCCCAACCCCACGGAGGATCACCTATGAAAGTGCGAAGTAGCAGTGCCCCTGTCAAACACACACACACACACACACACACACACACACACACACACACACACACACACGCACGCACACTTTCAGTCGGTGGGAGAGGGCATCTCACCAAGATGTATCGTAAAACGGACCAAGAAGAATCCACCTTGGCCCTACAATCTCCCTCTTGTTTTTGGTCAAAGTGATGGATGTCCACGCGACCCCAGAGATGGGCTACCTCGCCAATAATCATGCAACCACTGCCTGCATGTGGCCCAAACATATGCATGGATCAGTGTTGATGTTTGAATACCCAATGGAACCAAACTTTGATGTGGCACCGTGCTTTGGAATGAGAAATCCCCACATGGAGCGAGGGTTAGTTGACGACGCGTTGTATATATGTATGTCACACCACACTTCGAGCCATGATGGGGATTCATGCATGCATGTGTACGTATACGCTCAAACTTATGTCTGGAATCTCACCATGACCTACTACGATAACACGAACCAAAGAAGAAGAAGAATCCACCATGGTAATATATATATATCTCGTTGTCGGTCAAAGTGATCATGGATCTCCACGCAAGCCCACGAATATATAGGCTTGTCGCCGATAACCACGTGAGGGAGAGTATCGTTCGAAGACAACCACTGCATGCATATGTATGTATGGAGGTGATGTGTGCATGTTTGAATACCATGCACAACTTTGATGTGGCGCGTTGCGTCGAAAATCGTCTGATCCCCACACAGAGCGAGACCGGATCATGATGTGTCGTGGTGTGCTGCCCCTCCCCCCGCTGCCTACTTTGACTTGGTGGGAGGGATTCATGCATAGACATGCATGTGCTCAAACTATATCATGTCATCCCAGAGCATGACCTATATATATATATATACCGTAATATATAAACCAAAAAATAATCCCCTCCAAAGTCAAATTAGCCTCTGTCGATGTCGACCAAAGTAGTGATGGACCAAGCGGGCCCACAGATGGAAAGCATCGATATTGCTGATAACCGCGTGAGTGGGTGCCAGAGGAGAACCGCCATCACTTTACATGTGGGCCAAACATATGTTTGGAGGTGTGTGTGTGGTTGTGATGTTTGAATACCCAAAATGCACAACTTTGATGTGGCACATGCCTTGAAAACCGTAAAGTCACCACACAGAGTGAGCTAGGTTCATGAAGCATAGTATATATGCTTGTCCCCTCCCCCCTCTTCGACGCATACTATATGCTCCTACCGTAATACAAACCAAAAAGAACCCTCCTTGATGGTGAAACTAATTAACCTCTTCTGACGTAGGTCAAAGTGATGCATGCATGGACGGCGACCTCGCGGGCCCATAGATGGAAGCGTCACACGTGATTGTCCTAGGATAACCACTGCTTGCATGCATGTGGCCCAAAGAGATGTTATGTGATGTCTGAATAGCTAGCCAATGCACAACTTTGATGTGGCACGTGCCTCGGAAACTGAGAAGTCCCCACACTGAGTGAGGTGTGTTCATGGACGCGTATGTAGAATGTAGTATGTAGTGTGTGTGTGTGTGTGTGTGTGTGTGTGTGTGTGTGTGTACATAAACACTATTCTGATCACGAGATCAGAATATTATTCTGATCACAACATGAAATTCCCGAAAGTTACACTTTGAACTTCCCTCTGTAGGAACCCGACCTTCGGGCTATCTTCTCAACCGTGTCTCCCCGCGCGAATTCTTTTGGCCAGTCATGTTCTATGTGATGTAAGTGTAATCTAAAAACGGTTTTTAGCAACTAAATGCCCATTTTAAATAGGAATCTCGCTCATTGGCGGATTTGCTCTCGGGTCGTGATGAAACAAGCCTATGTTGCAATTTTACTGCCTGAGTTGTTTGACGTGAACTTCCCCCTGTGCTAGGTTGAACTTCAGCCAACATTGCCCAAATGGGCTTGCGATCTACCATTGGAAAGCTATGGACACCAGTATCATGACCCAAGCTAAATTTTTGGCAAAATGTAAGCGGTTTAAGAGCAGTTCTGAAAATCGTTTTTTCTTCATACAAAAAACGTGAATCGTATTTTCGGTCATATTTCTAAACCGTTTATCGGAATGAGGCAAATAATATGACGTTGGAAAGCTGCTGCAAAACCGCTTCTTCAACTTGTCGAAAGTTTTCTCTAATTCCCTATGGTTAAAGAGGAATTTGGAAAATCGTAAAATTTTACAAACCGAATAGCCGAGTTCGTATTTTCGATGTCATTTTTAAACGGCTATTCCAATTGAGGCAAATGATATGGCGTTGAAAAGCTTATGAAAATGCACTACTTTTTCATGTTTAAAGTTTTTTTTCTAATTTTGAACGGTTTAAAATTAATTTAGAAAACAGTCCAAGTTGCACTGAGTTTGTATTTTCGAGCTAATTTTTTAACCGTACGTTCAAATGCAGCAAACGATATGGCGTTGGAAAGCTTGAGTAAATGAGAAATGTTTTGGTATATATTATTTCTCCCAATTCCTTACTGTTTTAATTCAATTTTGAAAATGGCTAAAAAGGTATTTTCGCCGTAATTTCTACAAACTTTACCGGAATGGGGCAAATAATATACCATTGAAAATATAAGGAAAATATGAAACTTTTTCGTGTTGATGGTTTTCTCTGATTCCTAGCCGTTTTCAAGAAATTTCGAAAACGTCGGGATCATTCGTTCTGCCTTTATTGCGAAACAGATTCTTCGAAAATGCACCGCGTGAAGAACTTGAACTTCTCGGCATGCCTACCTGAACTTCACTCTGTTTTTCACGTGCTTTTTTTGCCCGTAGATCTCCATCCACTCACCGGAATTGAGCAATTGATATCTTTGGTGGAAAGTCATTGTAAACATGCAACTTTCCCGTGTCGACTGCTTTTTCATACTCGCGACGATTTTAAAAGTTTTTCATCAGAAATTCATCCAGTGTAGTAGTTGAACTTCCTGCCGTTTTCTGTTGAACTTCTGTGATGTATTTTCTTTTTTAATTTTCTCATCCATCGTCAGTGTTATACAATCTCTCTCACAATATTTTTTTAACTTTCTCCGACAAAGTGCTTGAACTTATAACAACAAAACTTTTAGCCTTTGCTTTTTTATTCCTTTTTAATACAAAATGCACACCATGTAGTACATGAACTTCTGGCAGTTATCAACCTGAACCTCTCTCGGTTACGTGAAAATATTTGAGTTTTTCTATGAATTTTTAATCTGATTTTTCTTAATCCTTTTTTATGAATTTTGAAGCGCTCTATTTTTAATAGTTGAACTTCTTGTTATTTTATTTTTGAACTTCTTGTTTCCATTCTTTAATAACGAGGAAAATCTGAGTCTTCTATAATCATCGAACTTCTCCATCTTTTTAATATGGACTTCCTGGTTTTATTTCTTAATCCTTTTTATGAAATTTTGAAGCATTGTATTTTTAAAAGTTGGACTTCTTGTTTCTTTTGAACTTCTTGTTTCCATTCTTTAATAACAAGGAAAATCTGAGTTTTCTATAATCGTCGAACTTCTCCATCTTTTTAATATGGACTTCCTGGTTTTATTTCCTAGCTCTGCATCCACTCACCGGAATTGAGCAACTGATATACTGATGGAAAGCTGCTGTAAACACGCAACTTTCCCGTGTTGATCATTTTTTCATACTCGCGACAATTTTAAAAGTTTCTCATATGAAATTCATTTAGCGTAGTAGTTGAACTTCCTGCTGTTTGCACGTTGAACTTCTGTGACGTATTTTTGTTTGTAATTTTCTCATCCATTCGTGAGTGTTACACATATGATATTCCTTTTGTACAAACCTCTCTCACAATTTTTTTTAAGTTTTTCCGACCTCAGACTTGAACTTACATAAATGATATTCTTGTCATTTTGAAATAAATTAGAAAATGGCGAGATCATGATTTATGCCTTCATCGCGAACGGAAACGCACTACGTGAAGTAGTTGAACTTCTCGGGCATGTCTGTTTGAACCTCACTGCTTTTTGATGTGTCTGTTTTTGCAATCAAGCGTAAAGTAGTTGAATTTCTGGGGCATGTCTGTTTGAACTTCACTCTGTTAGACTTATTGTATTTTTCTTATATGAAATACACACCATGTAGTACGTGAACTTCTGGTTGTTATCACTTTGAACTTCTCTCTGGTTTGAGAGAATTATTTTAAAACACAAAAAACAACATATTTTTTAATTTATTTTGGACATCTAAATACACGGTGAACCTCTATCACAAGATTATTTTGAACTTTTACTCATCGAGCACTTGAACTTCTAGCAACCTTTTTTTTCGTTTATGAGTTGTTTTTAAAAGTGCAAAAAATGGCGTTGAACTTCTCTGTTATTTCAATATGAACTTCACCTTTTTATATTTTGAGTAATCTAATTGTATTCGATTTTTATACGTAAAAACCGAACATGGAAATACAAAGGTGAACCTCTTTCGCAAGAATTTTGAACTTCTGGAATGAGCACTTGAACTTCTTGCAACAAATTTGAGTTTTTATATACTTCGAACTTCTCTGTGTACGTGAACCTCCTTTACAAGAATATTTGAACTTCCTGGGCCCACCACATGAACTTCTAGCTAAATGTCTTTTTAGACCTTGTCTTTTTATTATTTATTTTTCGTATATGAAAACACTCCATGTAGTAGTTGAACAACTAGTAGTTTTCACTTTGAACTTCCGTGTTATTTTTATTCGAACTTCACAATTTTTTTAGTAAAGATTTGTTTTTGATTTTTCAAGAAAACATCGGATTTCAATGCCTTTTCAATTTGAACTTCATGGTTGATTTTTTAATTACAACAGATATATGATTTTTTATTTGTTCCCATATTTTTAAACTTTTTTAAATAACCATCGAACCTCATTGTTGCTTTAGCTTGAACTTCTAGTTTTAAGAAAAAGGGGGAAAATCTTTTTAAACTTTTTATTTTTTCCTTTACTTTAATTTGAACTTCTCCATTTTATTCTTTAGTAACGAGAAAAATCTGAGTTTTATGTATACTTCGGACTTCTATGATATTTTAATTTGAAATTCTTAGTCTTTTTTGAGAAAAAAATATGTTTTTAAATAAGCATCAAACATTTAAATAAAATTGAACTTCATACGCTTATTTTTCCTATAAACGGAAATAAGTTGAGTTTTCTGTATACATCAAACTACTCCTTTTTATAGTTTGAACTTCTTCATATTTTCTATTTACTAACAAGGAAAATCTGAGTTTTTTTGATAAATATCGAACTTCTCTATTTTTGTAATTTGGACTTCTTGGTTTATTTTTTAGTAATGAAAAAAATCCTAGTTTTGTAAGAAATATTGAACCGGTCTGTTATTTAAATGTGAACTTGTAGAGTTTTTTTATTTAGAAACGGCAAAATCTTTTTTTATGAATTTTGAACTGTTCTATTTCTTCCTTGAACTTCTTACTTTTCATTATTTAATCAGTTGTTTTAAAATTTGAACTACTCTTTTATTTTAATTTGAACTTCTCGTTTTTTTTTATTTTGAACTTCTGCGTTTTTATTTTAGAAATGGGGAAATATCAAACCGCTTTTTTATTTTTTATTTGATCTTCTATGGTTGTAGAAACGAGCAAACACATTTTTTATATAAACTTTTATCTGCTCCATTTTTTATTTGAAGTCCTTGGTTTTAATTTTTATTGGCGGTTAAATCTGAGTTTTCAGTAAACATTGAGCCGCTCTGTTATTTTAATTTAAACTTCTAGGGTGTTTGTTTTTGAAACAAGAGAAATCCATTTTCTAATTACTCTTTTTTAACTATATTTGTTATTTCAATTTGACCTTCTGTGGGATATTTTGATGGTGTGTTCCTCTTTTATTTGAACGTGTGCAATGAAGCTTTTTAGGTTTGATTTCATTACTTTTTGCTCATCTAAACTTGTGGTCTTGGCACACACCTACACACAAAATACATTATTTCACATGTGAATTTTGCATACAAACATTTATTTTTTGAACTTTAGTTTTTTGGATGTATGAACTTCTGATTTATTCAAAAAATAAAGGAAAAGCATAACCATAGCACGAGCACACCAAACGCACGCACACACGACTGTCTTATAAAAGAAATGGGTGGTGACATACTGAGGGCTTGCCAAGTTTTTCTAAATTGGTTCCATTTTATGTCAAAATGAGGTTCATTGGTGATTTTTCCTTCTCTATTAGTAGTAGAAGGACTTCACACATTCACCAAATATGCTAGTTACTAGAGAAAAACCAAATCCCTCGAATCCACGTACACACACGCTTGGAGTAGATTAATCATTTTGTTTTAAGGTGGGGCAGAGACTAATTGCAAGACACACTCTCGAACCAGTGAAACATGTGAAGTATAGTTTCTATATGTATTCAGTGGCACTTCAGACCAATCATTCAGACTATTCATCCACATGTCACCGCGGTCCAATCGGTGGAGACAAGAAAGTTCACCAACAAAATCAAGAAGAACAAGAAGAAATGCATCAGTTTTGGTCAGAGAAACACGGGCTCCGGCAGAACCACTACTCAAGGTCGGGCAACATCCATCGGATCTCAGCCGTGGTGGTCGCCGAGGATCCAAAGGCCAATATATCCGATGAAAGGGAGGGCCGATGTAATCGGACACTAGCGTGGTCGGGTGAAAGTGGCGGGGCCGAGGGCGCCGCATGCCGTGGTGGCGGGAGGCGGAGGTGATGCGGGAGGGGCCGCGGAGGCAATGTCGCATTGGTGGCAGAGCGGCTATGGCAGCCCACTAGCTCATCTTTAGCGAGGAAGGGGAGGGAAGAAGGTCGCGGTGGCCGGTGGAAGAAGTTCACGGCGGCATGTGGAGGAAGGTCGCACGGTGGGAGGATCCCGGTGGTTGTCGCGCGACAGCAGGATCCCGACGACGGGAGGTGGGTCGATGGCTGTTGAAGTGGCGCGATCCCCATCGTGGGACGGTGGCTGCGCCACGATCCCCATCATGGGACGGTGGCGGCGGCGCGATGTGGGGCGATGGACGGTGGCGGCGGCGCGATCCGGGTCGAGGGACCTGCCTCGCAAATCGACCATGGGGACTTTTCAGTTTCCGAGGCACGTGCCACATCAAAGGGTTTTGTAATGTTTTAAATAACGAATTCACGACTTTGATGTCGCACCTGCCTCGCAAATTGACCAATCCCACATGGTGGCTCACGACTCATAGTGTACTGCTAGACCCCGCTACCAGACGCACACACACAACTATGATGCATGTTAAAAAATTTCGTGGTGAACATATGTTACCAAAGGAGGGACGGTTTAATTTTGAAAAAAACAGAGATCATTAAGACGTTTTGGTACATTGATTGATTTTATAGGGGTATAATGTGCCAAAATCAAATTTGAGCTACATGCACATGTGACAGTGCACCTAAATGATTGAAAAAAACACATGTGTGTCACTGGGTGCATGTTTACTCCCCGTGCAAGAAATTTCAAACATTGAGAATCTTGATTTTTATAATCTAGTAGTGCATCCAAAACTTAGTTGAAATGCATGAGACTTATCGTGTTTTCATATGGACACCAATACACAGTGGTATTGTACCTTTTTGTCAAATTTGAGACAAGTTTCGATGTAATTCCTATCTTCTTACAAACGGGAGATTAATAATAATTGGGAACCAATATTGCAAATGGATTATTTATTTGAACCGTGGGCGTTAGACCAACAATGAATATGCGCCATGCTTTGGTTAAGCAATAAAGCAGCAACATTGATCATCAAGATAGAAAAAGAATATACGTGCCGCCACGCGTCTCATGTGCCGTGCGAGCAGGCGTGAGTTCACGGGACGCATGTGAGCAGTCCGTCGCGGGCAGACTAGGAGGCATGCGTGCAGGTGTGTGAATTAACGGGAGGCGTGCTCGCTGCGCAGTGTCATAGGGAGGCATGCGAGTAGCCGTGTGAAATGATGGTAGGCATGCAAGCAGTCCGCTGCGCAAGAAGCTCACCGGAGGCGAAGCTAAGCGGTTTGATCGCTTCTGCCTTGTCTCCTACCACTCCATATTAATCACGCGCCCGAGTGACTGCACCCCCATCCTTGCCACACGCACAATCCTCTCTCTCCGCCTGCATCCTCGACGCCGTTCTCAGTCCTCACCGCTGTCGGTGTATGAGGATGCCGCCGAAGCGCCCCATCGGAGGGAGTGGCGACACTGGGGCTGCTGAAGCACCGAAGCGTGGCATGAAGATGGAGTCAGAGGTTGCCATTGCCACCGACGAGGTATCGCTGCACCTTGACATCATCGACGGCGTCGTGCTTCCACAGCCGGAGGTCCACACCAACTCCAGCGACGACTCCGGTGACGACTCCGGCGATGACTCCGGCGACCACTCCGACGATGACTCCGACTCCGACGGACAACTGGTTAGTCATCTATACCCATTTATGTGTCAAATTTATCCTAGGGTTTCTCTGGTTACTCATGCCTCCCCCTTTTTGGAATAGAAATCCTATGATTATGTTTTCTCAATCCATGAAATCTGAGTAAGTTTCGTTAGATCCATGTAGTGTATTGATTGCTTGAATGGTACAAATGATAAGTGATTAGTTGTCTCACCTGTGCAAATGATTTCTGCTAATAATCTGACTATGGTTAGTGTTCGTGCTAATAATTCCTAGCCATGTCTTGACAATTAGTTTCGAATGACCTACATATATGTTTGTGCCATTTTTTTAAGATTGGTCTGTACATAGACAATTGTGCTTAAGTATCGAACCATAATCTTTGGATAAGTATAAAAAATATAGCGATAAATTCCTAATCCTACTTTACGGCATGTAAAAATTGATTTGATGTCAAATTTTCGCTAGAGATTAGTTTGTATTCCAAATTTGACGCCACATTTTTTTACTATATGTATAGGTGCTACCTGACGATGTTGACAGCGAGGATGAAGATGGCCAGAGGAGGTACAAGAGGCAAATCCTCAGGGAGATTTATGCGGGAATTCATAACAAGCGTATTAGGACCTGGAACTGGGGCTTTCGATGCCCATTTTGCTACCAAAAGCTTCATGACGCGTATGAAAGTGTTCTCGCAAGATGTAAGAGACGACGTTGGCTATTCCTTCAGCGAGAAAGTATATTCGGGCAGTGGTGGCTGACGCCAAGCGTATCTTTGAGTGCCGGAGAAGCTTCACGATCGTGGCGGTAGATGAGATGAGATGTGGGGTTGAACTATGTATGATCTTAATTATAAATGCGGTTGAGTATGCTTAATGACGGTTGAATTATATATGGTTGAACTATGCTTGTGTACGCTTATTATCTATGCCCGAATATGTTTAATCTATGCTAACTTGTGTCTAAATGTGGGATATGGATGCACTCAGTTCGGTTGATGGAATTTTATGCATATTAGGGTGAATGTTTAGCGTGGGTAAAAATTTCAGATTCAACCGATGAAGGAAAAGTGGAACCACCCTCAAACATGGCTATTTTCCCAAATTGAACCCATGTGTAATGACTTCCATTTTTCCCATTTACATCAATCACACACAGTTGGCTCTAGCAAACCGTTGCCTCCGAAACTCTTTGTGAGACAGAAAACCCTCACCACCCAATTCAAAAGGAGAAAATAAAACCCTCACCACATCCCCACGTCACAAAAACCCTCAACCCGCCCGCCATCCCTTCTGGTCCCCATTCACACCAGCACAAGCTCCAGCACAACTCTGCATGGCACCGCCTATCGCCATGGCAACCACTTAGCTCGACGCTTGTCGCCGCCGCCAGGCTACCGACAAACCCACCACATTTCGCCTCTTTTGCTTGCCGCCGCCTATCGCCATCGAATTTCTCGATGCTGCTCGCCGTCGACCCAGCTCCGCGCGATTGGGAAATCCGCGGTATTGAGGTTTTTTCTCATGGACAACAAGGGAACTAATTTACTGAGATATTCTCTCATCTCTTATCCCAGTTCATCTGCCTCCTTTAATCACCCGGCCGAAATCGCCGTGAATTCATTTTTATTCGAGCTGATTTGAGGGTTTTCTTTCATTCATAGAGTGTACAGTGCACGGACACATCAGGACTTTCGGCCTCGGCCAGATATCCCTGGAGTTCCATCTCACCGTACCAAATGACTTCAAGATGCGCACGGTATGTTCAATATCACCCTACATCGGTTCACATGGCCTACTTTCCTGAACATATACTATATATTGCTACATTTGGATAAAAAGGTGCCACATGCAGCATATACGTCAAATGGGATTTTTTCCTCTTCTTTCTATATTAGGAAAATTAATGATGTATTGTTCTTTCGATTACTCTCATATTTCCATGACAGCATGGTTACACAATCTATTTAATTATAGATTTTTGTCCTTTGATTTCAAATGTTGTACTGTTCTTTCAATTTAGCCCATATTTGCATGTTACCATATTGTTTAACAACCCTACCATTTTCTGCAGCACATCCCTTGCTATGCAACAACATCTGTAGTACACAATCTTGCCCTTTACATAACTCAGGACTGCAGGGAAGTCATACTGAACACAAACCATGGATTTACAATCGTTGCTTCTATAAGACTTGATAAACGTGGTCACTCCTATTTTGGCACGGGCCTTTGGATAGAAATTTCTAAGTTTTATGTACTGAAAGCTGGCACTAAAATTGACTGCACATAAAAGAGCCAGGTCATGAGATATATGCTAACTTCCCCGACAATATCATCCGTCCAGATTTTGTTCGAAGTAAGTGTTCTTTTCAAGTATCTGCATGTTGACTTACCCAGCAATATCAAAGGATATGTGTAGTATTTAAGCAACCAATTGTTAATCCATGTTCTTACTCTATTCCTACCTACTAACTTCTAGTTACCAATACACTTTTCTTTTGCCCTGTTTTAACTAAATATTCCCTATACTCCTACTTCTATCAGAAAGCGCCACTGACGAGGAGACCCCAGAGGTGGAGAACAAGGCTGCCAACAAGCGGAGGCTGGTCGAGCAAGAACCGCAAGCGACTCCAGCAGGTCTAGCCTTCACCAGCAGCCTCGCTGATGATATGTTGATAGTCATCATCTCCCTCCTCCCAATTATATGGGGCGCGGACAACCGTCCTTTCCCGGTGGTGGCGCCTCCTATGGCACTCCACTCCTCTCGACCTCATCGACGCACCACGAAGCTCGCCATGGCTATCGCAACAGCTTGGATGCGTTCTCCCAGATCCTCGGTAGTCACCATGGCCCAACCAGAGGCCTTAGCATGGGCAAGTTCCATTCCAACGGCAAGGACCGAACCAAGATTGACGAGTGGTTCTGATCCCCCGCCCTAGATCAGCTCGAGGAGCTCATGATGGGCATATGCGCTCGCTGCCAACGTCCGCGCTCCGCCCGCGCCCACGCTGCGCGTCACCAAGCTCATGAACTGCCATCCCCCCTTAATAGGCGCTACCATTTTTTCTACCACGACTGAAGCACCTCGAGCTCGTCGCCATCTTCCTCCTAAAGGATGACATGGAGCACTTGCTCCACAGCTGTACTGCACTCGAGTACCTTCGTCTTCAGGCGATCAATGGGTTGAGTAGCTTCCACATCACCTCCATGACTCTCCGGACTATTTATGTGTGTTGCTGGCACTGCAACAAGACATCACAAAAGGTGTACCACAATATGGTCACTGAGGACACACATTCACTTGAGAGATTACTTGTAGTTGATCAAAAAGGTCCAACAAGAATCAATGTCATTTCTGCACCGAAATTGATAGTGGTGGGCTAGTCGTCTGACAAATACTCCGAACTTGTTATTGGATCCACACCCGTTTAGGTACGACAGTCGCCTTCTACCTCTCCTTCTTGAAATTAACATTATTTCTAATTTTGATGATGTATGTCCGTCTGTCATCCAGAAAATGATTCCGACAAGCTTGACCCTGAATCTGCGCACAGTGAAGGTCTTGGCACTAGAAACTATCGGCCCCAACTTGGACCAATTTGTCCATTTCCTGAGATGCTTTCCGTGCCTGGAGAAGCTATATATTGAGGTGGTGTTACTTTCCTATTAAATGTTAACCATAAGGGAGTTCAATTTTTGACACCTTTTTCGAAGTTTACAATGACAATGTACTACGATTTCTGAAGGAATTTTGGAGGATTTCAGTACATACATGTTTCCCCCCCATATTGGTTGCTTGATTCATATGGTTACAATCCATAAGAATTTCTTCTTTGGATTCATCTGAACTAGTTTTCTTAGGGAATTTTTTATCCACTCCAACCCCTTGTGAAGAAGGCTACAATTCTCTAGATTGTAATCAAATAATCATGTCGGATCGAAGATGGCACGTTGGTGCATTTACAAATCCTACAAACCAAATAGTCATGTAGTAGTGTTCAAAACTGCATGTAGGCACTAACACATTTTCTTCTTTTCCTGATAAGATTAGGCTCGGTGGTGGACAATGCGATATAATATAACAATCACATCAAATGCCTAGATCTGCATCTCTCAGAAATTACTTTGAACTCATACCGAGGGAACTTACCGGAGATTATATTCGCCAGGTTCTTTGTTGTCAGAGCAAGGGTGTTGAAGGTAATGAGGTATGCCCTACATTTATTTCACAAAAATGAATGGTTTGTTGATCAGTGCCGGTGGCTGCGGCAAAATGGAAAAGGCTCCGAAGAAGCTGAATTTCATTTTGGAACTTCAGCTGATAGAGTAATCGGAAGTCATTGTGTCAACCCCATACATGACTTATTAGTGGCTGATCCCTTTGCAAAAATGATGAGGTTTCGAAACCAGCCTTACAAGTGGTAATATTAGTTTAAACCTCTCTTATATCCATGTTCAGGTGATCAGCATGGGCGTTTGCAGCTGAATGAGCTGAATTTCATTTCTGATATCAGTTTGAACCTTGTAATCTTCGAATTTGAGCCATATAACTCTGGAATTTGAAGCTTGTAACTTTTTGGGCTTTTGTGGTACAATCATTGAAATGGCAGTGTATGAGACTCGTATATTGGTAGTACTATTTTGACCTTAATATGCAATAGAGTTAGATTTTATTAACCATTCTCGAACGTGTTTCCCTTGTTGATCTCATCGCAAACGATCTGTATAGTTAACTCGACTGCGATCTTCGACATTATTGAACACAATTGGTTTCTTCAACCGTGTGCCCTGTAGAGCGGAAAATTAATTATCGCACTCGAGTGTCCATCATCACCCTTCTGTGTAACTTTGACCTCATCACCCATGGGTAAACTTAAGTTCGAAGTCATCCCACACACTTCATTTTTACAAAACTTTTTGTCCAATAAACGCCCGTGATTTGCCCCACTTCTAGCCGACGCGTGGCCAAACTAGCCAAGCGGGAAGCTTGCACGATAAACTGCGCGGTTGCATGGTAACTTGCTCACCAACAATACATTTGGCGCATCTTTGAGCCCACGCGTGGTTAGACGAAACGCATGTGGGGTGCTCAAGCGTGCACTGGAATCCTCCGCTATGAACTCGGTAACAAGACATGGCGATTATAGGCCGGACGGGCCCCATTTATTACAGCAGCCATTTAACCCTTGTGTCTCTTCAACCTTCCGATCGCGCCCCAGTATTGCAAGAAGCTCACCCACCATGACAAATTCTTATAGGGTATCCTGCGCGGCTCCAATGGCGCTCCAATCAGCTGCTGACGACAAGCAGCAGTTCACCATGCATGCCATGGTGGACACCCACAGAAGGTTCGTGGAGCTCTCGGTGGTGTACACCAACAACCCGGTCTGGGTGGAGCACTCCATCCACATCATGGAGTTGTTGCTTGCTGAGGAGAAGTACAATGTGGTCGGGTTCGACCTCGAGTACACCCACGCTGCCTTTCGTGCGGGTCTCGTCCCAAGGTTGCCATCGCCCAAATGTGCGTGTGCAATCATGTCCTCGTCTACCACTACTGCCTGGCCACAAGGCCTTGCAAGCGTTTCGCCAGGTTTGTCAACAACCCCCACTACATGTTCTCTATGGTGGACATCACCAACAATGTAAAGGTGCTCAAGAATTCGGGCATCACCTGCCAGAATCTTGTCGACATCCAGGGCCAATACAAGATTTGGGGCAGCAAGAAGCATGAGAAGGACTCACTGGTCACCTCGCCGAGGCCATCATCGACTCCTACAACAGAGACATGAAGGTTTACTACAACAAGGACAAACGTGCCTGGCACTCGGCCTGGATGGAGAAACTTGACAAAGCTCATGTCGTGTACGCGGCCAAGGAGGCGTACACGAGCTATGAGATGTACAGGAGGATCATTGACATGAGGAAGTGCCTCCTTCCCCAAAACGGTCAGGGATCCAGCCGGAAGCAGAGCAATGGCAAGCGTCATCACAACAAGAAGTAGATGATTAGATGCTCGTTTCTCTTAGTTTAGTATGCATGTAATTGCTTACTCTGGTGTGTGGAAATGTTATGTATGTAGTCACTTATGTAATTGTATGCTTAATTTGGTTATGCAATTCTATTTTCTAGTATATATGTTGATGCTCTGTAGACAGAGCATAGACGTTGTGTGGACAGAGCAAACCACATCACACATGGACTAAACAATGGAACCCGTCGGTGATGGTTTCATCAATCACTCACAATTGTATACCAACAATCGTTTGCTCACAACACACATGGCTTGTTAATAGGAATCATCTGTGTTTTTTGGTCTTCCCACACATTTCTGATTACTGACCAGTTTCCCGCATATCACACACATCTTATTAAGTTGAACCGTTTCTATTGTGTTGGCTAATCGCATACAGTTCATCCGAGTGAATCTGTGTATGTCAGATATCGCATTACCTGATTTGATCTGGCTGACCGTTTCTTTTGTGTTTCCTAATCACAAATAGTTCATCCGAGTGAATTGTATGCTGCATATCGCACACACCTTCATTTTTCTGACTGTATCTGCTGTTATGCTCATCGCAAACAGTTCATTCAAGTGAACAGTATGCCACTCATCGCATACTCAACTATAATTTGAACTGTCTTTAATGTCTCCGCCATCACAAACATATTGTATCATTTTTGAAAGTTTTATTACATCTTCGTTTGTGATTAATGCATCGCACATAGTTTCATCAAAGGGTCTCTGACCATAGTGTCGCGTTAGCAGCATCCTGCAGTAGTGGGTACTCCAGTTTTATTTTTGTCCAGTTTTATTATGTATGCTCTTAATTAGGTCCATTTAAATATGAATCATTTTTCACACCGAAGCAATTTGGAAACCGAGTGATTAATGCAATTAATTAATTAGGTAGACACTTAATTATGCCTACACATAATTAGAAGTAGCGATTTTTTCCAATTAGGAAGATAACTAATTGATTCGGTTGATAGTTAAATACAAATGCAGATAATTATGTAGGCTTATTATTTGTGTAATCTCTACTCCTAAAGTCTCAAAACTTAGGTCGTTCGCTCGTTTCGTTCGTCCTCACCCCTCTCCATCGATCGATAGAAGCCCCTCCCATCGATTTTTCTTTCGCCGACCGCCACCACCGATTATCATCTCCAGCAGCACCGACTTTCTTTCCATCTCACACCTCCATTGCCCAAAAAACAAAATGTTCCATATACAGAAGCAACGATATCCTCCTACAACCATATACAACAACACTTTCCATATAAACTAGCCTCTTCTTTTGAAGGAAAGAAATCAGGACACGTTCGTTGCCTCTTCTTTGGAAGGAAATAAATCAAGACGCTGTCGAACCAACTAGGATGCGCAATCCTATATGATTCGATCTACTGGAGCTGCCATATAAACCGGACGCCCCAAGATAGTGTACCACTCCACAACCCTAATCTCCCCAAGTTCCTTCTATCTCAAGCGGTCTAGGCTAGCGGCAGTGCGCTCGCTCCCCCACTCAACCATCTCTGACGTCCCTTCGGTGCATCTCCCTCGTAGCCAAGCCTTCTACGAGGCTTCAACTCTCATGTATTGTCATATGGATGCATCTAGGCCGTCGTCGACTTGCCCTACGAGGCTGTGTTGTGGTCTCCGTAGTTGCTGTGTCTTGGGTGTGGCTGTGCCAAGGATTTCATCATGTCCGTCGAGGATGCGTCCTCCTACTACCCTGTCACACGGTGGCGGCGGCCACTGAGGTGACGTTGGTTGTGGCTACTCTCCTTCCCCCATATTGCATGAGGTATGGGCCTGCAGATCCCTTCTCCACTAAACAGAGTGTGAATCACTTTTCCTATGCTAGATGTATTTATCATGGATCTTATCAAGATTTCCGATCTAGATGTATCATGTGCTAGATGTATTTGTGATGGATCGTATCTACTACCAGATCTGAATGTGTACGCTTTTTTGAGAAGATTTGTTGATGCATGCTTACTCGGTGTTCATTGTCCATGCGTAAATGCGTGGAAGATTTGATATGTATGTGTGTGTGTACACATATTTTTATTTTACTTTTTAGAGCTTAATTTTTTTTCATGGTTTAGAGCTTAATTCATGGCTTGTACGTAGTTCTATACAGAACAGGTACACATTTGCAAAAAGGAGGAAGACAACATTGCTAAACTTTATACAAATGTTTATTCTCAGGCTTTTGGGGTGGGCCTCGTCCTTCAAGCTTTCCTGTCGGGCTGGTGAAAGTGCAACTAATCCCCGGGTGGTTTTGGTAATTCATAACAACATATATCTCATTGAACTAATGTCCATTCAAGATGAATATTTCAGAATGTTCAGTGATTGGCATGGCATGGACTAGAGATGTGGACCCCTCAAAATGCTAAGAATTGGCAAAAGCTCAAGACTCTACATTTTCATTTAAGTGATCCAAGATCACATTGAGTCCATAGGAAAGCCTATACTATTAAAAGGGGATGAGGTGTTGCTTAATGATCTATTTGCTCAAGTGCTTAGTGATATTTCTCCAAAACTCTTAGCCACTTTCTCCATCCAAATAAGTCCAAACCCTAAATTTCAAACTCGGCCCCACCGGTATTTCCTACCCGGAGCCACCAACTTCATTTGACTTAGCCACTGCTGATGGCCCACAAGTATAGGGGATCAATTGTAGTCCTTTCGATAAGTAAGAGTGTTGAACCAGGAAATGACAAGCGGTTTTCAGCAAGGTATTTTCTGCAGGCACTGAAATTATCGGTAATAGATAGTTTAGTAGTAAGATAATTCGTAACGAGTAACAAGTAACAAGTGCAGAAAAGGTGCAGCAAGGTGGACCAATCCTTTTTGTAGCAAAGGGTAAGCCTGGCCGAACTCTTATATAAAGCGAAGCGCTCCCGAGGACACATGGGAATTATTGTCAAGTTAGTTTTCATCATGCTTATATGATTCGCGTTCGTTACGACTCGTGCTTGGGTGCTGTCCTTACTTGGAGAAGCCACCCACTTATGATTAAACTCTCTTGCAAGCATTCGCAGCTACGAAAGAATAACTAAGATAAATCTAACCATAACATGAAACATGTGGATCCAAATCAACCCCTTACGAAGCAACGCATAAACTAGGGTTTAAGCTTCTGTCACTCTAGCAACCCATCATCTACTTATTACTTCCCAATGCCTTCCCCTAGGGCCAAATCATGGTGAAGTCTCATGTAGTTGACATTCATATAACACCACCAGAGGAAAGACAACATACATCTCATCAAAATATCGAATGAATACCAAATTCACATGATTACTTATAACAAGACTTCTCCCATGTCCTCAGGAACAAACGTAACTACTCACGAAACATGTTCATGTTTAAGGTCAGAGGGATAATAAATATCATTAAGGATCTGAACATATGATCTTCCACCAAATAAACCAACTAGCATCAACTACAAGGAGTAATCAACACTACTAGCAACCAGCATGTACCAATCTGAGGTTTTGAGACAAAGACTGAATACAAGAGATGAAGTAGGGTTTGAGAGAGATGGTGCTGGTGAAGATGTTGTTGGTGAAGATGGTGCTGGTGAAGTAGGGTTTGAGAGAGATGAAGTAGGGTTTGAGAGGATTGTTGGTGAAGATGATGGCTTCGATTGCCCTCTCCCGGAGGGAAGTTTCCCCTGCAGAATCGCTCTGCCAGAGCCCTAGATTGCTCCTGCCCTGGTTCCGATTAGAGACAGCGGCGCTTCGCCCCAAAAGCTCTCTCTTTATTTTTTTCTAGGTCAAAACCCTTCATATAGCAGAAGATGGACGCCGGGGGCTGGCCAGGGGCCCACAAGCTAGGGGGCACGCCCTGGGGGTAGGGCACGTGCCCCAGGCTTGTGGCCATGTGGTGGGTCCTCTTCTATTGCTTCTTCGCCCAATATTTTTTATATATTCCAAAACAATTCTCTGTAAAGTTTCAGGACATTTGGAGTTGTGCAGAATAGGTATCTCATATTTCCTCCTTTCCGGTCCAGAATTCCAGCTGCCGGCATTCTCCCCCTTCATGTACATGTTGTAAAATAATAGAGAAACGGCATAAGTATTGTACTATAATGTGAAATAACAGTCTATAATGCAATAAATATCAAATAAAAACATGATGCAAAAAGGACGTATCAACTCCCCCAAGCTTAGACCCCGCTTCCTCAAGCGAAAGCCGAAATCGATAATCATGTCCACATGTTTTAGAGATGGAGGTGTCGATAAAATAAAATACGGACATGAGGGCATCATGATCATCTTTCGAATAGCAATATATTTTCTTATAACTTCTCATGCTAAAGTGATAATTCGTTCACAAGGTAAAGTATGAACTAAAAACTTTATTGAAAACTAACAAACTATGATCTTGGTCATTGAGGCAATTGCAATTTATCATAATGTTGGAAAGAGTAAATATATAAGAGCTTTATCTAGCAAGTCCACATACTCAACCATCTCTTAGCCTTTCATAATTGCTAACACTCACTCACGCCGATACTTATGAGTTCAAAGCTTGATCCGACACATAGAAAGATAGGGGCTTATAGTTTCGCCTCCCAACCTTTTAACTCAAGGGTAATGTCAACAATAATAATTTATGATCACCTACATCCGAGTGGATATGTATGTATGGATCTTTCCCCAACATACAGTGCTTGCCAAAAAGAAGAAGTGTAAAAAGGAAGGGTGAAGATCACCATGACTCTTATATAAAGGTAGAAGATCGTTGGTGGATGGCAGGTCGGACCGTGTCCGGTGGCGGCTGGAGCCGTCGGGCCTGTTCTCCACCAAGTCGCTTTACTCGGCCATTGCCCCTTCCTCCGCCCCCCTCCCCTTATCGATGGTTTGGTCCGTCCAGCGTACCACTGAAGATTCGCATCTTCATGTGGTAGTGGATTCATGATCGGGTCCCGTGCGAGTGGAGGTGCGCAAAGCGCAATGGCCGGGCACCGGTATCTGCACCGCCTGTGGAGTCACCGAGGACTCAAACCACATCTTCTTCTCCTGCGTTTCGCCCAATTTCTCTGGAGCTGCTTTTCGTGAGGTGGTCGGGCGTAGTTGGTGCCACACCAACTTCCGGACCTATTCTTTGAAATCCGATGCGTCCTCAAGGCCTCTCGCCACATTAGGTGGCTTGAGGTTGGGGTTCTCGCCGGACGCTATGGACCGCTCGCAATAAGCTTGTGATCTAGCACGCTCGCTTCGTCAGCGCTCTTGGCGCTCTCTACAAATTCGCGGGTTTCTTGCAGCTTTGGCGGCCGCTTAGCGCCCGGACCGTGGACGCCATCTCCGCCTTCGCCGACATCCGATCGACGGCCGTCCGCCTGTCGCCGCCGCCACCGCCGCCTCCGCCGGAGCCTGATTAGGCGCCTTGTGTGATGATGTTGATGTTGTTTTTTCTTTCCTTCTGGGCTTGTTGAGCTGTGCCCTCAGTAGAACCTTTGTACTTTGTCGTGAGACTTGGGTGTGTGTGTGGACTTGTGTGGGTTTGTATACTCTGTGGCGGTTTGCTTTATTTATAAAGCGGGGCGAAAGCCTTTTTCAGTATAAAGGTAGAAGATAAAAGTAAATGATAGGCCCTTCGCAGAGGGAAGCAGAGGTTGTCATGAGCTTCTTGGTTGGATGCATTAAATCTTAATGCAATGGAACATCACTTTATATTGCCGCCAGATAGAGAAACTTATTACGCAGTCCGGCCGCTTTTATTTCTTCCATATCACAAGTACGTATAAAGCTTATTTTCCTCACACTAAAAGATAGTACATATTTAGAGAGAAATTTTTATTGCTTGCACCAATGAAAAGTTACTTGAAGGATCTTACTCAATCCATAGGTAGATATAGTGGACTCTCATGGCAAAACTGGGTTAATGGTTTTTAGATGCACAAGTAGTATCTCTACTTGGTGCAGAAGGTTTGGCTAGCATAGGATGAGAAGCAAGCTCAACATATTGGAGGATCCATGACAATATAACTTCTATTAGGATATATTGAAACATAAAACATTATGTTGTCTTCCTTGTCCAACGTCAACTTATTAGCATATAATATTTTAATGAGTGCTCACAATCATAAAACATTTCCAAGATAGTGTAAGCCCTCAACTCAAAACTAATCTTTATTATATAACTATCACACTCGATTACATAGATAGATAATAAAGCAAAAACTAAAAGACTAGATCATACTAAAAACTTTTATTCTACTAGATCAAGATTTATCCAAAAGAGTCGAACTAAAATAAATGATAAAGATAAAGATGTGATGGTGATACGATACCGGGCACCTCCCCCAAGCTTGGCACAAGCCAAGGGGAGTGCCCATACCCATGTACTCAAGTCCCTTCGGAGGTGGTGGTGGTGAAGTTGATGATGTAGAAGGCTTGTCCTCCGTCTTCCAAGGCATAGGCTCACCATCGTAGAAGGATGAACGAGTCTCCGGAATCCTCAAATCTGCAGCCAAACTAATCCTCTTAAATCTGTATTCATACTCACGGTTTTGGTTTTGCAGTTGTAGATCTGGGCTTGGAGATGCTTAGTTTTCTCATGAAGCTTGTAGATGGCCTCTCCAATACTATTGTTGTCCATCTTGTGATCATGGGTGAATTCTGTAATCATGGAGTGGTTGGCGATGAGTCTGTGTTCCACCATCCCTTGGCACTTGAAGACCTCCTGCTCCACCGTTTCGAGCCTGA
Organism: Aegilops bicornis; assembly: GCA_021605145.1. Classification (NCBI taxonomy): domain Eukaryota; kingdom Viridiplantae; phylum Streptophyta; class Magnoliopsida; order Poales; family Poaceae; genus Aegilops; species Aegilops bicornis. The sequence continues at coordinate 1,929,229 of JAHIAL010000011.1, forward strand.
CCTCCATGCTTCCAGTCCTCCTTGGCCCTTGCACATCCAGGATGTGAATCACCCCCACTACAAAAAAAGACACATCCGTGAAATTTTGGGCCGAACAAATTTTGTTTTTCTGTCATGCTTACGACACTTCTATGACGATAATTGTGAAAAAACCCGGTATCATCATATATGTGGTGGGCTCCTACTTCTATGACAAAAAATCATGACAGAAAATGGGCTTATCATCTTGGGCGGGCTGGAGACGCAGCTGCATGACATTATTTGGGCCGTCCATGACGGAAAAAACCATGGTAGAAGCGAGGGCGAGGAAAATATCGGGGAGTTCCCGGTTACGGTGGGTGGTCGGGGGCCGAGCGATGCACGTTTCTCTCGTACACGTACGTGCATGGGTGCGAGGCGTTGGGCTCTAACTGAACCCGAGCGAGGCATTCGCCTACTGAACCCGAGCGATTGCACTGCAGGCTACGCATTACTGAACCCGAGCGATCGATTGATGGCTGTTAACTGAACCCGATCGAGCGATTCCTGCACTACTGCTGCTAACTGAAGCCGATCGAACCCTACTGCCTCCTTCCCTTGATGAACAGTGAGCGTTGTTGGGGGGGGGGTTAGATGAACAGTGGCCGGGTGGGTTGTGCCCATTGAGGGAGTCCTGGACTAAGGGGTCCTCGGGCGTCCGGCCTATTGACCATGGGCCGGACTGATGGGCTGTGAAGATACAAAGACCGAAGACTCCACCCGTGTCCGGATGGGACTCTCCTTGGCATGGAAGGCAAGCTCGGCGATTGAATATGAAGATTCCTTTCTCTGTAAACCGACCTTATGTAACCCTAGATCCCTCCGGTGTCTATATAAACCGTAGAGGCTAGGTCTCAGAGAGGCCAAGACTCATAGCCATAGTCATACTGTGCTAGACTTCTAGGGTTTTAGCCATTACGATCTCAAGGTAGATCAACTCTTGTAATACTCATATTCATCAAGATCAATCAAGTAGGAAGTAGGGTATTACCTCCATAAAGAGGGCACGAACCTGGGTAAACATTGTTTCCCCCGTCTCCTGTTACCGTCGACCTTAGACGCACAGTTCGGGACCCCCTACCCGAGATCTGCCGGTTTTGACACCGACATTGGTGCTTTCATTGAGAGTTCCGCTGTGACATCCAAGATGGGACCGATGGCTCGCCTCGTTTTCAAGGATAACATCACCTCCGTTGGAGCACTGGCCCAGGCCAAACCCTCCGGCTGGGCGGCTTTACCATGACCGCCCGTTCGGTCGTTAAGCCGACGATGACCTCTCAGGTCATCAAAAATTCCCTTCGTATTGATTCCGAGCACTCCAAGCAGATGAATCCGGTGGAGCTTTCGTCTTTAAATGAGCTCCTAGATCGCATCGCTGCCCTGGGGGTCGCCACAGACTACAGTCGAATTGGGCTTAAACCCCATCAGAGAGAAATCAAATCTCCACCGATCACCCACCAGATAGCGGTAGTCGAGGAGCGAGACGACAACTCTTCCTCTATACTGAGGACGCACTACATTCAGATCTCCAACCTCGAAGAGCCAGACACTCAACTGCGAAGTGATACATCCTGCCCTCCGAACATAAGATCGGACGACGGGCCTAAGAAATTAGTTGATATCCCGGAGCCCGAACTGTTAAGTTCGGAGGATCTTCATACTCCGGATCCAAAATTAGGTCAGGGTTTGGATTTAAAACCACCCACCCACCCAGATATAAGTGCTCTCATGAGCATACAACAACAGTCTTAGGAAACGGTCCACAACTTCTGTGCCAGATTCCTCCTTGTCAAAGACAAGATTAAAGATTGCCGCGACAAAGACGCAATCTCAGCGTTCCGCAACAATTGCATGGACGAAGGAATCCTCAACGCCATCAACCGCTGTCGCATATTATACTTCGCTGACTTGGCAACTATTGTACAGAAGTACACCGCAATGAAAAGCGCTTGGAAAACTCAGGTGGCCCGTTGGGAATCATCGGCCCCCGCTCAACCCCTTGTTCAGGCGAAAAGGGCGCACCCTCGTGGCACGCCCGGTCCAATAGTAAAGAAATATAAGCCCATCACGGGGTGCAGAACCGTTCTGGAAGGATGGCTCGGTGGGACATGCAAAATACACATAACACAGGATACCATACTGACCCACAGCCTTAGAGCATGTTGGATACTCTGGCAAGTGGCCAAGAGCGGCGAGGATATCCTCACCAAGAATACCCCAGAACAACACCCCCAGAATACAACAACCTCAAAGTATTGACGGACTTCGAGACATTTGCTTCAAATAATAGGCGCAAAAGGGCACTCCGCGAACTCGCCGAAGTCTGCCAAATTGCAGCAATAAACCCTTGGAACGACACGACTATAACTTTTAATGCCGGTGACGAACCCAAATACAGGACAGATCGAGCACCAGCCGCCTTGGTCCTCAGTCCAATCGTGGACGGCTTTCGCCTCACCAAGGTTCTCATGGATGGCGGCAGCGGACTAAACCTCATCTATGAGGATACACTCCACAAAATGGAAATAGACAGGAGCCGCATCGAGCAAAGCAGCACAACCTTCTGAGGAATCATTCCCAGTCGGGAGGCGCGGTGTGCGGGAAAAATCACACTTGATGTGGTATTCGGCACGCCGGAGAATTATCGGTCCGAAGAGATAACGTTCCAAGTGGCCCCTTTCAACAGTGGATATCACACCCTCTTGGGCGAGAGGCATTTACACACTTCCAAGCCATACCCCATTACGGGTACATGAAGCTTAAGATGCCCGGGCCTAACGACATAATCACTCTCGCTAGTGATCCGGACATAGCACTCCGCGCCGAAAATAAAACCGCATCCTTGGCCCTTGAGGCACTATCCGAAGCCCTCGCGGCCGAAGAATTAACCGCACTGCGCTCCACGGTGGACAGGGACGATGTGATCCTAGACAAATGACCCAAATCCACCTCCTTCAAACCGGCAGAAGAAATAGTCAAATTCCAAGTCCATCCAACGGACCCCAATAAGACATCATCTATTGGATCACAACTAGAACCAATGGTTGACGCCGCGCTACGAGAGTTCCTGCGCGAGAACTGGGACATATTCGCCTGGCACCCTTCTGATATGCCAGGAATCCCATGCAGGTTGGCTGAACACAACCTCAATATATTGAAGGGATATAAATCGGTCAAACAAATACTGCGGCATTTTTCCGAACCCAAACGTCAAACTATGGGGGAGGAGCTAGCCAAGCTAATCGAGGCCGGATTAATTAGAGAAATAAAACACCCGGACTAGCTGGCAAACCTGGTGATGGTGCCAAAGAAGGACAAATCCTAGCGCCCGTGCGTCGATTTCAAAGACCTCAATAAGGCTTACCCCAAGGATCCCTTCCCCCTCCCTCGCATCGACCAGATCATTGATGCTACTGCAGGACATGCCTCACTGTGCTTCCTCGACACATATTCCGGATACCATCAAATTAAAATGAAGGAGTCTGATCAAGCCGCAACAACATTCATTACCCCATATGGGCCATTCTGCTTCAACACCATGCCCTTCGGGCTCAAAAATGCTGGTGCCACCTACCAATGCATGATTCAAACATGCCTGGAAAAACAGATCGGCAAGACAATTGAAGCATATGTGGACGACGTCGTCATCAAAACTAGACACGTCGAAACACTCATAGACGATTTACGTCTCACATTCGACAACCTCCGTGCATATGACACTAAGCTCAATCCGGAAAAGTGTGTTTTCGGCGTCCCCGCTGGAAAACTGCTGAGCTTCATTGTTTCCAATAGAGGATTTGAAGCAAATCCAGCCAAAATCCGAGCTTTGTCACAATTGTCTATGCCAACGGACCTTAAACAGGTCCAAAAACTCGCCGGTTGCGTGGCAACTTTAAGCCGCTTTATCTCCAGATTGGTAGAAAAAGCATTGTCACTCTATCACCTTCTACGACGCACCGATCACTTCGAGTGGACGGATGCGGCAACGGCCGGACTAGAAGAAATAAAAACCCTTCTGGCAAGCAACCCAATCCTGGCCGCGCCGAACGTCGGCGAACCCATGTTATTATACATATCGACAACAGACCAGGTGGTCAGCGCCGTGCTCGTCATAGAAGGAGAACAGGACGGACACAAATTCCCGCTCCAGAAGCCGGTATATTACGTATCCACTGTCCTCACACCATGAAAATCCCATTACCCCCATTATCAAAAGATAGCATATGCGGTCTTCATGGCATCCCGGAAGCTACGACACTACTTCCAGGAGTGTTCGATCATGGTGGCTTCCGAAGTACCACTCAATAACATAATAAACAACCGCGATGCTATGGCCAGATTGCCAAATGGGCCATTGAGCTCCTTCCATTCGACATAACATATAAACCGCGTCGAGCCATTAAATCCCAAGTACTGGCTGACTTCGTCGCCGAATGGACAGAGGCCGAACTCCCTAAAGAGTACGACACATATTCCAACTGGGTTATGTATTTTGATGGTTCCAAAATGCTGTTAAGACTAGGAGCGGGCGTCGTTTTAACGTCCCCCACTGGAGACGTCGTCCAGTACGTGCTCCAAATATTATACACAGATTCTAATAATGTAGCCGAATATGAGGCCTTATTGCATGGCCTTCGGATGGCTACCTCCATGGGCATACAACGCCTGGAAGTGCGCGGGGACTCAAACCTTGCAATATCTCAAATAAATGGAGACTTCTATGCCAAAGATCCGAAGATGGTGGCTTATCGTAATGCCGTCCTAAAAATGTCGGCTCGGTTAGAGGGGCTCGAGTTTCATCATGTGGCCCGAGAAAGTAATGAAGCGGCAGATGTCCTTGCTTGCATCAGCGCCAGGCGCGACCCTATCCCACCTAACATCTTTCTGGAAAGGCTTTTTAAGCCATCCGTGGTGTGGCAAGGGGAGAGCGGCAACGCTAGTCCGGATCCGAACACAACCCCAGATTCCGAACACACCGACATCATCGGGGGCTCAGCCACCGAAGCAACACTATCGGCCCATCTCATTATGGCAATCATTTCCCCATGGACCGAACCCTTCTTGGCCTACCTTAATAGGAAGGAACTCCCCGAGGATTAGAATGAGGCCCGCCGCATTGTCCGGCGTTTGAAGGCCTACAAGGTTCACGATGGAGAGCTCTACAAGAAAAGCGCTACCAGAGTCCTTTAAAGATGTATCTCCGAGGAGGAGGGGCAGCAGCTCCTGGCTGAGATCCATGCCGGCCTCGGCAGGCACCACGCCGCAGCTCGGGCGCTTGTCAGCAAGGCCTTCCGTACAGGGTTTTATTGGCCGACGGCCCGAGCAGATGCACATGACCTTGTCCAACGTTGCGTCGGGTGCCAACTCTTCGCCAACCAAAGCCATATGCCCCCACTGCCCTACAAACAATCCCCATCACTTGGACTTTCGCGGTCTGGGGACTGGATATGGTCGTACCCCTTAAAGGAGGAAGCCATAAGAAAAAATATCTGCTGGTCATGGTGGATAAATTCACTAAGTGGATAGAGGCCAAACCAGTTAAAACGGCCGAGTCCGGGCTGGTGATAGAATTCATATCCAGCGTTGTACACCGTTATGGTGTTCCACACAGCATCATCACTGATAACGGCTCCAATTTCATAGCCGACGAAGTGAAAACCTGGTGCGCCAATCTGGGAATCAAGCTCGATTACGCCTCTGTCTATCATCCGCAAACAAACGGTCAAGTCGAACGAGCCAATGGTCTTATTATGAGCGGCATCAAGTCTAGACTAGTGCGGTCTCTAAAAGAATCAGACAAGCACTGGGTGGAGGAGCTCGACTCCGTACTTTGGGGGCTGCGGACCACACCCAATCGCACTACCGGATACACACCTTTCTTCATGGTGTACGGCGCAGAGGCAGTGTTACCCTGCGACATTATTCATGACTCACCTCGAGTGCGCATGTATGAAGAGAGAGAGGCCGAGCTTGATCGGATCGGCAGGACAACTTAGATGCCTTCGAGGAGGAGCGCGACATTGCAAAAGCCCGTTCCGCATTTTATCAACAACAGGCTCGCAGGTATCAAAGCAGAGAAGTGCGGACCAAGACTTATAACGTTGGCGAACTCGTTCTAGGCCTGCCGGAGAAGAAAAAGGACAAACTCAAGACCAAGTGGGAGGGTGCCTTCATCATTGACGAAGTTCTCAGCGGAGGAGCGTACCGCCTGCGTGATGCGTCAGACAATCGCCTAGAGCCGAACCCCTGGAACGCGGCCAGACTCTGAAGATTCTATGCCTAGCGCCGAACTCTTTGTTCGTCTCCTTCCCCCTGTTATTTCCATCATTTTTTATCTCTTTCTTCGTTTTTTCTCTTTAGCCTTAAAGCTTTCGTGCGGTTAGACCATGCACCCCTGACGCATAAATCTTCAAATATGTACGTCTATTATACCTGGGGGCTTCTTGGACAGAAGCTTGCTATTATTATCACATATGCTTTTTTTCCCATATGTACCTTTTCTTCGCCATTATATGCATCGATATGACTTAAGTTTTGGCCAAGCTGGGTTGCCCGGCTCCTGTGCTTATGCCCTACGTTCCCGTTAGTTCAGCTAGGGCATAAAGGGAGCACCTCTGCGATTGTTACTGGTGGGTCATCCGGATGTGTACCTCAGACTGGGTGAAGCTGAAAGCTAGCGTTCTTAAGGGAATATTCGGTCGGTGGATTAAAGATGTTTTTCGCATTCACTCCATTGTGAACCCCCAGAAGTTAAATATACTGCGATTTTTCAATCACAGTTCGGATATGCGCATTAACGCATGCACACCCAGGGAAATGAACCCTTAGTGGAACTATTCTCTCTGGAAGATGTTTCTTACAATCTTAATGTAATATAACATAACTAGCCGGATACAACTTGTCTGTTCAAGCAACTATGACCCCTACGCCTGGTTTCCACGCATACCCCGGTCCATTCGGCCGCACTGGTATTCGAAAACACTCCGCACCTTCGGGTCCAGAGGTGGAAGCGAAAAGGTCTGCCATGACAATCGTTTTACAATTCAGCTAGATTTACATATATCAAGGAAAGTACATAGTCACTTGGACTCATAAATTTCCTGTCTATACCGTCCAACAGGCTGTCTAACTTACAATCCTGTTGGGAATATTTGGCAGCTACTGCTACTTGGTCATATACCAAATTAACAGGAACTTCTTTTCCATCTGACCCTAGAGGTCCGACCCGGGCCATGCGATTCGGATCAAGCTTGGTATACCGTGTTTTCACCATGGCCCAGGCCTCTCGCGCACCCTCCCGGCAACCCTATATTTTCCATAATCGGATACGCCGCCGCGCTCCCTTGAATAGCTCTACAAGCTCCTCCATACTTCCTGGAGGGGAGGCGGATGGCCATAGGGCCTTGGCAACACTCCGCATTGCTTGCCGAGCTTGCTTGTGCATTTGTGACAACCCTCGCAGCAGATCGTCCGACAATCCGGACATCTCCTCTTCGGGACGGCCCATCAGCATACCTGCAAACATAACTCTATCAGTTCCTTTCATCTCCGAACTGTCATAAGGTAAGTTCGGCCACATACTGAATATGTCGCCTCGCAGCCTTTTATTCTGCTTCACGGAGTCGGCCAGCTAGGCCCGCACATCTTTCAGTTCCACACCTAGCTGAGTGTATGAATCCTGGAGTTTGTTTTTCTCCTCTCTGACTCGGGTCAGAACGCGCACACCTGCGACGTGTAGTCTTTTTGCCTCTTTCTCACCTGTTTGAGCGGCTTTCAATTTCTCCTCCAGTTGGTCTGACGACCCTGTTATGAGATAAGCAACATCATTAGCACAAGATGGTATATAATTATTGTTTCTCGATGGAGGGAAATATTACCAGAGGACGCCTTCTTGGACTTTTCCAGTTTGGCAGTAACATCAGTTAGCTGTGTCTGACACTTTTCTAGCTCCTGGGCTAGCAGGTCATTCTTCTCTGTAAGAACCTGGTTATACAAGGATCCTTAAATCATTTGTACCAACTGCTTCAAGTCTCGGGTGCTACTGGCATATGGTTATCATATTCGGACAAAGTAAACTTACCTGCACATCTTTTAAATGCTGCTCTGTGGCTCTGTTAAGCCCATCTCGAGCAGCCCGGATGTATGCATCAGCCAAGCTAAAGGCACTGAACGCATCTTTTGAGAAGCGGGGATCTCGTAAAACGGCCCTCCGGCACCGATGATTCATGGCGCTCTCCACTTCTGAGTTGGTGACGGACATATCTTCCGAGCCTACAGTCGAAGGACAGTCCGACGCCACTCCCATATCAGGCCCCGTCTCCTCGGCTGGGACCGAATCCTGGCTGTTGGGAGTACGACTGGCCGGGTCCCCGGACATAGTCCGGCGAACTCTTTTCCTGATGCAGGACGAACATAAGAGTCACAGTTGGATGCGACTGCTAAAGAACATATTTGCGAATCTATACCTCTTCGATGAAGGCTCGGTCGTATCTTTGTTTTCCTTCCTTTTCGAAGACTTGCCCGGCGTGGGGGCAGCTCTCTTTGGAGATACCCCTCGGGCAGCATGGCGCGCCGAACGCCTCCCCTTTTGAGCATAGGACTGTGCGGTGGGTGAGTCAGAATGAGAGAACTCTTTCGGATGAGATGTCTCATGATTACTTACGTGTGAAGCAGGGAGAAGACCGGGATAATCGGCGATGATGGCCACTTCTGTGTCGTCATAGCTCGCCTGGTAAAACACCCCGTCCTCGAGCACCACGAATATATCTGGATCCTCTTCGAAGCCGGTTCAATGTCCCGATTGTGGCCCTCGGGTTGTGAGGCGGGGCTGTGAAGCCCTTCGGAAATCTTTCGCCAGTGCTGTTATAAATGGACGAGTTAATATTCATTGAAAGTAGCTCAGGGAGTGGAATGAGTAGAGCATAGGAGTTGGGGCTTACCCAGCTAGGAGGACTGTACATGGAATATCCCTCTCTGCGCTTGATACGCAGGAATTGCTCTTCCTCTCCGTTGAACAGTTCGGCCAATATTTTGGCTAGAGCGGCGGGGAGTGTCCGGACCCTTTCTACCGCAGAAGGAGGCGTCATCCTCCCCATTGTAGTGCCACATGGGAAGCCCTCTATATTGGAGTGGCTGAACCCCTCGTACTATGGAAGTCGCCATTACTTTGACTGTCGATAATCCGGACTGAGCGAGCATCCTTATCTTGCTCAAGAGTTGACGAACTTCCGCACCATCTTCCTGCTCGAGGCTCCGGGGGTGCGAGCTATGGCGTTTCTTCAAAGGAACGCTTGTGAACTCGGGAAGACCCCTCCGAACTGGGTCTGGAAGTGCGACTTCCTCAATATAGAACCATTCGGAAGGCCACTCTTCGGATGCCTTCTTTGGTGTGCCGGATAGGTATACGGTCTCGGCGATGCGCCATATTTCGGCTCAGCCCACTTCAAATATTGATTCCTCGTGATTACGTGGGACGAGGCAGAATAGCCTTCTCCACAATTCAAAATGGGCCTCACAACCCAGGAATAGCTCGCAAAGAGTGACGTAACCTGCGATGTGCAGGATGTATGCCGGAGTGAAGTTGTGCAGTTGGAGGCCATAGTACTCCAAAAGCCCTCTGAGGAATGGATGAATGGGAAACCCGACGCCTCTTAGCAGGTAGGGGACGAAGCACACTCATTCTCCCTCAGATGGGTTGGGGAAATTCTCCACCTGGACCTCACCATTGAAGGAGGTCAACCCCGCTCGAACGCGGACCAGATCCGCAGGAGGAAGTAATCCCTGTGTTTGCAGCTTCTCTAGCTGACCATGGGATTCAGAGCACCTGTCCCACTCGCCTTTTTCTGGGCCGCAGGGACGGGAGGAAGAGCTGGGAGCACTAGCCATGTTGGAGTGGTCTTTCCTAGCAGTCTGAGGATTTTTTCACGTGGTGCCGAATGGATCTGAGATCCAATCTCTTTAAATATACATTCTTGCTCGCATGGCCGAGGTGTTATGTGCAAAAATACCCCGACCTCTCGCATTCGCTTGACACGTGGAAGCTGAAGTTGTTGATATACAGAAGCTGAGGGGTACGACATTAAATAGAAGGCGAGATACATCACTTTGAAGGCATCAGTGGAGGAAACCGCCTTGCAATGCTGAAGACAATCTGCACGCCGGACACCTCGTCATTGAATTCTGGTTCGGGGGCTACTGAGGGAGTCCTAGACTAAGGGGTCATCGGGCATCCGGCCTATTGACCATGGGCCGGACTGATGGGCTATGAAGATACAAAGATCAAAGACTCCATCCGTGTCCGGATGGGACTCTCCTTGGCATCGAAGGCAAGCTCGGCGATCGAATATGAAGATTCCTTTCTCTGTAAACCGACCTTATGTAACCCTAGATCCCTCCAGTGTCTATATAAACCAGAGGACTAGGTCTGTAGAGGCAAAGACTCATAGCCATAGTCATATAGGCTAGACTTCTAGGGTTTTAGCCATTACGATCTCATGGTACATCAACTCTTGTAATACTCATATTCATCAAGATCAATCAAGCAGGAAGTAGGGTATTACCTGCATAGAGAGGGCCCGAACCTGGGTAAACATTGTGTCCCCCGTCTCCTGTTACCCTTGACCTTGGACGCACAGTTCGGGACCCCCTACCCGAGATCCGCCGGTTTTGACACCGGCACCCACGTCGGTAGCCTCCCGCACCCCCTCTTTGCACTATAAATTCCCAAATATTCCGAAACCCTTCCGGGTTAACCTAGATCAGAAGTTCTGCCACCGCAAGGCTCTGTAGCCACCGAAAACCAATCTAGACTCGTTCCGGCACCATTCCGGAGGGGGGAATCATCTCCGGTGGCCATCTTCATCATTCCGGCGGCCACCATGAGGAGGAGGGAGTAGTCCACCCTCGGGGCTAGGGTTTGTACCAGTAGCTATGTGTTTAATCTCTCTCTCTCTCTCTCGTGATCTATATCATGGGCTTTGTTAATATATATGGATCACATGATGTTTCTACCTTCTATACTCTTGTTATGATGAATTGAATCTTTACCCTTTGAAGTTTTATCTTGTCGAATTGAATATTCAGATATAAGAACACATAATATATGTCTTGCGGTATGAATACTTGAGGTGACAATTGGGGTATCTTATTGATTCACTTGATATATGTTATGGCATTCAACTCGCGGATTCCCGCGGTGACATTGGATAATCTATGCATAGGGGTTAATGCACATTTTTATTATATTTTCTCCGATAGAAACTTTGGGGTCTCTTCGTAGTTCTTTGTGTGGATTGAGTATTATGAATATGAGTTTGCTTTGGTGCTACTTTAGTACGAACTCTTGATTAGATCGACCGAAAAGAATAGCTTGCGTTATTCTAGTACGAACTCTAGGATAGATCGAACGGAAACAATAGCTTTGAGGTGGTTTCGTACCCTACAAACAATTTATATCTTTTGTTCTCTGCTAATAAAAACTCGGGAGTGATTCTTTATTGCACTTTGAGGGATAATCATTTGATCCAACTATGTTAGCATTGTTGAGAGATTGCACTAGCGAAAGTATGGACCCTAGGCCTTGTTTTCAAGCATTGCAATACCGTTTTTGTGCCCGTTTACTACCTGCTACCTTGCTGTTTTTATTTATTCAGATTATAAAAATATATTTCTACCATCCATATTACACTTTTATCACTATCTCTTCGCCGAACTAGTGCACCTATACAATTTGCCATTGTGTTGGGTGTGTTGGGGACACAAGAGATTTCTTGTATTTGGTTGCAGGGTCGTTTGAGAGAGAGCACCTTCATCCTACACCTCCCACGGATTGATAAACCTTAGGTCATCCACTTGTGGGAAAATTGCTACTGTCCTACAAAACTCTGCGCTTGGAGGCCCAACACGAGTCTACAAGAATAAAGTTGCGTAGTAGACATCAAGCTCTTTTCTTGCGCCATTGCCAGGGAGGTGAGTGCATGAAGGTATGTCTTTAGATCTTTGTCGGATTTTGGGTTCCGGCAGACCCTCTAGGTTCGAACACTGGGGTGCACGCGGAGATCTCACCCTCTACCTACCTGCACCTCGCCGCCACGGTAGGATCTAAGCTTATGAAAAGAACAATGCAAGAGACACAGGGTTTATACTAGTGCGGGCCACCATTGTTGTCGTGGAATTGTCACGGCAGATGTCCTTAGTGTCAAGATTTAGTCGCGAGGCCAACGCATCTATGTGGTAGCTTGAGAGGGGTTGAGCGGAATCGAGAGACGCAACACAAGACAGGGATTTAGACAGCTTCGGGCCCCGGGAAACATCATCCGGTAAAAGCCCTACATGCTGTTTGAGGCTAGGTCTCATTATCATCACGGGGGAGTCGCCGTAAACCGGCTCTCCTCTTTGTGTCTAGCCCTAAGTTTGTTTCCTCTTGCTTGTAGCTTGTCCCTCTTTGGGGAGCCCTGCCCCTCCTTATATATGTTGAAGGGGCGGGTTACATGTGGAGTCCTATTAGGATTAGGACTAGTCTATCTCTAATACAAACCGGATACAAGTCCAGGTCTTAACTCCTTGTAAGACAAATATTCCTTATGTCTTTCCTCTTAAACCGCCCACCGTAGTTGAACCGGCCTTCATGAACCGGCCACTTGGGCCACCAGTCTTGTCGCTCCTCGACCCGCTGCCGGATTACCAATGAACCGTAAACCGGCCGGGTCGCCAAATGAACCGCCAAGTGTCGGCCGGGTTCTTCAGTAAACCGCCAAGTCCGGCGGTTTATACTTCCGCCGGTTTACGCCACGGGGTATATCCTCGACATTAGCCCCGATTTAATTTGGATTTATCCATGTTAAAATGATCCTGAGAAATAAACACAATAAAAAACATGAAACATTATGCTCAGGGTTAAGAATTATTTTAAACCGAAATCTGATCATCCTTAAATACTTGTCATTTCCTCCTTCTAGAAAATCTGGTTTAATAGGCCAGCTTCATAATCAACTTCTTGACATTGGTTTCTCATAGAAAATATATTGTGAAGAATAACTCCTTTGATTCAGCTCCCAATGCTTAAAAACAATATCGGTCCTTGAAATACTCATCCAATCTTCAGCTGTAAGGACGTAGAACTTGCCGGTTTATCATTGCCAAGATCACCGGTTTATAAATATTGATGGTACCGGGTCATACTTGTAGTTAACATCCAGCTTGAAAATATACCTCTTATATACCTATCACTTGTAGCCCCCAAGTCTTAAGAAGGTAGCATAGCAACAGCTTTAGACTTGCTTCAATATAAATATCACAATCTTGAATAAATCCAGTTGTTCATCTCAATCACTAGTCGAATTGAGTATTCCACATATGTAGCCCCCAAGTGTCGGGTTGTCATGCTTGCGAGAACTCGGAACTTGTAATTACTGATGCTCATAAAAACTTCAACCAGTATAGCCCCCAAGGGCCGGGTCATTATGCCAATAATGAGAAGGGACTTCGAAAATATGATCATGTAGACTTTAATGGCAACGTGTAGCCCCCAAGGGCCGGCTCAGTAAGATAATATTGAGCTGGGACTTTATATATATTTCAAACATCATATTATGTAACTCCCATCATGGGGCTTGAACCCACGTCCACAAGGTTGAGAGCTTTGTGCTTTACCAAGCTGGGCAAAGGATCCTTCAATAATAGATGAAAATTTGTGTACCTTGAATTGTTTACAGAAGCAATTGGTAGCCTCCAAGGGCCGGCTCATTATAATGTGATGAGTCGGGTCTTCAATAATATGAGCAAAAAATGACTTTGCATTAGCCCCCAAGTGTCATGGTGCATGCTTGCGGCGACATGAGACTTGTATATTTGATGTAATCTCAATTTGAATAATGCAGCCCCAAGTGCCGGGTCATAAGCCTGTGACAACTCGACTATTCCCTCCATTGTAGAATAAATCATATCCATTGATGAAATAATAGCCATTGCGCTGAAGCGACTTTGAAAAACCTCAATCATAATATTGGTTATTGATAACCATAATAAAAATCTAGCCATGTTGGCTATTCAAGATAATATAATCTGGTATGAAAAACCTTATTCATTTAATATCATAATGAAAATTCAGCCAAGTTTGGCTAGTTGAATAATATAACCCAATGATTTATAAGCGCATGATTCCAATGGCGCAATCCAAATATGTACTGGCGACTTATAGTCCAAAACCAGGCCGGGTTAACAAACACCGGATAATTTCTCATCATATACTTGGCGACTTATCGCTCTTAAAGCCAGGCGGTTTAATAAACACCGGATAATTTATCATCATGCTTTATTCAACCTGTCTCTGCATACAACAAGTTTAAAGTGTCCTGGCGGTTTACCACGGACGGGTCATAATGCCCAACATATAACCCGTTTATAAACCAAGGCTGCACTTTAAGAATAATCAATGAAATGTATCATACCGTGACATTGAATCACATCATTGGTTTACCAATTTTTTGTAGTAAGGGTGATGATCCCAATCTTGAGTAATGATGACTCCTTTCATATTTGTGTCGGTTTATGATAAAACCGTGCGGGTTGTGATAAACACCGGTTTAACCATATATATCTTTGGCGACTCGTAGTCAAACCGGACGGGCGGATAGTCTCCGGATTATGATTTGATCATGTATCGACAATTTATAATTGAAAGTCAAGCGGGTTAATGAACACCGGTTTACTCCATAATAAGATGGTAACATCAAACCGGGCGTATAGTCTCGGATTAGGATTTGACCGTGTTCCGCCAATTTGTAATTGACAGTTTGAACCGGATTAACAATGTCGGTTTAAAAAACGCAATGTAAGTAAAGTTCTTTAGCAAAAAGAACAGAATTCAAGCAAAGGCAAAATAAAACCATTGCAAATGAGGCTTTCTTGAGCCGATCGGATGGTGTTACCATGGTCGGACACGACCAAGCTCCCAATAAGGTGTAGCCATGGTTCAAGTCAGCCAGGTCCCCAACTGAAACCGTGGTATTATGCCGATCAAGTGGCGTGGCAATGGTTCGGGTTCACCAAGCCCCAAGTGACTCTATGGCCTTAGGCCGATCAAGAGGTGTGTGACTGGTTCAGACTTGACCATGTCCCCAAGTGATCTGGTGGCTTTCGCCTATCAAAAGGTGTTGCATTGGTTGGACACGACCAAGCCCCCAAGTGATGTTGTGGTACTAGGTCGATCAAGAGGCGTGGCTATGGTTCGTATACATGACCAAGCCCCAAGTGATCAATAATATGATAAGCCAATAAGGCATGATACCCATGTTTGAATCACAAGATCATGGCAGCATGTCCTCTTTTGCACCTTTTAACTTATTTTAAGAAAAAATCCTTCTTGAACCGTGATTTTGATCCTGATATCGAGATCTTCAAAGCTTTGTGGGAGACATCTTTCCCTTAAACCGGATTTTAAACCAGAATCTTCATTTTCAGCGGAAATTTTCGATGGCCTTTAAACTCGAACTTGCGAAGCTAATTCCTTTTTGAACCGGACATTTTTTAAACCGGATTTGATAGCTTCAGAACCTTGCAAGAGATAATTTCCTTTTAAACCGGATTTGAACAAGATACTAAGGGCTTCAGCGCTGTGTGGGAGACGGGATTTTCTTTAAAACGGACTATAAACCGGAAGCATCATCGTGAGCCGGAATATTTCTGACGGCCTTTAAATGTAACAAGAGCCTTTGGGATCGGGTTATCTTTCCCTTCAACATCCTGGGCACTTGAATTTGCTGAAACCGGCAAGACTTGCTGAATCATATAATCGTAGCCCCCAGTCTTAAGATGACTCAAGGAGTTGTCTTGAGATTCTCCGTACTTTGACAATAGCAGACAGTATATATCATTGGTGTTGATAACACGATGTAAATCCATAGAAGGCTGAGGTGACTGCGGCGGGTTATAAATGATCCCGTATGAGCCGTGTCAGCAACTCGGCCAATGGTTCCTTCCAACTGGTGATTTGAAGTTAACCAAACTGCAGTGGCAGCAATTTGTGTGCATGTCCATTGATCCATCCAGTGCAGACGGCGGCTGAATGATAATTTGCCTCCAATGTATTGGAAGAAAAAACCGGGCTACCCAAGCAGTGAATTGCTCATACTCAATAAATAGCTCATGCAGAGAGATGCGGCCTGGCGTGTTGATGTAGACTAGGTCGCGAGAGACGGACAGGAAATACTTCCGCAACATCAGAGGTGGCACAGACAGATGAGTCGGCCACGACGTTGTAAACGGGTGCGGACGAGCGAGTTAATCGCAGGCGCAGTACCGGCTAGTTGATGTAGACCGGGTCGTACGGGCAGCGGCTTGTGTGCGTCCATTCATCATGTGATATGTCCCGGATTATCCCCAGGTGGGATATTTTCAATCCGCGGTGTAAACCACTTTTGTAATGAATAATAGTCCTGTGTATAAAAATAATATACAAATCAAAGTAATTGTTTTTTGATGAAAACAACATGTACCAAAAATAGTCAGGAAAGATAGCACCTGGTATTTTTTGTCGGATGAACGTGGATACTTGATCAAAAACACATCAAACGTACCATGTGGCCCTTGCATCGTATCCCCCTTTCTTAGTAATTACTGCCTTTGGATGCTTTGAAATCCGTGCTGATGCTCTTGAACGCACATCAAGTGTTCATTACTACTTGGTGTATGTAAACAGTATTGCTACCAGCGCTGCTGAATAATATTTTTCCTTTGTTCAGTGTATCAGACTGGTCATTGGAGGACAGTGTATCAGACTGGTCATTGGACGTCTGGACGCACACATTAAAATATTTCCCGTGTCTGCTTCATCATGAGATGCCTTGACGTGTGTGATACAATGAGTACTTTAAACAAGAATACTCCATATCCCTTGGCCTGTCTCGTCCCCACATGCTCAGCTCGAATCCAGTGCGTCAGAGAAGCAGTACATAGCGCGCGTGTGCGTCAAGCGGGCCATCGGGTGTGAGGGCGGCTCAGCAATACATGCAGGTTAGAGCCAAGATGCAAGAAGGCTGCGCGGCTAGAGCAGCGACCCGGGGACGACCATCTCATAGCAGCCGGCGCTGGCGGATGCGGCTGGCAGCCCGCTGTCGCAGCGACTCAGTAGGCGCACAAGAGGCCGAGTCGGAGCGGGTCAGAGCGGAGGCGAAGGCGCGCAGGTCAGAAGGCCGAGAAGCAGACGGTTCGTCGCAGCTGCGACTAAAAGCGGAGCCTTGGATCGCTCGGGGGTCTACTGATGCACGGGAAGCGGAGCCGGTGATCGGCGCAGCGGCGTAGGAAACGGTCAGGGCCGCAAGCGCGGAGCAGGTGCAAATTGGGCGCAGTTGATGCGTACGGGAGCGAAGCCGCGGCGGTTTAGAATGGTGATGGTGACCCGGCGCTGGCTCAACACAGCCGGCATCAGCGACTGAAGCTAGGCCGCGGTGGTAGAAGCGGAGCACCGCTCGTGTCTGGGCGGTTCAGCACTGAAGCTAGGCCATTGGGGCGAGGCACCGGCAGGTCGGGGCTGCGCTGGGGGGCACGGCAGCCCGGGTTGGAGAGGCGGCGCAGCCAGGGCGGCGACTCACAGTTGATTTGACGAGGCGATTTGGCAAGGCGATGGCGGTTTAGAGTGGAGGCGGAACACCACGGGGTGATGTAGAGACAGCGCAGAAGCCGGCTGGAGTGGAGCGGAACACCACGGGGCGATGTATGACCCGGCTGGAGCGAAGCGGAACAGGCCGCAGTTATGCCGGCTCAGGCGTGGCCTCGGCAGCCTGGAGGCGAGCGGCGAGGCGGGTCGGTTTAAGTAGTAGCAGGTTGAACCGGCGAGCAGAGGTAGCCGGGTTGGCCTGCAGCTGTGGAGGTAGTGACAGCCGGTGGCTTGCAAGCGGCGGGCAACTCGAGGAAACCGCGACTGCTCACGGCGGTTCGAAGTAGAAGCAAACATCGGGCGTCGGCGACTTGCGGGAGACGTGTGACAAGGCCGCGCCGCAGTAGCCCGGACGGAGGACGGTTTGTGGTACATGCTTGGTCGTGACGGCAGCGACTCGGCGTGGCCAAACGACGGAGGTGGAGGCCGCAGAGGTCTGGGGCAGCTTAGCACCGGTCCGGCGGCGGTTTTGAAGTGGCAAAAAAGGCGCAAGGCCTGCTTGAGGATGAAAAAGCGGCCTGCAGCAACAGAGGCTTGAGGCGGACAGCCGCTCGCAGGGCTCGACGGTCAGTAGCTCAATGCGCATTCTGGTGAACGGGCGGTGAGGACATGCCACGAGCAGGCGGAGGCGAGACAAACCGGCTTCGATGGAGGAGTCCGGGTTGTAGTCCAAGTCCGCTACATCATGGAGACTTGACAAAACCATCTCACGATTTGCCCATGTGATACTGTACTCCAGTAGTACTATCCAAATCAAGTACCAGTAGTATTTTGTTAAATAACACTCCTTCCTGGCGGATCGTTTCCTTTTCCTTCGGACTGTTCTGGTGTGGTAGTAGCATGTAACCACAATATTTAATCCACTCGGGAGTTGAAGCTGTATATGATTGAGAAGACATGGCCGGCGGTTCGGTCAGATGGCAGACGGCCCTGGCGGTTTTGGAAGCAGCTCGAAGACAACTCAGAACAAAGATGACTCGGAAACGATCTGAGGCCACAGGAACGACCCAGAGTCTTCTCGTAGAGGTGTCGATGGTGCCCAATCGCCTCGAGGCGAGGCCAAGCGAAGGCGGCGGTTTACGATTGCTACCTCACAGATCACAAATCTGGACTGGTAAACTCAAAGCACATGCCGATCCTTCGAAACCGGCTCTTCTTCATCCAGAAACTTGCAACCTCTTGATCCCTGAGAAAAAATCCCTTCAAGAACTCAACACCACTGTGCGCGAGCCCCAGGGTGGGCGCCAACTATCGTGGAATTGTCACGGCAGATGTCCTTAGTGTCAGGACTTAGTCGCGAGGCCAACGCATCAATGTGGTAGCTTGAGAGGGGTTGAGCGGAATCGAGAGACGCAACACAAGACAGGGATTTAGACAACTTGGCCCTGGAAACATCATCCCAGTAAAAACCCTACATGCTGCTTTGAGGCTAGATCTCATTATCATCACGGGAGTCGCCAGAACCGGCTCTCCTCTTTGTGTCTAGCCCAAAGTTTGTTTCCTCTTGCTTGTAGCTTGTCCCTCTTTAGAGCCCTGCCCCTCCTTATATATGTTGAAGGGCGGGTTACATGTAGAGTCCTATTAGGATTAGGACTAGTCTATCTCTAATACAAACCGGATACAAGTCGTGTCTTAACTCCTTGTAAGACAAATATTCCTTATGTCTTTCCTCTTAAACCGCCCACCGTAGTTGAACCGGCCTTCATGAACCGCCCGGGCAGACACCGGGTCTTGTCGCTCCTCGACCCGCTTTGCGGATTACCAATGAACCGTAAACCGCCGTCGCCAGTGAACCGCCAAGTGTCAGCGGGTTCTTCAGGTAAACCGCCAAGTCCGGCCGGTTTATACTTCCGGCCGGTTTACGCCGCGGGGTATATCCCCGACAATTGTGGTGTGATACCCTACTCTAGTTTGTGGTGTGGTGGATTGCCTCTTGGGCTGATGATGATGAACAATACAAGGAAGAACAGCCTCACGAGGGTCTGTTCTTGGCCGGTGCGATGAACTGCTAGGGGGAGTTTAGTCGCTCTCTATCTAGATTTCTAGATGATGCTGATGATGATCCTCCTCTTCTCGCTCTGTGGGTGGCTAGTCCTATTTATAGGCAAAGGCCCTGGGCCTCTCCCCCAATATTTGAGCGGGAAGGGCGTCAACAATTGGCCATTTTGAAGGGGAACATCTGGTACACTTATCCTGACTAAAGTTGGTCCTCGCCTGTCAAAGGCTCTGGTGGTGACGCCTGCTTGGGCTCCACAATGACTTCCTTCCTGCCGTTCACGGCAGTCCTGGTCTTGTTGCACCGAAATGGATGCCTTTGCTTGATGCTCTCGCTGCGCTTGCTCCCTTTGCACCAAAGAGGAAAGGAGGACATCTTTGGCTGGCACCCGCCTGACGCCCTCGATCGTCATGGCTTGCGTCATGGGCACCTCGTGAGGTACCCCGCCTTGATCTCTCCGCCGCCTCGCGAGCCAGCCTGACAAGGCCGTGCCCGAGGAAGCTCCCTGTCGTCCGCCTGCGAGGCTTGGCCCCTCGCGAGGGTCTTGAGCTTGTGCTGATGAAGATGGGCCGTGCTGGGCCTCCCCTTGAGCCACGCCGCAGGCAGGCAAGTCTGGGGACCCCCGTTCCCAGAACGCCGACAGTAGCCCCCGGGCCCAAGGCGCGCCCGGACTTGGCTGAGCAGAGAAGCGAAGGGGCAAGTGCGAAGCGCCGCGGGCCCTAACAGCCTTGACCTTGGGCGTCAGCGTGGCGGTTGATCGGGCGGGTGCCTTAGCAATCAGCGCTGAATCGACAAAGGCGCGATCTGTCTAGGCTTTGCTTCCCTTGCTTCCTCCGATTCGCCTAGATCTCATTTCTTGCGCCCTTCCTTCCTGCCTCTGAAATCTTCAGATCTACTTCGACCGCGTGCCCTAGCAAGACATGGCGCCTCGCCAGACCCCGGCCGGAGCTTGGTACTCGCCCGCCTTGGACTCGCCGAACGTGTCGGAGACAAGCCTTGCCCGGGTGCGCCGGATGGTGGCGGCGCAAGGCATCGACGGGGCAGAGGTGTTCAAGGCCGGCTCCGCCCTTCCCGAGGGCCAAGGGAGCACCTTCTATCCGCTCTTCGTAAGCGCCATTGCTGCCGGTCTGGTGTCTCCCTTTTCCGAGTTTTTCTTCTCCGTCCTCCGCCATTACAAACTGCAAGCTCTGCACCTCCACCCCAACTCTGTTCTTCTTCTGGCGATCTTCGCCTACTACTGTGAGGCACACGTCGGGGTGCAGCCCTCAGTGGCCTTGCTGCGCCACTTTTTCTCCCTCCGGACCTCTCGTGGTCACATCTCCAGCGTCTTGCGAGCTTTTGTCGCGTATGGCAGCTCCAACGCCATCTCGAAGCCCGGGAAGAGGATCGAGGGCTTCAGGAGCAAGTGGGTCATGGTAGATGTTGGGCGCATCCACCCTCGGCTGATCCTGCCCACGGAGCACCCCACGAGCTTCGATGATTGGTCTCGCGCGGAGCTCGCGGACCCCCGCGCAAAGCCGGTGCTGGAGAAGATGGACGCGGATCTGAGGCCGGGCAACATGGCGGCGGTGAAGCTGACCGGTGCGTCGCTCCTGAGGGAGTTCCTGGAGCACCAGGTGGCCCCGCTTCGTCAGTACTCGCTTCCGCTGTGGAGGCCCCGCCCGAGCCCCGCGGTCTTGGCCGACGAAGATCTGGCCGCGGTCCTCCAATCTTTGGTCGGGGTGACGTGGCGAGGCTGGAGGGCGCTCCTGTGCCCCTGTTCCTCCGAGATGATTGGGAGCAGGCGGTGGAATCCATGCCCGTCTTCAATGGGGACGGGCCCGTGCCCACGGAGGTTCCCGAGGACCCGGCGGCCCTAGCGACGGTGAACGTGTCCTCTGGCGACTCCAGCAAAGAGGAGGAATAAGAGGAGCAGGAAGAAGGGCTTGACTCCGAGGCGACCGACGGAGATTCGAGAGCTCGCCTCCCCCGGCGCAGGTCCCGCGCTCTCCGCCTCTTGCCGAGCGAGGATGATGAGGATGGTGACGAGCGGGGCGGCGAGAGCTTGCCCCCGATCCCGAACTAGGACAGGACTGGGCTGGTCCCCCGCGGGTCTGCCTCGGCTCCGAGGCGATGGGCAAACGCACCTCCTGCCCGGGTTTCTTGAGGCTGATCCCTGCAGCCGGCTCTCGGGCTTGAAGTATGGCCGGAGGTTGCTCGAGCTCGCGAGCGATGACCAGTACGTGCTTGATTCTTGTTTTATTCCTTTCTTTGTCACTGAGGCTTGATGTCTGTAACTCTTGGCTAGGCAGGCGCCCATGGCGAAGAAGCAGAAAGGATCTCCTGAGGCCCCGTCAGCGCCCGCCTCTGCCCATGAAGAAGGTGACCGCAAGGCACGGGCCTCTCCTGCCGGTCGTCCTCACGAGGCCTGGCTGAGCTGGTGCCGGGCTAGCTCATTACGGCCCAAGCGACTCCTGTGGTATCCTTGCCTGATGACACCGCCACCGCTGTTGGGGCGCAGCAGGTCCCGCCTCAGGATACTATGGTTACGCTGCCGTCCTCTCCTCCTACTCCACGAACCGCTGTTTCTTCGACTCCTCCCTCATCCGGATCGTCTTTCTGGCTGAATCGGACCGGCCGCAAGATCTCCAGGAGCCGACCCTCGCTTAGTGGCCGGGCGCTTGGGTGGCTTCTCGGTTGGAGAAGCAGGCCGTCCTTGGGGCGAGGCTGCTCATGACGCCTTTGGGGAGGTAGCCGATGTCCGAGGTCGCTGCAACGCTACCGGAGAGCGAAGCTGCAGGGCTCGCTGGACCAGCTTGCCAAGGAGGCCCGCATTCGCCAAGAGCAGGAGGAAGACATGAAGGCTCGCGAGGTGGCCGTCAAGGACCGGGACGCCAAGCTTAAGAAGCGCCGTGACCGCCTGGTCGCGCTGGAGCAAGAGTTGGAGGCGAAGAAGGTCGAGCTGGACGACAAGGCGCGGGTTCTTGCCGAGGATCGTGTGGCCTTCACGGAGATGGAGGTGAAGGCTCGCACCTTGCTGAGGACGCTTTATGACAGCGGCCTGGAAAGCCCGCTGGCCGGCGCCGAGGAAAGCCCCGCCAAGCTGCTTCCCTTCCTGATCCATGCTCTTGAAGATGTCACCCTTGGCCTTGGCCCTACGGCTGAGGCTGAGGCGCGTGTCTTGTCTTCTGCATACGGGACGGGTCCTTACCACGCCTACCTTCGCGATCCCGACGTCGACCTCGACAACCTGTTGGAGCCAGCGAGCGGCGAGCTTGCCGCTGCCGCTGCTGAGGTCGTGAAGGGTCGTGCGGAGGCTCTGCAGGCGAAGTTCCAGGCCTTCAGCACCAAGCCGAAACGAGGCGCTGCCGGTCCTATGGCTCCACGAGGCGAACCCACTCCGCGCAGCTCCGCCGCCGACAAATGACTCCGTTGTGGCTCCTGTCCTGCTTTTAGTTCTTGCGACATGCATCATGCCTCGGGGAGGCGTTTAAAATTGTGTTTGGTGTCGTGATAACAGTTATGGACTGTAATATTTGCTTTTAAATTCCTTGAGATTTGCGCTTTTCCTTCCTACTTGCTTATGTTCTACGCCGGCAGAGCCCGGCCCCTTGCTCTACTCGGCCGCCGTTAGCTCCGACCGAAACCAGGACGGGACCAAGGAGTGAGGGGCTACGTGACAAGTTAGGCTCTGAGTCGCGATGCTCAGAGTCCCCTTGGCGCCTGAACAGCAAGTAGGGAGGTGAGATGTGTGGGTGAATCTACCATTCTACGTATGCAGAGCCCGGCCCCGCGCATACCTCAACAGCCGTTAGCCTTTCGGAACTAAGGAGTGAGGGGCTACGTGACTAGTTAGGCTCCTGAGTCGCGATGCTCAGGCGTCCCCCTTGACGCTCAAACGACCTTCGTACCTTGGCTCCGCTTGGGGAGAGACGTGCGACGAACCAGGCGCGAGGGGCCTGGCTGGGGGGCGTGCGTCTGGGCGTGACCCGAGCGCAGCCCGTGCTCAGCCCCTCGCTGCACTCCCGAGGGGAGGCGTTGCGATGAGGCCGGACATCGAGCCTGGGCTCCACTGAGGTTGATGCGGCCGGGGCCACCCTCGATTGTTTATCACCAGCGGAGCATAGCGCTTCCGTATGTGTACGGGCATAGCCGCTCCTCGGTAGTGTCGTCGACCCAGCGAGCATGGTGCTTCCATTGGTGCGTGGGAGGGGCTCCCCTCGGGAGGAGCCCCTGGCGCAGGCTAGCCCCATACGACACGTGGCTGGCACGGTAGGGCCTGACGAGGTGTATCTGGGCACCCGTGAGCCAGCACGGGACTCACGGGGCCCTACCTCAAGGCGGGTTGCGCCTGGCACTGGGCCTTAACTTGTGATGTGTTCCTGCAAATTTGGTTAGATGCCGACGCTCTACGTCCTCGGGTCCCGGCCCTCGAGCGGGTCTCAGCCGTCGCTGGTATGCCAGGTCGCGATGCCATGGACAAGGCCAGAGGGTGAGGGCTGGAGAGCCAGTAGGAGCCCATGAGTCGCAATTCTCGGGTACCCCCCCTTTAACGTGCAAGCGGTCGACATGAATGAAGAAGAGGTGCCGTGGACAGGCACCAAATAACGAGCATGATGGGTCGAACGCATGACCGAAATAAACGCAAGAGGGATACATGCTGGAGTGCAGCCCGAGCGACTTGGGCATGATGCAGCCGAGGCGCCCCAACAAAGTAAGCTAGGAACATGAAGTAAAAGGGATACACGCCGCAGGGACGGACCCACGCGGCCTGGGAATAATGCAGCCCTGGGGTGCGCTCCCAGCTGGAAATGAAACTCGAAGGATGTCACATCATAACGTTGAAGACGGAGGGGTGTTGAAGTAGCGGACTTCGTGGGCTGCGGAAGCCGATCCTCACGAGCCCCGGGCCCGGGGAGCCTCGGGAGGCTCGGGAGGCCAGTGGCTCCTCGTGGACCATCTCCATCTCCGCCAGGACTGCGGAACGCCTGGCCTCTTGAGCCTCCAGGATGCTCCCCATGAGGCGCTGGCACGTGGCGGCCGCGTTCGGCAAGCCGTAGGGCATGCGAACGTAGCTGTGGGGTGGGCCTTCGCAGCGCCCCGCGCGTGAGGGCCAGAAGCGCTCCTGAGAGGCGGCTCGGTTGAGCCCTGGGATGTCGACACAGACGCGCAGCCCACCATCCTCGCCTGGATGGGGAGCTACAGCAGGTAAGCGGCGGCTGCCACTCATGACTCTTGACTCTTGCAACTCCTGCGTGATCGGTAGACGAACTCCCGAGGGTTTGGCCCTCCTTGCCTTGCTCCTTCCCGAGGGAAGCGTGTTTTGAAACACGCCTCCAAGTGGTGCCCAAGCGCCTCCCTCGTGACCTTAGCAAGGTCGGTGGCCCTCCGGTGAGGGAGCCCCGAGCCTTGCCTGAGGAGGGCGCCAGGCGCGCCTTCCTATGCGACAGAAGGAGGTGCCCCCTGAGCAAGTGCGGACCCTGAGGGGCCGGGCCTAGTGATGTCTTCTTCTTCTTGGGGGCGGCCTCCGGGAGCCTCCTGCTCCCGCGATCCGGGTCTTCCAGTGATGCGGCCTGAAAAGCTCGCTCCAGGGAGCACACTGCGTCTCTCTCTTCGCAGGGCACCGTGATGACTCCGCCGCTTCCTGGCATCTTGAGGACGTTGTAGCCGTGGTGAGTCACGGCCATGAACTTGGCCAGCGCTGGGTACCCGAGGATGGCGTTGTATGGCAGGCGAATGTGGGCGACGTCGAAGTCGATGAGCTCGGTGCGGTAGTTGTCGCGCCCCGAAGGTGACAGGAGGCGGACCTGCCCAATCGGAACCGTGGAGCCATCGGTGACTCCGGAGAAAGGCTTGGTTGGATGAAGTTGATTGTAAGGCACTTGGAGGTTGTTGAACGTCTCTACGGACAGACGCTGAGCCCTGCCCGCCATCGATGAGGGTCCCTGGTGACTTGCACGCTGTCGATGATTGGGGAACAAAGCATCGGGAGGACTCCGGCTGTGGCCGCGCACTTGAGCTGATCCGCTGAGCTGAACGTGATGGCGCACGCCGACCACCTGAGAGGGCGTGTGGCTTCGAGCTTGGGGAGGACTGCATTCACTTCGCGGGCGAACTGCTTGAAGATGCGTTGAGAGGCTGGGGCTTGAGCTCCACCCAGGATGCAGGCGATCGCTGCTCTCACGGAAGCCCCAGCCCCCTCGTCTTGATGATGGTCCTCGTTTCTCCTTGGCTGCGGCGGCAGAGGAGGGAGGCCTGCGTTTCCTTGTGGACGATCCTCGCGAGGCTGATCCCTCCAGTCTCCCTCGCGAGGCTGATCCTGCCAGCGATCCTCGCGAGGTCGGTCGCGCCACCCTTGGCGAGGGCCGCGGTCCTCCCAGCGTCCTGCGTTCCTTCCTCCTCCTCGGTCGTAGCCTCGGTCGTTGCGGTCGGGGCTTCGGTCGATCCTCCCTTCTCGCACGGCTCGGAGCTCTTGACATTCGTTGGTGTTGTGGGTGTGGAGGTCGTGGTACACACAGTACCGGCTGCCCTTGGAAGACTCGGGCTGATCTCTGCCCCGCTTGGTGTCTGGTTCTGCCGCGAGCACGGCAGCCCCCTTGCGCTTCACGTCCTTGGCCTTGGGTTTCTTCTCTTCTGGGTCTGCGGCTGGCAGCTCAAGGAGGGAAAGACGCCCTTCCTCAGCCCTGGCGCACTTGGTCGCCAAGTTGAACAGCTCCAAGGAAGTGCACAGGTCTTCATGCATCGCCAGCTCCTCCTTCATCTTGATGTCGCGCACACCGTCAGAGAAGGCTGAGATGATGGCCTCCTCGGTCACCTTGGGAATCTTGAGGCGTGCGTTGTTGAAGCGCTGGATGTACTTCTGCAGGGTCTCCCCGGCTGCTGCTTGATCACGGCGCATGTTGCTCCACGGCAGGTGGCGGTCGCGAAGTACCTTGGAAGTTGGCGATGAAGCGGGTGCGCATCTCGTCCCAGGAGGAGATCGTGCGAGGAGCCAACCAGGAGCAGTCTTGAGCACCGTCCTTGAGTGCCATGGGAAACTAGTTCGCCATGACCTTCTCATCCCCGTTGGCGGCTTCGATGCCCAGCTCGTAGAGCTGGAGGAACTCTGCAGGGTCGGCCGTACCATCGTAGCGAGGAGGCAGGTCTGGCTTGAACTTGCAGACCACGCGACATTGCGCCTTCGGCGGTGAAGGCGCGACAAGCCTGTGGCCACGGGAGGCCTTTGGTGACGAAGAGCTTGGTCTTGCGGGTCCCCATGCGCTGCAGCTGGGAGCAGGGCGGGGTCTTGGCGTGCTGGAGCAGGAGCGTGGTCGTGAAGAGCCGGAGCAGGGAGCACTCGGGCAGCTCCTTGTGGGCGAGGGACCTCTTGGCAGCTCTGCTCTTGCTTTCTGTTGGCGCTGACGGAGTGCGTTCCACAGGGGCCACGCGCCTTGGGGCTGTGGCGCCTTCTTGAGGGGAGGCGGCCGAGGCACCCCCGAGCTTCATCGCCAGCGCAAGGCGGGCGCGGTGCAGCTGGGGATCGACGCCATGGGAGCCCCTGCGGCAAACGAAGCTTCGGCGACGCGGTCGAGCCACTCCTCGTAGACGCCATCGACTGGCGGTAGCGCAGGAGCTCGTTTGCCGCGATGAGCGCAGCTCGAGCCTCCATGGCGCTGGAGTGCGCGGGGCGAAGAACTAGCCGGGCAAGTGAGGGAGTAGCAGGCGCCGTCTCGCTGACGACGGATCTTGATGGGGACGACGCTTGTTGCTTGTTCCCCGCCGGGCCGGTGGCGGCGTTGACGGCAGGCGATGGCGAACGATGAGGGCGGCCGCCGACGGGGGCCGTCTGGGCGATGCGGGAAGCGAGAGCGGCCCGACGATCGGCGCGGGCCTGACGAGCGTCAGACATGGATGCGATGGTCGGCGGAGAATAGGGCGGCGGAAGTCGAATTCCGGCGCACCCCCTACCTGGCGCGCCAAATGTCGGATTTCGGGTTCCGGCAGACCCTCTAGGTTCGAACACTGGGGTGCGCGCGGAGATCTCGCCCTCTACCTACCTGCACCTCGCCGCCATGCTAGGATCTAAGCTTATGAAAAGAACAACGCAAGAGACACAGGGTTTATACTAGTTCGGGCCACCATGGTGGTGTAATACCCTACTCTAGTTTGTGGTGTGGTGGATTGCCTCTTGGGCTGATGATGATGAACAATACAAGGAAGAACAACATCGCGAGGGTCTGTTCTTGGCCGGTGCGATGAACTGCTAGGGGGAGTTCAGTCGCTCTCTCACTGGATTTCTATATGATGCTGATGATGATCCATCCTCTTCTCGCTCTGTGGGTGGCTAGTCCTATTTATAGGCAAAGGCCCTGGGCCTCTCCCCTAATATTTGAGCAGGAAGGGTGCCAACAATTGGCCATTTTGAAGGGGAACATCTGGTACACTTATGCTGACTAAAGTTGGTCCTCGCCTGTCAAAGGCTCTGGTGGTGACGCCGGCTTGGGCTCCACAATGACTTCCTTCCATCCGTTGCGACGGTCCTGGTCTTGTTGCACCGAAACGGATGCCTTTGCTTGATGCTCTCGCCCGCGCTTGCTCCCTTTGCACCAAAGAGGAAAGGAGGACACTGCGCGGGCTGGCGCCCGCCTGGCGCCCTTGGTCGTCATGGCTTGCGTCATGGGCACCTCGTGAGGTACCCCTCCTCGCGAGCCAGCCTGATGAGGCCGTGCCTGAGGAAGCTCCCTGTCGTCCGCCCCACGAGGCTTGGCCCCTCGCGAGGGTCTTGAGCTTGTGCTGATGAAGATGGGCCGTGCTGGGCCTCCCCTTGAGCCACGCCGCAGGCCGCAGGCAGGCAAGTCTGGGGACCCCCATTCCCAGAATGCCGACAATCTTGCAATCGAATCTTTTAGTTTCTTGTTTTATCAGTACTTTTGTTTATAAAAAGAAAATTAAAAAAATGGAATTGAGGTTGCATCATATTATTGATCATCTTTATAATATCTTTCTTGAAAATGATGGTTCGGAAAATTGTGCTCAATTGTTAGAAGAAGAAGTCAATAAAATGTTTGGCACAAAATATTTAAATGAGCAGCATGATTGTAATGTTGTTAGTATGAATTCTTTGAATATCCATGATGCTAATGATATGCAAACTTACAAGCTTGGGGATGCTATATTTGATGAAGATGATATTTTTACTCCCCCAAGTTTTGATGAGAAAATTTATGATGATGAAAGCATGCCTCCTATTTTTGATGATTACGTTGATAAAAGTGGGTTTGGAAGAGTGTCAACTCTAGGTAGTAGTGACCCCACTATTTTGGAGGGTGTTGAATATTATTACAATATTGATGAAAGTGGATTTGGAGAGGTCATGACTTTATTTAGTGACACATCCACTATTTTGGAAGAGGTTTCAATTGACTATGACAATAAAGTTGCTAGCTATGATGATTATTATGATGACATGTATGCCATAGAGAGTAATAAGTTTTCTATGCTTGCGGATCATAAAAAGAATGCTTTTTGTAATGGTTATATTGAATTATTATGAGAGAGGAACGTATGACTCATGATGCTCTCTTTATGTTTCAATTCTTATCTTTTATGCGAGCATTGCTACCTCTTGAGCTTGCGTTGGTTTTCCCTTGAAGAGGAAAGGGTGATGCAGCAAAGTAGCGTAAGTATTTCCCTCAGTTTTTTAGAACCAAGGTATCAATCAGTAGGAGGCCACACGCAAGTCCCTCGTACCTACACAAACAAATAAGAACCTTGCAACCAACGCGATAAAGGGGTTGTCAATCCCTTCACGGCCACTTGCAAAGGTGAGATCTGATAGAGATGATAAGATAATATTTCTGGTATTTTTATGATAAAGATTAAAAGTAAAGATAAAAAAATAAACGGCGACAGAAATAGCTTGTTGACAGGAGATTAATATGATTTAAAATAGACCCGAGGGCCATAGGTTTCACTAGTGGCTTCTCTCAAGATAGCATAAGTATTACGGTGGGTGAACAAATTACTGTCGAGCAATTGATAGAAAAGTGCATAATTATGAGAATATCTAGGCATGATCATGTATATAGGCATCACGTCCGCGACAAGTAGACCGACTCCTGCCTGCATCTACTACTATTACTCCACACATCGACCGCTATCCAGCATGCATCTAGAGTATTAAGTTCATAAGAACAGAGTAACGCATTAGGTAAGATGACATGATGTAGATGGATAAACTCATGCAATATGATACAAACCCCATCTTTTTATCCTCGATGGCAACAATACAATACGTGTTGTTTCCCCATCATCCTTTGGGATCGAGCACCGCATGATTGAACCCAATGCTAAGCACTTATCCCATTGCAAGAAAGATCAATCTAGTAGGCCAAACCAAACTGATAATTCGAAGAGACTTGCAAAGATAACCAATCATACATAAAAGAATTCAGAGGAGATTCAAATATTTTTCATAGATAATCTTGGTCATAAACCCACAATTCATAGGATCTCGACAAACACATCGCAAAAACAATTACATCAAATAGACCTCCAAGAAGATTGAAGAGAACTTTGTATTGAGATCCAAAGAGAGAGAAGAAGCCATCTAGCTAATAACTATGGACCCGAAGGTCTGTGGTAAACTACTCACACATCATAGGAGAGGCTATGGTGTTGATGTAGAAGCCCTCCGTGATCGATGCCCTTCGGGAGTGCCTGGAAAAAGGCCCCAAGATGGGATCTCACGGGTACAGAAGG
This sequence comes from Aegilops bicornis, assembly GCA_021605145.1. NCBI lineage: Eukaryota > Viridiplantae > Streptophyta > Magnoliopsida > Poales > Poaceae > Aegilops > Aegilops bicornis. Next base: position 1,959,615 of record JAHIAL010000011.1, read on the forward strand.
TTGCGGCGGTGGAATTAGGTTTTTGTGGTGCTCCTCGATGGTTTCGGGGTACGTAGGTATATATAGGAGGAAGAAGTAGGTTGGTGGAGCTACGAGGGGCCCACGAGGGTGGAGGGCGCGCCCATGGGGGTATGCACGCCCCCTTGCCTCGTGGCCTCCTCGTATGTTTCTTGACGTCCACTCCAAGTCCTCTGGATCATGTTTGTTCCGAAAATAACGCTCCTGAAGGTTTCATTCCGTTTGGACTCCGTTTGATATTCCTTTTCTGCGAAACACTAAATAGGCAAAAAAACAGCAATTTGCACTGGGCCTTGGGTTAATAGGTAGTCCCAAAAATAATATAAAAGTGTATAATAAAGCCCATTAAACATCCAAAACAGAATATATAATAGCATGGAGCAATAAAAAATTATAGATACAATTGAGACGTATCAAGCATCATTGAAATCATGCAATGAATCAAGAGTGACATGTATGAAAGAATTATGAAGGTGGCTTTGCCAAGCAATATGACAATGATGAAGCGTGTCATAATAAATGGAACGGTGGTAAGTTGCATGGCAATATATCTCGGAATGGCTATGGAAATGCCATAATAGGTAGGTATGGTGGCTGTTTTGAGGAAGGTATATGGTGGGTGTATGATACCAATAAAGGTGCGGTATTAGAGAGGCTAGCAATGGTGGAAGGGTGAGAGTGCGATAATCCATGGACTCAACATTAGTCATAAAGAACTCACATACTTATTGCAAAAATCTATTAGTTATCGAAACAAAGTACTACGCGCATGCTCCTAGGGGGATAGATTGGTAGGAAAAGACCATCGCCGTCCCCATCGCCACTCATAAGGAAGACAATCAATAAATAAATCATGCTCCGACTTCATCACATAACGGTTCACCATACGTGCATTCTACGGGAATCACAAACTTTAGAACAAGTATTTCTCAAATTCACAACTACTCAACTAGCATGACTCTAATATCACCTTCTTCATATCTCAAAACAATTATCAAGTATCAAACTTCTCTTAGTATTCAATGCACTTTATTGTTTTTATCTTGGATGCCCATCATATTAGGACTAATTTTATAACCAAAGCAAATTACCATGCTGTTCTAGAGGAATCTCAAAATAATATAAGTGAAGCATGAGAGATCAATAATTTCTATAAAATATAACCACCACCGTGCTCTAAAAGATATAAGTGAAGCACTAGAGCAAAATTGTTTAGCTCACAAGATATAAGTGAAGCACATAGAGTATTCTAATAAATTCAATAATGTGTCTCTCTCAAAAGGTGTGTACAGCAAGGATGATTGTGGTGAACTAAAAAGCAAAGACTCAAATCATACAAGACGCTCCAAGCAAAACACATATCATGTGGTGAATAAACATATAGCTCCAAGTAAAGTTATCGATGGACGAAGACAAAAGAGGGGATGCCTTCTGGGGCATACCCAAGCTTAGGATTTTTGGGTTGTCCTTATATTTTACCTTGGGGTGCCTTGGGCATCCCCAAGCTTAGGCTCTTGCCACTCCTTGTTCCATAATCCATCAAATCTTTACCCAAAACTTGAAAACTTCACAACACAAAACTTAACGAGAAAATCTCGTGAGCTCCGTTAGCGAAATAAATCAAAACATCACTTCAAGGTACTGTAATGAACTCATTCTTTATTTATATTGGTGTTAAACCTACTGTATTCCAACTTTTCTATGGTTCATAAGCTCCATTACTAGCCATAGATTCATCAAAATAAGCAAACAACACGCGAAAAACAGAATCTGTCAAAAACAGAACAGTCTGTAGTAATCTGTAACTAACGCAAACTTATGGAACTCCAAAAATTCTAAAATAAATTTCTGGACGTGAGTAATTTATATATTAATCATCTGCAAAAATAATCAACTAAATAGCACTCTCTAGTAAAAAGTTGTAGCTAATATCGTGAGTGCTAAAGTTTCTGTTGTTTACAGCAAGATCGCAAAGACTTTCCCCAAGTCTTCCCAAAGGTTCTACTTGGCAAAAACACTAACTAAAACACAAAACCACATCTAAACAGAAGCTATATGGATTATTTATTCCTAAACAGAACCAAAAAGCAAAAAAATAAAATAAAATTGGGGTGCCTCCCAACAAGCGCGAGCGTTTAACGCCCCTAGCTAGGCATAAAGGCAAGGATAGATCTAGGTGTTGCCATCTTTGGTAGGAAATTCTTCAATAATACACCTATAACCTCTAGGAGTTTCTTTCTTTTTATTAATTATCAAACTCCTAGGCACGAAATCGAGAAGATCATTTGTAGCAAAAGGTTCCTTAAGGATAGCGAGAAAGTTGGGGTGAACACTTATGGATTTGAGGTTCGCATTTCCCTTACTAGAAGTTTCACCCTTATTTTTAGGAGCATACATCAACTTGGAAATCTTAGCATTAGAAGGAGTGTTTTTCACGGAAGAAAAGTCAGACCCTAGGTTGGTAATAATTTCCTCAATTTTATCAATTCTAGTGGAATCTTGATCTATCTTTTCATTAACCATGGGTTCCTTTTCTTTAAAAATTTTAAGAGCAACTCCTACCATAGATCCGTATTTGGTAATTTGGTTGTGGATCTTTCTATCCAAATTTTCAATCAACTCTACGGTGGCAACTTTATTTTCAATAATTTCAAGCCGTTGCATCACATGTTCCAAAGTTAAAATAGTTCCATTAAACAAAAGAGGTGGTGGGCCAAACAAATCTATCATATCATTATAAGAATCAAAAGTATGGCTACCCAAGAAATTTCCTCCGGTAATGGTATCAAGAATATATCTATTCCAAGGAGTGATGCCTACATAAAAATTACGAATAAGAACGAAAGTAGATTGCTTCCTAGTAGATCTATTTTGCGCATTGCAAATTCTGTACCAATCATCTTTTAGATTTTCTCCCTCCCTTTGTTTAAAATTAAGGACTTCATTCTCGGGAGACAAAGGAGTAGATAAAGGACTAGCCATGATGGCACACGGGTCACAGAAGGCAAGCGAAAAAGAAGCGAACGGAAAGAGAGGGCGAATAAAACGGCAAGGGTGAAGTGGGGGAGAGGAAAACGAGAGGCAAATGGCAAATGATGTAATGCGAGGGATAAGAGTTTGTGATGGGTACTTGGTATGTCTTGACTTGTGCGTAGACTCCCCGGCAACGGCGCCGGAAATCCTTCTTGCTACTTCTTGAGCATGCATTGGTTTTCCCTTGAAGAGAAAAGGGTGATGCAGCAAAGTAGCGTAAGTATTTCCTTAAATTTTTGAGAACCAAGGTATCAATCTAGTAGGAGGCCACACGCAAGTCCCTCGTACCTACACAAACAAATAAGAACCTTGCAACCAACGCGATAAAGGGGTTGTCAATCCCTTCATGGCCACTTGCAAAAGTGAGATCCGATAGAGATGATAAGATAATATTTTGGTATTTTTATGATAAATATTAAAAGTAAAGATAGCAAAATAAACGGCGACAGAAATAGCTTGTTGACGGGAGATTAATATGATGGAAAATAGACCCGGGGGCCATAGATTTCACTAGTGGCTTCTCTCAAGATAGCATAATTATTAGGGTGGGTGAACAAATTACTGTCGAGCAATTGATAGAAAAGTGCATAATTATGAGATAAAATATCTAGGCATGATCATGTATATAGGCATCACGTCCGCGACAAGTAGACCGACTCCTACCTGCATCTACTACTATTACTCCATACATCAACCGCTATCCAGCATGCATCTAGAGTATTAGGTTCATAAGAACGGAGTAACGCATTAGGTAAGATGACATGATGTAGAGGGATAAACTCATGCAATATGATATAAACCCCATCTTTTTATCCTCGATGGCAACAATACAATACGTGTCGTTTCCCCTCATCCTTTGGGATCGAGCACCGCATGATTGAACCCAAAGCTAACCACTTCTCCCATTGCAAGAAAGATCAATCTAGTAGGCCAAACCAAACTGATAATTCAAAGAGACTTGCAAAGATAACCAATCATAAATAAATGAATTCAGAGAAGATTCAAATATTGTTCATAGATAATCTTGATCATAAACCCACAATTCACTGGATCTCGACAAACAAACCGCAAAAAGATTTACATCAAATAGATCTCTAAGAAGATCGAGGAGAACTTTTTATTGAGATCCAAAGAGAGAGAAGAAGCCATCTAGCTAATAACTATGGACCCGAAGGTCTGTGGTAAACTACTCACACATCATCGGAGAGGCTATGGTGTTGATGTAGAAGCCCTCCATGATCGATGCCCCCTCCGTGAGGCTGGGAAAAAGGCCCCAAGATGGGATCTCACGCATTACGAAGGTTGCGGCGGTGGAATTAGGTTTTTGTGGTGCTCCTCGATGGTTTCGGGGTACGTAGGTATATATAGGAGGAAGAAGTAGGTCGGTGGAGCTACGAGGGGCCCAGGGGGGTAGGCACGCCCCCTGCCTTGTGGCCTCCTCGTATGTTTCTTGATGTCCACTCCAAGTCCTCTGGATCACGTTTGTTCCAAAAATAACTCTCCCGAAGGTTTCATTCCGTTTGGCTCCGTTTGATATTCCTTTTCTCTGAAACACCGAAATAGGCAAAAAAACAGCAATTTGCACTGGGCCTTGGGTTGATAGGTTAGTCCCAAAAATAATATAAAAGTGTATAATAAAGCCCATTAAACATCCAAAACAGAATATATAATAGTATGGAGCAACCAAAAATTATAGATACGTTGGAGACGTATCAAGCATCATTGAAATCATCATGCCTAGCTAAAAGGCATTAAAGAAAAGCGATTGTTGGGAGACAACCCATCACTTTTACCTACTGTTTTTTCATGTTCACATGATTATGCTACTGTAGTAATCATGTTTTATTGTTTTTGTTTCAATAAAGTGCCAAGTAAAGCCTTTGGGATCATGTTGGGTGATAGTTGATTTGACCCCGCTGAAAAACAAAAACTTTTGCACTCACGAAAACAAGTCTCATTTTTAACAGAAGAGTGCTTTTGAGTTGATTCTTTGTGCAGACGTTTAATATACAAATTGCTTACGTGATCCTAATTTTTTTAATAACTTTTGGAGTAGCATAAGTATGGTAGTTATCCAGATCATTACAGACTGTTCTGTTTCTGACAGATTCTATTTTCAATGCATAGTTTGCTTGTTTCTAGTTTCTATGGCTTATATTGCTCAATATAAATTGTGGAAATGATATGCTATAGTAGGAATCGTGTGATAAAAATTATGAATCTTGTCTTTGACAGTACCAAAAGTAAAATGGTTTGCTCTTTATCATACTAACCTATCTCACGAAGTTCCGTTAAGTTTTGTGTGATTGAAGTTTTCAAGTTTTGAGTGAGATATCGATATGAGGAGAATAAGGAGTGACAAGACCCTAAGCTTGGGGATTACCAAGGGACCCCAAGATAATATCCAAGGAATATCCAAGCAACTAAGCTTGGGGATGCCCCGGAAGGCATCCCCTCTTTCGTCTCTAACATTATCGGTAACCTTACTTGGAGCTATGTTTTCATTCGTCACATGACATGAGTTTTACTTGGAGCATCATTTTATTTTGTTAGTATTTGCTTGCTGATATTTAGAATAATGTTTTGCATCTTTTATTTCAATAAAAGTGGCATTGATAGCCTTTGCCATGCTTATCTTGCAAGTATACATGTTGCTGTTTGAAAATAGAAAGTTTATCGATGTTGCAAAAATTCCTGAGGGAAGTCAGAAATTGATAAAATGTTGAAACTTTTTGCATAATAAGCTCTGATAAATTTTCTACAGTGTGGTAGAATTTCATAATGTTTGGAGTTGAATAAGTATTGATACTCTTGCATTCTTCACAGACTGTACTGTTTTGGCAGATTGCTGTTATGTTTGCATTGTTTGCATATGCTTGCTTGTTTAATGAATCTATTTGAGGATAGGAGTATTAAATATGAAGAGGCATTTAGTATGCAATGTTTAATAATAATTTTTGTGATTTGCTACAGTATAATATGATAAGGTTTTTGCATTGGTTTATACTAACTTATCTAACGAGTTCTTGTTGAATTTTGTGTGGATGAAGCTTTTAAGATATAGGAAAACCGTGATATGAGAGGAATTAAGGAGACACAAAAGCTCAATTGGGGATGCCCAAGGCATCCCAAGATAATATTTCAAGAAGTCTCAAGCATCTAAGCTTGGGGATGCCCCGGTAGGCATCCACCTTTTTCCTTATCGGTTAGTATCGGTTGAGCCTAAGTTTTTGCTTCTTCACATGATGTGTGCTATCCTTGGAATGTCATTTTATTTTGTTTTGCTTGCTATCTTAATAAAGTACTTAGATCTGTAAGTTTTTAAATAAAATAGAGTCCTCAAATATTTGCCAAGGAGGCTAAGTAAGCGGCATTCACATCCCGTCAACGAAGCTCTTTTCTTCGGAATTGCTCTTGTGCTTCACTTATATCCTATGAGTAAACTGTTGAATAAATTGAATGTCATGAAGTTGAAATCATATCATGCCTAGTGGTAGCTTCACATTGGGTTTAGAAGTGAAATCTTTTGAGGCTTGACAATCACAATTTTGGTCATACAAGCCATTCACGAATAATTAGTATAAGGAAGAGAACTTTCACATGCAAATACACTATCATGGAAATCTTTTGTGATTGTGAGCCCCCATCAGAATATTATATGCCAAAATTGTTGACGTTGGACAAGGAAGACAACGTAATGATTTATGTTTGCTCATATTCACATAGAAGTTATATTGTCATAGATCCTTCAACATGTGGTGCTTGCCCCCATCTTTGCTAGCCAAAACTTCCGCACCAAGTAGAGATACTACTTGTGCATCCAAAATACCCTTAGAACCAAATCTTAAGAGTCCACCATACCTACCTAAGGATTGAGCATACAAACAAATAAGCGCATGGCAACCTCTGCTTCCCTCTGCGAAGGGCCTATCTTTTACTTTTCAATATTTACTTTTATGCAAAGAGTCAAAGTTATTCTCTCTATTCCTTTTTATTTTTCTCTTTTGGCAAGCATCATGTGGTGAGGAAAGATCTAGGAACATATGTCTAGTTGAATATGGGTAGCATGAGTTATTATTGTTGACATCGCCCTTGAGGTGAATAAGTTGGGAGGCAAAACAATAAGCCCCTATCTTTCCGTGTCCGGTTGAAATGTTTTTCTCATGTGTATGCGGTGAGTGTTAGCAATCATAGAAGACTATATGATGGTTGAGTATGTGGAGCTCTTACTTAAACTCTTTTGAATAAGTTGAATTGCAATTGCTTGGTGACTAAGAACATAGGTTGTTGAGTTTCAAGAGAGTTCATTGTTTGAACCTTAACATGTGAATTGGTTGCCACTATAACATGAGAAGTTTCATAAGAAAGAATTGCTGTTATGATGCTAGGAAAAGTGATTGAAATTGTCATTGATCAAACTTATGCAGTTTGCTAGCATTCACACTTCATAAATTATTTCTTTTATCATTTACCTACTCGAGGAATGAGCAGGAATTAAGCTTGGGGATCTTGATACGTCCCCAACGTATCTATAATTTATGAAGTATTCATGCTGTTATTTTATCATTCTTGGATGTTTTACAATCATTTTATAGCAAATTTATATCATTTTTTGGGACTAACCTATTGACCCGGTGCCCAGTGCCAGTTGCTGTTTTTTGCTTGTTTTTTACATCGCAGGAAACCAATACCAAATGGAGTCCAAACACAACGAAAGTCCACGGCGACTTTTTATGGACCAGAAGGAACCTAATGGGCCAGAGCTGCACCTGGGGGGGTGCCCCAAAGAGGGCACAACCCACCAGGGCGCGTCAGGCCCCTCTGGCGCGCCCAGGTGGGTTGTGCCCACCTCGATGGCCTCCTGCACCCCCTCTTTGTGTTGGGGAACGTAGTAATTTCAAAAAATTCCTACGCACACACATGATCATGGTGATGCATAGCAATGAGAGGGGAGAGTGTGCCCACGTACCCTCGTAGACCGAAAGCGGAAGCGTTAGCACAACACGGTTGATGTAGTCGTACGTCTTCACGATCCGACCGATCCAAGTACCGAACGCACGGCACCTCCGAGTTCAGCACACGTTCAACTCAATGACGTCCCGCGAGCTCCGATCCAGCAAAGCTTCGCCGGAGAGTTTCGTCAGCACGACAACGTGATGACGGTGATGATGATGCTACCGATGCAGGGCTTCGCCTAAGCACCGCTACGATATGATCGAGGTGGATTATGGTGGAGGGGGGCACCGCACAGGCTTGGAACAATCAACTTGTGTGTCTTTGGGTGCCCCCCGCCCCCGTATATAAAGGAGCAAGGGGGGAGGCCGGCCAACCTTTGTGCGCCCCAAGGAGAGGAGGAATCCTCTTCCTACTAGGAAGAGGATTCATCCTTTTCTAGTCCAACTAGGAAGAGGGGGGAAGGAAAGAGAGGGAGAGGGAGAGGGAAAGAGGGGCCGCGCCCCCCTCCCCTAGTCCAATTCAGACTCCTCATGGGAGGGGGCGCGCCACCTCCTGGGCTGCTGCCCTCTCTCTCCCCTCAGGCCCACTAAGGCCCAATACTTCCCCGGGGGATTCCGGTAACCCCTCCAACACTCCGGTTTTTTCCGAAACCATCCGGAACACTTCCGGTGTCCGAATATAGTCGTCCAATATATCAATCTTTATGTCTCGACCATTTTGAGACTCCTCGTCATGTCCGTGATCACATACGAGTCTCCGAACTACCTTCGGTACATCAAAACACTAAAACTCATAAAACCGATCGTCACCGAACTTTAAGCGTGCGGACCCTACGGGTTCGAGAACAATGTAGACACGACCGAGACACGTCTCCGATCCATAACCAATAGCGGAACCTGGATGCTCATATTGGCTCCTACATATTCTACGAAGATCTTTATCGGTCAAACCGCATAACAACATACGTTGTTCCCTTTGTCATCGGTATGTTACTTGCCCAATATGCGATCGTCGGTATCTCAATACCTAGTTCAATCTCGTTACCGGCAGTCTCTTTACTCGTTCCGTAATACATCATCCCGCACCTAACTCATTAGTTACAATGCTTGCAAGGCTCATAGTGATGTGTATTACCGAGTGGGCCCAGAGATACCTCTCCGACAATCGGAGTGACAAATCCAAATCTCGGAAGACGCCAACTCGACAAGTAGCGTCGAGACACACCAGAGAGCACCTTTATAATCACCCGATTCTGTTGTGACGTTTGGTAGAACACAAAGTGTTCCTCACGTAAACAGGAGTTGCATATTCTCATAGTCATAGGAACATGTATAAGTCATGAAGAAAGCAATAGCAACATACTAAGCGATCAAGTGCTAAGCTAACGAGAATGGGTCAAGTCAATCACATCATTCTCCTAATGATGTGATCCCGTTAATCAAATGAAAACTCATGTCTATGGCTAGGAAACATAACCATCTTTGATCAACGAGCTAGTCAAGTAGAGGCATACTAGTGACACTCTGTTTGTCTATGTATTCACACATGTATCATGTTTCCGGTTAATACAATTCTATAATGAATAATAAACATTTACCATGATATAAGGAAATAAATAATAACTTTATTAGTGCCTCTAGTGCATATTTCCTTCAGTCTCCCACTTGCACTACAGTCAATAATCTAGATTACACAGTAATGATTCTAACACCCATGGAGCCTTGGTGTTGATCATGTTCTGCTCGTGGAAGAGGCTTAGTCAACGGGTCTGCAACATTCATATCCCTATGTATCTTGCAAATCTCTATGTCACCCACCTGGACTTGATCCCGGATGGAGTTGAAGCGTCTCTTGATGTGCTTGGTTCTCTTGTGAAATCTGGATTCCTTTGCCAAGGCAATTGCACGATATTGTCACAAAAGATTTTCATTGGACCCGATGCACTAGGTATGACACCTAGATCGGATATGAACTCCTTCATCCAGACTCCTTCATTCACTGCTTCCGAAGCAGCTATGTATTCTGCTTCCCACGTAGATCCCGCCACGACGCTTTGTTTAGAACTGCTCCAACTGACAGCTCCACCGTTCAATATAAACACGTATCCGGTTTGCGATTTAGAATCGTCCGGATCGATTGTCAAAACTTACATCGGCGTAACCATTTCTGACGAGCTCTTTGTCACCTCGATAAACGAGAAACATATCCTTAGTCCTTTTCGTATTTCGGGATGTTCTTGACCGCTGTCCGATGATCCACTCCTGGATTACTTTGGTACCTCCACCGCTAAACTAATAGCATGGCACACATCAGTGCAGTACACAACATTGCATACATGATAGAGCCTATGGGTGAAGCATTGGGAACATCTTTCATTTTCTCTCTATCTTCTGTTGTGGTCGGGCATTGAGGCTGACTCAACTTCACACCTTGTAACACAGGCAAGAACCCTTTCTTTGACTGATCCATTTTGAACTTCTTCAAAACTTTCTCAAGGTATGTGCTTTGTGAAAGTCCAATTAAGCGTCTTGATCTATCTCTATAGATCTGGATGCCCAATATGTAAGCAACTTCACCGAGGTCTTTCATTGAAAAACTCTTATTCAAGTACCCTTTTATGCTATCCAAAAATTCTATATCATTTCCAATCAACAATATTTCATCCACATATAAGATTAGAAATGCTACAGAGCTCCCACTCACTTTCTTGTAAATACAGGCTTCTCCAAAAGTCTGTATAAAACCATATGCTTTGATCACAATATCAAAATGTTTATTCCAACTCCGAGAGGCTTGCACTAGTCCATAAATGGATCCTGGAGCTTGCACACTTTGTTAGCACCCTTTGGATCGATAAAACCTTCAGGTTGCATCATATACAACTCTTCTTCCGAATCCATTCGTGAATGCAGTCTTTACATCCAGCTTGCCAAATTTCATAATCATAAAATGCGGAAATAGCTAACATGATTCGGACGGACTTAAGCATCGCTTCTGGTGAGAAGGTATCATCGTAGTCAACTCCTTGAACTTGTCGAAAACCTTTACGCAACAAGTCGAGCTTTGTAAACGATAACATTACCATCGACATCATCTTCTTCTTGCGAGATCCATTTATTCTCGATGGCTGCCGATCATCGAACAAGTCAACCAAGGTCCACACTTTGTTCTCATACATGGATCCCATCTCGGATTTCATGGCCTCAAGCCATTTTGCGGAATCTGGGCTCATCATCGCTTCCTCATAGTTCGTAGGTTCATCATGGTCTAGTAACATGACCTCCAGAACAGGATTTCCGTACCACTCTGGTGCGGATCTTACTCTGGTTGACCTACGAGGTTTGGTAGTAACTTGATTTGAAGTTTCATGATCATCATCATTAGCTTCCTCACTAATTGGTGCAGGTGTCACAGGAACCGGTTTCTGTGATGAACTACTTTCCAATAAGGAGCAGGTGAAGTTACCTCATCAAGTTCTACTTTCCTCCCACTCACTTCTTTCGAGAGAAACTCCTTCTCTAGAAAGGATCCAAATTTAGAAACAAAAGTGTTGCCTTCGGATCTGTGATAGAAGGTGTACCCAAAAGTCTCTTTGGGTATCCTATGAAGACACATTTCTCCGATTTGGGTTCGAGCTTATCAGGTTGAAGCTTTTTCACATAAGCATCGCAGCCCCAAACTTTAAGAAACGACAACTTTGGTTTGTTGCCAAACCATAGTTCATAAGGTGTCGTCTCAACGGATTTAGATGGCGCCCTATTTAACGTGAATGCAGCCGTCTCTAACGCATAACCCCAAAATGATAGCGGTAAATTAGTAAGAGACACCATAGATCACACCATATCTAGTAAAGTACGATTACGATGTTCGGACACACCATTACGTTGTGGTGTTCCGGGTGGCGTGAGTTGCGAAACTATTCCGTATTGTTTCAAATGAAGACCAAACTTGTAACTCAAATATTCTCCTCCATGATTAGATCGTAAAAACTTTATTTTCTTTTTACGATGATTTTCTACTTCACTATGAAATTTCCTTAAACTTTTCAAATGTTTCAGACTTATGTTTCATTAAGTAGATATACCCATATCTGCTCAAATCATCTGTGAAGGTGAGAAAATAACGATACCCGCCGCGAGCCTCAACATTCATTGGACCACATACATTAGTATGTATGATTTCCAAAAAATCTGTTGCTCACTCCATAGTTCCGGAGAACGGCGTTTTAGTCATCTTGCCCATGAGGCATGGTTCACAAGTACCAAGTGATTCATAATCAAGTGATTCCAAAAGTCCATCGGAATGGAGCTTCTTCATGCGCTTTACACCAATATGACCTAAACGGCAGTGCCACAAATAAGTTGCACTATCATTATCAACTCTGCATCTTTTGGCTTCAATTTAATGAATATGTGTATCACTACTATTGAGATTTAATATAAATAGACCACTCCTCAAGGGTGCATGACCATAAAAGATATTGCTCATATAAATAGAATAGCCATTATTCTCTGATTTAAATGAATAACCGTCTCGCATCAAACAAGATCCAGATATAATGTTCATGCTCAATGCTGGCACCAAATAACAATTATTTAGGTCTAAAACTAATCCAGAAGGTAGATGTAGAGGTAGCGTGCCGACCACGATCACATCGACTTTGGAACCATTTCCCACGCGCATCGTCACCTCATCCTTAGCCAATCGTCGCTTAATCCGTAGCCCTGCTTTGAGTTGCAAATGTTAGCAATGTAACCAGTATCAAATACCAGTGCTCTGCGAGCATTAGTAAGGTACACATCAATAACATGTATACCACATATACCTTTGTTCACCTTGCCATCCTTCTTATCCGCCAAATACTTGGGGCAGTTACGCTTCCGGTGACCAGGTTGCTTGCAAGAGAAGCACTTTCGATCTCGTGCTTAGGTCCAGGCTTGGGTTTCTTCTCCTGAACAACAACTTGTTTGCCGTTCTTCTTGAAGTTCCCCTTCTTCTGCCCTTTGCCCTTTTTCTTGAAACTGGTGGTCTTGTTGACCATCAACACTTGATGCTTCGTCTTGATTTCTACCTCCGCAACTTTTAGCATCGCGAAGAGCTCGGGAATCGTCTTATCCATCCCTTGCATATTATAGTTCAGCACAAAGCTCTTGTAGCTTGGTGGCAGTGATTGAAGAATTCTGTCAGTAACACTATCATCCGGAAGATTAACTCCCAGTTGAATCAAGTGATTATTATACCCAGACATTTTGAGTACATGTTCACCGACAGGACTATTCTCCTCCATCTTGCAGCTGTAGAACTTATTGGAGACTTCATATCTCCCAATTCGGGCATTTGCTTGAAATATTAACTTCAACTCCTGGAACATCTCATATGCTCCATGACATTCAAAACATTGTTGAAGTCCCGGTTCTAAGCCGTAAAGCATGGCACACTGAACTATCGAGTAGTCATCAGCTTTGCTCGCCAGACGTTCATAACATACAGTGTTGCTCCTGCCATTGAGTTTGGCACCTAGCGATGCTTCCATGGCGTAATTCTTACATGCGACAATGAGGATAATCCTCAAATTCTGGACCCAGTCCATGTAATTGCTACCATCATCTTTCAACTTTGCTTTCTCAAGGAACACATTAAAATTCAACGGAACAACGGACGGGCCATCTATCTACAACAACATAGACATGCAAAATACTATCGGTACTAATTTCATGATAAATTAAAGTTCGATTAATCAAATTATTAAAGAACTCCCACTTAGATAGACATCCTCTAATCATCTAAGTGATCAAGTGTTCCATATCAACTAAACCATGTCCGATCATCACGTGAGATGGAGTAGTTTTCAATGGTGAACATCACTATGTTGATCATATCTTCTATATGATTCACGCTCGACCTTTTGGTCTCAGTGTTCCGAGGCCATATCTACATATGCTAGGCTCGTCAAGTTTAACCTGAGTATTCCGCGTGTGCAAAATGTCTTGCACCCGTTGTATTTGAACATAGAGCTTATCACACCCGATCATCACGTGGTGTCTTAGCACGAAGAACTTTCGAATCGGCGCATACTCAGGGAGAACACTTATACCTTGAAATTTAGTGAGAGATCATCTTATAATGCTACTGTCGATTTAAGCAAAATAAGATGCATAAAAGATAAACATCACATGCAATCAATATAAGTGATATGATATGGCCATCATCATCTTGTGCTTGTGATCTCCATCTCCAAGCAATCACATGATCACCATTGTCACCGACGCGACACCTTGATCTCCATCGTAGCATCGTTGTCGTCTCGCCAACTATTGCTTCTACGATTATCGCTACCGCTTAGTGATAATGTAAAGCATTACAGGGCGATTGCATTGCATACGATAAAGCGACAACCATATGGCTCTTGCTAGTTGCCGATAACTCGGTTACAAAACATGATCATCTCATACAATAAAATTTAGCATCATGTCTTGACCATATCACATCACAACAAGCCCTGCAAAAACAAGTTAGACGTCCTCTACTTTGTTGTTGCAAGTTTTACATGGCTGCTACGGTGAGCAAGAACCGTTCTTACCTACGCATCAAAACCACAACGATAGTTCATCAAGTTAGTGCTGTTTTAACCTTCTCAAGGACCAAGGCGTATACACTTTCAGTTCAACTAAAGTTGGAGAAACCGACACCGCCAGCCACCTATGTGCAAAAGCACGCGTCGGTAGAACCAGTCTCGGCGTAAGCATACACGTAATGTCGGTCCGGGCCGCTTCATCCAACAATACCGCCGAACCAAAGTATGACATCTTTGGAAGCGATATGACTTATGTATCGCCCACAACTCACTTGTGTTCTACTCGTGCATATAACATCTATGCATAAAACCTGGCTCGATACCACTTTGTTGGGGACATAGTAATTTCAAAAAATTCCCTCGCACACAGGATCATGGTGATGCATAGCAATGAGAGGGGAGAGTGTGTCCACGTACCCTCGTAGACCAAAAGCGGAAGCGTTAGCACAACACGGTTGATGTAGTCGTACGTGTAAGTGCATCTAGTGCCCCTTAGTGATTTTGGTGTATTGAAGACTTATAGGTTAAGGGACTAATGTGTTTTTGAGTGTACACAGGTCCATAAGTCTATGAGGAGTTTGATATTTACAGTGAAAGTCGACCCCTAAAAATGAATATCTTCGACTGAAGATTTTGGTTTACTGAAGACTTTTGAAGACTTTGAAAGTGAAGAAATTGGTGTGACCTTGAAGACTAGGTATCCATTCGAGGAACATGAAGCGTGAAGACTTTCGTTTTCGTAGTTTCGTTTTCTCTTTCTTGAGTCATAGGAAACACCGTACTGTTAAAGGGGGTCGAGGAAATACTAAGGAAAAATTTCCAAGTGATGCTCAACTCAAAATCCTACACCTACAAATATCTTCGAGTGACGCCATTGGAAATCTCATACGATTCACCATATTCTTCAAAGGATGTAGATGAAGTTCTTACGTGTCTACGAGGAATTTATTCGACCGAGGAGTTAGAAATTCGCCAGTGCGGATTGTCTACACAGTGAGGAACATGATAGCCCTGAGGAAATTGATACTCAAATTTCCAACCGTTGTTGTGCCTTGTGCCAGCTGTCCCCAAATATCTACCCACCTAACGGTCATATCATTGAAGGGCATTTATGTCTTATCATGTCGGGTTGCTCCCTAGGCTATAAATAGCCGCCCCTACAACCACTAGCTGGTTGGCTGCTCTGAGAGAAACTGACACTTGTCATTTGAGAGCATCCCATCCTCCGAGGACTTTGAGCGAAAATCATCAAGTGAGGAAAACCCAAAATCCAAACACCTACAAACCCAAAGTGATTGAGCATCACTGAAGAGATTGATCCTGCGTGGATCCAACGCTTGTTACCTTTGAAGACTGTGCTTCTTCCAGATGGTTAGGTGTCATGGTCTAGAGCATCCAAGAGGAATTGTGGATCGCCGAGTGACCAAGTTTGTGAAGGTTTGGAAGTCACCTGAAGACTTACCACGAGTGATTAGGCGAGGTCTGTGTGACCTTAGCTCAAGGAGAATCTGATGAGGACTGTGTGTCCTCGAGGTTTAAATACCTAAGCCGCTCCAACCCAGGGCGCATTACAAGCTGAGACAACAGTTGGAACTAGTCTACCAAATCATTGTCTTCACCAAGCTTACTGGTTCTATTTCCTCAACTCTTTCATTTCCTCATAAATGTGTTGTGCACTTGTTCATATCTGTGTTTGAAGACTTTGACTTTCTCAATTTGCTCAGTTCAATTTCTTCAGTCTGTTTGTCTTCATCCTGTGTTATCCTATGTTTACGCTTTCTGTACTCTGTGCTTGTCTTCATTTCATCATGATGACCATGCTTGTGTTCTGTTATGTTTACTTTTGAGTACTTATTCATTTGCAAGTAGTTCTTCGCTAAGGAATTTCCTCACCCATAAATTCCTCGTTGAATAATTCATAAAATCGCCTATTCACCCCCTCTAGTCGATATAACGCACTTTCAATTGGTATCGAGCAAGGTACTCCCTTGTTACGTGTGATTTTGGTTTAACCACAGAGTTTTAGTTATGTCAAGCTGCAGGTATGATCAAAGTCTCTGCTAGGTGTCCTACCTTCGATGGGACGGACTACCCCTACTGGAAGAATAATATGCGAATGCATCTTGAGGCAATTGATAACGATCTCTGGTATGTCGTGGAAAATGGTGTTCCCTCAGTCACACCTTCTCTGAATGCTGCTGATGTGAAAAGATTCAAGCAACTTGATTCTCAAGCGAAGAATATCATCATACGTGGCCATCTCGAGCAAAGGACGGTATGGTAGAGTGAGTGCTTTGGAAACTGCTAAGCTTATGCAGGATAGGCTGTCCAAAGTCAATGAAGGAGTCTCAACACAGCGTATTGACTCTCGAGTTGACGTTCTTCGCAATCTCTTCAACCGCTTCAAAAGACTCGACAATGAAAATGTTCAACAAACCTTCGATCGCCTCACTGACATCTCAAATGAGCTTCAAGCACTTGGTGCCACTGACATCACCGACCATGAGGTGGTGAAGAAATTGCTGAGATCGCTTGATTCCTCATTTGATACTCTGGCACTGATGATACAAGAACATGGAGATTACAAGTCACTTGATCCCGCTGATATCCTCGAGAGGCTAAACACTCATGAGTTCTAGCTTGCTGAGAAGAGATCTCTATGGTTCGAGCTATGGCGGAATCACGTGCCACGAAGGCCAAGGCAGTTTACGAGTCTCGAAGATGAAGATTCTCGCAAAGAGCCTTTGGCGATCTTGAAGAACTGAGCCATGAACTAGCATTGCTCGTGAAGAAATTTAAGAAGTTCTCAAGACGTGGTCGCTTTGGAAAACCCTCAAGGAGCAATGATTCCTCATCCAGTGACTAGAAGAAGAGGCTATCACTACTGGAATCAGCTACTTTGCCATCTGCCAGCCCTTTTCCGTCTGCTAGCGGACGGCAAAGAAGCTCTTTGCCATCAGCTACTGAAAAGCAGATGGCAATGAAAGGGCAGATGGCAACAGAGGCCTTTGCCATCTGCCCGCTCTTTGCCGTCCGCTGGCTGACGGCAAAGAGGGAGGTGGCACCCACTAACGGAAACACTTAACTTCCTCCCTCTTTGCCGTCTGAATGACAAATATTCCAAAAAGCGGACGGCAAAAGCTGGACCTAACTAACCTAACTATGAGCCCCCCCCATTACTCTCTGTTCTCCCTCTCTCCTCCCCGACGCCCACATCCACCCATCGCCGCCTGCCCCGCCACCGCCTCACGCCTCGCCCGCCCGCCTCGCCTCCGCCCGGGGTCCCCGCCTGCCGTCCACTACCTCCCGGAGCCCGCCGCCCCACCCGCCTCGTCCACTACCCGAGCCCGCCGCCCCACCCGCCACCACTGGCGCCAGTGTCGCCTGGCTCCGATGAGTATATTTTTTTCTGTTTTTTTTGCTGTTTAATTGTTAGTGTTAGTGTTAGATTTAGTGTTAGAAAAGAAGAATATTTAGTGTTAGTGTTAGAAAAAAGAATATGTAGAAGAAAAGAAGAAGAAGAAGAAGAAAAGAAGTAGAAAAAAGATGAAAAATAAGAAGAAGAAAAGAAGTAGAAGAAGTAGAAGAAGAAGAAAAGAAGAAAAGAAAAGAAGTGATATACATATTTTTTTTGCTGTTTAATTGCTGTTTAATTGTTAGTGTTAGTGTTAGTGTTAGATTTAGTGTTAGAAAAGACGAAGATTTAGTGTTAGTGTTAGAAAAAAGAATATATATATGTAGAAGAAAAGAAGACGAAGAAGAAGAAAAGAAGTAGAAGAAGAAGAAGAAAAGAAGAAAAGAAAAGAAGTAGAAAAAGATGAAAAAGAAGAAGAAGAAAAGAAGTAGAAGAAGTAGAAGAAGAAGAAAAGAAAAGAAGTGATATACATATTATTATTCATGTCGGTATTTTTTTATGTTGTACTAACTTCGGCCCACGAGCCTCGGGTTGACGGGCCTTCGGGCCATGAGAGTTCGGCCCACGAGACCCCGGAGGAACTAACGTCTGGATGGGGTACCTGGCCGGATCAGCCTGAGGGGCCGAGTGGCCATGCTGATGATGGCGGGAGCCGAATCGATATTGAGGAGGAGGGGGCACCGTCTACCAGCGTGGTTGTACACGGCTCCGGACGTGCTTGACCCGCGAAAGCGGTGGTTGATTTTCCCTGATGGGGAGAGGTAAATGCATTTAATCTTTTTGTACCCTTCTGCATTCACGTTTCTTCAAATATCTAATGCGTTGGCCTTGTCATGCTGCAGGGTTGGGACCACCATCATAGTGTCCGCTGGTCCAACTCCGTCCTTGGAGTTCTATGTCGTCAAATCTTCCCTGGGTTTGTTACGTTGCCTGGAGAGGGTCGGCTTCCAGAGCTTGGATTGAGTGGGGAGCACTACTTGGCTGCCTCGGCCCACGGTGAGATTATCGACGGTGTCTTGTGCAAGACGAGGGCGTACGTGGTGATTAGAAAGTTCAGGTAATTTCTCCTTTACACAATTAAAAATCTTCAACTAGCAAGTTATTAATTGTACTAATCAATATTGTCTCATTTGATTGCAGACATTCTACAGGTGTGAGGAGGGATACGAGGAGGCGGCGGCAAATGTTATCGATAACGATGCATAGCGCCTACTACAGAACTTCTGACACGAGGCTCCGGGTGCAGGCCGTTCGAGACTACTACGCCAAGCGTGGTATCAAGAAGACCAAGCCGGTGTCATGAGAAGTTCTTGAGTAAGGAGGAGTACATGAAGGTAATTCTTAAGGCCTTGTACTTTACTTCCTTCATTTAGTAATTCATAGCCGTGGCGCTCAAGTTTCTATTTCCTAACTTAGGCCCCTCCGAGATGGTGTGCGGATCGGATGGATTGTTGGGAGGTGTTGGTCGATGAGTGGTGCTCAAAGAATGGCGAGCCCTCCACAACGAGGCCAAGGACAAGCGTGCCCAAATGGAAGGTGTGCCACACCATCAAGGCAGCTCCAACTTATATCGATGCAGGTGGAACTGGGTATGAGGTTTGCTTCATGATTCATGCAATTGCTCGTCATGCTAGCTTTCAGCCCTTTAATTACTAATTTACTTTGTTTCTCTCTTTCGCAGACCACGCTACAATAAAGGCGGATAAGGTGCAGGTGTATGACCTGTATGCCATGGCCCTGCTGGCTCTTACAAGAAAGTCAAGGCATTCTCTGCGTCGACCTCGATGATGCGAAAACTTCACCAACATCTCCTCCCACGACAAGCTCGTGAAATATAGAGATGAGGGAAGGCGAGGAAAGGGGAGGACTTTAACTTTGAGCCAGGGTCCCATTGATACCGAGCTGATGATATCTGGTGGCGGGAGGTCCCATGGCTCCATAGCGATGGGAGATGGACTTATCCGTTGTCCGAGCACTCTCCCGGAGATCAAAGCGCGCCGATCGAGCTCCGCTCTCGAGATAAGGCCTCGTGAACAGCCGGTCAACTCGCCTTCAAGGTTAGTTATACGTACTCAGCTATCTTTCTCCATTACATTGTGTGCGCTTCCATTAATGATTACAAATGGTAACGAGGAGTGGTGTTGCAAGCTGCTATACAAAGTGAGAGAGATAGAACGGAGAAACTTCTGGCGGAGGCGGCGGAGAGGCGTGGGAGTTGGAGGAGAGGACGACAAAGATGTTGGAGGAGGAGAGGACACGGAATGACATGCGTGCAAGGGCCATGTCTGAGCTCCTTGTGGTAAGTTTTTTCTACACATTAGCCAAAACATTCATGTAGTGTTTGTCTCATTACTAACTAGTATGATCGAGTCATCAAAACCAAATGTGTAGTCTGTGTGCGAGAAGTCCGGTCAGAGACCGCTCATGGATGCCGAGTGATTGCTCCACAGGACCATGGTGAGTTTAATTTGAATGGACATTACTTGCTAGTCTTAACATTTGAGTGTCATCATGCTAACGAGAAATTGGAAATGATTTTTGGTGCAGCGTAACTCCAGACAAGCATCGCACGATCCTTCTCCAGCTACCGGCACGAGCCACCCCGCTACAACACCTCCATGATCACGGTAAGTGTCTCTAGTGTTTTGCTTAACAAATGCATAAAGACCTAGACTTAGCTTTATTTCCTCCAATATGCTTACCATAATGACTTAGAGTTAGCTTCTTTTCCTCCAAAATGACTTAATAAGCTTACTAACCTCCAAAACCATCCATTTTACCTATGTTAGCTCTAAAACGATATGTACTTAGCTTACTTATGTAAATTTTTTTTGGCATAATTAGCTTAGTTAGCTCATAAACGATCCATTTCACCTAAATTAGCTCTTAAATGATCCATTTTACCCAAGTTAGCTCTAAAATGACCTATTTTAACTAGATTAGCTCCTAAATGATCCATTTTACCTACGTTAGCTCTAAAATGACCCATTTTACCTAGGTTAGCTCCAAAATGACCCATCATACCTAGGTTAGCTCTAAAATGATGCATTTTACCCAAGTTGGCTCTAAAATGACCCATTTTACCTAGATTAGCTCATAAACGATCCATTTCACCTAGGTTAGCTCCAAAATGACCCATCTTACCTAGGTTAGCTCCAAAATGACCCATCTTACCTAGGTTAGCTAAAAAACGATCCATTTCACCGAAGTTAGCTAAAAAACGATCCATTTCACCTAAATTAGCTCTTAAATGATCCATTTCACCTTAGTTAGCTCAAACACGATCCATTTCACCTTAGTTAGCTAAAAAACGATCCATTTCACCTTACTTAGCTCATAAACGACCCATTTCAACTAAGTTAGCTCATAAATGATCCATTTCACCTATGTTAGCTAAAAACGATCCACTTCAACTTAGTTAGCTAAAAAACGATCCATTTCACCTTAGTTAGCTCATAAACGACCCATTTCAACTAATCTAGCTCATAGATGATCCATTTCACCTTAGTTAGCTCATAAACGACCCATTTCAACTTAGCTCATATATGATCCATTTCACCTAAGTTAGCTAAAAAACGATCCATTTCAACTTAGTTAGCTAAAAAAACGATCCATTTTACCTTAGTTAGCTCATAAACGACCCATTTCAACTAAGTTAGCTCATAGATGATCCATTTCACCTTAGTTAGCTCATAAACGACCCATTTCAACTTAGTTAGCTCATATATGATCCATTTCACCTAAGTTAGCTCATAAATGACGTATACTTCTTGTTCTAGTCTTCTTCTTCTAGTCACCTATTTCTAACTTTCTTATTTGCCATTTTGCAGATTTCATTCACTTCATGAAAGCTAGCTTGCTATGATGGAGTGCTTGTTTTTTCTTTGATGGAACTTGGCATTGTATCTAGCTTGCTATGATGGGACTTGCTATCTTGATCAAACTTTGCATTGTAATATGTATATGGATGGAACAATGTGTATGGATCGAACTTGCTTATGTATGAATGGATGAAACTTAATTATGTGCTGGATATATCTCATCATATGTTTGTCATTAAATAGCCTGTGAAATATATCTATATATGTCATATATTTCTTTGTGAAAATTGTTGGATTCAGGAAAAAACAAAAAAGAGCCAATATCACGGGCTCTTTGCCGTCACCACCGCCGGCAACGGCCTCTTTGCCATTAGTCATGACGGCAAACAAGACACGTGGTAGCCAATCGTGCTTCACAGGGTGACCCATTTGGCCGCTTTGTTTGCCTCAAGGTGGCGAGACGGCAAGAGTAGTGACGTCTAGGTGACATCATACGGCCAGACGGCAAAGCGGGACAAATTTTTGCCGTCGGCGGATGACGACAAAGGCTACCGTTAGCCACCTAACGGACTAACGGTACGCAATTTTTTGCCGTGCTGCTTTCTTTCTTGTCTGCTAGCGATGGCAAAGGACCCTCTCTTGAATTAACGGCGTAAAGCGGGCAACAAAGTAGGCTGTTCTTGGGACCTTACTTTGCTGTCCACGTTTGCCGTCCATGGTAAGCCGGCAAAGACCTTTGCCGTCGGCCATTCATGCCTTTGCCGTCCGCCGTGGCAGACGGCAAAGTAGCTGATTGCTGTAGTGTATGCCACAAATGCAAGAAACCTGGTCACTACATTCAAGATTGTCCTTAGTGGGAAAATGAATCAAAGAAGAAGAAATACAAGGATTACAGTTCTGATGATGTGAAGAAGAAGAACAAATCTTCAAAGTCTTCATCATCAAAATCCTCGAAGTCTTCATCTTACAAGAAGAGCAGCTCCAAGAAGGCTCGGGCATTCATTGGCAAGGAAATAGACTCTGAGGCTGAATCTGAGGAACATGAGGAAGAGGAGGCATCTAAGGAGTCCGAGTCTGGTGTGGCGAGTCTAGCTCTTGCTCTTGCATTAAATCGACAAGTCTATCTTCAACTCTGAAGAAAATAGCTTCACCAACAAAGGTGATGAAGGCAATGATGACTACGCTCCCACCTATTGCTTCATGGCAATGGGTGCCAAGGTACTCAAATATACCTCCTCTGAATCTAGTGAGAATGAATCTGATGAAAACCTCAAGCCCAGCTACTCTAAACTTGCTAAGATTGCTGTGAAACAACAAATGTCTTTTGAAAAGGTTCAAAACATGCTAGACAAAAGTGATGATATGTTGGGCGAAGAAATGGATCGCACTAAAACCTTGACTGAAAATCTTGAGACTTGATCTAGGTTTGACAACCTTCAAGGTCATCATAACACTCTCTTATCTGATCATGAGAAGCTTTCTTATGAATTTCTTCAAAGAAAGCAAGATCTTGAAAAGCTAAGAGTGAGTTATGAAGATCTTCAGAAGGAGCACGATTCATTGCTTGCTCAACAAATCAGCGCTGCTTAGGAAGAATTTGTTCCTCCATGTTTGAAGTGCATTGAACGTGAATATGCTAATTCTTCACCTGAATGTTCAAATGCTTCTAATGCTACAAATTCTTCAACTGTCTCTGCTATCACTAATTCCTCATCTAAGGACATTGCTAGTATCACTGATGATGCAGGGCTGAAGGAGTTGTACATAACAGGCATGTACAAAAGCCTCAAAGGGCATCAGACTCTTTGTGATGTGCTTAAAAGCAGATCCTCAACTTGAGGAACCCTAGGAAAGAGGGTATTGCCTTTGAGAGGAAAATCAATGCTGATGGAACTTATTGGAAGCCTGAGCAGTACCCCAAAACTTCATGGGTTGCTGCAAAGGGACCTCCAGTAGATCCATCTAATCTATCTGGCTTTACATGTGAATCTCCTCATTCTTCTGATGAGTCATTTGACTCCAACTATAAACTGTTCAAAAATCAGAATGGTGAAGTATTTGCTAGATATGTTGGCACTAACTACAGGAACGGTTCCCCTATGAAGAAAAGTTGGGTTCCCAAAAGATGCCTTGAAAATCTTTAGGTGAATGTCATCATGACATCCCCAGTGAAGAATAGGAACCCCAGATCAAATTCTTCATATGGACCACATTCTTCATATGGATCCAAGTCCTCATACGGGCCAAATTCCTCACGTGGATCAAAGTCCTCAAAAGTATCAAAGTCCTCATACTAACAGCTCTATTTCGCAGGGAAGAGCTAAGGGCTATGAATATGAGCATTATTCTTCTAACCATTATGTTCACAAGTCCTCGAAGAATTTCTCTGCTTATTCATATGCCTATCCTAACTCCTCTTATGTGAAACAAAATGGACTGGCTTCTGTGCCACCTTTCTCGTATGGAGCTCGCAGAGTGATGGCACTACAAAAAAAAATACACTTCCGTGATGATACGTGTTTGTCACGATGGAGGTCACGTTTTCGCATCATGCATGTACATCCATGACAAATTTATGATGTAATCAAGATACTCATACCGTGTCTTTGTCGTAGAAGTGTTCCATGACATTACCAAAATTATCACCACGGAATTTTCCACTTCCATGACGATAAATCGCACGTCACAGAAGTGCTTTCGTCAAGGGTGACCGACACGTGGCATCCACCATAACGGAATGCCGTTAAGCTATCGGGTCCGGTTTTGGATCCGATAACCCGTTAACAGCCCCGACCAATGGGGATTTTCCACGTGTAAAATCATCATTGGCTGGAGGAAACACGTGTCGGCTCACCATTGGGATAGATGTCATCCACTCATTGGACCCAAAGCGCCTATGATACGTCGACACGTGGCACGGCCCAACAGAGTCCCATATAGGTTAAAAAGGCCGGCCCAGTCAAAGGCCCGCAGTACTTACTCAAGTACTAGTGGGCCAGCCCAATAATGGCCTGCTTAATAAAGGCCCATTTAAGGCCCGAAGCCAGATCTGGCCCGTTAATTGTTCGCCGAATATTTGGGCCCATTTACGGCCCGAAGCCAGATCTGGCCCATTAATTGTTCTCCGACTATTTGGGCCCAATTACAGCCCGATGAATTTCGGCTCGCTAGAGGTCTGGATGTAGACATGGGCCCATTTCAGCCAGTGTGACTTTCAGCTGGGAATGGCCCGTCTTGCCCACGGCCATATATGGTCCAACGGGACATCGGGCCCACTAACGGCCCGTGATAAAGGTGGCAACAGTTAATCCCAACGTGACTTTGGGCCTATTAAAGGCCTGTCACATAATTCGGCCCGTTGATGTCTGTACTAAGCTTTCGGCCTCTTAAAGGCCCATGATATCAGTGGGCCAACTAAGGCCCGAGATATGTTTCGCCCGGTAATCGCTGCGTGATATAACCGGGCCCGAAGGCCGGTTTACATATTTCAGCTGCCGCAGTTCGCCGACTAGTGAAAATTGAGGCCCAATATGCATTTCGGCTGCTAAAGGCCCATGGTTTCATCTCGGGCCGTATAAAGCCAAGACAATATTCAGCCTGTTAATGGCCCAACGCGACCTGGGCCAAACTAAGTGTTGGGCCCACAAAAGGCCCAACTAAAATATAGGCCGGTGTAAGTTGCGGGCCTCGCGCAAAGTGTGAAGGCCCCAATCATTCGGGGCCAAGAATGATGCAGGCTGGCCCAATTGTGGCCCGCTAAACACCAGGCCTGTTAGAGGCGAATGTTTCGGCCCGGTCGACTACATCTGATTTTTTTTGGATAGCGAATGATGGCAGTAACTAGTAGGAATTAAGAACAAACCTACTCTATACAATAAAGAAATTACGGCATAGTAACTAAGAATAAACCTACACTATACAATAAAGGATTTATGGTATATTACATCCACTATGCATCGAAGTTCGCCACCAAAGGATCATAAAGCGCCAGCGAAGAAGCAGATTACAAAAACTGGGCACCATGGCAGCGTAACAAAATAATACTTGAACCGAGACCACTTCCAAGACAGTTCAAGAAAGGTTAGCCTTTGTGAGGAATCAAAAATGCTAAGTCAGCCAAAGGTACGTGAGACCGACTCTAGCATGTCGGTCATAGCTTCCTGTGTGTAGTCTGTTTAGCGATGAGGTTCTCATTGGTGTTCTCCGCAATCTTTCTTAGAGATAGGACTTGGTGTCGAAGTTGAGTTGCGTAATGCCTTTACGCTAGAACTTGGGACCGAAGAAGTCGAACTGATTCGCATAATTAATTCTCGAGCTTGTCAGACTGCTAGTCTCAAGTAACTTGAATACTGCATCAAGAGACTTTGGGGTTGTCTCGCTATCTTCACGATGTTTTGCCTTCTTTGCTGCAACATATGTTGGGTTTGTCGCACAACCTTCAGCAGACTTGTGCATGCCATCAGACATATCACCCTGAAACAAAGCAGAGAGATGACATGTTTTGCACGTGTATAAACAAAGATTATAACTGTGCTGTCAATTCCATCCAATTTCAAATTAGAAAATAAAGAGTAAGTTCAAAATATCAATAACACAATTTGGCATTGTTCATAATGCGGGGAGCTTCACCACACTACTGGATTACCATGTCAACATAACAAGCATATATGAAGTCAAAGAAAATCATTGTATCTATTTTGGTTAATGTGCATGGCATGTTGTTCATATCATCAGCCACATCAGTAAGATAAAACAGGAGATGACAAGGTGCAAACGTGGGCTGCTTCACCTTACACTGGATTATAGATCCACAAAAATAAGCATACATATAGGGAGTATTGAGTAATGTGCATGGTATAAATAAGGAATTTGGTTTTACATGTAAAACTTAGAACTTATGGTTCTTGCGAACATGCATTTTGGTAGAAACAGCAAACTAAACAAAGAAGAAACAATAGGGAGTATGAGCAAATTAAATAAAGAAGCTTGAGGATACAGGCTTTAGAAGGACTGACTTACATTAATAGTTAACACCGGCTTTATAATGCCCTTCTCCATGTCAAGGGAAGGATAACTCAAGAATATTAGCACAAAATCTTCTTCATAAGCATTGCCTGTACTCTACATTTTGTAGAGAGTAATTATAGATATGATAATACCGAAGGGATAGAGGATAATGAAGATAAGATGCAGATTGATGCTACATAATCAACTACCAATCCAGAAGTACAAGCATTACAGACAAAATGTACTGACAAGAGCAATGGGCTATACTTCTGCACTGGCATTGTCTGTGTATTCTACTTTTTGGTAAGATTAAATATAGATCTGATCTTTTTTAGTAAATGGTGGGCGAGGGAGATAAGATGCAGAATGCTACACAATGAACCAATCCCTCTTCCCATAATACAAGAGTGTTTTGAACATTGGTGTACTGTACAAAATGTTCTTATATTATGGGACGGAGGGAGTAGCTGTTAATGTAAGTACAATCATAGACGATGTTCAGTCCTTACAAGAGGACTGCAGAGCTAAACCTCTGCAAAAGCATTGGGTTGATTCTAAATTTATGTAAGAGTCCATACGGATCTTATAATATCCACCAAATGGACGATAACGAAGCTAACATGTGCAGTGATGCTACATAATCAAACAACTATGAAATTAAGTATGGTCATACAGGGCAAGAGGTAGAGCAATGCAAAGGTGCAGGATAGTTATGTAGATTCTCGTGGTCCCTTGAGAACGAATATTCTTACGCTAATGCTTTTCGTACAAGTGAGACGTTAAGGCAAATGTAGAAATGTAGTTCAAATTGTGATGTGATATCATAGGTAGTACCTTACGCTGCAGCCGAGACCAATGTGTAACAAGATTATTCCAGTCACCGTTGGATAAATGTAGCACCGGAGACTTTACAGAAATTTCGTTTAGAGGCTTGCCATCAAAGTGCGCTTGCCTCAGGTAGGAACGATACTTCATCAACGAGTGCTTGAAAAGCGCAACCAACCCTTGCTCGTCTTCACAATCCAGTTTGGTCCTCGCCTATTTAAAAGAATGAAATCTTGTGTCGTCTGTCAGCAGCAACATATGCATTAATGACCATGAATAACATTAGTACATTACTTATGCGTAAGTTGCGGAGGAAGACCGGAAATTGTTACGTGTTCATGCGGTATTATCTTTCCATGAAGGAAAGATGCGCATATAGTTCGACAACAATATAAGCTTTGTGTTCTAAATCGGGAAGAAATGGAACAGGGTCCTATTTGCTGCAATTGGTGCTCTCTACGGTTCGAAAAGGGATTTGGCAACCGGATTTGGTGTACTCTTTCTTTGGAATGGGGGTTTTGCGTCGTGAGAGCTGGTGCTATGTCAATGGCATAATCATAATGTTTGTTGTAGTTGGGGTCTGTGACTTGGGGCATCGTAAATGACCCGGTGTAGTAGGGCTAGAGTCTGCTAGAGTTGGGGTGTTTTGTGGGTCGTGATATTGCAACTACACCTAATGGGCTATTTGATTTATCAGGTGCCACTACCTTTTCCAAATACTTTGCTTGTGCTCCTCCACGATCAACAATCACCCTCTTCCTTTTGAACGTCTGATACACAAGAACATCATTTGAATGGATAAATATGGTATGATGATAGATGGAATATGTACTGAAAATGGATAGATAGGCCGTATTCACATACACGATGTGTAAACTAAGCTAATGGCAGTTCAACAAAGTAGATATGTGCGACAAATGTAAACTTGAAAAGTTAGAGCAAGCACCTTGATGGGTGAATAAGATAGGGCATCTTCCTCAGACTCCTCCACTAGGGAGCTACATTGACTTAGGTCTCCCTCTAGTTCAGAATCGTTGTTAGGATCATATTCTGAGCATGAATCTGTAGGTGGAGAGCGTTGCATTGCATTGCATCCAGACTTGATTTCAGTCCCTTAATGCCAAGTTTGACAGCCATGGCTGTCGGGGGAAATCTGCACCACCACGGACACCTACGGGACCGGGGCCCCATGTCGGTTCGGCAGGGGGCGGAGATTGCACGAAGAGCGGATCGAGGCGATCACACGAGCGGATTTACCCAACCCGGAGCTCTCCGAGAGATAATACTCCTACCGCTGCTTATGCGGTTGTATTGTGTTCTTGCTAGGGAGCGCGAGGAGCTACAAAAACCTAGCTTGAGAGTGCATGGCCTCGTACGAGCTGGACCGAACGAGCCGAACCTCTTCTACGTTGCACTCGGGCCTCCTTTTATAGGCACAAGGGGTCACCACAGGTGGCAAGTAGACGGGGGTAGAATAGGAAAAACAGAGGTTGGTACACCGCTTTATGCGATGTATGATGTACTATACCTAACTCGACGGCAAGGGACAAGAGCCATAAATGCCCGTCCACAGCCGCCTCAAAAGTGCGACTGGACCGTCAAGTGCACCTCCGTTTGCCACGACGACAGCTTGTCGCCGCTTGTCGCCGCTCATTGGCTGCACAGCCAGCCGACACGTGCGCTGGGAAGCCCCATGGCGACACGTTGGTGGATGAGCTGGAGCCGGAGAGGAAGAGGTTACCCGCCGCGGCAAGCGCCTTGCCCAGCAAGGTTCTTGTCGGCTTGGGAGCTTGTCACTCACCAAGCCTTCCCGGCAAGCTCCTCTTGCCGGGCCTTGCTTCCTTCATGCCTCAAGTGGCCTTCCCGGCAAGCTCCTCTTGCCGGGCCTTCTTCGTGCCTAGAGTGGCCCCGGCAAGCTCCTCTTGCCGGGCCTTCTTCGTGCCTAGAGTGGCCTTCCCGGCAAGCTCCTCTTGCCGGGTCTTATCTCTTTGATTGAGAACACTTTGTTCTTGAGCGGCTCACCGGCAAGCTCCTCTTGCCGGTCTTGTTTTCTCGAAGGCTGCGGAGGGTCTTGGCGGGCCTTGACGGCAAGGCTTGCCGAGGACGCTTCACTGCCCGTGCACAAGTTCGGGTACTAAGGTACCCCTACCTTAGTACACCGGCCAGAGCCCCGGTCTGGGCCATACACGGTGCCGAAAGCATCGTTGGGCCATGCCCAAAACAGGCACGCACGCCACGCGGCACAGGTCCAAACCAAACCCACTCCGTGTCTGTCGCGTTGCCCGTGTAGCAGCAGACGTCAATTGCGGCGTCGTGGGGAAATGGGCGACGTCTTGGGTCGCTCCACCCGTCGTTCGACTCTGCATCCCCGCGTGGTTCCCATGCTCTTGGGGTCACAGACGGTGGAAGTGGGAAGCTGGGCACAGAGCAGAGGCAGCAGGTCGGCCCCGATTCCCTGCTCTTCCTATGCCCTGATTCGCCGAGCGGGGCGGCCGAGCCCCCACCTCGCTTCTTTAAAAAGAGCGGAAGGGGAGCGCAGAAACCCGCACTCTCCCATCTCCTCCTTTCCTCAACTTCTGCTCTCCTTTCTCTAATTCATCATGGAGAAAGGGAACCTTGGTTCTTCATCGGTGGCGGCGAGGGTCGCCGCTAGACAGCGCTCCCCTCCCAACCCCATGCCCGGGGGGGGCAGAGCCAGCCACAAGAGGAAGAGGGAGGGGGCGAGGTCGTGGACGAGGTCGAGGCGCTCGGGGAAGAGGCGGACGGGGCGGCGCGCCGTCTCCGCCTCCGCCGGCCAGTTCCCTCCCAAGGCGGTCCATACAGGGACGACCCTTGCCAGTTCTTCGCTGCTGCGTCCAGGCGCCGTCCGCCGCCTCGGCTTGCAGTCCCGTTCATGAGCGCGATGGAGTCGGATCCGCCCGAGACATCGAGATCGCACATGAGGGGTCATGGAATCAGCGGCATGCGAGTCCGCGTTGTATTCCCAGCCCCTAATGTGATGTATCTTGATCGCGGGTGGAAGACGCTCACTCGCATCCACGGTCTGAGGCGGGGTTTACCCTCCATTTTAAGTTAATGGAGGGCGATCTCCTCTCGTCAAGGTCTTGGGGATCTCGGCACTTTTCGGGCGAAGTCTTGCGTGGATAGCTCCTCCGACAATGAAGATTCTCCCTTGAGCGAGAGTGACGAGGAGGAGAGCGGCGCGACGAGGGTAGCGGGCCCGATTAGTTGCCGGCGCGCCGCGCGTCACCGGCGACCCCATCATCCGTCGCCGGCTCCTTGAACTCCCGGGTCGTCTCCTTGGGCGATCATGAGGGAGGCTGTGGAAGGGAAGAGGGAAGGCGACAAGGACGTCAGAAATCGAGTACGAGGGCGTAGTGCCTCGACAACAGGCGCCGACGCCCTGCCGCCTGCCTTCGAGCCCCGCTCCGGCGCTGCCATCTCCGTCAAGCCCTCGGGAGCTCCCGGATGTTCCTTTGGTGCCTTCTCGCACCTGTAGCTCTCCTAGGCGTTTCTTTTGCCCTTCTCGCCTCCTTGACCTACCTCCGAAAAGAGGGACAGGAAAAGGATTACGGGCATCTTATCTTTTTAATTTGTAAGCCTTCGGCCTTATCCGCATTTAAAACTTGTAATCCTCTCTTTCATGTTTTTCATTCCCCGGATTGTGATCCGAGCGTAATGTTTTTAATGAAAAAGGATGCTTGAAAAGGGACGAAAGGCTTATCTGATATCCCAGCCCCGCAACTCGACTTGTCAGTAGCCCCGGAACTTTGGCTTGCCGCAGCCCCTCGGTAACTCGGGCTTGCCGGGACTTGAGTGCTTGCTGCCGCCTTCTTCTTCTCCTCTTCACTGTTATTTCAGTTTTGAGAGCAATTTAGCCCGTGCCGCAATAAGTTATTTTCGTAGTATAACTTTATTCTGGGCAACATTTGCTACGTTACTTCCTTTACTCGACTCTTGGCTTTGTATGTTACTGCCCTACGCTTTTCAGGGAAACTTGCGGTCTGCAGCACCCTTGCCGCTGAGCGCCGAGGTGCGGAACTTCAAAGCCTGGCTGGCGGGGTCGCTACCGACAAGCAACCTTGTCGTGGACTAGTCGCAGCTCGCTTAAGTTGTTGAGCGGACTCGAAACAAAGTAAGGGCGCGACCAGTTACGATTCGGTTCCTTCGCGCATGGGTTTCTCATACAAAGCGCGGTCGTTCGAGGAAGATAACTTTAAAAATTTAAGACTGATCGTTTAAATTTAGCAACTTAGCTTCTCTGTTGCGCCATCTGTTTGGAATGGAACTGGCATGCTTCACGCTTGGTTACTTGTGCAGTTGCATCCTGGAGGGCTTCTGGCTAGAAGAAACCTTGCCGGAAAGCTTTGCCGGCAAGAGCTCTCGCGCCAATGTGGTGACCACATATGCCTCCGTGTATCTCTCGCCAATAGCTTCGGCCCATCTTCCGGCAAATGCACTTCAATTTCACACCGTTGAGTCTCTTTACATGCAGGATGTTGTCAACAAATGGTACATACTTGACCGCCGGGCTACTCTTTCCGCTGCTTCTTGCTCTTCGGGAAGTTCTCCTGTCTGAAGGAAATGAACAATCTCTTTGCGCCCATGCTTTGGAGCACATGGCTTGACAACAAGGACTAAAGGCATATCTATCGCTATGGGAACATTAGCTTCTACGGCAAGAACCGAAGTTTCTGCCGAGTTGACATTCCCGGCCAAGCTTGCCAGAGCAAAACTTGTCGGGGCGTTTGTTTCAACGAAACAAACCCTAGGGCTTGTCGGAGCAGCATCGCTTCCTCAAAGCACTCTTGGCGTTGACCTTGGAGACCTTCTTAGCGGCGGCTTCGGAAGCTCTCGCCGGAAAGTAGTCGCCAGAATGAACTTCCTCTTCTTATTCTGCCCAGCTTGATGGTGTTACGATCGGTTGAGTCAGCTTGAGCACAAAATCCCTGGTTCCACAGTAGCTTGAGTGTGGCGCACTTTGACAAAGCCATCAAGAACATCATTCTCGAGCTCTTGGAACATGTTCCATTTGCGTGCCTTCAAAGTGCTCTTCTAGCTTCCTCACTTCATCGACGTAAGCTTCCATCAACGGACTCTGATAATCTTTATTTACTTGGCGGATGACAAGTTGCGAGTCACCCCTGACAATGAGCTTCTTGATCCCAAGGTCTACCGCGATCCACGAGACCGCAAGCAAACCTTCATACTCTGCAGTATTGTTTGTTGCTTGTTCCTTGGGAAAGTGCATCCGGACTATGTACTTGAGGTGCTCTCCGGTGGGTGCGATAAGCGACGCCGGGCACCGGCGCCTTTGCAGCGTAGAAGGCACGGTCAAAGTACATCAGCCACTCTTTATTTGACTCCTTGACGGGATGCTTGTCTCGAATCTCTTTCGTTCGTGTCGGCGTCCATTGTGCTATGAACTCCGCCAATGCTCGCTTTGGATAGTTGAAGTGCTTTCAAACTTGAGACCAAAGCTTGACAGTTCAAGCTACCACCGACTATCCTGCCCGCCGCTTCCGGATTTTGCAATATCCTCTTCAGCGGAAAGCGAAAGTGACAACTGTTATCTCATGCGCTTGGAAGTAATGGCGCAGCTTTCTCGAGGCCATGAGGAGGCCAAAAGCAGCTTCGCACACCAGAGTACCTTGATCTAGCCCCCGTAAAGGGAACTAACAAAGTAGATCAAGCGCTGCACCATCCTTTTACGAATCTTCTTGCCGAATCCTGCGCAGATCTATCCTTGTCGGGACCAGAGCTTGTCGGAGAAGCCCCTCGCTTGTCGCTGGACGCATTTGCCGTGGTTGTTAGCTCATCATCCGCCTCCCTCTCGCTACTAACGCAGCACTAACCACTTGATTGGTTGCCGCTAAATATAGCAACAACTTCTCTTGTGGTTTAGGTGCGACAAGCGTTGGGGGAGGACAGGTACCTCTTTAAGTCTTGCGGCGCAGCCTCCGCTTAGGAGTCCATTTCATTGGACCCGCCTTTTTCAAGATTTTGAAAATGGCGGTGGCGCTACCGAGTCGACTTAGAGATAAACCTGCTGAGAGCAGCTACGCAACCGGCAAGTCTTCGGACATCCTTGACACGCTTTGGTGCTTCGATCTGCTCAATGGCCTTGATCTTGTCGGGATTGGCTTCGATTCCCCGCTGAGACACAAAGAACCCGAGAAGCTTGCCGGAAGGGACTCCAAACACACACTTCTCGGGGTTAAGCTTGAGATTGATCTTGCGCAGATTTGCAAAGGTCTCGTCCAAATCTTGGATCAGAGTTGCTTTATCTTTGCTTTTGACCACAATGTCATCCATGTAGGCTTCTACATTTCTGTGCATCTGCGGCCCAAAAGCGTCGTGGACTGCCCTTGCAAATGTTGAACCAGCATTCTTTAACCCGAAAGGCATCCGTATGAAACAGTATGTGCCACATGGAGTTATGAATGCGGTTTTCTCTTCATCCTCTTCTGCCATGAAGATCTGATGATATCCCGAGTATGCGTCAAGAAACGAAAGCAGGTCACATCCGGCCGTGGAGTCAACAATCTGGTAGATGCGGCAAGGGAAATGGGTCTTTGGGACAAGCTTTATTGACATCAGTGAAGTCTATACAAAGCCTCCATTTCCCATTTGCTTTGCGCACTACTACAGGATTGGCCAACCACATGGGATGGAGCACTCCTCTGACAAGGCCTGCTGCTTCAAGTTTCTTGATTTCTTCTGCTATGAATTCTTGGCGCTCCACTGCTTGCTTCCTGACTTTTTGCTTGACGGGTCACGCTGTGAGGACCGGACGGCAAGGTGGTGCTCAATTACTTTCACAGGAACCTTTGGGGATGTCGACGGTTGCCATGCAAACACATCGACATTCGCCTGCGAGAAAAGCAACGCGCTTTCCTATTTAGGGTCAAGCGTGGCACTGATGGTGAAGGTACCACCAGTGCCGTCCTCCTTGGCGGACACCTTCTTGGTCGCTGGCGGAGCTGCCATTGTCTTCTTCTTGCACTTGCCGGTGGAGCTCGATGGTGCGTCCTCGACGGTAGCGCATTACTCAAGAGGTGCGCTTGCGGAGTGGGCATCGAGCTCTTGCCGGACTTGGTCTTCTTCTTCCCCAGAGCTTCAGCTGGCGGCAAGTGTCTTGCTCGTCGCCACGGCTGTTGCTTCCCGGTAGATCTTGTCGGCACAGATAAGTGCGTCCTTCTTGTCGCCGGGACAGAGACGACACTTATCGGGCCTGGCATCTTGAGCACATTGTAGGCGTAGTGAGAGGCCGCCATAAACTTGGCGGCGCCGACGCCAAGTATCCCATTATAAGGCAACGGAAATCAGCAACGTCGAACGTAACCCTCTCGATCCTGAAGTTTAGCTCACGCCAAATGTCACCGGCAGCGTTATCTTCCCCTTCGGCTTGCTCCTTCCCGGGTTGATCCCTTGGAATGTGCCGGTCTCTTCGAGCTCGTTGTCAGGGATTTGTAGCTTTTGGAGCACTACGGAGGAGATCAGATTCAAGCCGGCCCCGCCGTCAACTAACATCTTGGTGACCTTGAGGTTGCAGATAGTTGGTGAGACCAACATCGGCAAGCATCCGCCCGCAGATTATGCGATCGTGATGGTCCTCAATATCAAAGATGATAGGCGTCTTGGACCACTTCGCAGGCTTGCGTGACTCTATGGATGGTTCTCACTGCTGCATTTACTTCCCGCATCCACTGCTTGAGTTGGCGGTGCGAAGTATGCGCAGAAGCACCACCGTCAACGCAAAGGACCTCTGCGTGGCTTTCTCAAACTCCCGATCGTCGGCTTCATCGTCATCTATGTCTTCGTCATTGTCTTCGTCTTCATTCTTGTCACGGCCACGGGAGGTGCATCTCCTTGCCGCTTGGCCTTGTCGCGGCATCCCTCCCGGCTAGGGCGCTTCTTGCCAGCTCCTCCGGCACCTTCCTGGCTTTCTCCTTGTCTCGCCGTCAGATTCAGCTCTCTCTGCTGTTCTACAAGCTGCTCGACCTTCTTCTGACTCTGGAGGTCGTGGCCCTTGGTGCGGTGGATCTTGCAATACTGTTTGTTGGAGCTGTCCTGCTTGTCGGCGACCGCCACGGCTTGGTTGTTGGCACCCCCGGCAACCTCCTTGCCGGAGCCGACAACCTTGGCGGCACCTCCGTTGCCGGACTGCTCGACAACTAGCACATCTTTGCCCTTCTTTTTTCTGTTATTCCTCCTCCGGCCCTTCCTTGCCGGAGCGGTCTCCTCCGCCGCACTCTGCTCCCACATCCTCTCCTCGAGTCTCCTTCCTTCTTCGGTAGCGTGCACACTTGCCGGCCAGGCGTAGAGCTCACGACGTCCTTCACTTTGCACATCGCCATCTCCTCCCTCATCCTGCGGTTTCGTACATTACGATGGAATGCACCGATCACCGCGGCAGGTGGACGTCGGGGATGTTGTAATGCACTCGGCCCGAATCTCGGATGAACTTGCGCAGGACTCTCCCTCCTTCGGGCAAGCAGGTGGAGATCACTCTCCGCCATGAGGCTTGTGGCCGCTGTGAAGGCGCCAACAAACTGGTGGCACAAATCTGCCAAGAAGAAATAGAGCTATCCGGCAAGTGCATGAGCCAAGATCTGACGTTTGGCTTGAGCACCAAGGGAAAGTAGTTGGCGAGGATCTTGTCATCTCGTCCCCCGGCAGCTTGCACCATGATGGTGTAGATGCTGAGGAACTCCGATGGGTGTGTCCTGCCATCATACTTCTCTGGCACATCTGGTTTGAAGTTTTTCTTGTCGGGCCACCGGACTTGCCGCAGCTCTCGAGTGAACGCAGGACAACCTACCGCGTACGGCAAGTCGCCTAGTTCCCCTGGCGCATGCATATCGACGGTGGGCCCGGCGCGTTGGTCCGATTGACGGCGCGCTTCTCTTCGGCGCTCGATACGGGTTCGAGCGTCTTCTTCTTGCCGTTCTCGGAGAACTTGGCGCTGATCGCGGCGAGCTCGCGGATCCGACGACGATGTGGAATCGCTGTCGAGGTGGATCCGGCGAGTCGGCGATCTTGGTCTTCGGGAAGGGGAGTGCACGGTGGCTGCACCCGCAAGTCGTCGCCATCAGCTCGCGCTTTGTCGCCGCTTTGCTGCGGCTGCGAGGCATTCGGTTGTCCGGGACGTCGCCGTTAAGCGGCCGATGAGACTCTGAATTGTGGCCCTCCATTAAATTCGACCTTACTGGGCCGTTGGAGGGTAATCTAGAAGTAACTGAGCTCTAGCCAAGGCTTCCGCTGGTGTGGTTGGCGGCGCGTAGCGGACCAAGAACGGATGTGCTCGGACTCCTAACCAAGTTAGGAGGAGCAGCCTCCCCGCCGGCGCCGATCGTACCCGCTTTGTACCAAAGATCTTTGGGGTGCAGCGGGTCTCGAGGGCCTCGGACCCTCGGCTTGGCCTTGATCCAACGAGCGTATGGTGCCGCGAGCATCATGACGCTGCGGTCCCGCACCTCTGCGAAGGGGCGGGTGCGGACTTCGGACGCCGACGCCTGTGCTGCCTTGTCCTTGGATCTGGCGGCATTGTGGGCTCCCTCGACGACGCCGGGTTCCTCCGCCGGCGTTTCCCACCACCACGACAGCTCCGGTGGTGGCGGGTTCGGCAGCGGATGGTTACTGCTGCCTGCCGAAGGCTTCTTCTTCGCGCCATGTTGGCGAAGATGTTGATGAAGCTGCTCGTGCGACCTCCGGATCGGGTTCACACAGCTCGACGCCGCTTCTACTGGCGCGCCAAAGATGTCGGGGAAATCTGCACCACCACGGACACCCTACGGACCGGGGCCCTTTTTGGTTCGGGCAGGGGCGGAGATTGCCTGAAAGAGCGGATCGAGGCGATCACACGAGCGGATTTACCCAGCTTCGGAGCTCTCCGGAGATAATACTCCTACCGCTGCTTGTCCGTTGTATTGTGTTCTTGCTAGGGAGCGCAGGGAGCTACAAAAACCTAGCTTGAGAGTCTGTGGCCTCGTACGAGCTGGACCGAACGAGCCGAACCTCTTCTACATTGCACTCGGGCCTCCTTTTATAGGCACAAGGGGTCACCACAGGTGGCAAGTAGACGGGGGTAGAATAGGAAAAACAGAGGTTGGTACACCGCTTTGTACAAAGGTACGAGGTACTATACCTAACTCGACGGCAAGGGACAAGAGCCATAAATGCCCGTCCACATCGCCGCTGAAAAAGTGCGACCTGGACCGTCAAGTGCACCTCCGTTTGCCACGACGACAGCTTGTCAGCGCCGCTTGTCGCCGCTCCCCGCTGGCTGCACAGCCCGCCGACACGTGCGCCTGGGGAAGCCCCATGGCGACACGTTGGTGGATGAGCTGGAGCGGAGAGGAAGAGAGGTTACCTGCCGCGGCAAGCGCCTTGCCGCGGCAAGGTTCTTGTCGCGCTTGGGAGCTTGTCGCTCACCAAGCCTTCCCGGCAAGCTCCTCTTGCCGGGGCCTTGCTTCCTTCTTGCCTCAAGTGGCCTTCCCGGCAAGCTCCTTTTGCCGGGGCCTTCTTCGTGCCTAGGGTGGCCGTCGGCAAGCTCCTCTTGCCGGGCCTTCTTCGATGCCTAGAGTGGCCTTCCGCAAGCTCCTCTTGCCGGGTCTTATCTCTTTGACTGAGAACACTTTGTTCTTGAACGGCTCACCGGCAAGCTCCTCTTGCCGGGGTCTTGTTTTCTGAAAGGCTGCGGAGGGTCTTGGCGGACGCCCGACAAGGCTTGCCGCGGGGACGCTGCGACTGCCCGTGCACAAGTTCGGGGTACTAAGGTACCCGTACCTTAGTACACCGACAATGGCTTTGTTCTGTTTTATTCTTTTCATGAGCGCAAGCTCATAATCATTATGATGCTGTTCAGAATCTGAGATTCATGGAAACATAAAACGTAGTCAGATTATCTATGGAATGCATTGCAGATTCAACTCGAAGAGTGTCTCCCTATAAACCCCTGCATATGCAAAGTTCACCCCCAACCATCTTGACCGGACCACACACAGAAATACAAACCCCTTATGTCTCTATAGCAGGCAGACACACATTTCAAAACTGAAGTAGGAACATTAGAATTATATGAAATTCGTATTTGAACAAATAAACTAAGGAATTATGAGTGGCATAATGTTTAGCTTCAAGGGTGGAGTGTTGGTAGTGCGACACAAAGCAAGTAGGCAGATTGTATTCCATGTAAAAGATCGAAGCCTATGTAAAAGCTGGAAATGACACTTTCTTTCTATACAATGCAGTGTTCGTTGCCCACAAATGATGGAAGAGATCACATAGAGAAATACTATTCACTCATGTCTACGGTTGCAGTATTTAGGAACAGGGTGGTCCACCCTAAAAGAATATGACAAGGCAAGCATAGATGTAGTGAATCAATCATTTACTTGTGAGCTCACTAGGACAAGTATGCGTAATCAGAATCGCAAAGAAGAGACCGTCAAAATCAGAATCAAGAAGTTTGTCTAGCAGTTATTGTTTGCAACTAATCGACGTGAATAATTGGATATTATATCGAATGAGTAAGAAAGACAAGTAAAATTTTCAACAAACCTGGCTTGCAGTAGTAATCTGGGTCAATGTCACTACGACCAACAATCCAAAATGACTAGTGTCTATTCCTAGGGCGAATTTTGAAAACCACCGTGAACTTTACAGGTACTAAAGATTACCGAAATACATCCCTGAACCATTAAGTGTAGGTAGCACCGAGCACACAACAAACCCTAATAATAGTCCTGCCTAATGACTAATGAATCAATTAGAAAATGTGTGATGAGGAGTGGCACGAAAGTGTTGAGGACTTATCTCGGGATAAATCGGGTTGGCTTCGTGGGTGCTGCCGCCTGAGCCCTGAACGGATTTGGGAAGGTAGGCACGGCGGGCGCGCTGGGCAGTGGTGACCCTTTTGGGCGGCGGCTCGACCTCCTGTTAGTCCTGGCGTCTCCTCCTAGAGTCATGTCGTCTCGGGACGGCAAGTCGCAGCGAGGCAAAGCTGAAATGAGTAGAGATCGGAAGCGCGCAATGTAACATAGGGGAATCGGGGCCTGGACGACCCAAAATCCCTGTGGTGGGCTGCCCACCGTGGGCACCTCAGAGAGATACACACCTGAGCCAGTAACATGCATTTTTGAAACTAATTTAGGAACATTTAGCTGACCAATTAAATGAATTTGTTTTAATAATATCAGATTCAGATTTGAACAACTAAGCTTGTTTAGCTTGATGGGTCGAAAGCAAGTGCTATTATGACACGAAGCACATATTACGATCATTATAGTGATCATAAAAGGGGGAAACTGGATAAATGATATTTAGCAACCATTGTTTGCTTCAAACTAAGAACTAAATTCTAAGAGCTGAAAAGAAAGTAGAGTAACCAAGTTAAGATCTATTTTCTGGTTGAGATCAAAAAGTTGAGGAGATACGAAGTACCACCTCTCTTGCGGCCTTTGTGTAGGCATCGGGGGTGCGATGGCTTTCGGTGGTGTTGAAGCAGATCTGCGACGGTAGACGGGTGCATCGGGGGATAAGTCCCGTTGCGGTGGAAGAGAAGGTCGTGTGAGCGGCCCCAACAAAGAGGACGACGGCGCCGATGAAGTGAGACGACGTGATGCAAGGCTCTTGGTCCGTCGCCGTGGATGAGAAACGTCCATCTCTAGCAGTGGACGACGCAGTCTTGGTAGGTGCTCCGGCATGGTGGAGGACGGTGGCGATGGATGTGGTGGAGGATGGCGGCGATGGATGTGGTGGAGGACGGCGGGGATGGATGGGGTGGCGGACGGAGGCTGGTGTGGGGATGGTGTTCTAGCGGAATGGTGTATGAATGGGAAAACAGAGGGAGAGGTACGAGGTACCATGCTTTTGGGACGCGCCTGTCTGAAATATGGGAAAGTTACGAACTTAGCCCACGTTTAAAATTTGGACGTCTCGTCGGTTGGAGATACGACGGTAATCTCGCATCTCGCCAATATTTGTCCAGAGCGATTTCGGGCGAGGAGAGGGTGGTTGGCGCCCATGGTCGGCGCCTACGGTGTATGAACAGGTCTGATGTGTAGGGCGGTTGTGTCACGTCTGAGTGAAGTTACAAACCTGCCCCTATTGAAAATATTTGCCTACATCGATTTCGGCCGAGTCGAGTTTGTTTTGCCACCCACCGTGTATGAATGGGGAAATGGAGGGAGAAACAGAGGTCTTTCGGACGAGCTTGAATCAAATGTGTTTTGCAGCCCATGTTTGGCGCCCACCGTGTCGGAATGGGCTCAGAGGCGGTCATGTCACGTCTTATTAAAGTTACTATCCTACCCCTATTTAGAGCAGTGGAAATCGGGCTGATGGATTGTCCGTGTAATGGGTAGACAGTAATTTCCATCTCCCAAATACTTGGCTTCGGGTAGCCGACGTGGGAGTGGACATTTTGCCGCTTCTTTCGAATTTTGGGGCAATAAGCATCCACGTTTACCCTGGCAACTAAGTTCGAATCCATTTTGTATTCCTATACAAATCTTTATAAATCATTCTATTTGTTTTTATATATCTTCAAAAGGACGACAAAGATGTATTCCACTGTCATATATGAATATGGTTTACAAATGCCGATACTCAAATTCACAAGCTAAAATCCAGTTTAAGGTGAATTCGAGTATTTGGAACACTTCATGTCCAACTCAAATGTCACACGCAGCATAATGTGTACTCCCATTTAGATATGTACACAAGCGATGTATCGAGGATTCAAATACCGAGTGAATCAACCAAGAATGTACAGAACTAAT
Source organism: Aegilops bicornis (assembly GCA_021605145.1). Lineage (NCBI taxonomy): Eukaryota > Viridiplantae > Streptophyta > Magnoliopsida > Poales > Poaceae > Aegilops > Aegilops bicornis. The sequence goes on from JAHIAL010000011.1 coordinate 2,001,051, forward strand.
GTACATATAAACACTTATAGAGTATATGGATCAATAATATCAACTAACATACATAAGCCAGGTCATTTGTACTTTTCTTTGCTACAACAACATCCTTTTTAGCCAAGCTACTACATCATCTTGGCCCTTTCCGATGCGTGCGCTACTTATGGCCCATCTATACTACTATTATTGCTGAATGCACATTCAACCCGATTGGCATATTTGTAGGTCTGCACAGCAATCAAAATGAAATGTCTCCGAGTCTTATCAATTAATACAGACTTGTGCTCAAATAAAATTACAAACCAAAAAACAAAAAACAAAAAACAATTATTACATGATCTCTAAAACAAATGGTTCGATTGATTACATGAACAAACAACACAAAGTTTATTCAACGAGGAAAGAACATTTCACCTATGATTTACCAAGTGGGAATTTAATTTCCTTTTTTCCTTCAGGACCTTAACAATGTGGTCAGTCTCAGCTTGCTTCGTTTTGAAACCCACCCAATATTTAATGGTTGTCTTGAGTACTGCTACTGATTGTGCTGTTTGCTTCCTCAACATGTCAACTTCATCTCTAAGTGTAGAAGCAGAATCTCTTTCTACCACTAGTTTAGCCTCTAGAGCATCAACAGTTGGCAATTCATAATGCACGATTGGGCCGCTGCCACTGCTGTGGGATGATGCAACGTCCATGGGGACCTTGCTCTTTGATCTTAGGCTAACCTGTTTTGCCATTAAAGTTCCGATTGTACTCAGAAAAGTTGAAGTTAGCAAAACATCTCAACTGGGAGTTATAACAGCAAACCAGTTAAACAAACAAGGAGTTAAAGAGTTTCAATTCGATGTTGAAAAGTAGTTACCACATCATTGTAACCCGTTGTTGCAGCAACCAAGCAGTTAAACAAACAAGTAGCTATTTAAGTTGGGATAATTAGATTTATGCCCCTAGTTGTGTCCCACTCGTCTGTTTTACCCCTAATTCCCAAAAGTCACCGGCTCTGTCCAAGTCACTTTGATCCTCTTATGCTTTTGCCCTTTGACCGTTTGACCGTCGGTTTGAAAACTTCATAACTAATTCGCACAAAATCAAAAATGCAAATAAGATACCAAAATGTTAGAAAAACATCACCTATATGTCGATGTCAATTTGCATTCATGAAAAAAAGTGTTGGAAAGTGCATCAGGTTTAGCTCTTTTGATACCACCATGAATAGTAAACTCTAAAAAATTCAAAAAATTCAAAAAAATATGGTGGCAAAAGAGCGACAAGTGTTCTAAGTGCTTGCCAAGTTTCATTAGGGAGCGACATTCAGAAAGTCAGCTGACAAAAAATAATCTATTTGAGTGCTTGATTGTTTTTTTGTCGCGGCACCCACAAATGTTATTCCCTGATGAAACTTGGCAGGCACTTAAAACATTTGTCATTCTTTGCCACCAAATTATTTTTGAATTTTTTTGAACTTTTTTAGATTTTACTATTCATGGTGGTAGCATAAGAGCTAAAACTCGGATGGGCACTTTCCAACACTTTTTTCATGAATGCAAATGACACTGACATATATAGGTGATGTTTTTCTGAACATTTTGGTATCTTATTTGCATTTTTGTGATTTAGTATGAATTAGTTATGAAGTTTTCAAACTGACGGTCAAACGGTCAAAGGGCAAAAGCATAAGAGGAGCAAAGTGACTTGGACAGAACCGGTGACTTTTGGGAATTAGGGGTAAAACAGACGAGTGGGACACAACTAGGGGCATAAATCTAATTATCCCATTTAACTTCAGGCAAACAGGTAATTCTTAACAGTAAGTATCAAACACATAGATAGGTGAAGTCTATAATAGGATTAACAGGCTGTGGCATTATGTAATCAGTAGCAAACTAAATTAAGCCAAGCAACGTAATTGGACAATTTTGCAATAAGTGGCTAACTAAAATTTGAGAAGCGTGTAATCGAACTCTCACGCTAGTTGTTTGTACAGGCACACTGCCACTTCTTTTTCGCTTACAAGGTTGTACGAAGGAGTCCATGGCATCAATTGCTTGGATACGTAGTCCCAATACTTCTTTCTTCCCACACTGCATTGGTAAGTCGAATGGCTAATCTGGTAAGATGATGCGTCCTTGATATGTTATATGAGGACGTGGAGTCAGACTAGTTGTAGCCACACACATCACACTGGCTTTTACTGTATATTTCATGCGATTACTTTTGGCATATCGAGATCTAAGCAATCTACAATAGGATGAAAAGACCGCATCCTTCACATTATTGGCGAACTTCAGTTCATAGAAACAAGCAATTCAACCATTCTGTGGGTAAATCAAAAGCGCCAATCGCAATATTTTTCACTACCCCTATCATACACGCAAAAGGGGCGACGCCACCATAGGGGCTGGTATGGCGACGCCTCGGTGGCTCGAAGTGTGCACCTAGTTGGAGTCGTCTAGGTTGGCCAAAGCTAGTTTTATTCATCCCCAACGCACAAGCGAGGTGCAATGTAAAAATGAAGAAAAATGTTTCAATTTGGATAGGCTAATAACATAAGTGCAAGGCAGGACCTATAGCAGGCTCAAGCGGCTAAACGAGCGCCTCCCATATCGATCGACAACAGGAAAAATCCCAATTCATCCGCTTCCAGCCTCTCGATGCCGTTCGCTCCTAACCTAAGTCGGCCATTGAACGGATGACCGACAGGACTTCCTCGCGCCCTCGTTGGAGGGTAGTCGCCGGGCTTCAAGCGAATGGAAGGACAAGAAGATGAAGATCCAACCCTGGGTGTAGCCTGCGTGGGAAGCAGCGGCGGTAGCACGGGCATGGCATCGAGCTTGCGCAAATGGACAGTCGCAACTTGCAAGAGTAGCATGCGCAACAAGCAGGTACATCACAACCCTGATTATATCTAATTCAACTCTTCAATTTCTGGCCAATAGTTAAACCTGACGGTGTTGTAAAACTGCCTGATGTAGGGAATCTATGAGAAAATGAAACCAATTTCTACTTATTTTATAACTCCCCCAATCAATACTGAACTGACTGAATCGATGTATCTAATCAAGTTTCCGGTGCAAACATCCAAGCTCATGTTGTTCTTGAGCACGAAGTGTCTAATGAACAGATCGCTAATGAAGGATTTGATGCAAACATTTTACATGCTCACGGTGATGAACATATAGTGTCTAATGAGGCATCTAATGCAAGCATTTTGCAAGCTCCCATTGAAGGATTTAGTGTCTAATGATGATCTGCTATGTTGAGAGAGACATAGAGATTTGCGGGGCATTGATGACAAGCAAATTATAGTGCATTTTCATTGCTTGAGGAAACATCGAGGCCATCTACCAGAAAGTCCCCGTATCATGACAACGTAGCATAAATAATTTTCTAATATGTTGTTTGAAACTATTGGCATACTTGTGTAGGATAGATATATTGGGATGCAGTTTGCGCACTGGTTATGGGTGCAATTACACTTCGATATTTTCAGCCAGAGAACGAATAATTCAAGCAGGTACAGACCATGTTTGTAGTCCTTCTACACCATGTTGCATTTTGTGTTTTTTGGTGCTTGCATCATTTAGTGTTTATAATCAGAACTACTTTGGATCATTAGCTGGTTTTCAAAGTGCATGTAGCTTCACATTTCTCAAGTTATGTTGATTTCCGGAGTGCAAGTGCCTTCGTATTTTTTAAGTTAAATGTTCGCCCCTGGTAACTTGAATTCGTGGATCCGCCACTACACACAAATCATACACGAATGCCAGTACGAATTAAATGAAATGCAGGGACTTACGCTAGCTCGTTGTATAGGCTCACTGCAGCTCTGCTTGCGCTTGGGATGTTCCATGTACAAGTCCATGTTACCACTTGCTTGGATGTGCGGGCCTTGTGCTCCTTGCATCCCCTCTGCATTTTTGACACACGGCGAATAGTTGATCAAATAAGAGGAATCAACCTTGATGTTGTACAGACAGATGTATACTTACAAGGTTATACGCAATTGTGCAGGATGTGTACCAGATCCCGTAAGCGCCGTCATGCTTCGCTAAAAAATGGATTTGCTTGTTTCAGATGATATCTCCGAGAAGATATAAGAGTTAAAGTCGAGTTGGATAGGCGTGTAAGCTAAGAGAAAGCGGTGAATGGATATCCAAACATCATCGTAATGTTGAAGGGAGTGATGTGTGGATACCTAGTTCGGGCGGCGTTTGGGCATGCTCGCCCTAGCTAGAGTGCGAGTCACTTGAGCCGTTGAGAGTGATGGGCATTTGGCGTTGGTGGCCGCCGACGGATGCAGATCTTGAGTGGCAGCGAGCGCCACGATGCGGTGGACGAGACCGTTGGTGAAGCCCCAGCGGCCTCGGGGGCCGGAGGCGCGACGATGTGCTCAGTGAAGTAGCCCCAGTGAGCTGGGAGACGGCGTCGGTGAAGCGCACCCGATGCGGTGGACGAGGGCGTAGATGAGGTAGCTCCGGTGTGGTGGTGAAGCGCGACCGTCGTCTTCGTCGTCGTCATCCGACACAGAGGTGGGGAAAGAGATGAGACGAGGGGCGATTCGAACTTTGCTTGGGTTGGCGGCGAATTAGGGATTTGAGAAATCTGGGTGCGGAAGGGGACGGTGGAGATGGGAGATTTTGCGGGCTGGAATTGGGGCCACCAGATATTTCCATCCAAAAAGTGGAAGCGCGAACTTATTTTGTCATCGTCCTTTTTTGGGGGGGAGGGGGGAGTGAGGGAGGGGGGTGGGTGGCTGGGTGCTACGCATTCGTCCAACACGCGAGCACCACGACACGACCCTGGTGTGCCTACATTTGAGAATGGAAACGAACCTTCTTTCATTTGCAAACGAATCTGTATGTATTACCATGCCCATGTTTTCCTTGCAATAATTAGTCATTCAAAGCGAGATACTATAAATTAATTAATGAGGAGTTATTTGAAAAAATCGAAGCGGTATCCACGCTAACGTGGATTAGAGTGTGTGTCACATAATTAGTTATTTGAATTAGAGTGTGTGTCACATAGCGATCTCCAATTCTAATGTGGATTTCGCATTTCACTGTATCCATGCTACTTTTCAATACAAATTCATATGTATATGATGAACACCATGGTAGTGAGAAAACTTTTGGATGGATTCAAACATATGACCTACAAAATAGCACAACAAATCGAGTCAATGTCAACTTTTTGAAACCTAGTATGGCACGAATTCGAAATAATTACCCATATGCATGGTCCTCAGTTCAAATCTTACAATGTACACCGAATTGAAACATCGATATTAAGTCTCGTACTATCTACATTCAAATGTTGTTTTTAGCCCCCCGCACACACACGCTACATACTTCCCAGATCGGGTCAATCTTCCTCTCTAACCTCCTTAGCAAGCTATCGGTTTCCAACACACATCCATTCTTTCACCCATGTTTCGATCTCTAACTCTCTCAGCTACACAACCCCCTTTTTCCACTCTGTTATGAAACGTATTTACATCACACACCCGCCATTGCACCCCATGCCGAGCTCTCTCTCTCTCCCTCTCCCTCTCCCTCTCCCTCTCCCTCTCCCTCTCACCCTCTCACGCTAAATACATGCATTGCCTATCTAGCCCCCCAACCTCTCGTGCGCACGCACGCACGTTGGCTATCTAGGTCACTCCCTCAAGATTGTCTCACTATTTCTTCCGCACGACGGGCCACACTCGCTCAATCTCACTCTCTTTATCTGAGTCTTGTTTAACCTTGTTTTCTTTCACACACAAATGATATATCTCCCTGTTCGGGCCTCGATCAACACACTCTATACTCTCTCACACAGATTGTCTATCTAGGTCCGTCCATCGAAGCTGCCCCCACTCTTTCGACCTTAGTGCGGGCCACGCTCTCTCTCTCTCTCCCTCCCTCTCTCTCTTTGTATGTCTCGATTGACCTCGCTCTTTCTGGACAAAAACGATATATCACCATTTGAGCACAATTCGACTTATTCACATTGTATACTCTCTCACGCACATTGTCTATCTAGGTCACTCTCTCCAACCCGTCTCACTCTTTCGATCGCATGACGACCCTATGTGATCGATCGACCTTGCTTCCTCCCACGCACAAAATATATCTACACGTCTGTGACTGGATCATCTCTCAAGCTCTATCTTACATCCCTCACCCTTGCCAAAAGCTCAATCGGACAATATCTCTCCAGAGCATATATATTTGTTCCATGAATGTCGGACCACACTCACTTTGTCTCTCTATCTATATGTCTCTCGATTGACCTCGCTTTCTCACGTCGTATCTTCCACACATTGAAGCTACCTCTCCATCCCTCGCAAAGCCGGAGCTATTACATTGCGAGGGGCACTAACCTTGGATTAATTGGTGTAGGCATTTATTTCGGTCGGTTTAGATTATATTTTCGTAGCATTCGGCCCACAACTACTCGAAACACCGTTGCAACCCCCGCAACTCCCCTAGTTGATTTCCCTCTGGCTCGGCCATTGCTCTCTCGCACGTCCTTTCTCGGCTTCAACGTCGCACCATGGTATTATTGCAAAAAAGTTTGTTCTCTTTAATTATTATAAATAAGCTACAAAACTACACACCGATAGTCCACTTGGAATGGAACAAATTTGGACCCACAAATTAAAGTGCTACAAACTACACATCGAGGGGCCCACATGTCATGAAACAAATTTGGACCCATATACAAATTAAAAAAAAAATAAGGACGAGATTGAACATGCGACCAGGGCCTTCAAGCCCCACGTCAATAGGCAACATACGTAGAACAACAATGTTTGTTGTACCTCCCTTTGTTCACATAATGTCTTTATATTACCACATCCTATTTAATTGATAACATGTAATATTATTTTTAGTACTACTCGCCTTCACTTACTGGTGGGTTCCATGTGTGCTATCTCTCTCTCCTCCCCTTCTGCGTTTAGACGCATGGGCATACACGCAGAACTCGCGGGCGATGTTGCCGTTGACCATATCTGGACGCATTCATAAGTTACGGCACCAGTTTGACGTGCTAGCAGCACTAGTCAGTGTGTACGTGCAATGCACGTTAATTTGGAAGTATATTAAGTGCATGCGGATATTAAGTTGGATATTATTTGCGTGTTATTATGTGATTAGCACTATTTTTGGCATGAAATTAACTGCACGCTAAACGTGTTGGCGCCGACATTGAAGCAGTCTAGGTCGTTAGATGACAAGGAATACATGTGGCTTGATGACGTTTTATATTTAATTTGATATGGCTCTAGCAGAACATTTAATCGATCAAACCATAGATTTCATTCAGTCTGACTCCAACTTTAAATTATACGACGATCGATCTAAAATAAAGGGAAATGATAAACGTTCGGATTTTAAGCATGGCAATCCGAACGTTTTTCATGGAAAATTTAGATTACGCGGCGGTGGCGGGGGCGTCTTGCGGTGGGAAACGGCTCCTCTACCATGCTCTGTGTGTCGTCGGGCCACTGACCGACGGCGACGGCGGCATCTTGCACCGTTGTTGGCGTACTCCTAGATGTTGGCCCTAGCTTCAAGGAAGGCCACAATGTTCTGGACTTCGGTCTCCAGGAGCGAGTCAACTGGCAGGAGGAGGCGACTGGCGTTGGTGCAAGGAAGCGGCCGACGGCGGCCATCCATGCCATACCGAGGGCTGGCACACCGCTGCTGGGACATGCGTTGTCAATAGCGCGGCGGAGACATTCGTGTGCACGGGCATCGGCACGCGAGCACACATGTCGGCCGCGACGACAAAGGCCGCAGTGCACGGCAACGGGCGTCAGCGTCGATGCTGCCAAGCAGGGCGCATCTTGTTGGCAGGAGCACGGGCGCGTGAAAGTCGGCGGAGACCTCGTGGAAACCCGTGGCATCAAGCTCGGCGACAATGTGCGGCTCCCAGCCCATCTATGCCACGAGGATGGTGCTTTGGCGCAATCAGGCGGCGAAACCGAAAAGGAGGCGAAGCGGTACGGCGCCTTCCCGCAAGGCGATTCAGCTCGACCCAAAGCGCCTTTATGTTCTTGAGACTCCGGTGGGTGTCTTCCTCAGAAACCGGAAGACTAAGGGCGTACCATCATGATGCGGCATGGCATATGTTTAGGTCAGCTGGTTGGAGGTAGACGACAGGAGAATCGGAGAGGAAGAGAGAAGATTGTAGTGATACCAGGTAGTGCGGGGTTGATTTTAAACTGCGGCACCAACGACATTAAAAGTGGGAGCAGTTGGGACAAAGGTGGGCAGCGAAGCCTGGTCAAAGGGCTCGCCTCCGGTGAGCTCAAGACAGCCGGGTTCCGCACACCTCCACATCGGTACGGCCTTGCCGATCTGCTCGCGCACGCCTCCCGTCGACTCATACGCTTGCTCGGATGGCACCTGTGATGAGAAGCGGGACTCGTGGCGGCACATAAACACCCACGGTTTCAATAGTGAAAGCATTCGCCTTAACGTGACAGGTCTTTGTTCCAAAATACCTTGGCTCTTCATTTGTGCAACTTGTCATAAGCAGCTTGTCTCAAATTGAAGAAAAAAATTAAGAAGTAATATTTGTGCCATATCACGTGACCATGCTCAATTTCAAGAATTTATGTTCGCTTTTGGATTTTCTGAAATTTAAGATCCGAGATTCAAACAATATCATAACCTGCATCATGCAATGAATTTTCAAGCCATACATACATCTGTTGTATTTCTTAAGAAAGGATTTGGTCAAACATTTTGCTTAGTTAGACTTCAGACAAGTTATATATGCAGAGCAAAAGGATAATCGTTCCGTACCAGTGCATTGCCTGATATATTAACTCAATACTAGGCACGAACAAACGGGCTCGATTCTGTGCTCATCCTGGTGTAGTAGTAGTAGTAGTAGTAGTAGTAGTAGTAGTAGTAGTAGTAGTAGTAGTAGTAGTAGTAGTAGTAGTAGTAGTAGTAGTAGTAGTAGTAGTAGTAGTAGTAGTAGTAGTAGTAGTAGTAGTAGTAGTAGTAGTAGTACTAGGCAATGCAATTGAAGGTGACCTTGGCGGCGGTGACCGAGGAATTGAACTGCGTTTCGGCACGGTAGGTAACGTTGTCTAGTTACTTTTTTGAACACAACGTTGTCTAGTTACTAAAGCATCCTCCGTTGTTCATCGGTAGTCATTATGGACCCGGGGACATGAGGGAATTTCCTAGGGTGGAATTACGGCACGCGGATATTTCAACTCGAAAGCGGAGGCTCGGCTTGGTTGGGGTTGCCTAATGTGCCTACCACGCACGCCACCGTAGGACACGAGCCGGTTTTTATTTTTTATTTTTAGGATCAACACGAGCCAAGGTCCGGCTGGTGCGCCCGTTGGGTCCTACCATTCGAGAATACAAAAGGAACCCTTTAAGTTGCCGAACGAATCTATGTGTATTACAATTCTCGTATTTTCCTTGCAAATACTAATCTCAACGTGGTAATTGATTTATGAACATTTCATGGTATCCCTGCTAAGTTTTTCAATGCAAATTCAAATTTAAAAGATGAACAATATGGAGGTGAGAAAACTTTGTATGTATCAAGCATATGACCACACACACACACACACACACACAGACACCCACACATGAACACAACAACAATCCAATAAGTGTAGTGCATCTATTTTTCCAAACCATGCATGTATGACACGTATTCAAAAGTACTCCTTCTGTTCCTAAATATTAGTCTTCTAGAGATTTCAACAAGCGACTACATACGGAGCAAAATGAGTGAATCTACACTCTAAAATATGTCTATATACATCCGTATGTGCTAGTCCACTTGAAATCTCTAAAAGGACTAATATTTAGGAACGAAGGAAGTAAAATGTAAGACATGCATGGTACTCAATTCAATATCTAAAATGAACATGAAACTGAAACATGAATATTAAGTCTAGTACTACAGTACATGCAAATGTTGTGTTTAATTAAGCGGAGCTATGATTGTCGGGGGTCACCCCCTCGACCTTAGATAAAATTGTGAAGCTCTGTTTAGGGTTGTTTAGATTATATTTGTCCCCACTGAGGGAGTCCTGGATTAGGGGTTATCCGGACAGCCGGACTGTATATGACGTCCGGACTATTGAAGCGTGAAGATACAAGACTCAAGACTTCGACCCGTGTCGATGGGACTTTCCTTGGCGTGGAAGGCAAGCTTGGCAATCCGGATATTATATTTCCTTCCTTGTAACCGACTCCATGTAAACCCTAGCCCTTTCCGGTGCCTATATAAACCGGAGAGGTTGGTCCTTAGAAGGCCGATCACAATTACAATCATACCATCATAGGCTAGCTCTTAGGGTTTAGCCTCTATGATCTCATGGTAGATCTACTCCTATACTACCCATACCTTCAATATTAATCAAGCAGGAAGTAGGGTTTTACCTCCATCGAGAGGGCTCGAACCTGGGTAAACATCTGTGTCCCTTGCTTCCCTGTTACCATCAGCCTAGACGCACAGATCGGGACCCCCTACCCGAGATCCGCCGGTTTGACACCGACACCCACCCTCCCAACCACCCGATTGGTTGTGCACCCCACCCTCCTCCTCGAGAGAATATCATGTGCCCCGATACCTTAGATGCTATATGTCGTCTGAGTTGCTTGGAGCTTGTAGATCTGAGATATAGCAGCTCACATGATGTCTTAATATTTTCTGAGAAACCTTGATGAGTTTGAGAATTGCACACAATTTGTACAAAAGCTACTCGGATGCCTTGGATCCTATATCCAACAACCTCGAAGCTCGTATCACCGTAGCATCTAAGATGAAGGAGGACATCATATTCTCCTGTATGTAAGAATATCATGTGCTACCACACCTTAGATGCTTTGGTGATACAAGCTCTTCGGAGACGTTGGATTTGGTACCCAACACATCCTCGGTGGTTCGAATGGTTTTTTGCATAAAAGCCCCCAAAGAGTTTGGCCATCGCCATACAAGCACAAAGATCGCTTTCGAGATGCCATTGGATCTCGGATCAAACGACCTCAAGCTCTCGTATCCTTGTAGGCATCCAAGCTGCGAGAGCACCTTATGTTTTCTCGCACGGAGAATATGAGGTTCTCCGCACCGTAGATTCTATGGTGATACGAAGTTCACGGAGATCTAACGGCCACAAGATGAGGAGGTTTGAATGTTTTTGCAATATACGGTGAGAGAGTTTGGGAATTGCACCGAGAAAGTACAAATGCGCCGCATGTGCCATCTCGATCCTTGATCATCTGACCTAGATGCTCATATCAGCATGGCGGGTAATTAAGCTACGGGGAGCACCTAATATGAGCAACGGGGAGCCATTGGATCCAAGATGTAGCGGCACACACGAGGCCTGATGTTTTATTTGCAAAAAAACCTTTGGAGAGTTTGGAAATTGCGCATAATTACAAAGACTACTCCCAAGCCATTGGATCTCACTTCCAACGGTGTAAAAACTCGTATCACGATAGCATCTAAGATGCGGGGTGGAAGCGATATTCTATGCCGCTATCATTTTTGTTCGTAAACTTGCAAAATACATGTAACTTGTGTCGTTACTTGTCTAACCGCGCAAAGTGTTTGTTCAAAAAAACCATCCTACACTGAAATATTGGAACAACACACGGGGGTCCCACTTGTCATTAATCAAATTTGTACCTAGAACTAACAAATTTGAAAGACGAGATTCGAACTGGCAACCTGAAATACAAAGCGTAAGTCGATAGCCTGAAACAACAAAGGTTGTTGGCTTTGTCCCATAACTTGATTTTATACAGTATTACATTGAGTAGAGTAGAGGGAGTGCCTCGTCTACACGTGCATGACCGTTGACTCACTTCTTTGGTGGGTCCCTGTATGCGATCTCTTTCTTCTCTCCATCGTCTAACCTTTGCACGGGCACACACGAAGAGCGGCGCTAGCTTGCCGTGGTGTTATTACAACTAAAAAAAAGCTTGGAAAATAGAAAAATCGCCTAGAACAAGAGACGTTGTGGCTGGTCGAGACGGAGCTAACCACACCTATCCTCCGTGCCATGTTAGCATGATGAAGCAGAAACATAATGTACTCCCATTAATGTGGGGTGTTTTCGACCGACTGGCTGGGTCCCGAGGTCGAACCATAGGTACTACTTACGATCTGATGAAATTTTACACGCACATTTTTCCTCCGTGCCGAGACATGGCACACCCTACCGCTGGTTTTGGGGTCCTCCCGTGGTGCACGACATATTCTTCTTGGCGTGGGACGCCCTACCGCAAGTTTTTGCCGAAGCAAGTAAATAAATGAGGCGTCAAATCAGGAAAGACAACTTTTCCCGCCGAGTACATCAGTGAAGCACGGTGGCTAGCTAGTTGGGCTAGTTCGACCGATTAGCTAGGCCGCCGCCACATTTGTTTTTTCACCCCTTTTTATCTACTTGTCGGCAGATAAATTTAAACATCCACCGCGGCGTTGCTCTGGTGTTTGAGTGCGGCAGGATTTTTAATTTTTTAATTGACGGGAGCAGGCGCGACAGAATTTTTAATTTTTGATTGACGGGAGCAAGCGCGGCAGCAATTAGTCATGATGACTCCGCCTGTTAACCCTCCCTGATGTGAGAAGTCGTCGACTGGTGTTTTACCATGGTGAAAACCAAAAGATTCCCCGCTCCTCGGCTGGCTCCCTCCGCCTTCCCGTAGATTGCATTGCCTTTCAGCCGTTTCGCCCCCTGCATCACCAACGTCGTGCGCCTCGAGAAGCAGAGGGACTTCGGTGGTGTTTAGGCGCCCTCTGCATGGGCATGTCCATGTCTCGATGCAACATGACCGTTGGATCAAACTCAGACGGTGCAGAACAGTCACTGTAGCACAAAGCGTGTGGGTGTGTTTGGTTGCTTTCTCATCTCAATATAGTGTGTAAATCACCTTACGAAAACCAAATAATCCCAAAACACTTAGGCACGGTACATTAACTCCCTCCCCATTTCTTGTTTTGTGACATATCAACCAATAAGAGACGTGGGCCGTGCATGCTTTCAATGACTTGAGACTAATAAAGATGACATCTGCTGGTTAGTTCATTGCATGCAATGCTATTAATTAGCAAAAAGACATTAAGTTTTCTCGCTTTTCCTCTCCGCCTTGGTCAGTGCACAACATAAGATGACTTACACACCTAGACGGAGAAGTTGTTTCCTCTTCGTGTATTTGTGTTAAACTACTAGTGTGGACTCATGCACCCTTCATGCACTCGCCAAACACACAAAAGTGGGGCGAGAAGGGAACTTTTGCTCCCATCCCGTGCACCCTTCATACACCCTACCTAACACTATTAGGTACTACATATGGTTCATGTTTCGTGGAGTCTTTGTAGCACCGTGCTCTCCGTGCGTTGTATACCTAGTTACATTAACATTGATCTCACAGTTCATTTCTCGATTTGGGACAATCGAGAAAGCGGTACTATGTTACTACATTACTGTTCATATAGTTGACATGCGCTGTAACATCATTTGTCGTAAATAGTGATATCTTACTACACTAGCAACAAGATTATGTAGTAATCGACGTATGAACCATCGCACATGCCTAGTAGTAGGAGCACCTTTGTATGTTCAAGTGGCTGCCGTGTTTACGCCTCCTCCGTCGTAAGAGTGGAAAAAGCTTGTCGTAATCATTTTTTCTTCGTAAAAAGCAGTGGACACGCTCTACCATGCGGATCCTCCTCCAGCCATGCACTAAATTACTCACTTTCGCCGACGTGTGGGACAGCCAGCATCGGGGTCCACCAGCCATGCACTAAATTAATCCGTAGTAGAGTGACGGTACACTACCTCGATCGAGGCGCCGCAGTAATGCCCAATGAGCCGTCAAATCATAAAACCCGCTCCTTTCCAGAAGTAAGTTGGACGGACGAAGCAACCATCATTTCACTCTTCTCTCTCAGCTTCCTCTCTACCCAACCCTCGCTTCTCCCTCATCTTGTTCCTCATTTCTTCAAGAAAACCCCAAACTGCTTCTGCCATTGTTCTTCTCTCCCAAAGATGGAAAGGTGAGCGCATCAATGGTGTTGATTCTGGCCAAGGCCCGATCTTGCAACCTCGAGACTGATCCTATAACTCCCTCTCTTTTCTTCTTTTAGGTTTGTGATTATGGTTTCTTTTCTTTTATTTCTATCTGACAGTTTCTTGATGGACGCTAGAGCACCGGCCGAAGTGATGTCTATGGCTCTGGCCAAAACCGTCGAGGCTCATGGTACGAAGAAGCACAAGCACCCCACCGAGACCACCGCAGACAAGCTCAAAGCCATCACGCTGTCCAAGCCCCCCTCTCCGGGATACCTCATTAAGCAAGTCCAGTTAATATCTCTTCTTGACGATCTTTTTCTCGATCTTGATCGTGTTTTTTCATCTAACACGCAGTACTAGTAATAGTAGTACACCTTTCTGGGTGATCTTGCATGTGATTTTTGTGTGCCAAATGACGGTTTTAAATTCCTATTTTGACCAAAACATGTGAGAGGTTGACACTGATTACTTATAGATTACTTTCAACTACTCCCTCTGTCCCAAATTTCTTGTCTTAGATTTGTCTAGATACGGATGTATCTAATACTAAAGTGTGACTTGATACATCCGTATCTAGACAAATCTAAGACAAGAATTTTGGTATGGAGGGAGTACTTTATGAACATCAATGCTACCTTTGAAGAGGGTATATTTGCCTCAAAGAATTTGTATTATGGATATTGCAAGTAATCCCTCTGCTCTCATGCCTTTGAAGACATGTTCTAGTGTCTTTGTTCACTCATTTCGTGCGTATATGTAGTCATATATGGAGTATAATATCGAAAATCATCTTATATTTCTGAACTGAGTTAGTAATAAAATATGGTTTTACGCTTGAATTAGAACCAGGTCCACGGTGGAGATGAAGTTCTCAAAGTCATGCCGTGTGAACTGGAAGACCCGAGGATGAGTTCTACTTTGCTAAACTATCCAGTGCTTTGTGTCCTTGTCGCCACGTGTCCTGAACTAGTGTTTTCTGTAGCATTGTTGTCGGCGTGTTCTCGAGGCTGTACTTGACCACAACAATTTCTGGTTGTGCCTTCGATTACGAAGGGTGTGGTTCTTGTAAAGCTTCCCAACAAATCTGATGCGGCCTGTCTTCATGACCATGTTTATGAGTGGAAAGACCACTCTGTTAGGTTCTCCAAGGTTGACAAGATGGTGATGGTGCACGTAGACATCTCTCACAAAGTCCATGGCCTAGTCAGTTATGCGGGGTTCATCCCGTAGGTCGGTGGCAAGAATAGTCTGCAGAGTTTAACTAGTGCAACTTTGCTTATGCATGAGTAAGTACTATTGTTTAGTACTTGATTTGTGTTTGTGAACCTGTATTGTTTATTAATCTTGCGCTTTTGGTGTGTGGTCAGTCCCGAGAACGGTCTATGTTAATGTCATCCACTCAATTCATCGGAAAGAAGCTGTAAGGGAACCCCTACGGTATAATTGGTGCAACAAACCCAAATTGCAAGTACCATGCCTTGAACACAGGTGGGTGGGAAGGCATCAACCCCTCCTCACCACTAGGCTATGCCTTAGTTTGCATTGTGAGGACGGTTGATCAATTATGGTTACACTCCAATATCTGTATGCATTGCAGGGTTTACCGCACCCACCAGGATTTCTAGTCCCATGTATGTTCGGTCCGTATGATTTGTCACGACCTTTGGACTGTCCTGCTTGTGGGAGTAGGCGGGGCCCCTGCATGCCACCCGTAGTTGGACGATCAATCTTCTGTTTAGTACTTCAACATAGTGATTTCTTGGTAAGGATTCACTCATGTCACATCAAGTAAATCTTACTGATTTCTTTGTCTAAATCTTATTGATTTAATGTCATGTTTTCTTTTCTTTTCCTGCAATTTTACGATGCAGGTTTTGCCATGTGACATTCATCACAGAATAAACCGTTTGATTTGCTCTCTACGATGGCTATTTTTGCAGGTTTTCACTTCTTATGTCGTGTTAATGTAACGAAGGCAATCGCCCATCACTTATATTCTTGGAAAAATTGGATCGATACATTTATGTCGAGTACAAGCTGAATCCCTCACGATGAACTGCAGTTTGGTTTAACAAAACGCCACAATTAGTCCTTCTCGCATTTTAAAAGAAATGAAGAAAAAACTGGATCACGGTCCACGAAGCCTAGTCAAGTTAGAAAGCTGATCATACCGGACCGGACACGATCGCATTGTCTCGCGACATCGGTACCACCTTGACAGAACGGATCGAGCACCGGCGGTTGCTCTAGCATCGATAGCGGCAAAGCTGACTCGGTCACCGATCGGTGAGGATTGGGAACCGACCAGCATCAATGGATCAGCTGATCTGGGAGGATCGGGCATCGACACGGCACTGCTCGGACACCGGCACCAGCTCTACAAGGAGCACCATCTCCGGCAGTAGCAGCGGCTCCGGCACCTGCACTAGCACTTGCACTTGCATCTGCTCCGGCCCATGCAACGGCAACCGAACAAGCAGTTGCACCGGCAACAGACTGGGCTGCAGTTCGCACTTCATATACCAAAGTCCTTACAAAAACTGACATGTCGACCTTCTTGGTAAGCATTGGCCGCCCAAGTGTTTCGTTATTTTTTATTTCCATGTTGTTTCGCATGATTCATGGTGTTGATCTAACTGTTTGGGTATGTCTTCTTGTTTGCAAATAGAGAATTCCTAGAGCAACGAGGGAGTCATTCAACAATCCGGGCGACAGCAGCCAAGTTTCTCTTACCATGCGCAGCCTTGGTGTGAATGAACCTGCTCAATATACCATAAGTACAAAGGATGGCCGCATGATGATTGATGCTAAAGGATGCTCAAGGTTCAAATCTAAATCATATCTTGCGGTAGGGATGATGTCAAAATCAATTTTCTCGGCAAGGAGAGCTGGTCCAAATCAACTTTGAAATTCTTGATCTTGCCGAACTGATCTATCCACCGAGAGATTTTGATGTAATACTTTGGCATGGTGAAACAAGTGTCCTGTGTGTATAAGTAGTACAACAGTATCATTGATAGAATTGCAACTCTGATTGCTGGTTAGGAAGTGTCATTTGATTTCATTCCAACAGCTGCTATGCTTTATTCAATTTTGTGTATTCGCCTTATGACGATCTCATCTAAAACCAGGGCCGTCAAATGGCCTTGCAATATGAAAAAGCGCTGAGGTAGAACACATGGGCCCCCAAACATGCGAGCCCACGGCCTATGGCCCAAAGTCCGTAACCGTGAGCACATGCGAGTATTTCTCGGTGAACCCCATAATGCCCGTCGTTGCACGTAACATCAAGATGCATTGTATGAGTATTTTTATCTTGTGAGAGAAAAGGATGAGCGAGGAAGGCCTTATTTGCAAAAGGCGGAGAGGTGTGTGGGTACCTTTTGCAAAATTGCCATAGTTTCCTTCCTATCCGCCGATATAAATCGGACGGCCTATATTGCAGGATGATAGCCAGTACGCCATCATCACCAACTCGTCTATACCAAGTTAAAAAAACTCTGTTTTTTATAATTATATATGTTATATATATATATATATATAGATTCCCCTTGATTTTTCTTATGTATAAAGTTGTGATGTAAAAGATCTTTATATTTATTTTTACAGAGGGAATATCTCTCTGTCAAAAATATATTTATGTGGGGCATCTGACAACAGGGTCCACATGCCATATGCACCAAATTAGAGTGCACAACTGCACGGTAGACACACCCCGGTCGTAGCGCCGCATTAATGCCCAATGAGCCGTCAAATCACAAAACCCCACACATTTCTAGCTTTAGCAGTAAGCTGGACGGACGAAGCGGCAATATTTCACTCGGCCTGAATCCCTTCTCCCCTGTCTGCTTGTTCAGAGAAAACCCCCGCTTGGCGATTGCATAGGGTTTTCTCATGGAGAACCTGGTATGAATTCTTCATCCATCCCCGATAAATCCAAGTCCCTTGGTCGCGGGTACTCCTAGGATGGCAGCCGCCTTGCTGATGCATTTTTCTTCCTCTTGAATCTAGTGTGTTTCATTTGCGATTGCCCAAAGTGCGAGGACCCTCTGAGGTTTCGCGCCCTTGGCGAGACGCCACACTTGTTCCTTCTCATCCTGACATGGGATTATGAAACGCGCACAGTATGTTCCTAGAATCCTCTTTTCTATCCGGGAGGGTGGGGTTTTTTGAACATGATCGACTAATTTGGAAATTTGGATTGCTATATTTGGATAAAAGGTACTAGTACCATCGTCAACACTAACGTGAAGGAGGAAAGTATTTCTAGATGTGGATATAGGGAATACATTATGTTCTCATATTATTTTTCCTGCAATGCATTCCATGCTCTGCCAGAACACATGTACTCAAGATGCTCGGCCTTGCCATAACTGAATACACCAGTTTAATGGTAACAGTGAAGACAATCCATGGATATAAGTTTTGAGTTGGGTTCATGAACCAAGAAGATCACTGCTTTTTTTTATGGCCGAACTTGGATAAACTTTCTCAAGTGTTACAGACTGAAAGTTGGCGCACGAATGTTGATGGAAATAGCAGAACCAGGTCTCATGTTCACCGCGATCTTCCACCCGACGTCGTTCCAATTGTTCATCCATGTTAGTTTTGTATCTGGTTCTTGCTTGTTGCCTCGATTACTTCTTAATCCACCTATTACATCTAATTGATCACAATTTAACTTTAGAAGTAGCAATGAATCTCTCACGAAGATGCTACTTCTAACTAATATTTTCTTATAATTGGTGTACGTGTAGGTTTTTTCGAGTTAAGAAGGCTGCTCGTTTTTATTCTATAACAACACGGCTATTCTTGATGGCACCGAGGTTGGTAGGGACGACATCCACAAGTTCCTACACTTTATTGATCCTCTTGAGGTCCTTGTAGGCGTTTCAATGGTGGAAGGCCATGCGGGATATGTGTGCCTTCTTGCACTCGTTGAACAGGTCCAACTGTTTCGAGAAACTTATGGTAACGCAGCTATTTTCTCGTTATATATGTTGTTGATAAACTATTGCTTATACACGCTTTCACAGCTGTGATCTTCTTCAAATAGAAGCGCCCAGCTTCTATTGTTCCTATACGAATGCTTTGACCATGGTCGGGTCGACTTCTGCGCTTGGTCACAACATGATGTTTATGTCGACCTACTCCATTCCCCTTGGAGGTGAAAAGATACTTATTCATGGGTAGTCTCAAATAATGAAGGCCCGTCCATCTTGGAGAATAGGACGAAAGATTATGTTCCTGCTTTTCCATGGATCTAAAGCGAATATCCCGTTTATTGACCATATTGCGAGATGAAGCCGCTTCGGAAAGGTTGTGGATGCGCGGGTGGCGCCTGAGGCCTTGTCCCGGGCTTGGCGGCCGCACCCTTGGTTAATCAGAGCAAAAGTAGCACTTTGTTAGGCGTGCTTTATGCGGTTGAACTGTATAAGTACTCATACTGCTTTCGACTATGGTTGTTAAGTGCCCTATTTGGTTTCGATTAAAGGTTGTTAAGTACTCTTGCCGCTTTTTCTGATGCATGCGTGTTTCTTGATCCTGTCTTCCTCCGACCAAAACCAAACCGGTGTCGGTGAGGGCCACCTTACGCCTCCCACGGTGGCTGCGCCTCGGCGCCACCTTGGCCGCCGCCCAAATCTCCTAAATCGTTAACGCCAGGCGTCAGAGGCCTCGTAGTAAATCGCTTCGTGGCGCTTTTGCGCTCGCTTGTGGCTCGCCCTCTCGCGTTGTCAACATGGTCAACAAACAACAGGAATCGGCAGAAGTACATGGAGAGGATGACATTAGGGCCCACCATGTCAGTGTATGGAAAAATAAAATGCTTCCTCCTAGTGTTTTCCTAGCATCTGGGTCCCACGACATTGTGAGCGTATATAGTCAATAGACAAGAGAACAGCACAAGATCGGCTGACACCTGGGACGTAGCAGCTCGAGCAGTATTTTTTTTGTTATTGTTGAGGCGGGCGGGGGTTTGAAGCTGGGGCGTGGCCCGTCTAGCCCAGGTTTATATTTTATGTTCACCATGTGACCAGTAGAGCTATTTTTTCTTTGTGAAAATGAGCCAGGTTTATTTTTTACGAAGAATACCCAATCTAGGCCTACTTATTTTTCTACGCTCGATGAAACTGCAACTCTTTCAAGGCGCCTCGCAAATCTTGAAATTAATATGAAATGGGTTGTAAATATAAAAGCAGATGAAAAATTGGCAATTACTTTATAATTTCTGAATTTTTCACATTTTCAGATTCCTATTTCACTTTGGGCATTAACCTAATTTAAATATATCTTCAAGGTACTTTAAATCTGGCTCGACATTTCGGTATTAAAAATAGTTTGGAACCCACAGAAATATGTGAAATTGGTACAGCCAACCAAAATAATAAAAGGATCGCAATAAATTGCATAAGAAGTCGCAATGAGCTATATATAAATTATTAAAAAAAGAGGAATGGTCTGACTTATGGGCCTATTAAGTTGTGCCAGCGTATGCAATATTTTTTAGTTATTATATACATCAACAAGCGATTCTAGCAGAGGCGTAACCATTGGATGTCAATCCAACGGCGTCGTGTTTCTTCAATCTCTGATCTTCTTGCTCGGCTGCCAAATCCAGTATGGCCCGGGACCACCACTCCGCCTCCGCGTGCGAACCTCACCGCATGTCGGGATATACCCGTCGCGTAAACCGACCGGAAGTATAACCCGGCGAATTTGGGCGACTCTCATTGGTAACCCGCCCGAGGAGCTTGGCGGTTCACGGGCTACCGCCGGTGTTGACAGTTCATTAGTAACCCGGCGGGCGGAGTCGAGATGGATGACGAGGCCCATGGCCCGAAGGCAGTTCACGTTTAATGGTGGGCCGGTTTATGAGGAAAGCACAAGGAATATTCCCTTACAAAGGAAGCAAGACTAGGACTCCACTTGTAATAGAGTAATCCTAATCCAACTAGGACTAGTCATGTAAACCGCCCCTTCAACATATATAAGGAGGGGCGGGGCTCCCCAAAGAGGGACAAGCTACAAGCAAGAAGAAACAATGTTAGGGCTAGATACAAAGAGGAGAGCGGTTTCTGGCGACTCCTCATGATCATAATGAGACCTAGCCTCAAACAACATGTAGGGTTTTTAGGATGATGTTTCCGGGGCCAGGCCTGTCTAGACCCTTGCCTTGCGTGTTGATCCGCCCTGCGTCTCTCGGCCCCACTCAACCCCTCTCAAGCTACCACATAGATGCGTTGGCCTCGCGACTAAGTCCCGACACTAAGGACATCTGCGTGACAAATCCACGATGGTTAGGCGCCCAATGGGGCTAGCGCCGCAGTGGTGAGGAGTTCTTGGAGGGATCTCTTCTAGGGATCGAGAAATTCGCAATTTTCTGGAGGAGAAAGTTCCCGTTTGGAAGGATCTGCGCTAGCCTCAAATTCATCGGTCTAAATTTGCAATCTTTGAGATTTGAGGTCAAGAGAAAATTAGGGTTACGCATGATCAACGTGACCCGACGATCCGTCGAATCTGGAGATGAATTGATATCGGGTATAGTGGCGCCCGCACGGAGCCGGGACAAACTTCTGACCGGGCGAGTCACCGGTATCTTAATATCCGGACGTGGATTGTCCAAAAGCTGCTACATCACGGAGGTCAATATTAAGCGTACTACTTATTGCGGGTCATTGCAGCGAGACAAGAATCTTGCGGCGGCCGAAAATCGCCATAAACCGCAGGTTGAACCGCCCAGCTGCCTGCCGGATCACGACTCGATCTCGTGTTTATATTATTCAATTCAATATTACAATCGGATCAGTCGAAACCGGAATCAACAACCGTAACCCGGTCTCCTCTGAAGCTACGGCCGGTGTTTCATTGACTCAGCTCCCGTTTTTTCCTTCGGGCCGCTAACTTCGCAATCTCTCCACGACCACTATCAAATCTTCTGCGACCGACCGCACGTTGAACTGTCGGACCCCATCGCCGCAAGCTCCTATTCACACGGCCCTGCCCCTCCTATTCACTCGCAGACTTGCTAAAACGCCCTGCCGGCTTGACGCCTCGGCCACGACCGTCCGATTCCGACTCATCCTCGCCCGTCCTCTGCTCCGGTTGTAGCCCGCCTCGGCTGAGCCTCGATGCGCCATCCGCTTCGCCTCGCCCGGCTCTGGTCTGCCTTGCGATGGGTCGGGCTGAACCGACGACCTCCGGCGCCTAACACCGTCTCCAGCGCTCGGCCTTACGCTGCGGCCTCCCGTTACTGGCCGACTCCCGCCCCGCAGGAATCACCCTGAGAACCGGTCCAATTTGAACCGGCTCCAGCCGCCGCTGGCCTCCGGGCTGCCCAGCGACCCTGCCGGAGCAGGTCGCGGGCCTTGCCGCTTCTGCTGTTTCGTCAACCGCGTGCCGCCCGGTTTGACATCTCATTCGCCAGCGCTTTAGAGCTGCTCAATCGACCAACCGCTCCACTCCGGCTGTGACCTCAAATCGCCGGTCTCCGTCAAGTCTTCTCTGTGGCCTTAATTTGCCTCGGTCTCCGGGGCCCTTTTTCTCCACCACTTGTGGTCTTCGTCGGAGCTGGTTGTTCGTCTCTGCGGTTGAGCCACCTGCCTTTCTGGTGCCGCCTTGAACCGTTTGGCGTCGACCACGTCGACCCGACCAGCTTCACACCGCTTCTGCTGCAGCCCACATGGCTGGCGACAAAGCCGCCGTCTCCGCGGCGGCCCTAGGCCGTCCACTGACCTTGTCAAAATTAACATGGGCTGCCGTGGTTACTACCGCTTCTGCGTCAACGAGCCTCGCCATCAAGTTGTTACAAGCCACCGTAAATCGGAATTCAGGGCCATAACCCGTTTCGGGGCCTTAACTTCGTCGGCGCTTTTCCGAGTCGCCCACCTTGCTTATGTTGGTTTACATCGCCCACGAGCCACCGCCGCTCTCAGGCCACCTCTACGCTCGGTTTCGCGCCAAGCCACCAGTCGCCACGTTAGCCGAGGGCCGCGGGCGCTCGCGATCTTTGCTTGATCGCCTTGTGCTCTGTAAATGTACAACAAGTGCGAGCAATAAAATCTTCAGAATCTTGTCTGAATGCAGTCCTTGCACATCCGTTACCAAGCGATGTATATGGCATCGGCAAATCGTGGTTCAAGAAAGCAAAACTACTGGTCTATTAGGTGACTATGGATATAATTGCTATTCGTACAATTCTCAAGTGATTTGACAAGGGCATGATTAGGTTAGTGGTAGATGCAAGCTGAGCACACTAAATGGTTGATACACTTTCTTGATCGATGGTCAATAATTATTCAATGACACCGGGTGTGAAAATTCCTTGAAGACAGCAGCTCTGCGGTGGGTGGAACAATTGGTGTCTTTGGGCAACCTCACGTATACCGGTATATTTTTGAGCCGCGAAGCCGTGTTGAACATCAATAAGTGAAGGATGGAAGGGTAACCTGTGCTGGATTTTTTGCCCTGGTCTCAATAAAGTCACCTGGTGGATTATGCTGACACTTGAAAAATACAGAGTGAAAAAAAAAACATTGTTGTGATACAGCATAATTTCTGTGGATTTTTTGAAGATCGTTTAGTGGAAAGCACCTGCTTAATAGGAATGTCCAAGATATCAATCTTGTTGGTGGCAGCATCCTAGGAGTTTCTCATAACGGGCAAAGATTTTCAGACGGTATCAATTCAGGCGGGGAGTTTTTGACATGCTCTTGACACTTGATGGAAGTGGGGCTCATGATGGGGCTGATGTGATACATGCCAAATGACAAAGGAGAAAATTGAAAGTGCCGATTATTGGTCTCTCAAAACCACGGTGGATAATAACATACTCTTGATAAACAAGACATTTGGATTTGATCTTTGCGGTGGAGCGATTATAAAAGAGTTATCAATTCTGCATATATTGAGGAACATTCTCAATTTCAAGGCATCGAGATAAGTGGAGGTGATGGGAAGAAGCGATTGGATTTCTCATAATGCATGCCCCCCTGTTAAAGCGAACAAGTTAATATTTGCTTAGTACTGAGCATTTGCTAGGTTACTTTCCATGAGCGATATATAAGGATCATCGATTCGTCCGCTTTACAAATCGGGTGATATCCGTCTAAATCAATTTTATTAGCATAATATTATTTTAAATCAAAGAAACAATTACTCGGCCTATATCTTTTTATACGGGACAAGTGCTCACTATAAAAGTGATGCCCTACTCTGCGGACGGCCTTGGCTAGCTGTTTTACACCGGCATCATGCATCACCTTGATGAACCGAACCACGAACCGCCGCCCTGCGGTCGGGACGACATCAACAATGCCATGACCAACTCTCTTATGCATGTCTTTGGCTTATAACCCCCACGGTGGATATTAAGCGGCACGACATATCGGTGAAATCCATCCATTATTTTTTATATTAGATATTGCTTTCCTTAAAAAGAGCAATTACTCCGGCTTGCAAAATTATCTAATGCAGGACCCTAAACCGCCATATTGGTGCAAAATTTAAAAGGCCGTCGAGAAAATTTCCGGCTCACAATGGTGCTTAGGTTTATAATCCGGTTTAAGAGGAAACTATCTCTTGCAAAGCGCGATGCTCTCAAATATCCGGTTTAATGTCCGGTTCAAGAAGGATTTATCTCTTGCAATAAGTTAGGTGCCAAAGAGGACCTGCTTGCCATGATGCTTGTGAGTCAAACATGGGTAACATGCCTTATGGGCTTATCATATTATTGATCACTTGGGGGCTTGGTCATTATCCGAACCATAGCCACGCCTCTTGATCGGCCTAGTGCCACAACATCCTTTGGGGGGCTTGGTGGGTGTCCAGAACCAATGCAACACCTTTTGATAGGCGAAAGCCACCGGATCACTTGAGGGACATGGTCAGAGTCTGAACCGATCCGCCTCTTGATCGACCTAAGGCCATAGAGAGTCACTTGGGGGCTTGGTCGAACCCGAACCATTGCCACGCCACTTGATCGGCATAATGCCGCGGTTTCGATTGGGGACTGGCTGACTTGAACCATAGCTACACCTTATTGGGAGCTTGGTCGTGTCCGACCATGGTAACACCATCTGATCGGCTCGGTGAAGCCTCTTTTGCAAGCGGTTTTATCATTGCCTTTGCTTCCATTTTTTTCATAACTGTTATGTGATTTTTGTTGCGTTTTTTAAACCGACATTGTTAATCCGTTTCAAACTGTCAATTACAAATTGATGAAACACGGTTAAATCTTAATCCGGAAACTATCTGCCCGGTCTGATTTTATGTTACCATCTTATTATGGAGTAAACCAGGTGTTCATTAACTCGGCTTGACTTTCAATTACAAATTGTCAGTACATGATCAAATCATAATCCGGAGACTATCCGCCCGATGCAGTTTTGACTACGAGTCGCCCGGTATTATATATGGTTAAACGGTGTTTATCACAACCCGATGCAGTTTTATCATAAACCGACACCGTATGAAAGGAGTTATCATTACTCAAGATTGGGGTTATCACCCTTACTACAAAAGTTGGTAAACCAATGATGTGATTCAATGTCACGGGTATGATATATTTCATTGATTATTCTTAAGTGCAGCCTTGGTTATAAACCTGGGTTATATGTTGGGCATTATGACCCGTCCGTGATAAACCGCCCGGGACACTTTAAACTTCGTTATTGTGAGAGACAGGTTGAATAAAGCATGATGATAAATTATCCGGTGTTTATTAAACCGGCACGGCTTTAAGGCGATAAAGTCGCTTGATATATGATGAGAAATTATCTGGTGTTTATTAAACCGACACGGCTTTGGACAAGTTGCCGGCCATATATTTGGATTGCGCCATGGGAATCGTAAACTATAAATCATTGGATTATATTATTCAAATAGCCCACATGGCTGGATTTTTATTATGGTTATTAATATTATGATTGAGGTTTTCAAAGTCGCTTTAAGCGCAATGGCTATTATTTTATCAAAGGATATGATTTATTCTACAATGGAAGGAATAGTCCCGAGTCGGCTGCGGGCTTACGATCCCGACACTTAGGGGCTGCATTATTCAAGTTGAGGTTATATCAAATATGCAAGTCTCATGTTCTTTGCAAGCATGCACCATGACACTTGAGGGCTAATGCAAAGTCATTGTTTGCTCACCTTATTGAAGATCGACTCATCACATCGTAATGAGCCGGCCCTTGGGGCTACACATTGCTGTCCAAGTTTACATGATAATATTTGGAAAGTCCTGCTCATTATTGCATAATGACCCGGCCCTTAGGGGCTACACTAGTTGAAGTTTATGAGCATAAAGGCAATTACAAGTCCCGAGTTCTTTGCAAGCATGACAACCCGGCACTTAGGGGCTACAAGTAATATGGATATAAGGAGAAATATCTTCCAATTTTCTGTTTTGAGCAAACCAGATTGACCCGGCATCACCAATCATTATGACCCGGTGTCTGCAACAATCATACCCCGGCGTCATCAATAATCATGAACCGGCGTTGGAAACAATCATGACCAGGAACTATCAGTGTTTATAACCCGGTGATTTTTGAAGTCAGAGATCGGCAAGTTCTATATTTTCAAACCGGTTGAATATCATATGATTATTTCAAGACCAACATTTCTTAAGCCGGTGCTTTGGAAGCCGACTCAAGTGGATTATTCTTCACAATATTTCTCTATGAGACACCAACGTCAGCAATTTGAGTATGAAGATGGTTTATTGACCCGGATTTTTCTAGAAGGAGGAAATGACAAGGACTTAAGGATAATCGGTGTGCGGTTTACAAGAATTCTTAACCCGGGGCACAACACATCAAGTTTGCTCTTGTGTTTATTTTACAGATCAGTTTAACATGGATAAAATCCAAATTAAAGTGGGGGCTAATGTCGGGATATACCCGTGGCGTAAACCGGTAGGAGTATAACCCGGCCGGACTGAACGACTCATTGGTAACCCGCCTTGAGCTTGGCGGTTCACGGGCTACCCTTGCCCGGTCTTGGCCGGTTCATTAGTAACCCGGTGAGGCGGTCGAGATCGATGGAGGCCCATATGGCCGGAAAGGCAGTTCACGTTTAATGGTGGGCCGGTTTATGAGGAAAGCACAAGGAATATTCCCTTACAAAGGAAGCAAGACTAGGACTCCACTTGTAATAGAGTAATCCTAATCCAACTAGGACTAGTCATGTAAACCGCCCCTTGACATATATAAGGAGGGCGGGGCTCCCCAAAGAGGGACAAGCTACAAGCAAGAAGAAACAATGTTAGGGCTAGATACAAAGAGGAGAGCCGGTTTACGGCGACTCCCTCATGATCATAATGAGACCTAGCCTCAAACAACATGTAGGGTTTTCTGGGATGATGTTTCCGGGGCCCGGCATCTAGACCCTTGCCTTGCGTGTTGATCCGCCCTGCGTCTCTCGTCCCACTCAACCCCTCTCAAGCTACCACATAGATGCGTTGGCCTCGCGACTAAGTCCTGACACTAAGGACATCTGCCGTGACAAATCCACGACACCGCACCTACTACTCCCACCGCTGGCCAGGTCATCCCTCTACTCACCCACACCCCCTGTTATTCTGCGGCGACGACAACCTCACACCGCCGCCGAAACAGTGAACCCTCATACTCCTCTCCGCGTGGGCATCCACTACCGCGTCTTCCCCGGCTCCACATCGTCCCCTTCCTAGGCCTCGCTGTCGTCCACCGCCCTGGTGCTCTCTGCGCGGCGTGGTCTGGTCAAGGAACAACTTCCATCGGAAGAGTACTCTCGTGGAGAGGTTGACAGCTGGGTCCACGGCAGCTGCAAGGAAGTGCCTCCTTATTAAGCGGAAAATAATTATTCCTCCACCTGATAGCAGGGACCCACCGGGGCCGAACGGCTGTATTTCACAAAAAACATTTCCCCACATTGCTGGGACCTACCAGCTACATCTTCGCACGCAAGGAAGTGCGTCGGGCAAAAAAATGATTAAGCCCCACATTGCTGGGACCGACCAGCTACATCTTATACGCAAGGAAGTGCACGGCGGTTGGGACCCACCTGGTCGAAGCATGCGTAACATTGTCATTACAGTCACGAACATGTACGTACATCTTTGGTCGATGTAAGAGGCGCCGCGATAGTCGTAGTAGAGGTGCGCGTAGCATGTACACGCGTCGCATAAACGGCAGTGTGCAAGAAAGAAAATACTGACCCACGCGTCATTACACGGGCAGGGTCTCGAATGCCTACTCGCGCATACGTACGGCCAGGGCTAGCTCGTGTACATGGCTGGGTAGGAACGGAGAAACAGCGCCGTCGTCGTGTTCATGGGGAGCCAACCGGCTGGGTCGGAACGGAATGCGTCGTCGTGTTCATCGGGAGGGCTTGGACGGAAAAGACGATGGAAACGAGGCCTGGCGTACCACGAAGCGGAGAAGCGTCTTTGTGTTCGGCGGCCACATTCAAAGCAGGATCCTGTTCGCCGAGAAAGTGCAGCGTACCGCCAAAGCGGAGAAGCAGACCTCCTATGATCGAAGCAGGGGTCTGTTGGCCCGGGAGGGGTGTGGCGTACCGCAAAAGCAGAGGAAGCGGACTTGTGTTGGGCGCTACGGTCAAAAACAGGGTCCCTATTCGCCAGGGGAGGGTGTGGCGTGCCGCAAAACGGGGCTCAACGGGATACTGTTCATCTCCACCGTCGACCCCCTCCAGCCTCCACGGGCTACTGTTCATCCACCGTCGACCTCCTCCATCCTCCACCTGCGACTGTTCATCCACGGGCTCCTATTCATTTAGCCTCCACCGCGTGCTACTCCACCGGCTACTGTTCAACCAGCCCTCTCCACGGGCTCCTGTTCAACCACCCCTCCAAGGGCTACTATTCATCCAGCCCTCCATCGTCTACTGTTCATCCTGCCCTCCACGGGGTAGTCACCTGTTCATCCACGCCCTCCACGGGGTCTGTTCATCAGCCCCAAGCGGCTCGAGCGATCGGGGTCTGTTCATCCACCCCACCAGAACTGTTCATCCAAACCCCCAAGAACGCTCCTTTGTTCATGCTGAGAGCAGCGCCCACGAGGTCCTATTCATACACCCCCACCGAAGCTGTTCATCCAACCCCCGGCAAGGCTCACTTTGTTCATCCGAAGCGGCATCGATCGGCTTCAGCTTAGCGGCGGTAGCAAAGGAATCACTCGCTCGGGTTCGATTAACAGCCATCAATCGATCGCTCGGGTTCGATAGCGTAGCCTACAATGCAATCGTCGCTTCGGGTTCGATTAGAGCCCAACGCCTCGCTTCGAGTTCGATTAGAGCCCAACGCCTCACACCCGAACGCGTGCGTGTCACGAGAAAGCAGCGCATCGCTTCATTTCGACCACCCACCGTAACCGGGAACACCCGATATTTTCCTCGCCCTCGCTTCTACCACGGTTTTTTCCGTCATGGACGACCAAGAATGTCATGCAGGCTGCGTCTCCCACCGCCCAGACGAAAAGCCCATTTTCTGTCATTATTTTTTGTCATAGAAGTAGGACCCCACCAGATCTAGGATGATACCGTGCTTTGTCATAATTATTGTCATAGAAGTGTCATAAGTATGATAGAAAAAAATTGTTCGGCCCAAAATGTCACGGATGTGTCTTTTTTTTGTAGTGTTAACTCTTTTCCACCCATTTAGATGTGGGTGGTGAAGAAAAAGAACTAATTTCTTCTGCAGGGTCAGGTCTCCAGACGTGTGTAAATGTCTGAAGAATTTGCTGGAGACCTGAGAATGCCTGAAAGGACGTAGGCTAATCATGAAGAAATGAACCCTCATTTCTCACGTCCTCATATTGCTTTATCTGTTCTATTACTTGATGAAATAGATCTGATGAATTGATGTCATATTCATCACTGATGAAGTATATGAGTTCGTAAGATGCACTAATTCATCTGCAGGATGATCAACCAAAGCAAGTGAGTGGGTCCTCGATAGTGGATGTACAAATCACATGACTGGTGACAAGAATCTATTGATGGATGTTCCCTTATCTCCATCACCTCTGAAGCATATCATTTTTACGACAAAGGCAAAAAGTCGGTATTGGGTCTAGGTAAGGTTGCAATCTCAAAGGATCAACACATGGACAACGTCATGCTTGTCGAGTCCTTAGGATACAACCTCATGTCTGTCTCAATGCTTTGTGATCTTGATATGGTTGTTGTCTTTGGCAAGTATCGTTGTGTTGTGATCATGGAAGCTGAAATTCCAAAGTCATCGAAGGCTTTAGGAGAGGAGATCTGTATATTGTTGATTTCTCTACATGACTACAACCAGCCGTATGCCTACTTGCAAAAGCTTCAGAAGGCTGGCTATGGCATAGACGACTTGGTCATGCAGGCATGAGGAATTTGCACATGCTTGCGAAGAAGAAGCATGTCATTGGCATTGAGAATGTCAAATTCCTCAAGGATCACCTGGCCGAGCCTGTGAAGCTGGAAAGATGACCAAGGCCAAGCATCCAGCAAAGACAATCATGACTACCGCTCGACCATTTGAATTGCTTCACATGGATCTCTTTGGTCCTAATCATTATTCTGCAGTTGCAAATGATGCATCTCAATATGGCTTTGTCATTGTTGATGATTACTCTCGTTACACATGGGTGCATATTGTCACTTACAAACATGAGGTGCAGGAAGTCTTCAAACGATTTTCCTCGAGGGCTTCAACCAACTTTGGTGTGAAGATCAAGCACATCAGAAGTGACAATGGAACCGAGTTCAAGAATTCTGGTCTTGATGACTATCTTGATGAACTCGGTATTACTCATGAGTTATCTGCTCCTTATACTCCTCAGCAAAATGGCATCGTGGAGTGCAAGAACAGGACCCTTGCTAAGATGGCTCGCACTATGCTTGATGAATACAAGACACCTCGTCGTTTCTGGATTGATGCAATTGATACTGCCTGCCACATCATCAATAGGGTATATCTTCACAAATTCTTCAAGAAGACTGCTTATGAACTCCTCACTAATAAGAAACCCAATGTGAGTTATTTCAAAGTCTTCGATGCTAAATGTTGGATTAGAGATCCTTATCACAACTCAAAATTTGCACCGAAAGCACATGTAGGTTTTATGCTTGGTTACGGAATGGACTCGCACACCTACAGAGTCTTCAACAACGTTCTTCATAGAGTTGTTGAAACTGTAGATGTGCGGTTCGATGAAACTAATGGCTCACAAAGAGAGCACCTACCTTCTGTGATAGATGAACCAGCGCCTGAGGAAACTATCAAGTTCAAGGCCACTGAGGATGCCATTCGGACCGAAGAATCTGCTGAAGAATTCATTCTAGAATGTGAAGAACGTCGAGCTAATGCACCTGAAGAAAATGGTGCTGAAGAAAATGCTGATCAAATTCCTCGATGACAACCAGCTCATCCTCGCATTGCTAACAAAGTGCAAATTGAGAAAATCATCGATGACATTGAAGCACCAAGTCCTCTCACACGCTCAAAAGCTTCACATTTGTCTAACTTTTGTGGGCACTTTGCTTTTGTCTCTATCACAGAGCCCACTAAGGTAGATGAAGCATTTCTGGAGCCTGAGTGGATTCAAGCGATGCAAAAAGAATTACATCAGTTCGAGCTCAACAACGTCTGGAAACTGGTCAAATTTCCAGATCCTCGCAAGCACAATATCATTGGCACAAAGTGGATCTACCACAACAAGCAAGATGAAAATGGCCTTGTGGTGAGGAATAAGGCACGACTTGTAGCTCAAGGCTACACACGAGGTTGAAGGAATTGATTTCGATGAAACTTTGCACCTGTTGCTAGACTTGAGGCTATTCGCATATTACTTGCTTATGCTAACCATCATGATATCACTTTATATCAAATGGATGTGAAAAGTGCATTCCTCAATGGTAAGCTTGAGGAAGAAGTATATGTTCCTCAACCCCCAGGTTTTGAAGATCCAAAGCATCCTGACAAAGTCATCAGACTCAATAAGGCCCTCTATGGCCTCAAGCAGGCCCTCGAGGCGTGGTATGATACTTTGAAGGAATTCCTCATGAAGAAGGCTTCAAACCGGTACACTTGAACCTACTCTTTTCACTAAATCTTATGATGGTGAATTGTTTGTGTGACAAATTTATGTTGATGATATTATCTTTGGCTGCACTGACCAACGTTACAGTGATGAATTTGCCTATATGACGAGTAAAGAATATCAAATGTCTATGATGGGAGAACTGAAATTCTTCTTAGGTCTTCAAATTCGTCAACAGCGCAATGGCATATTCATATCTCGGAGAAATACCTCAAGGATGTCTTGAGGAAATTCGGCATGCAAGATTGCAAAGGGGTCAAAATTCCGATGCCCACAAATGGCCATCTATGCACTGATGAAACTGGTATTGACTTCGATCAAAAGGTATACCGCTCCATGATTGGTTCTCTATTGTATTTATGTGCATCTAGGCAAGATATTATGCTACACCGAAGGAATCACACCATAAGGCTGTGAAGCATATTCTTCGATATCTAGCTCACACACCAACACTTGGATTATGGTAACCCAAGGGCTCGGCTTTTGATCTCATTGGATATTAAGACTCTGACTATGCTAGTGATTGTGTGGACCGCAAGTCAACATCAGGCACATGCCATTTCCTCAGATGATCTTTGGTCTGTTGGTCCTCGAAGAAGCAGAACTCCGTGTCATCGCTTCTCTTGCTGAATTTGAGTATATTGCTTCTTTGGTTCTTCTTTGTGCTCAATTGCTATGGATGAAGCAAACTCTCAAGGACTACGACATCAACATGAAGAATGTGCCTCTCTACTGTGACAATGAGAGTACAATCAAGATTGCTCACAACCCAGTTCAACACTCAAAGACTAAGCACATTCAAATTCGTCATCATTTTCTTTGTGATCATGTGTTGAAGGGCGACATTTCTATTGAGCATGTGAACACTGAAGAACAGCTAGCTGATATCTTCACTAAGCCCTTGGATGAGAAGAGATTTAGCAAGTTGCGGTGTGAGCTAAATATCTTAGAATCTTCGAATGTTCTTTGAGAAGGACACTCATCCTAACACTTATGCAAAATTGATGACTTAGATGTGCAACACATGAAGAAACGTTTTTCTTCAATCAATGAAGACTAACACTCTAAGTGTGAAGAAATTAACGAAGAATTTGATTCTCAGAGCCCTACGACAATTGTACACGGTGTCTGAAATCATCATTCTTATACGGTGGGTCATGCCACCACCAAAAGTTGAAAATCTTCAATTTGAGTTTTTCCTCAGTTTCGAAATTCCTTAGTTGTTCAATTTCTTCAACTTTGCATTGTCTTCACTATCTCCGTCATTTTTCTTCATTGGCTATTTGTATATATAGAGTTTATGTCCTCTACAACATTCACTTATTGCTAATTCTTCAAGTTGCTTTTTACGCTAAGTGAATGTGATCGAACCCTTCCCCTCTATGCTATACTCAACCCAATCTATTCACAAATTCTTCATGTGCGTTCTATTTGAAACTCGTTCAAAATCTTCACCGTGTCCTTGTCAGCTGAAGAATTTGCGAACGGAACATTTAACTTATCTTATCTAAAATTTTGGCTTTGCCGCTCAAACCGTTCTGCATTCTATGTAATGTTTATCTATTCACCCACAATCTCACACGATCTCCACTACTCTATCCGTGCGTGACACATGTCAAATGAATGAGAAGGGTTAGGGGCACGTTCGTCCAATTTCTTCGGGCGAACAGTTTTTCACTCCTACTATAAATACCCCTCCCCTTCCTCACTTCACTTTTACTCTGCTCGACCTCACTCCAGCTCGAGCTTCTCAAACCCTAGCGCCGCCGCTACTTCATCGTCGCCGGTGAGGAAGAGCTTCACTGCCTCGACCTCGTCGTCGTCGTACTCGTGCCGACTGCGGATTTCTTCAGTCCACCACCGCCATAGCTGTCTTCCTCAGCCGAGTTAGGGCGTGGAAGATCTGAACTAACGAACTTCACATCTACACTTCCCAGTTCGTCGTGTTCTTCGTCCAGGGTAATTAAAAGTTACTTTTACGGCCCTCTTTGATTCAAATGCTTTCTACAAAATCTTCAAAGGTGTTTTTTTCTTCAAATCCTCACACACTAAAACACCTCATATGTCATCTGTTCTTGATTCGTTTCTCTAAGCAATACTTCTCTTCATGATTCCTCAATTGTGTGAATTTTTGATCTGTACAACTCTTGAACCTAAGACGAAGAACGCTTAGTGAAATTCTTCAAGACTCATCTGGTCAAATTCCTCAAACTTGTTCCTTTTATGCAAAACCTTCTGAGAACGCATATGACCTCTCCAAATTCCTCGCAACTATACTCTGTTCACATGTACTCATGTCCGCTGCTGAATCACTAGGTTCTCATCAACTTAACTCATTTGCAGCGTTCCTCGAAGAAAAGTTGAACACCTCTTCAGAAAATTCAGTTGTTCATATTCCTCAGCTAAAGAAAATGGGTGACGGTAAGAAGCCACAGAAAGGAGGAAAGAGGCCTGAGGTCAACACAACATTTGAGAACCCTGATGACATTTATGCTAGGTACTGCACACCCCCTGAGGAAGATAAAAATCAGCGCAAGGTGCACATTCAAAAGATTGAGAGGAGATGGGCACGGGAATGGAGGGAGTACAGATATGTTACTCCCAAATACATGAAGAAGAAATTATTGTTACCCTCCATGCTCAAGACCTCCATTGGCACCTAGCCAAGAAGTCGATCCCACCAGCCTCAAGCGCGGTGAGGACTATCTGAAGAATGGGCCAATGGCCGAGCCAAACTAGCCAAACAGGCAAAAGAAGGAGTGAGGAAATTTAATGAAGACTCTGCTGCTGCTGCTACCACTGCTGAGGCCTCGGCTGTTAAGCCGAAGAAGGCCATGGCAAAGAAGCCTGCTCATAAGTCAAGTGCTTCATCCTCAATGCCCTCATGGCCAGATTCCTAAAAGCCTTCACGGCAAATTCCTCAAGCTACTCCAGCCCCTACAAAGCCTTCAGCTCCTCCGTCAAAGTCCTCAGCTCCTCCGACTAAATCCTCGGCACACTGTGCATCTAGCCCGCAGCGCCAAGGATAGCAGGCATCTCTATTGCCTCAGGAGCATCTGCTAGTTCTTTAGCTCCACCAAATTCTTCAACTAGCCCCTCTTTGCTGAAGAAAAAGGCCATTGCTGGACGAGGCACTCGACCAAGTCCTCACAAGAAGTAGGTCGCCTTTCAAGTACCTTCTGATGAAGGCAGGCGATGATGATGAACTTGCGAAATCATCGAGAGCAGGCAGATCAAGGCTGCTAGAGCCAAAGGCAGCAATGTGCCATTGCTTACGGATTCGATACTGATTAGACTTCATCGACCTATGGCTGTGATCCCAACACACCTTTGCCGGAGATGAACCTCACTCCTAGTCAAAGTCATGTTTTGACTGCCTTCATTCAAGAAGAGAAGTGGAAATTTGAACAAGGAAGAAGAGTGAAGAAAGCGCAGTACAAGAAACATCGCTTTTTGAAGCAAAATGTTCTGAAGCTTTCCCCTGAAGAACTCGTTGTCTTGCAAGCTGAGATCAAGCAATTGAGTGATGAATTTGATCGCTACTACGCTGACTGGCTTGGAGCCAAAGTTAGATTTGTGAATTTGACTGAAAAGTTCACTTCAAACGTTGCAGCCCCAACGCATAGCAGAAAACCCTCGGTGAGGCTTACGCTCGACCGACTAAAAGAAGCGATACCGGCACCATGAAAGCAGACTCTTGATGAATCTCAGAGTACCAGGGCTGATGACTGCATTCCAGCAGCTGATGAAATTGCCAGGGCAACCTCTAGTGTTGCGCCTGAAGAAACTGCCAGGGCAGCTGAAGCTACATCGGCTGTGCCTGAAGAAACTTAAGAAGTCAGGGCAACTGCATCAGTTGTGCCTGAAGAATTTGAACCAAATTCCTCTGCTCCTC
The DNA here is from genome assembly GCA_021605145.1 of Aegilops bicornis. Classification (NCBI taxonomy): domain Eukaryota; kingdom Viridiplantae; phylum Streptophyta; class Magnoliopsida; order Poales; family Poaceae; genus Aegilops; species Aegilops bicornis. The sequence continues at coordinate 2,037,073 of JAHIAL010000011.1, forward strand.
CTGCGCCTACTCCAACTCCGATCCTTCCATCTGCATCAGATGTGAAGAAGACAAAGGCTGCAGAGCGTGCATCTGTGAAGAAAAGGAAGGCATCAACTTCATCAGATTCTTCTGCTCCGAAGAAGATGAAGCCATTGACCAGCTCTTTTGCAAATCCAGTTGATGCTATTCCGGTCTCATCCATGCCATCAAAGGACCTTGTTCCTCTTGATGAATAATATGTGATTCCAAGTGAATCAGATGAGGAGATTCCTTCTGCTGCTTCGTCAAAGCAGTTGGATGAAGAAATTGAATTGGATGCAATCCCTTCAACCCCAACAATTTCGTCGCCTATGCCTCAGTTCACTGCTGAAGAGGACGGCGTTGAAGAAAAGAGTGAAGATGAAGATGTGGACATTGGGTGTACCACACCAGTGCTGAATGATGATTTTTGGGAAAGTCAGCACCCCAACTCTCCTTTGTTCACACCTCTTCAACAAATTCCTCGGTCCCCTGTCAACCTTTGAAGTACAAATGGGATCGAAGAACCTCGTGCAACTCCTTACGTACATGAAGATATTCCAGCCACTAGTCTTTGAAGAAAATGTAAATGAAGAATTAAAAACCCAGGCTGTCACTGAAGAAGAACCTGAAATTCCTCAGCCTGTGGAGCCTGAGATTGTGATTCCTGAGGTGGTGATGCAATTGACTGACACTCCTCAAGCCAAGCCAAAGGATCCCTTCTCGAAGAAGCAGAAATTCAAGGCTGATGACTTCTTCGGTGAGCATGTGTTCTTCACCGACTTCAACCCATATAACTCTGCTCATCTTCGGAGGAAGCGGTTCTGGACTGCCAGCCAAGCAAACTTTTATTCTTCACTGCTCTTCAACAAGGACAAAGTCTTCGACCACGATCATATTCCTCACGTCGACATGGAATCCATGCCTTGTTTTACCCCAGTCCTCAGTGTGCTTCACGATGCAGGATTACTCAACTTTTGCATGGATATTTGCAATTGGAATGAAGATCTCATTCTTCAATTCTATGCAACCCTGCACATCACAGGCGATGCTGATGATATCAACTCTTGGTTGTTGGACTGGATGACCGAAAACACTCACTATAAGGCACCGGCCTCTGAATTACTTCACGCCCTGCCCATTAGTCCACCCATTGAAGGAGCTCGCTGCCTGTACCAAGAGCCAGACATCACTGCTCATTACATGCAAGTGCTTATGAAGCCTCTGAAGCCAGGTCAAGCACCAAGGACCAAATTCCTCATGAAGGAAATGTAGTATGTACCAAGAACAGTCTATCGCATTCTAGCGAAGACTATTAGTCCTATCAAAGGCCACGACTTATCTGATGAGGAAATTGATGGCATCATGAAGAATCTGCTATTCAACATCATTCATGGAACTCCTGTCAATTATCACGATTTCTTCATGAGGACTCTAGCAAATGTTGCACACTCTCTATTTGATTAGAAGCCTTATGCACCTTGGATTATGAGATTCATCAGGACAAGGTCTTCACTCAACTACAAGGCTGACACTCTCAACCACTGCAACTACTTGCCCCCCATTGAAGTCCTCAAAAGGACATTTTCCTCAGCTGATGAAAAGGGCAAGGCCGCTGCTGTTATATATGAAGGCATTAGTCCATTGGATGGTCGATTTAGCAAAGCTGCATCTTATTCCACCAATGATGACTACGCCACTCATGATTCTGCTGCTAATGCATCCAAGCCAAATCCTCAAGCCACAGCTCCAAGAGTGAAACTGACTATGAGCTGCTTCTTAGTCTTCACCAGAAGGTGGATCGAAACCATAAATGGGTTAACCATCAGTTTGGTTCTATTCTTCACAACATTACTGCTACACATAATGAAGTGAAGAAAAACCACTACTACCTCCATGAAGTCTTCGGTCGCACCTGGGCTATTCTGTCACATGTTTATGGTGAAGAAGATCTAAAGCAAATGGGTCTCAAGGAGGATTTTGACTGGTCTGCACCCCCACCAAAGAAATACAAGAAGGTCAAGGTTCCTTCCTTGGTGGCCAGCTCCTATTCTTCATCACGCGACACCAATGAGTATGAAGACTTGGACGACAGTGCGGCAGACCCTACAACAACAAACGACCCCAACAACGCTGGCGCTCCTTCATCAACTTGATATTCTTCAGGGACGTTAGTCCTAATTTTTTGATCCTTTTGGTCATTCGATGACAAAGGGGGGGGGGGGATTTGAGTTAATCTTCAAGCGGGTCTATCTTATATGGGCATTTTTTCTTAAGTTACAACTCTCGTTCTTTTGAAGACTTTGCTGGATCGAGTTGTAAACTTAAACTGTATGGTTGCCTGATACTTTTGCTGAGCTTTTCTGCATGCTTATTCCTCATTAATGTTTATGCACGCATTCTAAATTTCATCAGTCACCATATTTCATCATGCATTTCAAATGCGTGTATGAATTACAAGATATAGGGGGAGATCTCCATGATTCTACTTTTCAAGTGTGCATTTCTTCAAAAGCATATTTCTCACTATGCACATCTTCAGGGGGAGTTCTTCTATATCTTGCAATCAAATTCGTCAATATCAGTATTCACACTTCATATGTTTATCCCCGTTGAGAACTTAACCTATATTGTCATCAATCACCGAAAAGGGGGAGATTGTAAGTGCATCTAGTGCCCCTTAGTGATTTTGGTGTATTGAAGACTTATAGGTTAAGGGACTAATGTGTTTTTGAGTGTACACAGGTCTATAAGTCTATGAGGAGTTCGATATTTCTGATGAAAATCGACCCTAAAAATATGAATATCTTCGATTGAAGATTTTGGTTTCTTGAAGACTTTAGAAGACTACGAAAGTGAAGAAATTGGTGTGACCTTGAAGACTAGGTATCCATTCGAGGACATGAAGCGTGAAGACTTTTGTTTTTGTAGTTTCATTTTCTCTTTCTTGAGTCATAGGAAACACCGTCTCTTGTTAAAGGGGTCGAGGAAATACTAAGGAAAAATTTCCAAGTGATGCTCAACTCAAATCCTACACCTACCAATCCCTTGAGTGAAGCCTTGGAAATCTCATATAGTTCGATCATATTCTTGATGTGAGAGAGGAAGTTCTTCTGGTCTCTGAGGAATTTGTTCTGACTGAGGAGTTAGAAATTCGCAAGTGCGGATTGTCTACACAGTGAGGAACATGATAGCCCTAAGGAATTTGATACCCAAATTTCTGACCGTTGTTGTGCCTTGTGCCAGCTGTCCCAAAATATCTACCCAGCTAACAGTCATATCATTGAAGGGCATTTATGTCTTATCATGTCGAGCTGCTCCCTATGCTATAAATAGCCGCCCCCTATAACCACTAGCTGGCTGGCTACTCCGAGAGAAACTGACACTTGTCATTTGAGAGCATCCCATCCTCCGAGGACTTTGAGCAAAAATCATGAAGTGAGGTGCTACCTCTTGAGCACTGCGTTGGTTTTCCCTTGAAGAGGAAAGGGTGATGCAGCAAAGTAGCGTAAGTATTTCTCTCAGTTTTTGAGAACCAAGGTATCAATCCAGTAGGAGGCTACGCGCGAGTCCCTCGCACCTACACAAAACAAAGAAATCCTCACAACCAACGCGATAAGGGGTTGTCAATCCCTACACGGTCACTTACGAGAGTGAGATCTGATAGATATGATAGGATAATATTTTTGGTATTTTTATGATAAAGATGCAAAGTAAAATAAAAGCAAAGTAAAAAAGCAATGGAAATAACTAAGTGTTGGAAGATTAATATGATGGAGAATAGACCCGGGGGCCATAGGTTTCACTAGTGGCTTCTCTCAAGAGCATAAGTATTTTTACGGTGGGTGAACAAATTCTTGTTGGGCAATTGTGTAATTGAGCATAGTTATGAGAATATCTAGGTATGATCATGTATATAGGCATCACGTCCGAGACAAGTAGACCGACTCACACTTGCATCTACTACTATTACTCCACACATCGACCGCTATCCATCATGCATCTAGAGTATTAAGTTCATAAGAACGAGTAATGCAGCTTTAAGCAAGATGACATGATGTAGAGGATAAATTCATGCAATATGATAAAAACCCCATCTTGTTATCCTCGATGGCAGCAATACAATACGTGCCTTGTTGCCCCTCATCCTTTGGGAAAGGACACCACAAGATTGAACCCAAAGCTAAGCACTTCTCCCATTGCAAGAAAGATCAATCTAGTAGGCCAAACCAAAGCTGATAATTCGAAGAGACTTGCAAAGATAACCAATCATACATAAAAAGAATTCAGAGAAGATTCAAATATTATTCATAGATAATCTTGATCATAAACCCACAATTCATCGGTCTCAACAAACACACCGCATAAAGAAGATTACATCGAATAGATCTCCACGAGAGAGGGGGGGAGAACATTGTATTGAGATCAAAAAGAGAAGAAGCCATCTAGCTAATAACTATGGACCCGAAGGTGCATGGTAAACTACTCACACTTCATCGAGAGGCTATGGTGTTGATGTAGAAGCCCTCGGTGATCGATGCCCCTTCCGTGAACTCGAACGAACCCCAAGATGGGATCTAGGTAGATGCAGAAAGGTTGCGGCGGTGGAATTAGGTTTTTTTGCTCCGTATCTGATCATTTGGTGGTACGTAGGTATATATAGGAGGAAGGAGTACGTCGGTGGAGCAACGTGGGGCCCACGAGGGTGGAGGGCACGCCCGAGGGGGAAGTAGGCGCGCCCCTACCTTGTGGCTTCCTGGTGGCTTTCTTGACGTGGGGTCCAAGTCTCTGGATCATGTTAGATTCAGAAAATCACGTTCCCGAAGGTTTCATTCCGTTTGGACTTCGTTTGATATTCTTTTCTGCGAAAGCTGAAATAGGCAAAAACAACAATTAAAATTTGGATCTCCGGTTAATAGGTTAGTCCCAAAAATAATATCAAAGTGAATAAGAAAGCCCAATAATGTCCAAAAGCAGAAGATAATATATGCAGAGCAATCAAAATTATAGATACGTTGGAGACGTATCAAGCATCCCTAAACTTAATTCCTGCTCGTCCAAGAGCAGGTAAATGATAAAAACAGAATTTTTGATGTGGAATGCTACTTGGCATAATTTCAATGTAATTCTTCTTATTGTAGCATGAATGTTCAGATTTGATATTATTCAAGATAAAAGTTTAATGTTGACATAAAAACAATAGTATTTCAAGCATACTAACTAAGCAATTATGTCTTATCAAAATAACATAGCCAAAGCAAGTTATCCCTACAAAATCATATAGTCTGGCTATACTCCATCTTCCCCACGGAAAATATTCATATCATATACGACCCGGTTTTAGCCAAGCAATTGGTTCATACTTTTAACGCGCTTGACCTTTTCAACTCTTACTCAATACATGGCGCAAGCCATGGATATAGCACTATGGTGGAATAAGGTATAAAGGTAGGGGTTTTGTGGGAAGACAAAAAAGGAGAAGGTCTCACATTAATGAGGCTAATCAACGGGCTATGGAGATGCCAATCAATTGATGTTAATGCGAGGAGTAGGGATTGCCATGCAGCGGATGCACTAGAGCTATAAGTGTATGAAAGCTCAAAAAGAAACTAAGTGGGTGTGCATCCAACTTGCTTGCTCACTAAGACCTCGGGCATTTGAGGAAGCCCATCATTGGAATATACAAGCCAAGTTCTATAATGAAATTTCCCACTAGTATATGAAAGTGACAAAATGAGAGACTCTCTATTATGAAGATCACGGTGCTACTTTGAAGCACAAGTGTGGTAAAAGGATAGTAACATTGTCCCTTCTCTCTTTTTCTCTCATATTTTTTTATTTGGGCCTTTTCTCTCTTTTTATGTCCTCTTGTTTTTAGTCCGGAGTCTTATCCCGACTTGTGGGGGAATCATGGTCTCCATCATCCTTTCCTCACTTGGGACAATGCTCGAATAATGATGATCATCACACTTTTATTTACTTACAACTCATGAATTACAACTCAATACTTGGAACAAAATATGACTCTATATGAATGCCTCCGTGATGTAATAGGGATATGCAATGAATCAAGAGGCGACATGTATGAAAAGAATTATGAACGGTGGCTTTGCCACAAATACAATGTCAACTACATGATCATGCAAAGCAATATGACAATGATGGAGTATGTCATGATAAATGAAACGGTGGAAAGTTGCATGGTAGTATATCTCGGAATGGCTATGGAAATGCCATGATAGGTAGGTATGGTGGCTGTTTTGAGGAAGATATAAGGAGGTTTATGTGTGAAAGAGTGTATCATATCATGGGGTTTGGATGCACCGGTGAAGTTTGCACCAACTCTCAAGGTGAGAAAGGGCAATGCGCGGTACCAAAGAGGCTAGAAAATTGCGGAAAGGTAAGTGTGCGTATAATCCATGGACTCACGTTAGTCATAAAGAACTCATATACTTATTGCAAAAATTTATTAGCCCTCAAAGGAAAGTACTACTACGCATGCTCCTAGGGGAAGGGTTGGTAGGAGTTAACCATCACGCGATCCCGACCGCCACACAAAGGAAGACAATCAACAAATACTTCATGCTCTGACTTTGTTACATAACGGTTCACCATACGTGCATGCTACGGGAATCACAAACTCCAACACATGTATTTTTCAATTTCACAATTACTCAACTAGCACAACTATGATATTACCACCTTTATATCTCAAAACAATTATCAAGCATCAAATTTCTCATGATATTAATTAAAGAAAATTGCCATGCTGTTTTAAGACTCTCAAAATAATATATGTGAAGCATGAGAGATCAATAGTTTCTATGAAAAAATCCACCACCGTGCTCTAAAAGATATAAGTGAGGCACTAGAGCAAAACTATATAGCTCAAAAGATATAAGTGAAGCACATAGAGTATTCTCATAATTTCCGAAATCATGTGTGTCTCTCTCAAAAGGGGTGTACAGCAAGGATCATTGTGGTAAACTAAAAAGCAAAGACTCAAATCATACAAGACGCTCCAAGCAAAACACATATCATGTGGTGAATAAAAATATAGCTCCAAGTAAAGTTACCCGATGGAAGTAGGCGAAAGGGGATGCCTTCCGGGGCATCCCCAAGCTTTGGCTTTATGGTGTCCTTAGATTATCTTTGGGGTGCCATGGGCATCCCCAAGCTTAGGCTCTTGCCCCTCCTTGTTCCATAATCCATCAAATCTTTCACCCAAAACTTGAAAACTTCACAACATAAAACTCAGCAGAAAATCTCGTGAGCTCCGTTAGGGAAAGAAAACAAAAGACCACTTCAAGTTACTGTAACGAACCCATTCTTTATTTATATTGGTGTTAAACCTACTTTATTCCAATTTCTCTATGGTTTATAAACTCTTTTAATAGCCATAGATTCATCAAAATAAGCAAACAACACACGAAAAACAGAATCATCAAAATAGAACGATGCAGTAGTAATCTGTAACTAACGCAAACTTCTGGAACTCCAAAACATCATAAAAAATAGGAAGACCTAGGAAATTTGTTTATTGATCAGCAGCAATTGGAATCAATATTTTATCACGTTCTGGTGATTTTTAAAAATTGTTTTCGTGAACAGAAAGTTTCTGGAAATTACAGCAAGATCAAATAACTATCATCCAAGAAGATCCTATAGGTTTAACTTGGCACAAACACTAATTAAAACATAAAACACATCTAACCAGAGGCTAGAACAAATATTTATTCCTAAAAATAAGCAAATAATAAAAACTAAAAATAAAATTGGGTTGCCTCCCAACAAAGCGCTATCGTTTAACGCCCTAGCTAGGCATAAAAAGCAAGGATAGATCTAGGTATTGTCATCTTTGGTAGGCAATCCATAAGTGGCTCTCATGATAGATTCATGTGGTGATTTTATTTTCTTCCTTGGGAAGTGTTCCATGCGTTGCTTTAATGGAAATTGGAATCTAATATTCCCTTCCTTCATATCAATAATTGCACCAATCGTTCTAAGGACAGGTCTACCAAGAATAATAGGACATGAAGGATTGCAATCTATATCAAGAAAGACAAAATCTACGGGCACATAGTTCCTATTTGCAACAATAAGAACATCATTAATTCTTCCCATAGGTTTCTTAATGGTGGAATCCATGAGTGCAAATTTAAAGAGCAATCATCAAAATTACGGAAACCTAACAAATCGCACAAAGTTTTTGGAATCGTGGAAACACTAGCACCCAAATCACACAAAGCATAGCATTCATGATCTTTAATCTTAATTTTAATAGTAGGTTCCCACTCATTATAAAGTTTTATGGGGATAGAGACTTCCAACTCAAGCTTTTCTTCATAAGATTGCATCAAAGAATCAACGATATGTTTGGTAAAAGCTTTATTTTGACTATAAGCATGAGGAGAATTTAGCACGGATTGCAACAAGGAAATACAATCTATCAAAGAGCAATTATCATAATTGAATTCCTTGAAATCCAAAATAGTGGGTCCATTAACATCTAATGTTTTGATTTCTTCAATCCCACTTTTATCAATTTTAGCATCAAGATCTAAAAACTCAGAATTTTTGGAACGCCTTCTAGGTAAGGGTGGATCATGTTCAGTCCCATCATTACCAAGATTCATATTGCAAAACAAAGATTTAATAGGGGACACATCAATAACTTTTAGATCTTCATCTTTATTTTCATAGAAATTTGAAGAACACGCTTTCATAAAGCAATGCATCTTATACGCATCCTAGCGGTTCTTTCTATGCACTCATCAATGGAAATTCTCATGGATTTGAGAGACTCATTGATATCATGCTTAGGAGGAATAGCTCTCAGTTTCAAAGAATCAACATCAAGAGAAATTCTATCAACGTTCCTAGCCAATTCATCAACTTTAAGCAATTTTCTTCAAGCAAAGCCTTAAAATTCTTTTCGAATTCATAAATTCCTTAACACTAGTCTCAAATTCAGAGGGCATCTTATTAAAGTTTCCATAAGAATTGTTGTAGGAATTACCATAATTATTAGAGGAATTGCTAGGATAAGGCCTAGGATTAAAGTTTCCTCTATACACGTTGTTACCAAAATTATTCCTACCAACAGAATTCACATCCATAGATTCATTATTATTCTAAATCAAAGTAGACAAGGGCATATCGTTAGGATCAGAAGAAACACTTTTACTAGCAAATAATTTCATAAGTTCATCCATCTTTCCACTCAAAACATTAATTTCTTCTATCGCATGCACTTTTTATTAGTAGATCTTTCGATTGGGCCATTGAGAATAATTAACCATAATATTATCTAGGAGTTTAGTAGCTTTTCCTAAAGTGATTTCCATAAAAGGTGCCTCAGCGGCGAATCTAAAAAGATTTCTAGAAGCAAAATTCAATCCGGCATAATTTTTTGTATAATCATCCACAAATTCAAACCATGTGTAGAGGCAATTCATTATCATTAATTTCATTCTCTCCCAAGCTTGTGCAACATGTTCATGATCAAGTTGCTTAAAAATCATAATATCATTTCTAAGAGAGATAATCTTAGCGGGAGGAAAATACTTAGAGATAAAAGCATCTTTGCACTTAATCCAGGAATCAATACTATTTTTAGGCAAAAGGCGAAAACCAAGCTTTATACGATCTCTAGCGAAAATGGAAATAGCTTCAATTTAACAATATCATTGTCAACATCTTTCTTCTTTTACATATCACACAAATCAACGAAGCTATTTAGATGAGTAGCGGCATCTTTACTCGGAAGGCTGGCGAATTGATCTTTCATAACAAGATTCAACAAAGCAACATTGATTTCACAAGATTCAGTATCCGTAAGAGGAGCAATCGAAGTGCTAAGGAAATCATTATTGTTGGTATTGGTAAAGTCACATAATTTGGTATTATCTTGAGCCATCGTGACAAACAAGCAATCCAACACACGAGAAAACAAGAGCCCAGGCAAAAGAGGCAAGCGGAAAAGAGAGGGCGAATAAAGCGGCAAAAGGGTGAAGTGGGGAGAGGAAAGCGAGAGGCAAATGGCAAATAATGTAATGCGGAGAGAAGGGTTTGTGATGGGTACTTGGTATGTTGAATTTTTAAGTGAGACCTCCAGAACAGCGCCGAGAAATCCTTCTTGCTACCTCTTGAGCACTGCGTTGGTTTTCCCTTGAAGAGGAAAGGGCGTCTGCAGCAAAAGTAGCGTAAAGTATTTCCCTCGGTTTTTGAGAAACAAGGTATCAATCCGGTAGGAGGCTAAGCGCGAGTCAGCACCTACACAAAACAAATAAATCCTGCAACCAACAGCGATAAGGGGTTGTCAATCCCTACACCGGTCACTTACGAGAGTGAGATCTGATAGATATGAGAGGATAATATTTTTGGTATTTTTATGATAAAGATGCAAAGAAAAATAAAAGCAAAGTAAAAAAGCAACGGGAATAACTAAGTGTTGGAAGATTAATATGATGGAGAATAGACCCGAGGGCCATAGGTTTCACTAGTGGCTTCTCTCAAGAGCATAAGTATTTTACGGTGGGTGAACAAATTACTGTTGAGCAATTGACAGAATTGAGCATAGTTATGAGAATATCTCGGGGTGATCATGTATATAGGCATCACGTCAAGACAAGTAGACCAACTCTTGCACGCATCTACTACTATTACTCCACAAATCGTAGCTATCCAGCATGCATCTAGAGTATTAAGTTCATAAGAACAGAGTAACGCTTTAAGCAAGATGACATGATGTAGAGGGATAAATTCATGCAATATGATAAAAACCCCATCTTGTCATCCTCGATGGCAACAATAAGTACGTGCCTTGCTGCCCCTACTGTCACTGGGAAAGGAGACCGCAAGATTGAACCCAAAGCTAAGCACTTCTCCCATTGCAACAAAGGTCAATCTAGTAGGCCAAACCAAACTGATAATTCGAAGAGACTTGCAAAGATAACCAATCATACATAAAAAAATTCAGAGAGGATTCAAATATTATTCATAGATAATCTTGATCATAAACCCACAATTCATCGGTCTCAACAAACACATCGCAAAAGAAGATTACATCGAATAGATCTCCACGAGAGAGGAGAACATTGTATTGAGATCAAAAGAGAGAAGAAGCCATCTAGCTAATAACTATGGACCCAAAGGTGCGTGGTAAACTACTCACACTTCATCGGAGGCTATGGTGTTGATGTAGAAGCCCTTAAGTGATTGATGCCTTGCTCCGTGAACTCAGGAACAGGCCCCCAAGATGGGATCTTGTGGGATTACTGAGAAGGTTCTTGAGGAGGTGGAATTAGGTTTTGGATCCGTGTCGATCGTTTGGGGGTGCGTGGGTATATATATAGGAGGAAGGAGTATGTGGTGGAGCAACATGGGGCCCACGAGGGTGGAGGCGCGCCCGAGGGGTGGCGCCCCCTACCTCATGGCTTCTGGTGGCTTTCTTGGCGTAGGGTCCAAGTCTCACTGGATCATGTTCGTTCAGAAAATCACGTTCCCGAAGGTTTCGTTCCATTTGGACTCCGTTTGATATTCTTTTTACTGCGAAACTACGAAATAGGAAAAACAGCAATTACGGGCTGGGCCTCCGGTTAATAGGTTAGTCCCAAAAATAATATAAAAGTGAATAATAAAGCCCAATAATGTCCAATACAAAAGATAATATAGCATGGAGCAATCAAAAATTATAGATACGTTGGAGACGTATCATGAGGAAAACCCAAAACCCAAATACCGACAAAAACAAAGTGATTGAGCATCACTGAAGAGATTGATCCTGCGTGGATCCGACGCTTGTTACCTTTGAAGACTGTGCTTCTTCCAGACGGTTAGGCGTCATGGTCTAGAGCATCCAAGAGGAATTCTGGATCGCCGAGTGACCAAGTTTGTGAAGGTTTGGAAGTCACCTGAAGACTTACCACGAGTGATTGGGCGAGGTTTGTGTGACCTTAGATCAAGGAGAATATGGTGAGGACTGTGTGTCCGGATCATGTGTCCTCGGGTTTAAATACCTAGCCGCTCCAACTGGATGTACAAGCGAGACAACAGTTGGAACTGGTCTACCAAATCATTGTCTTCACCAAGCTTCTTGGTTCTATTTCCTCAACTCTTTCATTTCCTCATAAATGTGTTGTGCACTTGTTCATATCTGTGTTTGAAGACTTTTGTTGAAGACTTTCTCAATTTCCTCAGTTCAATTTCTTGATCATTTGTCTTCATCCTGTGTTATCCTTGTGTTTACGCTTTACGTACTTTGTGCTTGTCTTCATTTCATCATGATGACCATGCTTGTGTTCTGTTATGTTTACTTTTGAGTACTTACTCTGCTGCAAGTAGTTCTTCGCTAAGGAATTTCCTCACCCGCAAATTCCTAAGTGAAGAATTCATAAAAATCGCCTATTCACACCCCCTCTAGTCGATATAACGCACTTTCAGTACGTCTTCACGATCTGACCGATCCAAGTACCGAGCGCACGGCACCTCGGAGTTCCACACACGTTCAACTCGATGATGTCCCGTGAGCTCCGATCCAGCAGAGCTTCGCTGGAGAGTTTCGTCAGCACGACGGCGTGATGACGGTGATGATGATGCTACCGATGTAGGGCTTCGCCTAAGGACCGCTATGATATGATCGAGGTGGATTATGGTGGAGGGGGGCACCGCACACGGCTTGGAACAATCAACTTGTGTGTCTTTGGGTGCCCCGCCCCGTATATAAAGGAGCAAGGGGATGCTTAGGCCAGCCTTGAGTGCGCCCCAAGGAGAGGAGGAATCCTCTTCCTACTAGGAAGAGGATTCATCCTTTCTAGTCCAACTAGGAAGAGGGAGGAAGGAAGAGAGAGAGGAAGAAGAGGAAAGAGGGGCCGCCCCCTCCCTAGTCCAGTCGGACTCCTCATGGGAGGCGCGCCACCTCCTAGGCTGCTTCCTCTCTCTCTCCTTAGGCCCACTAAGGCCCAATACTTCCCGGGGTTCCGGTAACCCTCGGCACTCCGTTTTCTCCGAAACCATCCGGAACACTTCCGTGTCCGAATATAACCGTCAATATATCAATCTTTACGTCTCGACCATTTCGAGACTCATCGTCATGTCCGTGATCATATCCGGGACTCAGAACTACCTTCGGTACATCAAAACACTAAAACTCATAAAACTGATCGTCACCGAACTTTAAGCGTGCGGACCCTACGGGTTCGAGAACAATGTAGACATGACCGATACACGTCTCCAGTCAATAACCAACAGCGGAACCTAGATGCTCGTATTGGCTCCTACATATTCTACGAAGATCTTTATCGGTCAAACCGCATAACAACATACATTGTTCCCTTTGTCTTTAGTATGTTACTTGCCCGAGATTCGATCGTTGGTATCTCAATACCTAGTTCAATCTCGTTACTGGTAAGTCTCTTTACTCGTTCCTTAATACATCATCCCGCAACTAACTCATTAGTTATAATGCTTGCAAGGCTTATAGTGATGTGTATTACCGAGTGGGCCCAGAGATACCTCTCCGACAATCGGAGTGACAAATCCTAATCTCGAAATACGCCAACTCAACAAGTACCTTCGGAGACACCTGTAGAGCACCTTTATAATCACCCAGTTACGTTGTGACGTTTGGTAGCACACAAAGTGTTCCTCCGGTAAATGGCAGTTGCATAATCTCTTAGTCATAGGAACATGTATAAGTCATGAAGAAAGCAATAGCAACATACTAAACGATCAAGTGCTAAGCTAACGGAATGGGTCAAGTCAATCACATCATTCTCCTAATGATTTGATCCCGTTAATCAAATGACAACTCATGTCTATGGCTAGGAAACATAACCATCTTTGATCAATGAGCTAGTCAAGTAGAGCCGGAGTGGGGAATCATCTCCAGTGGCCATCTTCATCATCCCACGCGGCCACCACGATGAGGAGGGAGTAGTCCACCCTCGGGGTTGAGGGTTTGTACCAGTAGCTATGTGTTTAATCTCTCTCTCTCTCTCTCGTGATCTATATCCTGGGCTTTGTTAATATAGATGGATCATATGATGTTTCTACCTTCTATACTCTTGTTATGATGAATTGGATCTTTACCCTTTGAAGTTTTGTCTTTTCGGATTGAATATTCAGAGATGAGAACACATGATATATGTCTTGCGGTATGGATACTTGAGGTGACAATTCAGGTATCTTATTGATTCACTTGATATATGTTATGGCATTCAACTCGCGGATTCCCGCGGTGACATTGGGATAATCTATGCATAGGGGTTGATGCACATTTTTATTATCTTGTCTCCGATAGAAACTTTGGGGGTCTCTTCGTAGTTCTTTGTGTGGATTGAGTATTATGAATATGAGTTTGATTTGGTGCTACTTTAGTACGAACTCTTGATTAGATCAATCGGAAAGAGTAGCTTGCGTTATTCTAGTACGAACTCTAGGATAGATCGACCGGAAAGAATAGCTTTGAGGTGGTTCTGTACCCTATAAACAATTTATATCTTTTGTTCTCTGCTAATAGGAACTCGGGAGTGATTCTTTATTGCACTTTGAGGGATAATCATATGATCCAACTATGTTAGCATTGTTGAGAGATTGCACTAGCGAAAGTACGGACCCTAGGCCTTGTTTTCAAGCATTGCAATACCGTTTTTGTGTCCGTTTACTACTTGCTACCTTGCTGTTTTTATTTATTCAGATTATAAAAATATATTTCTACCATCCATATTACACTTTTTATCACCATCTCTTCATTAACTAGTGCACCTATACAATTTGCCATTGTATTGGGTGTGTTGAGGACACAAGAGATTTCTTGTATTTGGTTGCAGGGTCGTTTGCGAGTGACCATCTTCATCCTACACTTCCCACGGATTGATAAACCTTAGGTCATCCACTTGAGGGAAAATTGCTACTGTCCTACAAAACTCTGCGCTTGGAGACCCAACACGAGTCTACAAGAATAAAGTTGCGTAGTAGACATCAGTGGACGACGACGAGGCCCCATACTGGAATAACACGGAGATGGGGAAGATGCGGCAGCGGAGTCGCAGATGGAGAGGATCGGGAAACTTCGACCAGTTGGTGCAAAAAGGCGACCTTTGCATACACGGGAGACAAGGAGCAAGAACAGAGGTTGAGGAAGGAGCACGGCTGTTGGATTAACATCCAACGGTCCACCACTAGAATCATTTGTTGATTAAGTTGACAAATCCCTACATACACGTCTGCTTAGTAGGCCCACAAGTGAGGCACCAAATCTGCCGGGTCCCAGCTGTCATCAGGAGGAATAGTTTTTTTCGCATAACAAGGAGGTACTTCCTTTCGTGCGAAGACACAGCCGGTGGGTCCCAGCTGTCAGGGGGAGGAAACAGCTTAATAAGGAGGAACTTTCCTTGTGTGTGACCATGGACCTCGTGGGTTTTCCACCGTCGAGCTCTCACGTCTGATCCTCTTCCGATGACTCTCATTTGTTGACCATCTTTGCGCCCGGCGTATGGCGAGGCGGTGGGCAACAGCGAGGCCCAGACTGGAATGACCCGGAGATGGGGAAGACGTGACAGTGGAGTCGTAGACGGAGAGGTGTGGGAACCTTGACTGGTTCGGGTGCAGGGTGCGCCTACACTCGGTAGAGAATAATAGGAGGTGCAGAGTGGAGGGATGGCCTGGCCGTCGGCGGGGTAGCTGCGTTCGGCCGCGAGGCACATAAAACAACACCGCCGGACGCCGAAGCTGGAGCAGCGGTCCCGCCTGCTTGGGGAAGAAAGACGAGAGATTGAAGAAGAATGTCGGCCGTTGGATGTAAATCCAATGCTTGCTTAGGATTCGACCTACTCGCCCACATGTCAGCTAGTCCATTTGTTTTTTAGTCCATTTGGTGGGCTGGCTGAAACAATGATGTAGCATCTATGCAGCCCGTTTATATATATGGTAGAATTTAAAGCCCATTTGCATTATTCTCGAAATTCGCAGACTTGCTGGGCTGGACGAAAAAATGTTATAAAAACATAAACACATGATTGCACACCTATTACTGCATTGGTCAGTAAAATCTTTGCAAGCTTATGTACGCAATCACTAGGAGTTAACTTTCCAAGTTATATATAAACAATTATTATTATTTTGTAAGAACTTTCAATTTACGAAATAAAATATTATTTTAATTTGATGAGTTAATAGGACGCGGGGTGTTATTATTTTTTAGGCTAGACGTGGGAGAGTTGAGTTGGTTCTAGGGAAAAGTACTTGGAGAAAACTCAGTTTACATCGAAAAAGAAAGTGGGAGAAAATTCAGATATAGGATTAATGAAAACAAAAAATAAAGGAAGTGGGAAGGTCTATATATACTATTATAGAAGGGAAAACATAGGTTCAGTTTTGCATTCTTATAGAAAAATAGAACTGAGCTGTGCATCGTCTTGAAAAACAAACATAACTTGGGTTGCTGATGTTATAGACAAGCTAGGTTAGGAGGCCCAGAGGCTGCTTCATACCCGCTGGATCCAAAAAACATTGAAACATGTCGTGGGCTGCGCATGTTAAACAACAAAACCTAGGCCATGGACCTAGTGGGCCTGGGATTGTCAGCCTCTCGATGAAAATTTGTCTCCTGGTTCCTCTTGTTTTGCTGACCATATTGGGAATGCAGACAGCGGCGCTGCGACGAGAGCACCAAGGTAGAGGACGATGTTGAGACCTCGGACCGAACGAACTGGAGCGGGGGAAGACGCAAGCGGAGGGGAGTACGAGGGTTGACTTGTTCAGGTGCAGGGTGGGCCGGTGGAGCTACGCCGCCCGGACATTGTGTGGGAGTAGAGGATGGCCTGTAACGCCATAGGCTATGATGAACCCGGCTGTATAGGAAGAGGATGAAAGATTGAACAAAATAAAGAAATACACATGGATAGATGGTTGGTCCCATATGTCTGTGTACGAGACCTGCTGGGTCCACCTGAGAAGGGGAATATGTTGGGAGGAATGAGATTCAAAGCACGGCAGCCGAATGAACTAGTTTTTTCTGAAACGGACGAGTGAACTAGTTACATACATAAGCAAATAGCCACTAAAAAAAGCAAACAGGTTAATGGGTTCTTAGAAGAAATATTTCGGACAAAACAGATAATTACGACACATAGGCTAATGCATGAAACACTCAGATGATAAACGTGCTTAAAAAGATAAAGTACACCATCTAGACCTTCCTGGCACGCTTAATCATGATGCTGCAGCTGTCCGTGTACTCGTCGATTACGGGAAGCAAACACGCCCTCATGTCCAAGATCCGCCTATACATGTCGTAGCATGCATATGCGTCCTTGGCCGTTGTCGGATTTCGGGTTCCGGCAGACCCTCTAGGTTCGAACACTGGGGTGCGCACGGAGATTTCGCCCCCTACCTACCTGCTCCTCGCCGCCTCGCTAGGATCTAAGCTATCAAACGAACAACACAAGAGACACAGGGTTTATACTAGTTCGGGCCACCATTGTGGTGTCATACCCTACTCTAGTTTGTGGTGTGGTGGATTGCCTCTTGGGCTGTTGGTGATGAACAATACAAGGAAGAACAGCCTCATGAGGGTCTCTTGTTCTTGGTCAAAAGCGATGAATCGCCAGGGGAGTTCAGTCGCTCTCTCTCTCTCTCTCTCTCTCTCGCTCTCTCTCTTTCTCTCTCTCTCTCTCTCTCTCTCGGGGTTCAGGATCGACTTCAACGTGTCCCTACTGTGTGGGTGGCTAGTCCTATTTATAGGCAAAGGCCCTGGGCCTCTTGCCAAATATTGAGCGGGAAGGGTGCCAACAATTGGCCATTTTGAAGGGGAACATCTGGTACACTTATCCTGACTAAAGTTGGTCCTCGCCTGCCAAAGGCTCTGGTGGTGGCCTTTGCTTGGGCTCCACAATGACTTCCTTCCTGCCGTTGCGACGGTCTTGGTCTTGTTGCACCGAAATGGATGCCTTTGCTTGATGCTCTCGCCTGCGCTTGCTCCCTTTGCACCAAAGAGGAAAGGAGGACATTGCGCGGGCTGGCGCCCGCCTGGCGCCCTTGGTCGTCATGGCTTGCGTCATGGGCACCTCGTGAGGTACCCCGCCTTGATCTCTCCACCTCCTCGCGAGCCAGCCTGACGAGGCCGCGCCTAAGGAAGCTTCCTGTCGTCCGCCCGAGGTCTCAGCCCCTCGCGGGTCTTGAGCTTTCTTGCGTTGATGAAGATGGGCCGTGCTGGGCCTCCCCTCGAGCCACGCCCGCAGGCCGCAGTATGGCAAGTCTGGGGACCCCGTTCCCGAGCATGACAGTAGCCCCAGCCCAAAGGCGCGCCCGGACTTGGTTGAGCGAGAAGCGAAGGGGCAGTGCAAAGCGCCCATGGGCCTCACAGCCTCGGCCTTGGGCGCCAGCGAGCCTCACAGCCTGCGGCCTTGGGCGCCAGCGTGGCGGTGATTGGGCGTGGGCGGCTCCGGCTCCCCCCACCCGCCCTCTGTTGCCCTTGTGGCCGGCCGAATCCACATGCGCCAAAGCGGGCCATGATTACCTGCGATCGTGGAGGTCGATGGTTGGCCTCATATGGCTTTAAGTACGGAACGGCGTGCGCCCTCCCAGTCTATCCCCCCTTGCTTCTCCTTTTCCTTCATGGCTCCATCAAAGAGGTTCTCGGCCGCAGAGAAAGGGAAGGCCCGCCAGGTTGAGCCTGACTCTCCCCCAAGCATGGCCGAGGCCGCCCTAAACACCCTCCGGGTTCCCATGGTGGCTCCCAGCTGGCTCGCGAGGTGACCTCCCGCCAGTGGACGGGCGGCAGTCGCCGTTGCCGGGTGCGCTTCTGCACCGTCGACCCCTAGGCCGCTTCACCTGCAGCGCAGGTCTTTGTCGGAGAGTTCGTTGTGTGGTCGGCGGGCCAGCACCCGGCTCCGGCTTCCTCGCTTCCTCCTAGGTGAGCTTCCGGCTGGTGCCTCGGGTGGCCTCACGGCTTCAGGCGGATGGTTGCTGCAGCCGGGCCTCCACAGGCTTCTTTGGAGGTCTCTGCGAGCCGGGAGCCCGGCCCTGACCGTGGTAGCAGTGACATTTGCCCGCGTGTGCGTGGTCCGAGAGCCGGCTGCACCCCTGCACTTCAAGTTCGACGGTGATGCCACCCTCTACGTGAGGGTGTTCGGGGAGGATGGTGGCCGCGCAGGGTGCTACCCCGAGGACGACGACCGTGGCCATGAGCCCAGCCCCGGCGGTGATGAAGATGACAGCGCACGCGCGGGCGGCGGCGCTCGGGGTTCCTCGAGCTTCAATGGTTCTTCCTCGGGCAGTGGCTCTTCCAGCAGTGGCCGCGATCAGCCTCCGCGTTGCCGCGCCGGCCTGGAGGGAGGCAGTGGGTCCGCCCGTCGCCGTGCCCCGGTGAAGCGCGAGAGGGAGTCCGCCTGAGCTCCGGAGGCAGCTTGAGTCCCCCCTGCAGGCTGGTGTTGGGCGAGTCGCACCTGTTTTGTTCCTTTCCTTTTCCTGCGTAAAGAGACAGTAGTGTAGGGCCCCGTGGGGGCGTGCTTGGACTATTGCTGTTAGTTATCGTATCGTTTCTGCTATTTTGGTATTGTGCTTTCGTGCTGCTCGCCCGTGCGGAGGTAGTTCCCGGCCTCTGCCCGGCGAGGCGACCGACCAGGTCTGTGTTTGCGTCGCGGTGCCTGTGAGGCACGGACCGAGGAGTGCTCTGTAGTGGACCCAAGTAGGGAAGCTTTGACCGACAAGGCGAAAAACACTCGCGAGGTGCTCGCGTTGCTCCCTCAGCAGTGTTTGCGCGCAAGAGATCGAGGCAGTGGAGCGAAAAAGGCAAAGAGTCATAAGCCAAAGACGGCATCAGCTTCAATAAAACCTCGAATGGGGGATGAACAAGCCAAATGCAGAAAGCAAACAAGAAAAGCCACGTCCGCCACCTAGTCTAGTCTTCGACGTCTTCTCACCCAGGCCAGAGCTAAGTCTTTGCCAGGCGTGGGAGGGAGCCCAGGGCCGAGGCGGCGCTCCTGAGACTCCGGGGCGTGTACTGCCCCAACTCATTATTACGTGAGAGTGTCACGGGCGGCGAGCTTCATAGGCATTGGCCTTCTTCACATGCTCTGGGCCTTTCTTAGAAAGGTAAACTTCACAGGCGTTTGCCCTCTTCACAGGCACCGGGCCTTTTTCCCAAAACGCGACAACTTCACAAGCATTGGCCCTCTTCACAGGCTCTGGGCCTTTTCCAAAATGCGGCAGCTTCACAGGCATTGGCCCTCTTCACAGGCTCTGGGCCTTTTCCAAAACGCGACAGCTTCACAGGCATTGGCCCTCTTCACAGGCTCTGGGCCTTTTCCAAAACGCGACAGCTTCACAGGCATTGGCCCTCTTCACAGGCTCTGGGCCTTTTCCAAAACGCGACAGCTTCACAGGCATTCGCCTTCTTCACAGGCACCGGGCCTTTTTAGGGGTAAAACCTTCGGAGGTGTTGGATGTTCCACGCGTTCTGGACGGGCACCCCCTCCTGAGTCTCCAAAGCATGCGGGCCGGGCACGGAAACATGAACAACCTTGAACGGGCCCTCCCACATGGGAGAGAGCTTATGCAGTCCCTCCACGGAGAGAACTCGCCGAAAGTACCGCAGGTCCCCTACCTCGAGAGTCCAGGGGCGGATGTTGCGGTAGTGGTATCGCCCACAGCCACATTGGTATCTCGCCGCTCGTTGCGCAGCTTCCCGACGACGTTCCTCCCCCAGCACGAGGTCCGTCCCCCGCATGGCATCCTGCTGCGCCTCGTCGAACGCCAGGACCCACGCGGAACGACATCTGACCTTGTGAGGGAGGACTGCTTCAGCCCCATAAACCAGGAAAAATGGGGTCTCGCCAGTTGGCTTGGTCGCGGTCGTGCGGATGGACCCTAACACAGATTGAAGTTCGTCGTGCCAACCTCGGCCGCAGGCCTCCAGCTTCTTCTTGAACGTCCTAGTCTTGAGGCCTCTCAGGACCTCTGCGTTGGCCCGCTCAGCCTGACCGTTGCTCCGCGGGTGCACCACCGAAGCGTAGTATATCTGCGTCCCAAGGTTAGCACAGTATGTTTTGAAGAGGTTACTGGTGAATTGCGAACCGTTGTCGGTGATGATGCGGTTCGGTACCCTGAACCGGCTTACGATGCCCCTGATGAACTTGACCGCAGAACCGGCGGGAATGGTGCGGACGGCTTCCACCTCCGCCCACTTGGTGAACTTGTCCGCGGCGACGTAGAGGTAGTGATAGCCCCCGGGCGCCCGAGGCAACGGGCCCAGGATATCCAGCCCCAGACCATGACGGCCACGCGAGAGGGTATAGTTCTGAACCTCCCGCCCGATGGATCTGTTTGGCATTGAATTGGCGACCCAAGCCTTCACTAGCTCGACAACATCATTGGCGCCGTGAGGGCAATAGAAACCGGCTTATTGAACGCCTTGCCCTTACGAGGTCCGCGATGATGAATGATGCCCACAGTCTCCACCGTGTATATCTGTCAGCAGTTCCTTCCCTTGCTCCCTGGAGATGCAGCGCAGGGACACATCATTTGGTCGCTTCCGATAGAGTTCTCCGTCCCTGATGCAGTATGCGGTGGCTTGCCGTACACACACTCCGCCTTCCTCCTCCTTCTCCGGCGGGGTCCCTTGCGTTAAGTAGCTCGGGCTGCAGTGATCTAGCACCCCTCCACGAGGCTCCATCGTCAAGAGCAGGCGCGCTCCACGAGGCGGGCCATAGAGCCGGGGCTCCCGTGGCTGTTGGTGGGAGCTCCTCCAGAGGCTTGGCGCTTGATAAGTGATGGCATGGCGGGGCTTGAAGAGCCGTTCCTCGAAGACGCAGGCGCCTGAGGTAGCCGCTGGATGCTCGTTTGGCGATGTCGTCGGCCTCCCGATTGGTGCCACGGGCACATGCTGCAACTCCAACCCCAGAACTGCTTTCTCCATCCTGCGGACCTCCATAAGGTAGGCTTCCATGTGCTCATCCCTTGGCTCGTACACCTTGTGGGAGAAGTGGCCGAGGAGCTGCGAATCGCCCTTGATGGTCAGGCGCTTCACCCCCAGGGCGGCTGCAGCCTTCAGGCCCGCTATCAGACCTTCATATTCTGCTATGTTGTTGGAGACCTTTTCTCCCTACTGGAAACAGAGCTGCACGGCGTAGTAGAGCTTGTCCTGAGAGGGAGATATGAGCACTGCTCCAGCCCCAGCGCCGTGCCTGGAGAATACCCCGTCGAAGTACATGACCCAGCCTTCCGGCGCGTCGCTTCCTGGGGTGAGGGACCGATCCTCATCAGCCTTGAGGCCCGGCGCCTCCGTCCATTCTGCCACGAAATCCGCTAATGTGGCCCCCTTGATGACTCTGGTTGTGCTGAATTCGAGCTGAAACGCTTGCAACTCAATGTTCAACTCGGAGACTCTTCCGGCTGAGTTAGGGCTCCTGAGCACCCTTTCTAGAAGTACTGTTGAGGCGACCTTGATAGGGTGACCACGGAAATAATGCCGCTAGCCTTGCGCGAGGCCACCAATAGTGTGAGGAGGAGTTTACGAGGCATGGGGTACCGTGCCCTCGCATCCCGCAGCACCGTCTTGGCCGACGGCACACCGGTCCTCAACGAGGTTTGGAGTCTTGTCGATGGCGTCCTCCGGAGACGTGGCGCCTCTGAGGCAATGGGGCCTCGAGGCGGTCGCCAGGGGGAGGGGTCTCTTCCGCCCCGAGTGCGCTTCCCTGCGGCGGCTGGTCCTTCTCGACTGTGGTAGTGGTTTTCGTGGGTCTTCCTTGATCCCGCTTCGCCTTGGCCCGGGCTGCTGCCGTAGTTTTGGTCCGACGCTCCTCCCTAACCGCCACCAGGGCTGCGCTGGCGGAGTAGGGAGTGGCTGCGAGGTAGAGCACCAGGGGTTCTTGTGGGCGCGGGGCCACCATCATCGAAGGGCTGGTGAGGTTCCTTTTGAGATCTTGGAACGCCTTGTCGGCCTCCTCAGTCCATTCAAAGGGCCCCTTTTTCTTCATCAGCTGGAAGAAAGGCAGTGCTCACTCCCCCAACTTGGAGATGAAGCGTCCTAGTGTTGTCACGCGCCCAGTGAGCTTCTGCATTTCTCTGAGGGTCTTCGGCGGGCTCATGTCCTCGACCGCCTTGACCTTTTCTGGGTTAGCTTCGATGCCTCGGTGGGACACGAGGAAACCCAAGAGCTTGCCTGAGGGGACCCCAAACACACACTTCTACGTGTTGAGCCAGCGAGCTCACTGCGTTGAGGCTCGCGAAAGGTTTCCTCCAGGTCTTGTATCAAGGTCTTGGCCTCGCGAGACTTCACCACAATGTCGCCGACGTAGCTTCCACATTCTTCCCGAGCTGGGGCCCAAGGTGATGTGCATCGGCCCGGCTGGAAGGTCGCCCCAGCGTTCGCAGTCCGAACGGCATGCATGTGTAGTACACACCCCCGAACGGGGTCGAAAGCCATCTTTTCCACGTCTTCTACCGCCATCTTGATCTGGTGATACCGGAGAAGGCATCCGGGGAAGCATAACAGGTCGCTTTCGGCGGTGGAATCGACGATTTGATCGACGCGAGGGCGGGAATGGATCTTCGCGGACAGGCTTTGTTGAGGTTGGTGAAATCGACACACATGCGCTCCTTCCCCCCCTTCTTCGGCACAACAACAGGGTTGGCCAGCCAATCTGGATATCGGACCTCGCGAATGACCCCTGCAGCTTCCAGTTTGCGGGTCTCCTGGACGATGAAAGCCTGTTTCTCAGTGGACTGCCGTCTCGCTTTCTGCTTCACAGGGCGCACGTTGGGGCACACGTTGAGGTGATGCTCAATTACGCCTCTGGGGATCCCCGCCAGTTGATCAGGCTCCCAGGCGAATACCTTCTTGTTTGCGCGTAGGAACTTGACCAGGGCTTCCTCCTGCTCGGGCTCGAGGTTGGCGCCTATGGTGAAGGTGGCGTCAGTGGATCCGTCCTCATCGACCGGTATCTGCTTGGTTTCTATCTTGCCTTGGGTGAACAACTGCTTCTTCTTGGTTGGTGCAGCCCCCTTGGGCTTGTGGGCATCTGAGTCGGCGGGCTGCGCCGACGCCGCTGTCTTGAAGGCGAGCTTGAGCACTTGCAACGCGTCCCCGGTTGTTGGGGAACGTAGCAGAAATTCAAAATTTTCCTACGTGTCACCAAGATCTATCTATGGAGAGACTAGCAACGAGGGGAAGGAGAGTGCATCTACATACCCTTGTAGATCGCTAAGCGGAAGCATTCAAGAGAACGAGGTTGAAGGAGTCGTACTCGTCGTGATCCAAATCACCGAGATCCTAGTGCGAGCAGACGGCACCTCCGCGTTCAACACACGTACAGCCGGTGGCGTCTCACATGCCTTCATCCAGCAAGGAGAGAGGGAGAGGTTGAGGAAGACTCCATCCAGCAGCAGACGACGGCCGTGGTGGTGGTGGAGGAGCGTGGCAATCCTGCAGGCTTCGCCAAGCACCGCGGAGAGGAGGAGGACTTGGGAGAGGGAAGGGCTGCGCGCGAACTTGGGGTGAAGCTCCCATGCGCCTCCCCACTATATATAGGGGTGGAGGGCTGGTTTCTTGCCCTCCAAGTCCATTGGGGCGTTGGCAAAGGTGGGAGGAAAGAAATCCCATCATTTCCTTCCCCTGGGATTGTTATCCCCCCCTTTTAGGGATCTTGATCTTTATCCCTTGGGATATGATCTTATTCCTTCTAAGGGGGGATCTTGGTGCACCTTGACCAGGGGTGTGGGGCCTTGCCCCCACTACCCACGTTCATGTGGGTCCCCCATGCAGGTGGTCCCCACTTCGGAACCTTCTAGAACCTTCCGGTACAATACCGAAAAATCCCGAACATTTTCCGGTGGCCAAAATAGGACTTCCCATATATAAATCTTTACCTCCGGACCATTCCGAACTCCTCGTGACGTCCGGGATCTCATCAGGACTCGAACAACATTCGGTAACCACATACAAGCTTCCTATATAACCCTAAGCGTCACCGGAACCTTAAGTGTGTAGACCCTACGGGTTCGGGAGACATGCAGACATGACCGAGACGTTCTCCGGTCAATAACCAACAGCGGGATCTGGATACCCATGTTGGCTCCCACATGTTCCACGATGATCTCATCGGATGAACCACGATGTCAAGGACTCAATTAATCCCGTATACAATTCCCTTTGTCTAGCGGTATTGTACTTGCCCGAGATTCGATCGTCGGTATACCGATACCTTGTTCAATCTAGATTACCGGCAAGTCTCTTTACTCGTTCCATAACACATCATCCGTGATCAACCCCTTGGTCACATTGTGCACATTATGATGATGTCCCTACCGAGTGGGCCCAGAGATACCTCTCCGTTTACACGGAGTGACAAATCCCAGTCTCGATTGCGCCAACCCAATGCAGACACTTTCGGAGATACCGTAGTGCACCTTTATAGCCACCCGATTCACGTTGTAGACATTTGGTACACCGAAGCATTCCTCTACGGTATCCGGGAGTTGCACAATCTCATGGTCTAAGGAAAAGATACTTGACATTAGAAAAGCTTTAGCATCTGAACTACGATCTTTGTGCTAAGCTTAGGATTGGGTCTTGTCCATCACATCATTCTACTAATGATGTGATCCCGTTATCAATGACATCCAATGTCCATGGTTAGGAAACCGTGAACCATCTATTGATCAACGAGCTAGTCAATAGAGGCTTACTAGGGACATGGTGTTGTCTATGTATCCACACATGTATCTGAGTTTCCTATCAATACAATTATAGCATGGATAATAAGCGATTATCATGAACAAGGAAATATAATAATAACTAATTTATTATTGCCTCTAGGGCATATTTCCAACAGTCTCCCACTTGCACTAGAGTCAATAATCTAGTTCACATCGCCATGTGATTAACGAGCGATAGGTCACATCGCCATGTGACCAACATCCAAAGAGTTTACTAGTGTATGCGTAAACTAGTTCACATCATCATGTGATTAAGACTCAATGAGTTCTCGAGGTTTGATCATGTTTTGCTTGTGAGAGAGATTTTTTAGTCAGCAGGTCTGAACCTTTCGTATCCATGTGTAACTGCAAATTTCTAGGTCATATTATGTAAACGCTGCTTCCACGCTCCACTTGGATCTATTCCAAATGGTTGCTCCACTATACGTATCCGCTTTTGCTACTTTCGAGTCATTCGGATAGGTGTTAAAGCTTGCATCGGCGTAACCCTTTACATGAACTCTTTATCACCTCCATAATCAAGAAACATGTCCTTATTCCTCTAAGGATAATTTTGACCGCTATCTGGTGATCCACTCCTTGATCACCTTTGTACTCTCTTGCCGGATATGTAGCAAGGCACACATCAGGTGCGGTACCACAGCATAGCATCTTTGTAGAGCCCTCGTCTATAGCATAGGGGCGACCTTCGTCCTTTCTCTCCTTTTCTGCCGTGGTCGAACTTTAAGTCTTAACTTCATACCTTACAACTCAGCCAAGAACTCCTTCTTTGACTGATCCATCTTGAACACCTTCAAGATCATGTCAAGGTATATGCTCATTTGAAAGTATTATTAAGCATTTTGATCTATCCTTATAGATCTCGATGCTCAATGTTCAAATAGCGTAATCCAGGTTTTCTATTGAAAAACATCTTTCAAATAACCCTATATGCTTTCGAGGAAATTCTACATCATTTACGATCATCAATATGTCAACAACATATACTCATCAGAAATTCTATAGTGCTCCCACTCACTTCTTTGGAAATACAAGTTTCTCATAAACTTTCTATAAACCCAAAATCTTTGATCATCCTATCAAAGTGCATATTCCAACTCCGAGATGCTTACTCCGGTCCTTAGAAGGATCATTTGGAGCTAGCATACCTTTAGCATCCTTAGGATCGACAAAACTTTTTACGATTGTATCACATACAACCTTTCCTTACGTAAACCGGTAAGGAAACTCGTCTTGACATCCATCTGCCAGATTTCATAAATGCAGCTAATGCTAACATGATTCCGACGGACTTAAGCATCGCTACGGATGAGAAAATCTCATCGTAGTCAACTCCTTGAACTTGTGAAAAACTCTTCGCCACAAGTCGAGCTTCATAGAAGGTGACATTACCGTCCACGTCCGTCTTCTTCTTAAAGATCCATTTATTTCAATGGCTTGCCGATCATCGGGCAAGTCCACCAAAGTCCATGCTTTGTTATGATACATGGATCCTATCTCGGATTTCATGGCTTCTAACCATTTGTCGAATTTGGGCCCACCATCGCTTCTCCATAGCTCAGAGGTTCCTTGTTGTCTAGCAACATGACCTTCAAGAGCAGGATCACCCATTACCACTCAAGCAGTCCGCATCCTTGTCACCCTCACGAGGTGCGGTAGTGACTTGATCCAAAACTTCATGATCACTATCATAAGCTTGACTTCAATTGGTGTAGGTGCCACAGAACAACTTCCCTGTGCCTACGCTACACTTGTTGAAGTGACGGTTCAATAACCTCATCAAGTCTCCACCATCCTCCCACTCAACTTTTCGAGACGAACTTTTCCTCGAGAAAGGACACGATTCAAGAAATAATCCCTATTGCTTCCGGATCTGAATTAGGAGGTATACCCAACTGTTTTGGGTGTCCTATGAAGATGCATTTTGTCCGCTTTGGGTTCGAGCTTATCAACCTGAAAATTTTCCACATAAGCGTCGCAGCCCCAAACTTTTAAGAAACGACAACTTAGGTTTCTCCAAAGCGGTGTCGTCTCAACGGAATTACGTGGTGCCCCATTAAAGTGAGTGCGGTTGTCTCTAATGCCTAACCCATGAGCGATAGTGGTAATTCGATAAGAGATATCATAGTACGCACCATATCCAATAGAGTGCAACTATGATGTTCGGACACACCATCACACTATGGTGTTCGAGGCGGTATTAATTGTGAAACAATTTGCACAATGTCTTAATTGTGTGCCAAAACTCGTAACTCAGATATTCATCTCTATGATCATATCATAGACATTCTAGCCTCTTGTCACGAAGATCTTAAACTTCACAATTGAAATTACTTGAACCATTCAATAATTCAGACTTGTGTTTCATCAAGTAAATATACTCAACATCTACTCGAATCATCCGTGAAGTCGAACATAACGATATTCACTTTGCATGCCTCGACACTCATTGGACCGCACACATCAAAATGTGTTACTTCCAACAGGTTGCTACCTTGTTCCATCTTACTGAAACCGAGGCTTTTCAGGTCATCTTGCCCATGTGGTATGATTTGCATATCTCAAGTGATTCAAAATCAAGTGAGTCCAAAGCGATCCATCTGCATGGAGTTTCTTCATGCGTATACACCAATAGACATGGTTTGCATGTCTCAAACTTTTCAAAACGAGTGAGTCCAAAGATCCATCAACATGGAGCTTCTTCATGCGTTTTATACCAATATGACTTACATGGCGATTGCCACAAGCACGTGGTACTATCATTACTATCTTATATCTTTTGGCATGAAAATGTGTATCACTACGATCGAGATTCAATAAACCATTCCTTTTAGGTGCTAGACCACCTTTGAAGGTATTATTCAAATTAACGAGTAACCATTATTCTCCTTAAATGAATAACCGTATTACGACAGACATAATCCAATCATGTCTATGCTCAACGCATAAACACCAAATAACAATTATTTAGGTTTTAACACCAATCTCGATGCTAGAGGGAGCGTGCGATGCTTGATCATATCAACCTTGGAAACACTTCCAACACGTGTCGTCAGCTCACCTTTAGTTAGTCTCCGTTTATTCCGTAGCTTTTGTTTCGAGTTACTAACACTTAGCAACCGGAACCGGTATCTAATACCACGGTGCTACTAGGAGTACTAGTAAAGTACACATTAACATAATGTATATCCAATATACTTCTATCGACCTTGCCAGCCTTCTTATCTACCAAGTATCTAGGGTAATTACGCTCCGATTAGGCTGTTCCCCTTATTACGAAGCACTTAGTCTCGGGTTTGGGTTCAACCTTGGGTTTCTTCACTTTGGAGTAACAACTGATTTGCCGTTTCATGAAGTGTCCCTTCTTGCCCTTGCCCTTCTTGAAACTAGTGGTTTCACCAACCATCAACAATTGATGCTCCTACTTGATTTTTACTTTCGCGATGTCAAACAACGCGAATACCTCAAGGATCATCATCTCTATTCTTGATATGTATAGTTCATCACGAAGCTCTAGCAGCTTGGTGGCAATGACTTTGGAGAAACATCACTATCTCATCTGGAAGATCAACTCCCACTCGATTCAAGTGATTGTTGTACTCAGACAATGCGAGCACAAACTCAACGATTGAGCTTTTTCTCCTTAGTTTTCAGGCTAAGAAAATGGAAATCGGAGGTCTTATACCTCTTGACGTGGGCACGAGCTTTGAAATCCTAATTTCAGCCCTCGAAACATCTCATATGTTACTGCGACATTTCGAAAGCGTCTTTCGTGCCTCAACTCTAAACCGTTTTAAGCTGAACTATCATGTAGTTGTCCAAAAGCGTGTATGTCCGATGTTACAACATCCACAAGCGACGTTTGGGGTTCAGACACCTGTGGCAAAGTGCATTAAGGACATAAGCTTTCTACTGTCCGCATAATCGCTACTTTCAACTTTCAACTATTTTTTCTCTAGGAACATATCTAAACAGTGGAACTAAAGCGCGAGCTTTTGACATAATTTGCAAAAGGTCTTTTGACTATGTTCAAGATAATTAAGTTCATCTTATGAACTCCCCACTCGAATAGACATCCCCTCTAGTCATCTAAGTGATTACATGATCCGAGTCAACTAGGCCGTGTCCGATCATCACGTGAGACGGACTAGTCATCATCGGTGAACATCTTCATGTTGATCGTATCTAGTATACGACTCATGCTTGACCTTTTGGTCTCTGTGTTCCGAGGCCATGTCTGTACATGCTAGGCTCGTCAAGTTAACCCTAAGTGTTTCGCGTGTGTAAATCTGTCTTACACCCGTTGTATGTGAACGTAAGAATCCATCACACCCGATCATCACGTGGTGCTTAGAAGCGACGAACTTTAGCAAGCGGTGCACAGTTAGGGAGAACACTTCTTGAAATTGTTGTAAGGGATCATCTTATTTACTACCATCGTTCTAAGTAAACAAGATGCATAAACATAATAAACATCACATGCAATTATATAGTAGTGACATGATATGGCCAATATCATATAACTCCATTGATCTCCATCTTGAGGCTCCATGATCATCATCGTCACCGGCATGACACCATGATCTCCATCATCATGATCTCCATCATCGTGTCTTCACGAAGTTGTCTCGCCAACTATTACTTCTACTACTATGGCTACGGTTAGCAATAAAAGTAAAGTAATTACATGGCGTTGTTTAATGACACGCAGGTCATACAAAAATAAAGACAACTCCTATGGCTCCTGCCGGTTGTCATACTCATCGACATGCAAGTCGTGATTCCTATTACAAGAACATGATCTCATACATCACATATATCATTCATCATTCATCACAACTTTGGCCATATCATATCACAAAACACTTGCTGCAAAAACAAGTTAGGCGTCCTCTAATTGTTGTTGCAAGTTTTACGTGGCTGCAATAGGGTTCTAGCAAGAACATTTTCTTACCTACGCATAAAACCACAACGTGATATGCCAATTGCTATTTACCCTTCATAAGGACCCTTTTCGCCAATCCGTTCCGACTAAAGTGGGAGAGGCGGCACCCGCTAGCCACCTTATGCACCAAGTGCATGTCGTTCGGTGGAACACATCTCACGTAAAATGCGTGTAAGGTCGGTCCGGGCCGCTTCATCCCACAATACCGTCGAAACAAGATTGGACTAGTAGCGGTAAGCATATTGAACAACATCAACGCCCACAACTACTTTGTGTTCTACTGCGTGCAAAGAATCTACACATAGACCTAGCTCATGATGCCACTTTGTTGGGGAGCGTGGCGAAATTCAAAAATTTTCCTACGTGTCACCAAGATCTATCTATGGAGAGACTAGCAGCGAGGGAAGGAGAGTGCATCTACATACCCTTGTAGATCGCTAAGCGGAAGCATTCAAGAGAACGAGGTTGAAGGAGTCGTGCTCGTCGTGATCCAAATCACCGGAGATCCTAGTGCCGAACGCAGGCGGCACCTCCGCGTTCAACACACGTACAGCCGGTGGCGTCTCCCATGCCTTCATCCAGCAAGGAGAGAGGGAGAGGTTGAGGAAGACTCCATCCAGCAGCAGCACGACGACCAAGGCGTGGTGGTGGTGGAGGAGCGTGGCAATCCTGCAGGCTTCGCCAAGCACCATGCGAGAGGAGGAGGACTTGGGAGGGAAGGGCTGCGCCCGAACTTGGGGTGAAGCTCCCATGCGCCTCCCCACTATATATAGGGGTGGAGGGGCTGGTTTCTTGCCCTCCAAGTCCATTGGGGCGTTAGCAAGGTGGGAGGAAAGAAATCCCATCATTTCCTTCCCCATCGATTGTTATCCCCCCTTTTAGGGATCTTGATCTTATCCCTTGAGGATATGATCTTATTCCTTCTAAGGGGGATCTTGGTGCACCTTGACCAGGGGTGTGGGGCCTTGCCCCCACTACCCCACGTTCATGTGGGTCCCCCCATGCAAGTGGGCCCCACTCGTAACCTTCTAGAACCTTCCCGGTACAATACCGAAAAATCCCGAACATTTTCCGGTGGCCAAAATAGGACTTCCCATATATAAATCTTTACCTCCGGACCATTCGGGAACTCCTCGTGACGTCCGGGATCTCATCTGGGACTCCGAACAACATTCGGTAACCACATACAAGCTTCCTATATAACCCTAAGCGTCACCGAACCTTAAGTGTGTAGACCCTACGGGTTCGAGACAAGCAGAGACATGACCGAGGCGTTCTCCGGTCAATAACCAACAGCGGGATCTGGATACCCATGTTGGCTCCCACATGTTCCACGATGATCTCATCGGATGAACCACGATGTCAAGGACTCAATTAATCCGTATTCAATTCCCTTTGTCTAGCGGTATTGTACTTGCCGAGATTCGATCGTCGGTATACCGATACCTTGTTCAATCTCGTTACGGCAAGTCTCTTTACTCGTTCCATAACACATCATCCCGTGATCAACCCCTTGGTCACATTGTGCACATTATGATGATGTCCTACCGAGTGGGCAGAGATACCTCTCCGCGTTTACGGAGTGACAAATCCCAGTCTCGATTCGTGCCAACCCAATGAACACTTTCGGAGATACACATAGTGCACCTTTATAGCCACCCGATTCACGTTGTGGCGTTTGGTACACCCAAAGCATTCCCTCACGGTATCCGGAGTTGCACAATCTCATGGTCTAAGGAAAAGATACTTGACATTAGAAAAGCTTTAGCATACTGAACTACGATCTTTGTGCTAGGCTTAGGATTGGGTCTTGTCCATCACATCATTCTACTAATGATGTGATCCGTTATCAATGACATCCAATGTCCATGGTTAGGAAACCGTAACCATCTATTGATCAACGAGCTAGTCAATAGAGGCTTACTAGGGACATGGTGTTGTCTATGTATCCACACATGTATCTGAGTTTCCTATCAATACAATTATAGCATGGATAATAAACGATTATCATGAACAAGGAAATATAATAATAACTAATTTTTATTGCCTCTAGGGCATATTTCCAACACCGGTGTCCCCAGGCACGGTGAGGACGCCGTTGCTCCCGGGCATCTTCATGAGGTTGTACGCTGGGTGAGTCGCGAACATGAATCGGGCCAGTGCCGGATAGCCGAGGATGGTGTTGTAGGGGAGGCCGATGGGGGCGATGTCGAAGTCGACCAGCTCTGTGCGGAAGTTGTCATAGGTGCCGAAGGTTACTGGGAGTCGGATCTGCCCCAAGGAGCTGGACAACCCGCCCCCGATGCCCAAGAAGGGCCGGCTGGGTTGAAGCCGCTCCGAGGGTATGTGGAGAAGGCTGAAGGCTTCAGCCCGAAACCTGTTGAGACCAGCGCCGCCCGTGATGAGAGTCCTGGTGATCGCCACCTGGCAGATGGTGGGGGTGCACAGCATTGGGAGCATGCCCGAGCAGGCTGAGTTGGTGGGGTGGTCCTCCGAGCTGAAGGTCAGACCGGCCTTTGGCGCCGACCGGCCCTGGGGAGCCCCCTGCCGTGCAGAGGCGGCACCGACCTAGCGGACGAATGGCTTGATGCGGCGGCTTGAAGGCGGCGCCTGCGAACCGCCCAGCAGGGCCGCGACAACCGGGGGCACCGGCGCAGCGTGCTGGGCGAGGAAGAGGTCGCGCAGCTCTTCCCAAGAGGCCACGGAAGCTGCCGGCAGGTGGAGCAGCCACATGCGTGGAGCGTCGGCGAGGGCCATGGGAAGCCAGTTGGCCATGGCTCTGTCGTCCCCTCCTCCTTTGAGGACGGCCTCCTCGTATGCCAGCAGGAAGGCTAGCGGATCGGTTGTGCCGCGGTAGCGCGGCGGCGTCGCCGGCTTGAACTTGTCCGACCACCGCACCTGTTGCAGGGCTGGGGCCAGGGCTCGGAGCCCCCTGGCCCCCGTGCTGGTGCTGGCGACCGGAGCGGGCGGCGCGCTGCTCATCATAGGGCGAGCCGCGGTGTCGGCGGAGAGCGGGTCGGCGGAAGGGAAGACTCCGGCGCACCCCTACCTGGCGCGCCAAATGTCGGATTTCGGGTTCCGGCAGACCCTCTAGGTTCGAACACTGGGGTGCGCGCGGAGATTTCGCCCCCTACCTACCTGCTGCTCGCCGCCTCGCTAGGATCTAAGCTATCAAACGAACAACACAAGAGACACAGGGTTTATACTAGTTCGGGCCACCATTGCGGTGTAATACCCTACTCTAGTTTGTGGTGTGGTGGATTGCCTCTTGGGCTGTTGGTGATAAACAATACAAGGAAGAACAACCTTGCGAGGGTCTGTTCTTGGCTGGTGCGATGAACTGCTAGGGGGAGTTCAGTCGCTCTCTCTCTCTCTCTCTCTCTCTCTCTCTCTCTCTCTCTCTCTCGGGGTTCAGGATCGACTTCAACGTGTCCCTACTCTGTGGGTGGCTAGTCCTATTTATAGGCAAAGGCCCTGGGCCTCTTCCCAAATATTGAGCGGGAAGGGCGCCAACAATTGGCCATTTTGAAGGGGAACATCTGGTACACTTATCTTGACTAAAGTTGGTCCTCGCCTGCCAAAGGCTCTGGTGGTGACGCATGCTTGGGCTCCACAATGACTTCCTTCCTGCCGTTGCGACGGTCTTGGTCTTGTTGCACCGAAATGGATGCCTTTGCTTGATGCTCTCGCTGCGCTTGCTCCTTTGCACCAAAGAGGAAAGGAGGACACTACTTGGCTGGCTGGCGCCAACGCGCCACTTGGTCGCTCGTCATGGCTTGCGTCATGGGCACCTCGTGAGGTACCCCGCCTTGATCTCTCCGCCTCCTCGCGAGCCAGCCTGACGAGGCCGCGCCTAAGGAAGCTTCCTGTCGTCCGCCCCGCGAGGGTCTTGAGCTTGCGTTGATGAAGATGGGCCGTGCTGGGCCTCCCCTCGAGCCATGCCGCAGGCCGCAGGCAGGCAAGTCTGGGGACCCCCGTTCCCAGAATGCCGACAGCCGTGTAGGTTATGTAGGCTAGATTCAAAGGTACCTCCCACGTGTTCAGGTCCTTAGTATCGTTGTCTTCTTTCATGTTGGCGTAGCAGGGGTCGATGATGGTCTCGACGAGGTCAACCACGGAGTCCTTCTCCTGCCCGTTGCCGATGATCTTGTATTGCTTCTGGATGTTGACAAGCTTGTTGCACCATATGGCCGAATCGTCGCGTTCTTCCTTCTCTCCGCCGTAGCGAAGGTACAGTCGGCGCTGCCGATGAAACGGGTGAATGCTCTAGATCCTATGATGGCCCTACAGCAGTGGTAGACGAGAACCTCGTCCCACACGCATACCTGGGCGACCGCGATCCGCTGGTCCCTCTCAGGAGACGAATGGATGGGCACAAGGTCTAGTCCTGCGACCTTGTGCTTTCTCGTCCTGCAGGTACTGCTTGAACTCGGCGAGGCAGGGCTTCACCGAGTCCAGATCGTTGGTGTACATCACATTCAACTTGGTGCAGCCATAGGAGTTAACGGCAAACTCAAAGGTGAACTCCTTGCTGAAGGTCATATCCAGCAGGCTCACCCCTCGGATTGCCATTGGAGTCTCTTCAAGTGAACGAGTGGATAGGCGGCAGCGGCAGTTCATTTTTCAGCTCATGGGAAACTGGATTCAACAGTAAACTGAGTGTGTACAGGTGACAACAGTTACTACCCCTCCCTCGCCCGCTGCACGCCCGGCAGAACATCCACCCTCGTCGCATTCAAATGCCTCCATTAAGAAACCTATTCCGGCCACACGTCGGTTCACGAGCGAGTCTGTATTGGTACTGTAATAACAAGTGTTAGTGGTCAATTTACTTAAATTTAATTAGCTTTAATAGAATTTTTTTTCTTAAAACAAGCAATGCATTGGCTCGTTCTATCAGTGCCACAGGATCAACATGCACAAAAATTAGAATTATTATTCTCAGGACGCACACGATCAGCACATTTGTCGCACTTTCACACAGATAATACTAGCAAGTTTGAACTGTTTTTTATGGTTGTTGTCCTCTGCATCATCATGCCGTGTTTCCCAGCTTGAAAGATTCAGAACCAACAAATAAGATTCAAATAATAAGTACACCAAAGATGCCTACACATCTCATTGATTCCCAGCTTGCAAGATTCAGAACCAACAAATAAGATTCAAACAATAAATACAGCAAAGATGCCTACACATCTCATTGATTCCCAGCTTGCAAGATTCAGAACCAACCCATTAGAGCCTTTTGATAAAGCCCCTGAATATCGAGGGATTAAATCCATTTTGGCTAGTCGTGTCGCCATACAACCCAAGAACTTTGCAAATGCTCTTGACCATCACAACATCTGTAATTGAGTATTCCTGTTTGCACAGATAAGAAAGAGCATGATTACTGTAATAGTGGCACTAGTTGAAGCAAACTTTATTTCCAAAATGAGAAAAGATTGCGATAGAATAGCTTTATTTAAAAAATAGAACATTAGCACAGTATGACAAAGCACAATCATGTTGATAAAGGACAATACTGACCGGTGTGAGGGGCCCTATGCCGCCACGACTTGATGTGGTGAACCTGCAACTCCACTCGGATGAGGCCAGCCTAAAATGAAGCAAAGATTGCATCATTCAGCTAGCAAGAAGTACTTGCTCTCGTGAGCTGGCAGGTTCGTCTTTAGTAGTTGCACTAAAATTCAGCAACATTAAGGTTGGTTGTCCTGCTCATGTAAGGTGCAACTATAATTTGCTTATCCTTTTGTGCAGTTCCACTAAAATAAAGTGCCATTGTGGTGACAGTGACAGCTCATCTTGCAAAAGCTAATAAAATGTTGCACGAGATTACCAGCAGAATTTGATGGAGATTTTGGAAACTCCAATCACCATTTTGTGCAGTTCCACCAAAATTGAGAGATGTTGCCCACGTGAAATTTTAGTTGAACTGCACAAGACACTCATTGCAAAAAAGTGTTTTGTGCAGTTCACCAAAAGGTCACAATAGCAACAAGGTGAAATGGATATCCCTATCTGCACAAAAAGATAGAAAGTAAATAGTTGCTGGTCAATAAGAATATACGAAACATACACGAAATGAAAAGAAGCATCTTAATTATGTTCATGGCAATCATGCAAGGAGAGTAGAAATTTTAAAACGTCAACAATGCTTCATGTTACCGGAAGCATTACGATCAACTATGACATTCGCCAAATATGGGACTACTCTAATGGTGGCATTGCTTGTTTACCGGAATCTGATGAAATCAACTGACAACTAAAAGAGTTGGTTTAAGGGCATGGGACCGTGGGACACCCAGGTCACTCAAGAAACAGAAAAGAACCAACTTACTTATCATAATGGGGAAAACAATAGGAGTGCCATTTGTAACACAGTTTAATTGCATCATATCGCTGGAGGCATTAGATTAACAATAACACTGGTTAGACATATCCTTAAGGTAACAGTGTGATCGCTTCATTTTACATGCACCCTTACATTAACAACTGCAAAAGGTTGGTATAAGGACATGCGACGATTGGGCCGACCAAAGACACAATGTACCTACAAGGAGGCATAAAGTGGTGATGCCGAGTTTATTCATGCTCTGTGAGGGCAAGAAATCTAATCTTGGAGACCTTTTTACTATGTGAGGGCAGGAAATCTAACTCCTGAGACCTTTTACTATGGGAGGGCAGCAAATCTAATCCTGGAGACCTTTTACTATGTGAGGGCAGCAAATCTAATCCTGGAGACCTTTTACTATGCGAGGGCAGCAAATCTAATCCTGGAGACATTTTACTATGTGAGGGCAGCAAATCTAATCCTAGAGACCTTTTACTATGTGAGGGCAGCAAATCTAATCCAGGACATACTCTGTTGACTTGTCCACCAGCCGCCACTTTCTATCCTTTTTTCAACCAATAATAGATCTGTTCCTTATCTAGTTTGTACTGAGTTTTCCCATTATTTCCCTTTTCAACCAAGAGATCGGTTGGGTATCCGGTCTCTAGTACCCCCCCCCCCCCCTGATATTTCCTCTTTGAATCAAGTCCTAGATTCATGCTATGACTTTCCCCCCTTTCTTCATTGTTTGAACCAAGTCCTAGATTCGAATGCATGAAGTAGCTTTACCTCTAATAATACTAAAAATTTAGGTGGATTTGGAAAAGCTGATGGAAGTAGAAAAAGATGCACATACAGACACATGGGGAGCTGGGGCAGTAGAGCAAGGCCGCTTTCGAAGAACTTGTACCTGAGGGCTGTCGGGATGTCACGTGGTGAGTCCGATCTACGCTGTCTGACGACAGAGGAAGAAGGGTTGGAGGACCTCCCGAGGCGGGCGCTGTGTCGAGAGAACGACATAAGCAGAGGATCCGGCCCGCCGTCACCGTGGGTTTCCTCCTCGCCCGGTGATGACCGGCGTGAACGATGCACCTTTTAGTCCTCTACACACACCGGCCGAAGGGATCCAGCCGGATCTGTGACCAGCGGTGAGCAGATAGAAACTGTCACTACCACTGTCTTGTTTTGATCTGGAGAGGATGAGAGAATGAAGAGAGCAACCCTAGTAAAGAAAGCGCTCAGGCCCCTGCGTACATATATAGTGTAGTGATTATATTTTTATCTCCACAACAAGCGTTTCAATTTGTGTACGTGGCATTAAAGAAAAGAAACTCTCCATTTAAGGTGACTAACTGTATGACTCCTACTTACTACTAGTAGTAGTATTGTTCACTTGTGCTCCCCGGCCCTCCATTCATTGAACAACCCCACGTGTGAATAAACATACAGTACTAGTATTTATATAGAATGAACAAGCTCGAACTATTTTCGCGTAGTTAAAAGTTGAGGGCGAGGCTTTTCCCGGGCAGTACGCGTGGCAGTTTTTGCGTAGGTGGTTTGATAGAGAGGCGAGGAGGGTGAGGGAGTAGCGGATTCAACTTACTGCTGGAAAGGTCGGGCTGTGCAATGTGACGGTGCGTTACTGCTGGAAAGACTTGTGATATGACTACTCACTATAGTCATGAAATACTGGCTCTACGATCGGGGTGATGCCCCCCTTCCGTTCCGCACTCTAGTCTGGCGCATGACACGTCGATCCGGATGCTGGCTGTCCCACATGTCGGCGAAGTACGTAGTAAGAAGGAGCAAAGAATCATGCGGTATATATTATTACTACTACTCACATCGGAGGAGTGCAAACCACGGCAGCCCAGTGAACCAGCAGTGCGAACCACGGTAGCCTAGTGAACCAGTAGTAGAAAACAATGTGGTGATATGCCCATAAAAACAATGTGCTACGGTCCAGACTGTAGCATGTACAGTACTACTCCTCTTTGTTTGGATCCCTGAGTTACAGCTAGTTTTGGTGGAAATAGCCTCAAATTATCCAAACATGAGGGGTTAGTTTGAGCTAGTTTGCTCTAACCCAGCTAAAAAACTAGCCCCGTGGAGAGGTTCTAATTGGGTTAGTTCTCGTCGGGCCCACTAAAAGAGAACTAAAAAAATCTCCCCTGCCTGCACCAGATCGCTTCCTCCGCCCCCTCGTACGACTCCTCTTTGTTCCCCATTGGGCCGCCCGCCCAAGCGCCGCTTCGCCGCTCACCCTCTATCTCCTTCGGCCGCCCTCTCCCTCCGGCCTTCGAAGCTCGCCCGGATACCCCTTCACCGGTCGTTTTTCTCCCTCTGTCGTGCGCGGCGGCGGCGCATCTACCAGGGAGGTCGCGAGAGGGGTGAGTTTGTTTGTTCCTTCTCTATCTCACAGCCATATCATTGATCTTGCTCGCTCTAGCGCTAATTCTCATTTTGAAAAGTAGATCCTGATTAAACTTGGTATAGATTTGTGGTGCACGCATGGAATTGTTTGATGCTTCTTGAGGAGGTAATAAATCTTTCTAGATGCCCAAAGATTCAGTTCACATTTCTAGGTATTTCAGTTTCAGGCTTGCATTAATTCTAGAGGCCCAAAGATTCAGTTCACCTTTCTAGGTATTTCAGTTTTAGGCTTGCATTATTTCTAGAGGCCCAAAGTTTGATTCGCGCGATCGTAAACAGCGGCCCTGCTACCCATGCCTTGGTGTCGACCTCAACTCGCATAGCGCCCGGCGTCGGAGGGGTTCCCGGCTTGGGCTGTCTGAGCCTTTCTCCAGAGCGATGATGACGAGCTCCTCCCTGGGTGCGTGAGGGGCTCTGGGCTCCCTCCCTAGCGTGAATGACTTCCGTGATGAGTTAGCTCATGCTTTGTTTCATGGAGTGTATTTTTATGTGAAGATTGATTGACGACTTGTATGTTTAAGTGGGATATCTCATTTGTATGGAGAAAGTAAAACTTATCATTTTTTGCATGCTTAATTTGTAAAGATGGTTCATTTATGACAATTGTGAGCGGGAGGAGGCCACACAAGGGCCGGCCACACCAAATCCGGAAGGAAATAGGGTCCAAAGTAGTCAAATGATCGAGAAAGAGCATTTATTGTCAATCTAACCCTGCCATCCATACACCTCTTTGGTTTAGAGTTAGTTCAGGGTTAGAATCTAACTCTAACCTCTAACTGAGTTAGAGTTCTCCTCGTCTCGGTTCATCTCCATCATACTTTCCCCATTCCTGTGTTTTCAGCATCCTGCGAATCGAAGAGGCCCTTAGACTGGTTTAGGTCCGGTTGTTTTTTATAAACGTGTTATGTCCAAAATTTAATGAACGTGATCCAGTTACTATGAAAATAATCCGGTTCATGTAGTAATTCATTCATTTATTCATTCTTTTGTGGGGGGTTTGCATGTAATTTGTAAGGTCCAAAATGTAAAGTACCCCAGCATATGCTCCGAGTCGTGCATGCACTGCGACCTAGATGCTCTATGTCCCACATGTCGGCGAAAGGGAGCACGTGGAAATAGCCTAGGAGTACATATAGGAGGATAAATGCATGAAAAAGTATGCACTGTGAAGCGTAGCTGCGGTTCGAAAAGGAGACCTAAAGTGATGATAGGTATAGGTCGCACGCACCGAACTAGTGGTACTAGACATACGACTACTATTCCCTAAAAAAAGAGGTACGAGTGCTCAGTACTCCTATTCTATCAACACAAGTCCCATCTGACAACAGCGTCCGTGCTATAGCTAGCTCTTCTCCCTCGTTTCTCTCTTCTAATTCTAAACTCAGCCGACGCCCGGTGGGCGGGGTGGGGATTTGCCGATGGTCGGTTTGCTCAACTGCGGCCCCACCTCATAGTGAAAACGTTACGACTGGAATAAAAATGCCATATACCCCCTCCGTTCCTAAATATAAGCCTTTTTAGATATTTCAATGGAATACAACATACGAATGTATGTAGACATATTTTAGAGTGTAGATTCACTTATTTTGCTCCGTATGTAGTCACTTCTTGGAATCTCTAGAAAGACTTATATTTGGGAGCGGAGGGAGTACTATACTAATAAAACATTAAGGTCACGAGGCGATGCAAAGGTTGGTTACAGGAGGCAAGAAGAAGAGATGCATCCATCAACGACGTCCACCTCCTCGACTTCGAGGTGCCGCCAACCGAACAGCTGACTAAATAGCAGCGGCTTTCGTGGCCAGGTCGACGTGCTTCTGAACAATGGCATCCAAAGATTCCAGCCGCGCTGAAAGAAGGCCAACGTCTTTCTGTCCTTGCTGGCCTTGTAGTGGCCTATGTAGATGATTTCCTTATAGACGTGGAT
The DNA here is from genome assembly GCA_021605145.1 of Aegilops bicornis. Classification (NCBI taxonomy): domain Eukaryota; kingdom Viridiplantae; phylum Streptophyta; class Magnoliopsida; order Poales; family Poaceae; genus Aegilops; species Aegilops bicornis. The sequence continues at coordinate 2,078,431 of JAHIAL010000011.1, forward strand.
GTGCCGGTCGACACTTTCTTGCATGGCGAGGCGCTGCGTGGCGAGCGCGGCCTCGAGGTGCACATTCTTCGTCGCGACCTCCGGCACCTTCAGGGCCACCAGGGCTTGAAAGAGTTCGTCACCATGGAGGCCGATGAGGGTGGCATGCAATGAGGAGCCTGGGCAAAATGGCTGGAGCAGTACGACAAAGTCGTCCGCGCGCTTCTTGACGATGGTGAACCTGTTGATGGAGTGGACCATCATGTCGTCCATGCGAGAGGTGAAGCCGGCGTCGGCGAGGGCTACGACACCGGCGGTCGCCAGCACCGTCTGGAAACGCTGCGCTGTGCGTGGCCGCAGGCCGGCGTGTTGGATGATTTGGCATAGCCTACTCCATAGGTGCTTGTGGCTTCTGGTCCCTTGGTATTGGATTGGAGTGAGCAGTATTGCGTAGAGACAGGAGTAGATGGATTGGAGTGGTGGGGCGCCTTTATACGAGAGTCCAAACTCTGTTGCTTTCACATCGTGCTGGCTCTATTCTGCTTCTCCAATTAATTCCCTCTGCATGCTAATTGAGGATGCATCATTGACCGTTCAACGTCTCGGGAACCGCTACCCTCTCCCTCCTTGGCATTTAAGCCGTATCAATGTAAATGCGTGTCAGGAGACGTTCCTGTCGATGACGAGGTGCCTATGGTGACTTCATAAATTTCAAGATGATATGCCGGCTCAGTCTTTCGGAGGTGCTCATAGGGGTAGGGTGTGCGTGTGTGCATTCATAGGGGTGAGTGTATGCGCGTGTATATGAGCGCTATGCGTGCAGACGTGTTAAAAAAAATGTAAATGCGTGTCAAAAAGAGACTAGTCAGTACTAGTATACTCAATATTGTGCACCACGACCAAGGCGGAGAGGAAAATGAGAGAAGTACGTATTTATTTACAGCGTAGATTCACTCATTTTGCTCCATATATTCTACTCCCTCCGTCCCAAAATTCTTGTCTTAAATTTGTCTAAATAAGGATGTATCAAGTCACGTTATAGTATTAGATGCATCCGTATCTAGACAAATGTAAGACAAGAATTTTGGGACAGAGGGAGTACTACTCATTTAGGGTGTAGTCTAGTCACTTGTTGAAATCTCTAGAAAGGCAAATACTCCGTTCCGGTTTACAGGGCTATACTAGCAAGTAGTACTACAATAGTGGGCTCAAATAGAAATTTTGCCTCATGCAAGAGCCTGGCTATATGCGTGCTCCAAGGCACCGCACCACGCCCCACTCCTACACAAAGAATGCCACGCGTTCGCAACTGCCATGTTCGGGTTGCGCTTGGCTCTTCGCCTCTGACGGTGTCCTGGACTAGGGGGTATACACGAGGAAGATTCCACAAGACTTGGTGATCAAGATAAGGACTCCTCTCCACCAGCGTATTCGACTAGGACTCTTGTTATCCTAGGCCTCTGGTACATTATGTAACCCGAGGCCAGGCTAGTCGATAGATCATCATGACATTACTCATCATACCTCGAGGGTTTAGACCACAACATATGATCTCGAGGTAGATCAACTCTGTAATCATACGCATCGAATACAATCAAAAGCAGCATGTAGGGTATTATCTCTTCGAGAGAGCCCGAAGCTGAGTAAAATCTCGTGTCCATGTTACCATTGATCCTAAGACACGCAGCTTGGGACCCCCTACCCGAGATCTGCCGGCTCCATTGAGAGTTCCGTTGTGTGGTCGGCAAAAGGATCAATGGCTCGCCTGTAGATCAACTACGACGTCGGCGTCTTCGTCGCCGCCTTGACTGGTCACCTTGGCTTGACCGAGGACTGTTCCCAACCTCCAATCATCATGTTGGGACGAGGGCCTTCATCAACATCAACTCCGATCTCTATCAAGGTCATGGAGGAATCATCCATGGAGCTCGGGGGCTCAAAGTCAACATTGCCATGTGCGACCATGCTGTTTTTCCAAATAGTGAACTTGTATCCGCAACCACCAGCTCCTCAAGCATTGCTTTGACCATTCCTTCGGTGGAATTGTGCGGAATTGAGTCTACAACAACACTGTAAAATTTTGGTCGCGTTCCGTTGGAGCAATCTCCGCCGGTCTCCGATATACCGGAGCCCTGTCGAATCTGGACGGGAATCTGGACAAGTTTGGAGAGTGGTGTCCAGCACCTAGCTCAGCTGTCCTTTGGAAGATCCAACCGTTGATCGGCTGCGGAATTCCTATATCTACTACCCCTCAAAATTTCAGCTCGAACCGACCGCCCAAACTCCGGGAACCTTCCGATTAGTGCATCACTTTTCAGGTCTGTTTTCTGTGCGAGAACAAATCCGACCCGAGTTCATCTTTTTTATGAATGGGATTTCGGGTATCCTTTTTGAAGGAAGTTTTGTATGGGGTATTATGTTTTGTTCCCAAACACATCCCACTAATTTTAAAGTCTTTTCCAATGCGATCTTCACCATCGTGCCGGTGTCAAACCAGCCCGACAACGTTGCTCCACGGCTGCCGACCTGCGCTAGACACGTCCTCACTTTGTTGAGCCGAGCTCAACTTCTTCGGATCATCATCTCGGCAAGTCAAACAAGAGTTCGCCATCGCGAAGGATAAATCATCACCAACCTCGCTGCCCCACGAATTACACGGAGCGGGCACATCAGCATCGCCGCACGGTCACTTCATCAAGCCGGCATTGATCACGTCACGAGTTATGACCTGCATCGGCATGGCCGCATCGTTGCTTCTTCGAGCCGATGTCCATCACGCCAAACTACTTCAACACCTCGGCTGACATGGCGGCTGCAACGCCTCCTTACCGACCTGTTCCGTCACCTTGTCTGGACTGGGGGCGTCGCCATCCCTTCATCAACCTACTCCGGAGACTTCGGCGTCGTCAGCCAACCAGCTTCGTCACGTTAGCTGGACCGGGGGCTTTGCCTCGGTGAGCCAACCTTTACCAGCATCACCATGCCGTTGCTTCACCTCCCATCAGGAAATGGATGTGCGGATCGAGTCCCAATTTTGGGAGTCACTTTTCTTCGGACTGCTACAACAAATAAACCATGTGCTATTAATCCTAGCAATTTTTGCTTGTTTAGGTTTATATTTCCTAAGGAATTATTACTCTAGTTTGTTGCATCATCGTACATAGGTCTATCAAATGGCGGCCGCGTTAACAGCGATCACATGGTGGTTCGGTCAGTTTCCGTACATAGTTAAAGACAGCTGCATCGAGAACTTGGACCCGACCTATGAATTCAGGCTTTGCCATGCCTTTACCGCATCACGCCCGGCGCCTGCGCCGACATTGACTTCGCCGAGGCCACATATTTTAAATAAATTATCTTGCGTAAATTAATTAAGCAAGGATTTTTATATATTTATATTATTATTGTTGGCCTGCACTATTTTACATGTGCAGGTAATGGACTTCGGCAAATCACGTGGTCTCTTCGGCAAGCTGACGCCGTCGTCCCAATCGGCGTAAATCGGCTCGCATGATCACCTTGTTGGTCGTGTTGCCATACCGACGTGTTCGGTTGCCTCGGGGACTTCGGCATCGCTGAGAGAGCTCTACCTCATCGATAGTTCAGCGCACAGGCCATATTTCTTTTATTACTCACTTTGCATAAATTATTTATTATGCAACAAGTTTTTTAATTTATTATTATTACTATTATCTCCAGTTTGCACTACTTTTTGTGCACAGGTAAATGATTCGGGTCGGGTAGTGTTCTCACCTCGGCGTACTGACATACCACGTCACCTCGACTGGACGGGGGGCTTCGTCAACACTTCATTAACCCACAACGGGGTCTTCAGCGTCACTCTGCCGGCCTGCATTGGCCGTGCTATGTCACCACTTTGGAGTGCCAAGCTCTTTGCTCCGCCACCTCGGAACCGGCTTGGGGGATGGAACCTTGTCCCGCATCAAGCTCGGACTGCGTCATCAATGCCGAACACATTAACCAGCTAAGTCGCTTTCATGCTCAAAGTTTTAAATTTTTAACTTGTGTTCGGTTCGACCATGCTCACATACGTTGTTCGTTAAAAGAAACTCCGCTTACTCCATAAAGTTAATCGAGGGCTCTTAAAATTTACACTGAGCCGCTCTATAATAATGTGTTTTCTTCTTGGTTGTTGCAAAGTATTTTTCTACCGCTCCTTTTTCTACTCGAGTGTATGGTCAAGAGCCGGATACCTTAGCTTCTCTCTAAAGCCGCTCAAGTTTAGTTTGCTAAACTTCGCTAAACTAGCCTCGGAGAAGCACTCCGCCTTCGGGATAAGGATTTTGAAGCCCTAGGCTGACCCGCTTGAAGTCTTGAGATCATATGTGTCATGTTAAGGCACGATAAAAGCACAATTTTTTTAAGACACCAATTTCCGGATTGGCACCAAAATCTCGGTTTAGTCCGGAGATCAAGCTTTTACATAAGTTTTTGGCTTTTCGAGCCTATGGCACTTTTAAACTATTGGTGTATTTCCAGCATAAGTCTCGTAGTGCAACGTCGGACACCTTTAGAGATTCTGCAAAAAACATTCTTGGATATTGCTATATATGCATCGGTTTCGCATTGTGTCTTTGGTCAATAGTTGGGTTGCCCGGCTCTTGTGCTTGCCTCCTATGTTCTACTTTGTTTGGCTAGGTGTGCAAAGGGAGAACCACTGCGATTGTGCTTCCAGCTCGCATGGTTAAGCACCTCAGTGGAGAAAGCCAAAACTGTTGTCACAATAAGCGTAAACTGGTCGGCGATCCGATGGCTGTGTTAAATGACGGGCCGTTCATAACATTGGCGAAGTGTTTCTGACTTTACCTCGGCTTCGCCCGAACACTAACCGAGGGCTAGTAGCTGGCCTCCCAACTTTAAGCTCCTATGACTAAGTGAAAGTTATAAAGCCCACATATCTGATTGCCTCGTTTCCGCTAACACAACCACCTTAGGGCACTGAGACGTCGGCTAAGGGTTCTTTGTTATTGCGGAAACACCCTGCGTAGTATCTACAAGGGGGTGGAAGCCCATGATGGGACACATTCAACTAATAAACGGTCGCAAAAGAGTCAAAATAAACATATCATCGGCATTTGTATTTAATATACAAGGGCCGCCTTCCGTAATCATCGTTATAAAGCCATACATATGCATCAATTTGACTTAAGATTTTGGCCAAGCTGGGTTGCACGGCTCTGCTTACCCCTACGTTCCCGATTGTTCGGCTAGGCGGTAAAGGAGCACCTCTGTGATTGTTACTACCGGGTCATCCGTGTTAGTACCCCATTTGGGTGAAGCCGAAAGCTAGCCATCTTAAAGGATATAATTGGTCGGCAACGACGGAAGTGAAAATTTAGGTTAGCTAAAGACCACATAGTTCGGGAACTTTCCCAAACTAAATCCTCAATATTTTGCTCCCACATTGATCGGAGCTGAGGTTTCATGATCGTGCTTAGCATGACAACCCAAAGAAAGGAACCAATAGCGGGACTATTTTCTTTGGAAGACATTTCTTATGTTAAACAGTAATATAACATATCTCTCTGCATACCTTTGTTTACAAAACCATATGGCTGGATTGCCTTGTTTGTCGTAATCTTTGCCCTCATAAAGGCTTTATAAAGTAGGACAAACACTCCTCGGCTACTAGCCGAGGAGGTGGAAGCCGATGGTCGGTCAACAAAGTTTTGTACAATGCAAATCCGAGCATTAATGACGTAAAGTACTTGGATACATAGAATCATTACACATAAAAATTGCGAGTAAAATCCATTTACTGCAATCCATCTTTTAAACCCCTTGGAGCCTACCTTGGCAAGCTCGGATTTCGACCAGCTCTAAGCTCCTTTAAGAGATCTTTATTCTCTTTCTGAGAAGTTTGTGTTAAACACAACAAAATTTTCTGTCAAATGGATATCGATCCTTAATTCGGCCACCTGTGCCCACATTAGGGCTCGGGGGCTACTGGGCTTCGTGCTCATTATTTATAAATATTAAAGGGGCACATCGATTCCCTGATCTGGTGTTGCCACCCGGCCAACGTCTCGGGGGCTACTGCACTGCTTATTCAATGTAGAGAATTCAAAGTGCTCAGTTTTCGGCATGACCGAACTATTGGCAAGTGCATCTTCGGACAACAATAAGTACCATCTGGGACTTATCCGACATCAAGCTAATGTATCACGGTGACTTCTCACAACTCTCTCTCAGGGGCCTATCCGCCGATTATTATTTCTAATATATTACACTGTGTTTCTATTCCTACGTATGCTGTCGAGCTAGGAGTTGATCCTCAGGCCGATTTTGAAAATTGACCTGAGTCTCAGGGCTACTAGGATCCAGCGGTTTATGTTTTCCTTCAGGTGCATCTCGGGTTTTAGACCGACACACACCTTGAGGGCTACTGGATATACATATACTGGCTATATATCTCGGCAGAGAATAAATTGCACCAATCAAAAATATTCACAAAAAATCAGCCCGCGGTCGGGGTGGTGCACCACCTCGGAAGCAGTCCGGCATAAAGCCCGGGCGCCAGTGGCTGGCTCGATAGAGGGCATTTCGGGCATTAAGCTCGGCTGAATTCGTTCAATCTTTTAAAAGACCGAGGTAGTTTCTGACACCTCGGACGCTGACCATCATTGGAGCTCGGAAGTGGTCCCGCCAGTAAGCCGGATTCAAATGGCTCGTTCCATAGAGAACTTTTCAGCGTAGAACTCGGATAACCTCCTTCAAACTTTTTCAAGCCAAGATGATCTATGACACCTGGATATAGTCTGGCGTTGGGGCTCGTATATAGTCCGGCATTGGAGCTCGGATATAATCCGGCGTTGCTGCTCGGCTGCAAAAGATATCTCGAATGCAGTCCGGCGTTGGAGCTCAGATGCAAGAGGACACCGCCGCATGGGAACAACTTCAAACCCGCGGTGTGGCATAAAAAATAATAACAAGGCATTGATAAAGGCCGAGAACTTAAAGGGGCTCCTCGGATACCCGACGTGTAAACTCTTCGGATTCACTTTGGCAATCCTCAAGATCGAAGATGAGATGATTTGTTTAACTAGTTTTCAAGATCGACGACCGAAGATGAAGAATAGTTCGGAAGAATCGAGGAGCGTCCCTAACTTGAAGACCGGTTCAGGGGGCTACTGATGGTGTCCTGGACTAGGGGGTACTCACCATGTTGTCTCCCGATCAGTTGGATTGGGCCGAGGACCCTGTCGGATTTCGGGTTCCGGCAGACCCTTGAGGTTCGAACACTGGGGTGCGCATGGAGATCTTTCCCCTACCAGCTCACGCGTTCATGGTTCGCAAGGGATCTAAACTAGGAACGATGAACAGCACAAGAGACATAAGGTTTATACTGGTTCGGGCCACCGTTGTGGTGTAATACCCTACTCCAGTGTGTGGTGTGGTGGATTGCCTCTGGGGCTGATGAAGAACAATACAAAGGAAGAACAGCCTCGCGAGGGGCTGTTCTTGAGCTAGTCATGATGGACTCTGCTTGGGTGAGTCCAGTCGCTTCTCTCTTCTCTCTCTCTCTAGCGGGTTCGACTTGTCTCCAGTCAGTCCTTCTTGTCTTGCGTCCCCCTTCTCTCTATGGTGGCTAGTCCTATTTATAGAGGGAGGCCCTGGGCCTCTTCCCAAATAATGAGCGGGAAGGGTGCCAACAATCGGCCATTTTGAAGGGGAACATCTAGTACACTTATCCTGACTAAAGTTGGTCTTCGGCTGCCAAAGGCTCTGACAGGTGACGCCACCCCGGGCTCCACGATGACCTCCTTCCCCGCCGGGCCTGGCTGGTCTTGGTCTTGTTGCAAAGCGGTAACCTTTGCCCCGATGCACGGGCTGTGCTTGCCTCCTTTGCACCAAAGGGAAATGAGGACACTTCTGTGAGTCGGGCGCTCACTTGGGTCTCGATCGTCATGGCTTGCGTCACGGGGCACCCTCGTGAGGTACCCTGCCTTGATCTCTCTGCCTCCTCGTGAGCCTGCCTGACGAGGCTGCTCCTGAGGAAGGTTCCTGTCGTCCGCCCCGAGAGGCTTGGCCCCTCGTGAGGGTCTTGAGCTTGAGCTAATGAAGCTGGGCCGCGCTGGGCCCCCCACTAGAGCCACGCCCGCGGGCCATGAGCAGGCAAGTCTAGGGACCCCTGCCAGAACGCCGACAGTAGCCCCCGGGCCCAAGGCGCGCCCGGACTTGGCTTAGCAGAGAAGCGGAGGGGCAAGTGCGAAGCGCCGCGGGCCCCAACAGCCTGCGTGGCGATTGATTGGTCGTGGGCGTCTCCACTTCCCCACGATGCCTCTACATGCCCGGCTAAGCGGACCCGGGGTTGCACACATCCACTCCCCTTTCGCTGTCCGCGCACTCCCGGCCCTTCCTTCTTCCACTGGCTCCATCTTCCGCCCTTGATCCAACTCAGACTCTCACCCTTCCTGTCGCCATGGCGCCAACGAAGAAGGAAAAGTGGAAGAAGCCCGCATCTTCGTCCCGCTCGCCTCCGGCGGTGGCCCTCGCTATCGATCGATCTATCATACTCAACCTCGAGGCCTTGGGCAAGGTCCGCTCTGCTCTTGCCACCATCTTCAATGAGTGCGGCAGGACCACGGCATGGCCTGCGTCCCATGCCTCCTTCGACAGGATTGTCACGGAGGTCCGGTTCTTCGCTGATGCCCTGTGGGCGGGTCTGGTTCCCCCTTTCGCTTTCTTCAACGCGGTGCTCTCCCACTATCAGATCCACATGATGCATCTCGGGCCGAGTCCATTACCCTCCCTGGCTGTCTTCGCCTTTGTCTCTGCGAGGCAATGGTGGGCATCCCTCCTTCCGTTGCCACCTGTGCATCACTTCTTCTCTTTTGCGCTCGAAAGTGATCCTACTCAATGCTTGGGGTGTGTGAGCTTCCTTGCGGTGCCGAGACGGCTGCTGCGAGGATCGATTTGACTCCCTCCCCGTGAGGCCAAGTTCAGAGAGCGGTGGTTGTATGTGGACGTTGGGGTGCCCAGCCCCCTGCTCTCGCAACCTACCTTGCCTGCTGTTCCCAACTCAGGCTAGGGTCACGAGACGCTCGCGGACACCCGGCTTGCATTCGTCTGGCGCCGCTTCGAGAGCTTGAGGGCGCTCAACGTGACGGCGCCCAAGGTGGTGAAGGAGTTCCTCCAGTGTCGTATTGCTCCTCTCGGTGCTACTCTCATCGGATGTGGGACTTTGCGGGCATAAAGACCGCATCTGCGACCAGGAGGGGGACCTGGCGCCTGAAGTGTTGAGGACGGTGCTCAGGGTCCTGGTTGGCCATCCTTTCCCGGGAAGCCTTCGACATGATGGTGCCCTCTTGTATCTCTGTTCGGGCAGGGCCGATTTCGTGGAAGTGTATGCCAGTTTTGTGAGTGGGGCTGCGCCTGTCTAGCCTCGGGGGGCCTCGCGAGGACCCAGTTCCGTGGTCGCTCTTACGAGTCGCCCAAAGTGGCTCATGCCTCGGGTGGTGGAAGCAGGAGAGCGAGAACCGTCGGGAGTTGAAATGGGCGACATTGAGGTGGTGGCGCCCTTGAGCCCCGAGGGATCGGCATCTCCCGGAGCTCATTCCGGAATGGTGACAGGTGAGGAGTTGCGGCCTCTGGCTCCCGAGGTTGGGGCTCCCGAGGCCCCAGCCGTCCCTCATGAGGCGGCGCCTAGTGGCTTCCCTCAGGCCGGTCCCATTGGCGCTGATCACCTTACCGCCTCCTCCATGCCACAAACCGACCCCACACCGAGCGCTTAGGCGGTTCCACAGAGACTTTGCGGCCCTTCGCGAAGAGGAAGGAGGCCTCGGCGGTGGCGATCACCCTTGCCGCTTGCTGGCAGAAGTGCAGAGGTGCCATCGCCAGACGAGTAAGTCCTCTTCTCTCTCTGCTCCTCTTACTTCCCGGCTCTTGCAGCTGACTGTGGCCTTTCAGGACCCTTCCTGCCGAATTTGCGGAGACGGCCAAGGAGCCATCTCCCCAAGCTCCGTCCTCATCGCTGATCCTTGGTGCGTCGGGTTCAAGCGGCGCCCTTATCACTCAGCCGGCCGGAGAGGTGGCCCGTTCAGCTGAGCGTCCCGAGCCTGTGCGCCTGCTGTCTTCCCTTCACGAGTTCTCCTGGGGCACAGCCAGCTTGCTCTGTGCTCCTTCCTTGATCGTGGACGGTGATTGGTTGAAGTCAATCTTGAGTTCTCATTACGGGACGGACCGCGCCAGTCCACACTCTGGCGAGGCCCATCCAAGCCGGTTGTTGGGCGCCAGCCACCCCTCTGAGAGGTGGCGTGCAGCCTCTGGGCCTCCCACACACCAGCGGCAGAGGGGACGCGAAGACGTGCTCAGTGTGCTTGCAAAGCGCCGCGCCTTCGTCGTCAAGAATTTCTCCGTGGAAGGGGCGGCGGATCACGGTGAACCGGCTCGGCGGAGCTTGCCGGGCGAGGATGCGTGTCTCGAGGGTCAAGGTTTGCGCCCTTTGGCGAGGAGAGGCGCAAGCTGAAGGTAGCCGTTGCCCTCAGCGGCCACCAAGCATGACCTTGACAATGCGAAGGCTGAGGCGTCATTGGTGGCCTCACGAGAGGCTTGCTCGAGCCGTCGAGGAGGCCACAGGCAGATCGGGCGCGCAGGGACGCGGAGGAGCGTGCGTGGGAGCTCCAAGCCCGGAGCAACTCTACGGAAGCAAGATGGGTTGAGTTGCGCTTAGGCTGCACTTGTGTCGTCAAGGGGGCTTCACGACCAGGCGGAGCTCCGGAAGCGCAAAAAGGAAGCGCCGACGCTGGAGGCCGCCCGGCGCAACCTCGACCTTGAGCGGATGGAGACGAGGGAGCGCCTGGTGGCTCGGCGGAGGATGATGTCGCTGCTGCCAGCGGCTTCGAGCCCAAGAAGAGGTCGACCGCCCAGAAGCGGAAGCTTCGCTCAGGCCTCGGCGCCCGATCTGAGTTGAGGTTGGAGTTGGTCAGGGCCGAAGCTGAGGGCAGGACCGCGGCCCTCAAGGCCAAGCTAGACGAAGTGACGCGGGGTGCGGACTACTCCGCATCCGCCCTTTGCGCGGCGCATGCGGAGCTGACCTCCTCCCGCGCCGAACTGCTTCTTCTCCGTCAGAGGATTGATGGCACCGAGGCCACTGCACGGCAGAACGAGGACGACATTCGCCGGTGGCGGGTTACGGAGCACGCAGCATGCCCCCATGCTCGGACGCCTTCGAGAGCAGGCTAATCGTATTACAGCGCAACATTTGCGAGGCCGCCGCCGAGGAGCCGCACTAGACCAACTATGCCGGCAACCTCCGGTATTTTGCCGGCGTGGTGGCGCTCACGGAGAACCGCTCGAGAGGTATCGTTGGCTCGTCGAGGAGAGGAGCCGAGCCTTGCTTTCGGACGCCGCTTTCTCCCGTGTCTTCGCCATCTCCGCGGGACAGGGATCCCCACTTCGACTTTGATGCCGCCATCGCGCCGATGCCCATAGCCGTCCGGGGCGACCTGACGCAATGGGTGGAGGATCATGTGGACGACCTTGTCAGGGCCTTCACGTTTGATGATGACGGCGTGATCGTGGCCGCCGATGAAGGCGGCGTGGTAGATGGTCCTGGTGCTGGCGGAGGCGTTGGTGGCGGCGATGATGTCAACGATGCCTCTGGAGGTGACCCAGAAGGCGCGGCGAGCGATCTGTCAGACTGATTGTTTTTCACTGCTGTTTACCCTGCACGAAAGAGATTCGGGCTTGGCCCTGAAGACTGTGAGAGCATTTTGGGAGGGGAAGCCCCTCATGTAAAGGTTTGCGGTAAATGCCCTGGTAATCTTAACGCAGCGTGTGAGCTTGACGGCCGGCCCGGTGGTGGGTCGGCTGGCTCGTTTACCTTTTGACCCTGGTGAGCCCCGAGCGGGGCTGTGGGGGCCATAGCGCCATATGTGTCTTCTGGGTGAACCCATTGATCCTGCGATAAGAACCTCCAGACAGGGCGTGCCGACAGCCGTCCCAAGTGGTGACGCGGGTTGGCCCGGCCGGCTTCGCCGAGGGGCTCGCGAGGGGAGGCAGTCGGCGCTAGCTTTGGACTCAAGGCCGAAACCAGAACACGAGAGATTGCTCGAATGAGACTAAACACCCCTTCCCCAAACGCATGCAAGGCTCGAACTCAAATCCAACTTAAATTCAAATCGAAGAAACTTGTCAACAGAGGAAAAGGCAAAAAAGCAAAAGGCCGCGTCCGGCACCTAGTCTAGTCTTCGACGTCTTCTCACCAGCGCGGAGCTAAGTGCTGCCACTGGGCATGGGAGGGAGCCCTGGCCCGGGAGGCCGGCGCTCCTGAGACTCCGGGGCATGTACAGCCCGACTCATTATTACGTGAGAGTGTCATGGGGCGGCGAGCTTCACAGGCACTGGGCCTTCTTCACAGGTACCGGCCTTGCTTCATATCGCCAGATGAGGGCCCCGCCTTGCGCCACACTCTACCGCCAGCACGGCGGCCGGAGACCAAGGGCGACGCTAATGGGGTAGAAGTGGTCACCAATGTTCCTCCGACGACCACGGGTCCTTCCGCCGGGGCAGGCCCTGAGGCACCTCCCCGGCAGAGGGCCTACCTCCTGAGAACATCTTGCGCCAAGCGCCGCGGGGACGAACCCGGATCTCGGCCCCTGTCCTGCAGCCCCCGGTGCCCTCCTCCTGAGGGGTAAGAGGCTGCAGCGTTGGGGCTGACACCTGTTGCGGCGACCTATACCTCATGCGGTACATGGTTAGCATAAGCTTGCTCCTGAATAATTAACGGTACCAGATAGTTGTTGTCGCCGGTGCGGTCGTCGAGGCCCTCTTGGGGTTCCTGAAAGAGCTCAGCTTGTGGTGTCCCCTTGCCCCAGCTTGGCCCAAGGAACGAGCCATGGTCTTCTTCCTGTGCGCACTCTTGATCCATCATGCGGGGCACATAAGCTTCTGGGGACGCTGCCCCGTAGGTCTCGCTGTAGTGCCCCACATGCCACGCATGTCCGGCCGAGCGTTGTCTTGAGAGTGGTGGCGTGGTGGTCTACCGAGGCCAAAGGTCACGGCGTCGCGCTCCTTCGCCCGGCGGAGGCGGGTCCGTAGCGGCTTGCCGCTTTGGTCTGCCGGCTAGGTTGGCGTCGAGTAGGCCCTGGAGCCCGCTTGAGGTTGCATGGGCGCGCATAGGGGCCACCACCATACGGCACGCCTGGGCGAAGGTGGCAATGGACGCAGTAAAGGAGGTGCTCCCGAGGCGGCGGCGTCCAAGAGCTCGGCCTACCACTCCAACAAAGACGTCATGCCGCCCTCTAGAAGCCGGCACCGTAACAGCTCTCGGGCCACCGTGAGTGTGGCCCTGGAGTTCGCCTGCTCCCGTCGAGTGTGCGGCACCATGGCGCGGCGTGGCTTGAGGCTCGGCACGACCGCACCTACTGCCGGCGTGAGGGCAGGCGGCGGCGTCTGGCAGCCGCGCCCGCCAGCGCCGCGGGCGCGCGAGCTACCTGGGGTGCAAGGTTGAGGTCGCCCTGGGCTGGCGGCACGGCGTGGGCGGGCCACACCGCCCAGCGGTTGGCATTAGCTGCCGGGTCGCTTGCAATCGAACAACGAGGCGACGAAACGCGAGGCGGCGGAGGAAGGATTCTGGCGCACCCCTACCTGGCGCGCCAAATGTCGGACTTCGGGTTCCGGCAGACCCTTGAGGTTCGAACACTGGGGTGCGCACGGAGATCTTTCCCCTACCAGCTCACGCGTTAATGGTTTGCAAGCGATCTAAACTAGGAACGATGAACAGACAACAGACACAAGGTTTATACTGGTTCGGGCCAATTGTGGTGTAATACCCTACTCGGTGTGTGGTGTGGTGGATTGCCTGCAGGGCTGATGAAGAACAGTACAAAGGAAGAACAGCCTCACGAGGGGCTATTCTTGAGCTGGTGCGGTGGACTGCTTGGGTGAGTCCAGTCGCTTCTCTCTCTCTCTCTAGCGGGTTCGACTTGTCTCCAGTCGGTCCTTCTTGTCTTTCGTCCCCCGTCTCTCTGTGGTGGCTAGTCCTATTTATAGAGGGAGGCCCCGGCCTCTTCCCAAATAATGAGCTGAGGAAGGGCGCCAACAATTGGCCATTTTGAAGGGAACATCTAGTACACCTATCCTGACTAAAGTTGGTCTTGGCTGCCAAAGGCTCGGCGGTGACGCCGTCACAGGCTCCACGATGACCTCCTTCCTGCCCGCTCTGGCTGGGCTTGGTCTTGTTGCACCAAGCGGTAACCTTTGCTCGATGCCTTGGCACGTGCTTGCCTCCTTTGCACCAAAGGGGAAATAAGGACACCTGTGAGGCTAGCGCCACCGCCGGGCGCCCACTGTCTCGGGACCGGGCCATGACTTGCGTCCGCACGGGCACCCTCGTGAGGTACCCTGCCTTGATCTCTCTGCCTCCTCGTGAGCCTGCTGGACAGGGCTGCTCCTGAGGAAGGTTCTGGCGTCGCCCTTGTAGGGTCTTGAGCTTGAGTGATGAAGCCGGGCCGCTGGGCCCCACTTGAGCCACAAGCATGCCGCAGTGTGGAAGTCTGGGGACCCCCGTTCCCAGAACACCGACAGACCCCCATGGCCATTTGCTCATGGGCCAGCTCGGACAGCCGATGTATACACAAGGAAGATTCCACAAGACTTGGTGATCAAGACGAGGACTCCTCTCCACCGGCGTATTCGACTAGGACTCTTGTTATCCTCCTCTGGTACATTATATAAGCCGAGGCCAGGCTAGTCGATAGATCATCATGACATTACTCGTCATACCTCTAGGGTTTAGACCATAACATATGATCTCGAGGTAGATCAACTCTGTAATCATACACATCGAATACAATCAAAAGCCCGAAGCTGGGTAAAATCCCGTGTCCATGTTACCATTGATCCTAAGACACACAGCTTGGGACCCCCTACCCGAGATTTGCCTGTTTTGACACCGACAGCCTCTTAGAGAAGATGAACAATGATGTTACTACTACTTCTACATATCGAATCCACTACTGCATGTTCGTCCACTGCGTGCGGGAGCGATAGCTTGTTGTAGTATAAGCAAAAGCCTGTCCTCGTCTGCGAGCCACCGCGCGCATGGGCGAGGGAGAAGGCGTGTAGTAGTAAAATCAAGCTTCTCCTCGTTTTATGAGTTGATGCGACACATCATAGCACTGGCCCCACATGGTTGCCTCTAAACTTGGCTGAAAGACCCACAGTGTACAATATATTTGCTGCAACCTCTAACATTTACCCCACCACAAATTAAAATATATATTCCTTTCTTTACCAGATGAGTGTGCAAACTACAATCACCATGATGACAGGTATGGCCAGAAGATTATTTTAATAAAAAATGCTTCGAGACGGCCTCATAGCATGGAGCCGACCCCAACGATTTTAAGCTTACAGGCATGGTACACGCTATCCTAGACTACTCTACACATGAAACTGCCACACGAGCGTCCGGGCTACGCTTGGCTCTTCACCCTTCGTGAAGTCGAACAATGATGGAGTACTACTGCAGTAGAGGAGTACTACAGTATGCTTCTGGCCATCTGACACCAAATGAACTTTTGCATGTCCACCCGCGTGCGAGGGAGGTGTGTGGCAGAGCTTCTCCTAGTCCTGCCAGCCACCACGCTCATGGGCGAGGGAGGGACGCTTCATTGACTTATCGCTCCTTCCTTTGCGTGTATGACGGGTGGGCCCCAGCAGTGGGTGGCCCACCTGTCATACAACCAAAGGCAGGTGCAATTAAGGCACCGGAGCTCAGTCCGCGAGGGAGAGGGTGTTGTAGTAATCAAACTTCTCGTTGTTGTACGAGTTGACACGACACATCAAAGCAGTGCACTCGATATATTTCAATAATTTGCGTTTACCGATGCATTAATTACAACGCATGCATGCATGTCGTGACTCTACTTTTGATACTTGCATGTGTTGATTTAATGCACCTTGAAGTAGTATGAATATGTCAGGGTAAAGCTTTGTAATGCCCCAGCCCTAAAGCGAGAGATGGTTGTGCACGAGGAGGGCAAGATCATGCAGACAGAACAGGACCCGACGATGGAGCTCTCTATGGTCTCGGTGGACCTCACCTTGCTCCACTGCCCCTCGTGCCTCCGCCCCTTGAAGCCTCCAGTGTACGAGGTTTGAATACACCTCGTCCGTTCAGCTGATCGAGCAAGGTGCAGGTTTCTCGATTGATGTGCTATTCGATTGATTTGTGTCGTGCAAGGGAGGGCACCTGGCCTGCGCGGACTACCGCGTCGAGTGCCCCGGGAACCAGCGGCAGTGCCAGAAGTGCGAGTGTGGTGGTGGCTTCGACGTGCGGAACACGACGGTGGACGCCGTCCTCTCCTCGGTGAGGCTGGAGTGCTCGCACGAAGGCTGTGGGCTCTACGTCACTTACCACAAGCTCGCCGATCACCAGAGCGTGTGTCCGCTTGCGCCCTGCAAATGCCCGTGCGTCTGCTCGCGGCTCGAAGGCGCCCGCCACGCACTCTCCCACGACATCGATGCATGCATCCCATGCCCGTGCACAGGATCAAGTACGGCAAGGTGCTCTAGCTGCAAGTACCACTTTCGGAGCCACGGCTCTTGCTGTTCATGGAGGAGGATGACCGCGCGTTTTTATTGGTCAGCGGCGTGCTCGACATCAGTGCGCCTATCACCATGTCGGTCACCTGCATCAGAGCAGGGGCGTCCCCACCGCCAAGACTACGTGGGACAAGTCAGGCGAATGGTCTACCGAGGGAGCCCAAAGGCAAGACCGGCGCCCGTCAAGGTGGAAATGGAGGTGACAAGCAGCAAGGATCTGGCGGCGTCGCCGTGCGAGCTGACCTTTCTTCAGCAGTTCCGCCCAAGCTGGCTGGCCAAAGGCTGGTGGTGTCCCCTGCACATTCAGATTGACAAGCTCACGTCCTAAATGATTCTACAGTGCCTTCTGTTTATCTTAGTAATATGCTAATATAGGGGTTAGCCCGGCATACTTTAGCTTAAGAGATGGTGGGTTTTGGTGGTGATGCAGCAATTACTTCGACATTAGATCAGCAGTTAAAGTAATTTCCAACAGTCGAACGGATATTTTGTGTTTGTTGGATATAAAGATCCTTTGGGTAAGAAGTATAACATCTTATATGCTTGTTTGTTCATGAAGTGTTGCATACTTGTGCGAGTTTACGCGACACATCAAAGAAGTACTACTACTAGTAGTACTCAATCCAATCCTAATTACTCTATGCATAAGTCGAGGCACAGATACCAAGGAGGGCCTGGTTGTGTCTATACTTTGGCAACTCACCCATTGCGCACTGTGAAGACGAAGCTGCGTGGTCGTGTTTGCCGGTGCAGAAGTGTCCGCACATTAACCAAAACCTCGCGCCTCTAGCTTAGCCTCCGCGTTTTAAACTTCTCAATCTCAAGGCCAAGGAGCAACGTGAAACCTATGATAGAGCCAATCGGATGGTTGAGAACACTACAATTCGTAGCCACAGATGCGTGTGGTAGAGAGGACGAGTGTGCGTGCACCTCTTCTCTTCTGTATAACGTACTAAACCCAGACATAAGTGTATGTGGGTGGCATCGACCTAGGGAGCTAGAGATGGTGCGTCTGAGAAGTCCCGAGAGATAGGTGTAATGCGTCTGAAAAAAGACTAATCTATAGCTACGCCACGAGGCTATTCCCGTCGAACGCCCCAATAACCGTAAGATATGTCTCCCCCGGTGCCAGTTATTGCACGTACACAACAGTAGAAAAAGAACTAGTGGGTGGCATCGACCTAGGGAGCTAGAGATGGTGCGTGCGAGAAGTCCCGAGAGATAGGTGTAATGCGTCTGAAGAAAAGACTAGTCTATAGCTTGCCACGAGGCTATTCCTGTTGAACGCCCCAATAACCGTAAGATATGTATCCAACAGTGCCAGTTATTGCACGTACACAGCAGTAGAAAAAGAACTACCATGGCATATGCTACACCACAGCCGAGAACACGTGCCCACGTTACGCCATCCGGGAATAGTGCCACACTTCGAAACTAGAACCGTCAATAAATTTTGAGCTTGCGTATTGTCACATTCCAAATTACTACTACCACGCTATATTTAATTGCAAACCTGTTCACACCGATAACAACCTAAACGGTTTCCCACTTAGTAGCGTATTAGTAATCGGTTATAAATACTAGTATGCCAAGATGACTGCACATTCCTCCTCAACTCCTCATCCACAAAAACAAATAAGTCATTCAGCATCCTTCCCTTGCGTCTGCCATGGCTAGCGTGAGTTCTGGGTCGAGAGATTACCACCAGGGACAGGCGAGCATGGAAGAGGAAGAACGAGAGATGTCCCATACGCGCAAAGCGGACATGTCATTGTCGCGGAAAGTAGCGACCTGAAGGTCCCTACTGCGTGCCGCCGAAGTAGAACGGAGGTCTCGCCGCGCCGTCGATGCAGCAGACTGGTCCAGTCGCGCCGCGGAAGCAGCAGAGATGTCCCGCCACGCCGCGAATGCAGCAGAAATGTCTCGCCGCGCCATGGTAGTCTGGGAATATGTCTCGCGGGCAGGCGGCGACTCTTACAGGCGCATGGATGCGATCGTCCATAGCCACATGGATCAGATCTCCGGCTGGGCGAGGTTGCAGGACGACATGAAAGCCTCGTTTGAACAGGCTACTGGCATCATCCGGCAACTAAGGGAGGGCAATGAGAGGCTCCGAGCCGAGCGCGACCTACTGAGGGCGAAGATCGTCCGAAGTGCTGAGCAGCAGGAGGAGACCAGTGCCTTGTTGAAGAGGACTAGCGTCATCATCAAGAAACTTATGGACGAGAATGACATGCTCCGCATCGAGCGCCAAAGGCTGGTGGGGGAATCCGTGGATGCACTCAAGCAGCATCTTGAGGACACGATAGAGCTCATCGCCGCTCGCCGTGGAGACTAGTTCCGACGGCCTGCAGCAGCGCATTAAGAAAGTAGAGATCAGCGAGCCAGACCATTGCTTCCTTCTTCTTTTGCCCTTGTGTATTTCGTGCATACCCGCATGTGGCTTTTTAAATTATCTTCCTAATTATGTAGACAATTATTATCCATTGTCGTCGTCCTTATATATTCATCAGTCTTGCTATAAGTCGTAGTGGATGCTATATAGGTCCGTCGGATTTTAAATTAAGATCCGTGCAAAATTTCATTTCAGATTTTCTTTTTTTTCTTAAATCTCAGTCGAGTGAGACATAGTCATGCCGTTAAACACAGGCTCGGCGCCATTACTGGAGAGGCTATGGTGTTGATGTAGAAGCCCTCCGTGATTGATGCCCCTTCCAGCAGAGCGCCGGAAAAGGCCCCAAGATGGGATCTCACGGGTATAGAAGGTTGCGGCGGTGGAATTAGGTTTTCGTGGTGCTCCTCGAGGGTTTGATGCGTGAGGTATATATAGGAGGAAGAAGTAGGTCGGTGGAGCTTCGAGGGGCCCTCGTGTGTGGAGGGCGCGCCCCCTACCTCATGGCCTCCTCGTATGTTTCTCGACGTCCACTCCAAGTCCTCTGGATCACGTTTATTCCAAAAATAACTCTCCCAAAGGTTTCATTCCGTTTGGACTCCGTTTGATATTCCTTTTCTGCGAAACACTGAAATAGGCAAAAAACAACAAATTGCACTGGGCCTTTGGTTAATAGGTTAGTCCCAAAAATAATAAAAAAGTGTATAATAAAGCCCATTAAGCATCCAAAATGGAATATATAATAGAATGGAGCAATAAAAAATTATAGATACATTGTAGACATATCAAGCATCCCCAAGCTTAATTCCTGCTCGTCCTTGAGTAGGTAAATGATAAAAACAGAATTTTTGATGTGGAATGCTACTTAGCATATTCTTCAATGTATTTCTCTTTATTGTGGCATGAATGTTCAGATCCGAAAGATTCAAGATAAAAGTTTAATATTGACATGAAAATAATAATACTTCAAGCATACTAATAAAGCAATCATGTCTTCTCAAAATAACATGGCCAAAGAAAGTTATCCCTACAAAATCATATAGTCTGGCTATGCTCTATCTTCACCACACAAAGTATTTAAATCATGCACAACCCCAATGACAAGCCAAGCAATTGTTTCATACTTTTGTTGTTCTCAAACCTTTTCAATCTTCACACAATATATGAGCGTGAGCCATGGACATAGCACTATAGGTGGAATAGAATGGTGGCTGTGGAGAAGACAGAAAAGGAGAATATAGTCTCACATCAACTAGGTGTATCAATGGGATATCGAGATGCCCATCAATAGATATCAATGTGAGTGAGTAGGGATTGCCATGCAACGGATGCACTAGAGCGATAAGTGTATGAAAGCTCAACAAAAGAAACTAAGTCGGTGTGCATCCAACTCGCTTTCTCACGAAGACCTAGGGCATTTTGAGGAAGCCCATCATTGGAATATACAAGCCAAGTTCTATAATGTAAAATTCACACTAGTATATGAAAGTGACAACATAGGAGACTCTCTATCATGAAGATCATGGTGCTACTTTGAAGCACAAGTGTGGAAAAAGGATAGTAACATTGTCCCTTCTCTCTTTTTCTCTAATTTTTTTATTTGGGCCTTCTCTCTTTTTTTTTTCTTTTGGCCTCTTTTCTTTCTTTTTTTTCTTTGTCCGGAGTCTCATCCCGACTTATGGGGGAATCATAGTCTCCATCATCCTTTCCTCAGATGGGATAATGCTCTAATAATGATCATCACACTTTTATTTACTTACAACTCAAGAATTACAACTCGATACTTAGATCACAATATGACTCTATGTGAATGCCTCCGGCGGTGTACCGGGATATGCAATGAATCAAGAGTGACATGTATGAAAGAATTATGAAGGTGGCTTTGCCACAAATACGATGTCAACTACATGATCATGCAAAGCAATATGACAATGATGAAGCGTGTCATAATAAATGGAACGGTGGTAAGTTGCATGGCAATATATGTCGGAATGGCTATGGGAATGCCATAATAGGTAGGTATGGTGGCTGTTTTGAGGAAGGTATATCGTGGGTACATGATACCGGCCAAAGGTGCATGTTATTAGAGAGGCTAGCAATGGTGGAAGGGTGAGAGTGCGTATAATCCATGGACTCAACATTAGTCATAAAGAACTCACATACTTATTGCAAAAATCTATTAGTTATCAAAACGAAGTACTACGCGCATGCTCCTAGGGGGATAGATTGGTAGGAAAAGACCATCGCTCATCCCTGGCCGCTACTCATAAAGAAGACAATCAATAAATAAATCATGCTCCGACTTCATCACATAACGGTTCACCATACGTGCATGCTACGGGAATCACAAACTTTAGAACAAGTATTTCTCAAATTCACAACTACTCAACAAGCAGGACTCTAATATCACCATCTCCATATTTCAAAACAATTATCAAGTATCAAACTTCTCATAGTATTCAATGCACTTTATAGTTTTTGTCTTGGATGCCTATCATATTAGGACTAATTTTATAACCAAAGCAAATTACCATGCTATTCTAAAGGACTCTCAAAATAATATAAGTGAAGCATGAGAGATCAATAATTTCTATAAAATATAACCACCACCGTGCTCTAAAAGATATAAGTGAAGCACTAGAGCAAAATTGTTTAGCTCAAAAGATATAAGTGAAGCACATAGAGTATTCTAATAAATTCCGAATAATGTGAGTCTATCTCAAAAGGTGTGTACACCAAGGATGATTTTGGTTAACTAAAAAGCAAAGACTCAAATCATACAAGACGCTCCAAGCAAAACACATATCATGTGGTGAATAAAAATATAGCTCCAAGTAAAGTTATCGATGGACGAAGACAAAACAGGGGATGCCTTCCGAGGCATCCCCAAGCTTAGGCTTTTTGGGTTGTCCTTAGATTTTACCTTGGGGTGCATTGGGCATCACCAAGCTTAGGCTCTTGCTACTCCTTGTTCCATAATCCATCAAATCTTTACCCAAAACTTGAAAACTTCACAACACAAAACTTAACAGAAAATCTCGTGAGCTCCGTTAGCGAAAGAAAACAAAACACCACTTCAAGGTACTGTAATGAACTCATTATTTATTTATATTGGTGTTAAACCTACTGTATTCCAACTTTTCTATGGTTCATAAACTCCATTACTAGCCATAGATTCATCAAAATAAGCAAACAACACGCGAAAAACAGAATCTGTCAAAAACAGAGCAGTCTGTAGTAATCTTTAACTAACGCAAACCTCTGGAACTCCAAAAATTCTAAAATAAATTGTTGGACGTGAGGAATTTATCTATTAATCATATGCAAAAATAATCAACTAAATATCACTCTCCAGTAAACAGTTGTAGCTAATCTCGTGAGCGCTAAAGTTTCTGTTTTCTACAGCAAGATCGCAAAGACTTTCCCCAAGTCTTCCCAAAGGTTTTACTTGGCACAAACACTAATTAAAACACAAAACCACATCTAAAAAGAAGCTAGATGGATTATTTATTCCTAAAAAGAACCAAAAAGAAAAAAATAAAATAAAATTGGGTTGCCTCCCAACAAGCGCTATCGATTAACGCCCCTAGCTAGGCATAAAGGCAAAGATAGATCTAGGTGTTGCCATCTTTGGTAGGCAATCCATAAGTAGCTCTCATAATAGATTCATAAGGTAATTTTATTTTCTTTCTAGGAAAGTGTTCCATGCCTTTCCTTAACGGAAATTGGAATCTAATATTTTCTTCCTTCATATCAATAATTGCACGAATCGTTCTAAGGAAAGGTCTACCAAGAATAATAGGACATGAAGGATTCAATCTATATCAAGAACGATGAAATCTACGGGCACACAATTCCTATTTTCAACAGTAAGAACATCATTATTTCTTCCCATAGGTTTCTTAATGGTGGAACCCGCAAGGTGCAAGTTTAAGGAACAATCATCAAATTCAAGGAAACCTAGCAAATCACACAAAGTTTTTGGAATTGTGGAAACACTAGCACCCAAATCACACAAAGCATAGCATTCATGATCCTTAATTTTAATTTTAATAGTAGGTTCCCACTCATCATAAAGTTTTCTAGGGATAGAAACTTCCAATTCAAGCTTTTCTTCATAAGATTGCATTAAAGCATCAACGATATGTTTAGTAAAAGCTTTATTTTGACTATAAGCATGCGGAGAATTTAGCACGGATTGCAACAAGGAAATACAATCTATTAAAGAACAATTATCATAATTAAATTCCTTGAAATCCAAGATAGTGGATTCATTGCTATCTAAAGTTTTGACCTCTTCAATCCCACTTTTACCAAATTTTGCATCAAGATCTAAAAACTGTGAATCATTGGAATGCCTTTTAACTAAAGTTGACTCATCTCCAGTCCCAACATTATCAAGATTCATATTGCAAAACAAAGATTTAATAGGGGATACATCAATCACTTTTAGATCTTCATCCTTATTATCATGAAAACTAGAAGAACACGCTTTCATAAAGCAATCTTTTTTAGCATGCAACATAGCGTTTCTTTCTTTGCACTCATCAATGGAAATTCTCATAGCCTTGAGAGACTCATTGATATCATGCTTAGGCGGAATATATCTAAGTTTCAAAGAATCAACATCAAGAGAAATTCTATCCACGTTCCTAGCCAATTCATCAATCTTAGGCAGTTTTTCTTCAAGCAAAGCACTGAAATTCTTTTGAGAAATCATAAATTCTTTAACACTAGTCTCAAAATCAGAGGGCATCTTATTAAAATTTCCATAAGAGTTGTTGTAAGAATTACCATAATTATTAGAGGGATTACTAGGATACAGCCTAGGATTAAAGTTTCCTCTATAAGCGTTGTTGCCAAAATTGTTCGTACCAACAAAATTCACATCCATAGATTCGTTATTATTCTCAATCAAAGTAGACAAAGGCATATAATTGGGATCAGAAGAAACAATCCTATTAGCAAAAAATTTCATAAGTTCATCCATCTTTCCACTCAAAACATTAATTTCTTCAATTGCATGCACCTTTTTATTAGTAGATCTTTTAGTGTGCCATTGAGAATAATTAACCATAATATTATCTAGGAGTTTAGTAGCTTCTCCTAAAGTGATTTGCATAAAAGTTCCTCCCGCGGCCGAATCTAAAAGATTTCTAGAAGCAAAGTTCCATCCGGCATAAATTTTTTGTATAATCATCCATAAATTCAAACCTTGTGTATGGCAATTACGTATCATTAATTTCATTCTCTCCCAAGCTTGTGCAACATGTTCATGATCAAGTTGCTTAAAGTTCATAATATCATTTCTAAGAGAGATGATCTTAGCGGGAGGAAAATACTTAGAGATAAAAGCATCTTTGCACTTATTCCAAGAATCAATACTATTTTTAGGCAAAGACGAAAACCAAGTTTTAGCACGATCTCTAAGCGAAAAAGGAAATAGCTTCAATTTAACAATATCATTGTCCACATCTTTCTTCTTTTGCATATCACACAAATCAACAAAGCTATTCAGATGAGTAGCGGCATCTTCACTAGGAAGGCTGGTGAATTGATCTTTCATGACAAGATTCAGGAAGGCAACATTAATTTCACAAGCTTCAGCATCGGTAAGAGGAGCAATCGGAGTGCTAAGAAAATCATTGTTGTTGGTATTGGCAAAGTCACACAATTTAGTATTATCTTGAGCCATCGTGACAAGCAAGCAGTCCAACACACAAGCAAACAAGAACCAAGCGAAAAAGAGGCAAACGGAAAGAGAGGGCAAATAAAACGGCAAGGGTGAAGTGGGGGAGAGGAAAACGAGAGGCAAATGGCAAATAATGTAATGTGAGGGATAAGAGTTTGTGATGGGTACTTGGTATGTATTGACTTGTGCGTAGACTCCCCGGCAACGACACTAGAAATCCTTCTTGCTACCTCTTGAGCATGCGTTGGTTTTCTCTTGAAGAGGAAAGGGTGATGCAGCAAAGTAGCGTAAGTATTTCCCTTAGTTTTTGAGAACCAAGGTATCAATCCAGTAGGAGGCCACACGCAAGTCCCTCGTAGCTACACAAACAAATAAGAACCTTGCAACCAATGCGATAAAGGGGTCGTCAATCCCTTCACAACCACTTGCAAAAGTGAGATCTGGTAGAGATGATAAGATAATATTTTTGGTATTTTTATGATAAAGATTAAAAGTAAAGATAGCAAAATAAACGGCGCCGGAAATAGCTCGTTGACGGGAGATTAATATGATGGAAAATAGACCCGGGGGGCATAGGTTTCACTAGTGGCTTCTCTCAAGATAGCATAAGTATTACGGTGGGTGAACAAATTACTGTCGAACAATTGATAGAAAAGTGCATAATTACGAGAATATCTAGGCATGATCATGTATATAGGCATCACGTCTGCGACAAGTAGACCGACTCCTGCCTGCATCTACTTCTATTACTCCACACATCGACCGCTATCTAGCATGCATCTAGAGTATTAAGTTCATAAGAACAGAGTAACACATTAGGTAAGATGACATGATGTAGAGGGATAAACTCATGCAATATGATATAAACCCCATCTTTTTATCCTCGATGGCAACAATACAATACGTGTCGTTTCCCCTACTGTCACTGGGATCGAGCACCGCATGATTGAACCCAAAGCTAAGCACTTCTCCCATTGCAAGAAAGATCAATCTAGTAGGCCAAACCAAACTGATAATTCGAAGAGACTTGCAAAGATAACCAATCATACATAAAAGAATTCAGAGAAGATTCAAATAGTGTTCATAGATAATCTTGATCATAAACCCACAATTCATCGGCTCTCGACGAACACACCGCAAAAAGAGTTACATCAAATTGATCTCCAAGAAGATCAAGTAGAACTTTGTATTGAGATCCAAAGAGAGAGAAGAAGC
The DNA here is from genome assembly GCA_021605145.1 of Aegilops bicornis. Classification (NCBI taxonomy): domain Eukaryota; kingdom Viridiplantae; phylum Streptophyta; class Magnoliopsida; order Poales; family Poaceae; genus Aegilops; species Aegilops bicornis. Next base: position 2,104,281 of record JAHIAL010000011.1, read on the forward strand.
CATCTAGCTAATAACTATGGACCCGAAGGTCTGTGGTAAACTACTCACACATTATTGGAGAGGCTATGGTGTTGATGTAGAAGCCCTCCGTGATTGATGCCCCTTCCGGCAGAGCGCCGGAAAAGGCTCCAAGATGGGATATCACGGGTATAGAAGGTTGCGGCGGTGGAATTAGGTTTTCGTGGTGCTCCTCGATGGTTTCGGGGTACGTAGGTATATATAGGAGGAAGAAGTAGGTCGGTGGAGCTACGAGGGGCCCACGAGGGTGGAGGGCGCGCCCCCTACCTCATGGCCTCCTCGTATGTTTCTCGACGTCCACTCCAAGTCCTCTGGATCACGTTTATTCCAAAAATAACTCTCCCGGAGGTTTCATTCCGTTTGGACTCCGTTTGATATTCCTTTTCTGTGAAACACTGAAATAGGCAAAAAACAACAATTTGCACTGGGCCTTGGGTTAATAAGTTAGTCCCAATAATAATAATAAAGTGTATAATAAAGCCCATTAAACATCCAAAACAGAATATATAATAGCATGGTGCAATCAAAAATTATAGATACGTTGGAGATGTACCAAGCCACGATGCCCAGATGTTTGAATTTCATTCCCATTTCTTGCATGGGACTTAGAAATTCACCCGAGGACACACATGTGATTTTTTAACAAACTTTGGTGCACAGGAGCATGTGCTTGTAATTCAATTTTGAATTATGCACATTAACTGACCAAAAACTCAATTAATGTATAAAAAGGCCAAACGAACCCGGAATAATTCCAAAATTTAACGGGGCACTCATGTAGTTCTATGTTGCCTCTGTAAAGAAACTCAAGGGGGGCAGCATATATCGTTTCGCACTGAAAGGTGACATGTTCCCTCTCAGAACCATGAGCCTTCTTGAGAGAAGCTCCGGTTTGCAAGAAGCTTATACCCAAACTTGTTCCAAATCGGCCCAATTTTTTACCACGGCATGTTAGTGCCATGACATGACACCATGCAAAGTTTCATGATTTCCAGGCAAGTTTTGGATTTAGATGAATTTAAAAACCAAGTTTCTCGATGTTCTCGGCCGAGTCACGACGCCCAGATGTTTGAATTTCATTCCCATTTCTTGCATGGGACCTAGAAATTCACCCAAGGACACACATGTGATTTTCAACCAACTTTGGTGCACCGGTGCATGTGCTTGCAGTTCAAATTTGGATTATGCACATTAAATGTCCATAAACTCAATTAATGTATAAAAAAGGCCAAACTAATCCGGAATAATTCCAAAATTTAACAGGGCACCCATATAGTTCTATATTTCCTCTTTAAAGAAAATCAGGGGGGAGGCAGCGTATATCGTTTCGCACACAAAGGTGACATGTTCCCTCTTGGAACAATGAGGCTTGTTGAGAGAATCTCCGGTTTTGCAAGAAGCTTATACCAAAACTTGTCCCAATTCAGCCAAAAATTGTACGTATGAAAACAGGGTTTAGATTATCCCAAACATCTCGCTACCTAGACCAATGTACTCTGATTTGAATTCAACATAAAATGGATACAAATATTTGAATTGGAGATTGTATGGTACATGTAGTTCATAGTGAAATATGATTACTGCTATACGCATGTTTTTTGTTATCAAGATAATATTTAAATGATTGTATAACTTGACAACAATCGTATTCAAATAAGGAAAATTGATTACAATTTAGTGCATATGGTAGGCGGCAATATATATGTTCATAGGGTGGAGTAAAATGTTCATATATGATGGAAGATCAAAATGTAGGACTACATCCATTATAAACCACAAGGTCACCTAACGATATATTCGAATTAAACATAACGTGGATTCAAAAATTGAAATTCGAGATAATGGCATTTGTAATCATATAAAAAGGGACATGACTCTTTCTTTTGGTGGGAATTGATTTGTTTTTTCTTGTTGTTGAGGGAAATGCAAATCGATTTGGTACTGTACAGGGTAATCTAGTTTTTTGAATGGCATTTATAGCAATATAGTAAAAGGGGACATGACTCTCTTGTGTCTTGTATGAATTTTTTTGTACACGTTAAGTTTGTTCTACCGAACAAGGAATCCGCGCCTTGTTATCTCGAAATTTTCAAGGTCGAGTATCTTTTGTCCCATCTGCTTTGAAACTCCCACCTCTTCAACCCGCGCCGCGCCTTGTTATCCCGAAATTTCGACGCGTGCGAAAACTCCCTGCTCATCCGAAATCGGTCCCGTAGCCCAGACACGCGAAATCCCCCTTCTACCCCTCAGCTGGAAATGCTGGCTCGACGTTGCTGTGTCAAAGCCGGTGGGGGTACGCTGGTAACTTACCATACATTTCTGACAAGCGCGTCCCTAAGCCATGGCTGCACCTACCTTCCCCTTTGTCCCCCCATTCATACACCGAGGCCGCCAAAACCAGCGAAACCCCACACTCCTCCGTCGGCCTCCCGACCGCCACCCAGCCGGCGACTCTTCCCCGACGACGTCGTCCACCGCAACAGCTCGCCGTCCCTCATCCACCACACTGGATGAGGATCCGTCGTCGATCTCGTCGTCCCACCGGTTCAGCCGCCCCATCCTCCACCTCCAAGGAGCTGCCCCGATGTTCGCCTCGTCTATCGCGCCACCTCCATCCTCACAGCACCGTCTTGACCTACCCCATCGGAACTGCAGCACCCTCACCAATTCCTCCGATGAAGCCGAGGCCAACTCGGCGCCACCAAGGAGGTTCTGCACTCACCGCTGCATTTTATATTCTATTTGATCTCACGGGGCTGCCGGTGCTCGATACCGAGCAGCCATGGCGGGTCTCCATCGACGGCACCGTCGCCGGCAACTTCATCCACGACGTCTCTCCCCCATGTCGTTGCTTCCTTGGCAGCGACTTCCACACCAGCACTAGCTGCAGCTGCTCCGGCTATCGCTCGCGCTGCTGCTGCTGCTCCGGCTCTCGCTTGTGCTGCGACTCTGTTCTTGCTGTCGGTCATGTTGCTGCACTGCTCTTGCTTTCGTTTGTGCTGCTGCTCTGCTCTGCTATTGTTGTCGGTCGCGCTGTTGCTCCGCTCTTGCTCTCATCCGTGCTGCTGCTCTGCTCTTGCTCTCGCTCACGCTGCTACTGCTGCACGACCTCCGGCAGCTACAGGAGTTGTTGCTTTAGCACTCGCTCGCGGTGCTGCAACACGATTTGCTCTCTGCTAGTGTGTTCCCTGCTCGAGCGTCTGCTGATTCAGATTTCTGCTTCTCTGCTACTAGTCCTCGAACACCCTAAACATCTATTGCAATGCTCTACCACTAGTTCAATCAGTTTCGACAGTAAAAATTAGTTTCGACTGTAAAGTTCAGTTTCTTTAGTTAAGTTCAGAGTGAACAGTATTTACAGCATTTGTCGGAGCGGCCGTGGCGCGGCTGATGCGTTTTACATCTAGCACTTTTTGGTGATGTATTTTACATCATCTATTGCAGATGATATTAGAGTCCCACTTCAGATTAACATTGTCTGTCTTGTCCTGCTTCAGCCTCGCCGCCGTACACCTCACCGGAGCTGCTCCAATGACGGAACCATCCATCACAGCGGAGCAGTACCCTCGGCGCCATTTCCAGAGGCCTCAGATCTTCTTCCCCGCCTCCGACAGTCACACCAGCATCACCATCCTCCACGTCCAACCCAATGATGCCGAGGTCGACAAGGCTGTGCCAAAGAGGTTGTACACTCGTCGCATCACTTTGTTACTCTGCATTCATGTGGATCCCTCAGGGATCCTTTGCTATGGAACTACTATGGTACTACTATTCGTGCATTTGGTTAGAAGGAGTGGAGCAAAGCAAAACTTGAGGATTTTTTTCCTTTGGTGTCTCTTTGAAAGAAAAAAAGTAGGAATTTTAATATCCACTTGGACGTCCTTTTCAAATTAATATGGATGAAGAACAGAACTAATTGCACTACTGGCATAATAAGATTCTTATTTTTTCATGTTCACGTGGTTTGACTTTAATTTGACCATGTTTCTCCATTCCTCTGTTCTTCCAATTCATGTGAACCAAACACCCAGGTTGACAGAAATCCTATGTTTCCAAATGCTCTGTTTTGCATGTGCATTCCTATCCTATTCCTGTGTTTTTCCTGTCCCTGTGTTTATAGAATCCTCCAATTCTAAGGAGCCCTTATAGATTTACTTCATTTTTAGATAGGCGTCAAAGAAAACTTTGTGTGTTATGTCATCCACCCCACCTGAGGTGCACCATCGACAGAGGTGTTCACTGCAGCAGAGATTCCCCCTGCATACTTACTTTCGCCGCCTCAGATCATCTTCCCCGTTGCCGGCAGCCACACCAACTACAATACCATCATCGAATGAGCAGATAAACCTGAGACTACGCATACTACAAAAAAAAGACACATCCGTGACATTTTGGGACGAACGAATTTTTTTTCTGTCATACATATGACACTTCTATGACGATAATTGTGACAAAACCCGGTATCATCATAGATGTGGTGGGCTCCTACTTCTATGACAAAAAATCATGACAGAAAATGGGCTTTTCATCACAGGCGGGCGGAGACACAGCTGCATGACATTCTTTGGGCGTCGATGGCGACGGAAAAACCGTGGTAGAAGAGAGGGGAGGAAAATATCGGGAGTTCCGGTTACGGTGGGAGGTCGGGGCCTAGCGATGCGCGTTTCTCTCGTACTGCACGTCTGCGTGTGTAGCCATTGGCTCTAACTGAACCCGAGCGAGGCGTTGGGCTCTAACTGAACCTGAGTGATTGCACTGTAGGCTACGCGTTACTGAACCCGAGCGATCGATGGCTGTTAAATGAACCCGATCGAGCGATTCCGCCGCTCTTCGCTAATCAAGCCGATCGATGCTGCCTCGATGAGCGAGTGGCGTTGCGGGGGGGGTTTGGATGAACAGATGGCGGTGGCGTTGCCTCTGGATGAACAGGACCCCGTGGTGTGGAGGGCTGGATGAGCGGTGAGACGGTGGAGGGGTGCCCGTGGAGGGGTGGTTGAGCAGGACCCGTGGTGTGGAGGGCTGGATGAACAGTAGATGGTGGAGGGGTGGTTGAGCGATGGCGGTGGAGTAGCACGCAGTGGAGGCTGGATGAACAGGAGCCCATCGAGGCTGGAAGAGGTCAACGGTAGCCCGTGGAGGCTGGAGGAGGTCGACGGTGGAGATGAAAAATATCCCGTGGAGTCCCGTTTTGCGGTACGCCACACCCCTCCTGATGAATAGGACCCCCGTTTCGACCGTAGCGCTCCAACACAAGTCCGTTTCGTCCGTTTTGCGATCGCCACACCCTCCCGATCAACGGGACCCCCATTTCTACCGTGGGAGGTCCGTTTAATCTGCTTTGGCGATACGCCACACCTCCCGATCAACAGGACCCCGTTTCGACCGTAGGATGTCCGTTTCCTCCATTTTGCGGTACGCCACACCCTCCCGATCAACAGACCCTGTTCGAGCGTAGGAGGTCCGTTTCCTCCGTTGTCGCGATGCGCTGAGCCTCGTTTCCATCGCCTGTTCTGTCCAAGCCCTCGTGATGAACACGACCACACATTCCGTTCCGACCCAGCCGGTTGGCTCCCATGCGTTCCGTTGCCTCCCGATGAACACGATGCATTCCGTTGCCTCCCCATGAACACGACGCACTCCGTTGCCTCCCCATGAACACGGACGGCGGCGCTGTTTCTCCGTTCGACCAGCCATGTACACGAGCCCTGGCCGTGCGTATGTCTGCGAGTAGGCGTTCGAGACCCGCCGTATGTACACATACGTGGCGTATTTTCTTTCTTGCACCTCGGCGTTATGCGTGCGTGTACATGCTACATGCGCGCCTCTACTACGACACGTGCGGCGCCTCTCTGGCGTCCGGTATGTCGTACACATTCGCGACCAGAATGACAATGCTACGTGCGCTTGACCAGGTGGGTCCCGACCGAGCACTTCGTTGCGTGCGAAGGTGTAGCTGCTGGGTCCCAGCAGTCAGTGGGGCGAATCATTTTTTTTGCCAGGACGCACTTCCTTGCGTGCGAAGGTGTAGCTGGTGGGTCCCAGCAGTTAGGGGGCGAATCATTTTTTCCGGACGCACTTCCTTGCGTGCGAAGATGAAGCTGGTGGGTCCCAGCAGTCAGGGGGAAACGTTTTTTCCATGAAATATAGTGGCCCGTCCAGTGGGTCCCAGCTGTCGCGTGGAGGAATCATTATTTTCCGCGTAATAAGGAGGCACTTCCTTGCTGCGGCCGTGGACCCAACTGTCAGCCTCTCCACATACAATCCACGTCCGATGGAAGCCATTCCTTGACCACGTTGACCATGCCGCGCCGAGAGCACCAGGGCGGTGGACGACGGCGAGTCCTAGGAAGAGGACGACGCGGAGCCGGGGAAGATGCGAGAGTGGATGCCCACGCCAGAGAGGAGTATGAGGGTTCACCTGCTCGTTAAGCGGTGTGAGGCTGCCGTCATGCAGAATAACGAGGTGTGTGTGGGTGCCTAGAGGGATGGCACTGCTATCGGTGGGAGTAGTAGGGTCATGAGGCCTCAGCGGCATCACAAACGGCAACACGGGCGGTAGGAGCGGCGGTGACGACCGGCCGCTGCTTTGGGCGGCCGGAGCAAGAAGACCAGAGGTTGAAGAAGCACTACGGCCATTGGATGGACATCGTCACGGTCCTTTGGAGCTAGAATCGTTCATATATTGACTAAAGTTGACAAAGGCATCCGTCGATCAACTTAGTAGCCCCATTAAGTCAGCCTCCCACCAAGGTGGGTCCCAGCCTAGCGAGGGGTATTCATTTTTTGTGCGACATAAGGAGGCACTTCCGGTGGATCCGAACCGGCAATGAGGCGTTTTTCATGAAATCTGATGGCCCGTCTGTGGGTCCCAGTGATCGAGGCAAACGTTTTTTCACGAAATACTGGTGGCCCATCCGGTGGGTCCCTGCTGTTAGGTGGAGGAATAATTATTTTCCGTGTAATAAGGAGGCACTTCCTTGTGGCTGCCGTGGACCTAGCTGTCAGCCTCTCCACGTACAGTACTCTTCCGCTGGAAGTCGGTCGTTGACCACATTGACCACACCGCGCCCAGAGCACCACGGAAGTGGACGACGGCGAGGCCTAGGAAGGGGACGACGCGGAGCCGGGAAGACGCGACGATTGGAAGCCTCGCTGGAGAGGAGTACGAGGTTCACCGGTTCGGGCTGCGGTGTGAGGCTGCCGTAGCAGCAGAATAATAGGGGTGTGGGTGAGTAGAGGGATGCCCCGGCCGTTGGTGGGAGTAGTAGGGGGCGCCGAGGCTCTGGCAGCACAGCCGGCCACGGAGGCGGGAAGCGGTCCCAGCCAGCGCTGCTTTAATGGCCGGAGCAAGAAGATCGAGATTGAAGAAATGACGACGGCCGTTGGATTGACATCCAACGGTTACATCTGCTAGAATCGTTTGTTGGCGATATAATAACTAAAAAATCTTGCATACGCGTCAACTAAACAGGCCCACAAGTCAGACCACTCTCTTTTTTTAATAATTTATATATAGCTCATGGCAACTTCTTATGCAATTTATTGCGATGCGTTTTTAGTTGGCGAGGGCTAATTTTGCATATTTACGTGGGTTCCTAACTATTTTTAATACCGAAATGTCGAGCCAGATTTAAAGTACTTTGAAGATATATTTAAATTAGGTTAATGCCCAAAGTGAAATAGGAATCTGAAAATGTGAAAAAAATCAAAATTATAAAGTAATTGCCAATTTGTCATCGGTTTTATATTTACAACCCATTTCATATTACTTTCAAGATTTGCAGGCGTCTTGAAAGAGTTGCAGCCCATCGTATGTAGAAAATAAAGTAGGCCTGGATTGGGTATTCTTGAGAAAAAATAAACTAGGCTCATTTTCACAAAGAAAAAATAGCTAGGCTGGTCACATGGTGAACATAAATTATAAGCTTTGGGCTAGGCAGGCCTGACCAGTTGAAACCCTGCCCGTCTCAACAATACCAAACAAAAAAATACTGCTCGAGTAGCTACGTCCCAGGTGTCACCCGATCTTGTGTTGTTCTCTTGTCTATTGACTATATACGCTCACAATGTCGTGGGTCCCAGATGTTAGGAAAACACTAGGAGGAAGCATTTTATTTTTCCAGACGCTGACGAGGGCCCCTACTGTCATCCTCTCCACGTACTTCTGCCGATTCCTGTTGTTTGTTGACCATGTTGACAACGCGTGAGGGCGGCGCCGCGGCGAGCGCACCAAAGCGCGCGGAGGACGTCGGCGTTAACGATAGGAGACGGTGGGGCGGCGATGCGTCTTGTTGGCGCAGCTAGCCGTGGAGGCGGAAGCGGCGGCCTGCCGGCGCTTAGTTTGGTTTTGGCGGCTGAGGAAGACAGGATCAAGAAACTCGACAAATCGTAAAAGCAGCGGGAGTACTTAACAACCTTAATCGAAACCAGCAGGGGCACTTAACAACCAATGCTGAAAGCAGTATGAGTACTTATACAGGTTCAACCGTACAAAGCACGCCTCGAACAGTGCTACTTTGCCTACAGTTAACCAAGGGTGAGGCCGCCAAGCCCCAAGACAAGGCCCAGGCGCCACCCCGCGCATCGACAACCTTTAGAAAGCGGCTTCATCTCGCAACGTGGTCAATAAACAGAATATTCGCTTTAGAGCCATGGAAAAGCATGAACATAATCTTCTGTCCTATTCTCCAAGATGGACGTGCCTTCATTATTTGAGACCACCCATGAATAAGTATCTTTTCACCTCCAAGGGGAATTGAGTAGGTCGACATAAACATCATGTTGTGACCAAGCGCCAAGTCTGACCCGACCATGGTCAGCATCTCAGTATAGGAACAATAGGACTCGGCAGTTCCTGTTTCAAGAAGATCACTGGCTGTAAAAGCGTGTATAAGCAATAGTTTATGAACAACATATATAACAGAAAACAACTCGTACCATAAGTTTCTCGACACGCTTGGACCTGTTCAACGATCGCAAAGAAGGGCACACATATCCCACGTGGCTTTCAACCATTTAAACGCCCACAAGGACCTCAAGGCGATCAATAAAGTGTAGGAACTTGTGGATGTCGATCCGATCAACTTTAGTGCCATTAGTAACAGCCGAGTTATTACAGAGTAACAAACGAGCAGACCGCTTAACTACGAAAAAACTACACGTGCCACCAATTATAAGAAAATATTAGTTAGAAGTAGCATCTTCGTGAGAGATTCGTTGCTACTTCTAAAGTTAAATTGTGATTAGTTAGACAGAATAGGTGGATTAAGAAGTAATCGAGGCAACAAGCAAGAACTAGATACAAAACTAACATGGATGAACAATTGGAACGACGTCAGGGTGGAAGATCACAGTGAAGATGAGACCAGGTTCTGCTATTTCCATCAACATTCGTGCGCCAACTTTCGATCCGTAACACTTGAGAAAGTTTATCCAAGTTCGGCCATAAGAAAAGCAGCGATCTTCTTGGTTCATGAACCCAACTCGGAACTTATATCCATGGCTTGTCTTCACCGTGACCATTAAACTAGTGTATTCAGTTATGGCAAGGCCGAGCATCTTGAGTACATGTGTTACGGGCAGAGCAAATAATACACCGCAGAAAAATAATATGAGAACATAGCTTGTTCAAAAAACCCCACCCTCCGTGATAGAAAAGAGGATTCTAGGAACATACATGCATGCGCGTTTCAAAATGCTGTGTTAGGATGAGAAGGAACAAGTGTGGTATCTCTCGCCGAGGGCGCGAAACCTGTAGGGTACTGCATTTTGGGCAATCGCAAATGAAACACACTAGATTCGATGGGAAGAAAAATGCATCAACGCAGCGGCTGCAATCCTATGATTACCCACGACGAATGTACTTGGATTTATCGGGGATGGATGGAGAATTCGTATCTGGTTCTCCATGAGAAAACAATATGCAATCTCCGAGAGGGGGTTTTCTCTGAACAAGCGAGCGAGGAGAAGGGGATTCGTGCCCAGTGAAATATTGACGCTTAGTCCGTCCAGCTTACTTATTAAGCTGGAATGGGGGGTTGTGATTTGACGGATCATTGGGCATTATCGGGCGCCACGACCGGGTGTGTCTACCGTGAAGTTGTGCACTCTAATTTGTGCATATGGCACGTGGACCCGTTGCGGTTGCCCCACATATCAGCGAAAGGAAGTAGAAAGACAGGAGTAACTAGTTACACATAAATATATTTTTTGACAGGGAGATACTCCCTCTGTAAAGAAATATACAAATCTTTTATACCACAGGCTCACATTGCCGAGAAATATACTCCCTCTGCAACGCACAGGCATTATGGGGGTTCAGCTTTTTTATGGGGGTTCAGCTGAGAATATAATACTCAGATAGGCTCATGGTTCTGGACTTTGGGCCGCAGGCCGACCCTGCATGTTTGGGGCCCATGTGTTCTACCTCAGCGCTTTTCATATTGCAAGCGATCGATACTGTGCTGGTTTTAGATGCTGTCACAGGCAAATACACAAAATTGAATAAAGCACATCACCTGTTGGAATGAAATCGAACGACAGTTCCTGACCAGCAATCAGAGTTGCAATTCTATCAATGATATACCATGTGATAAATAATACTGTTGTACTATTTATACACACAGGACACTTGTTTCACCATTTCAGATTATTACATCAAAATCTCTCGGAGGATAGATCAGTTCGGCAGCTGCGTGCTGCTACTCAAGAATTTCAAAGTTGATTTGGACCAGCTCTCATTGCCGAGAAAGTTCGATTTTGACATCATCCCCTATCGCAAGATATGATTTAGATTTGAACCTTGACCATCCTTTAGCATCAATCATGATGCGACCATCCTTTGTACTTACGGTATATTGAGTAGGTTCATTCACACCGAGGCTACGCATGGTAAGAGAAACTTGGCATGATCGCCCGGATTATTGAACGACTCCATCGTTGCTCTAGGAGTTCTCGTTTGCAAACAAGAAGACATACCCAAACAGTTAGATCAACACAGTGAATCATGTGAAACAACATGGAAAGAAAAAAGAACGAAGCACTTGGGCGGCCAATGCTTACCAAGAAGGTGGACATGTCGGTTTTTTTAAGGAATTTGGTATATGAAGTGCGAACTGCAGCCCAGTTTGTTGCCGGTGCAATGCACGGGCCGGAGCAGATGCAAATGCAAGTGTTGCTGCAGGTGCCGAAGCCACTGCTGCTGCCGGAGATGGTGCTCCTTGTAGAGCTGGTGCCGGTGTTGGAGCAGGTGCCAGTGTCGATGCCCGATCCTCCGGTAGATCGGTGATCGATCCACGACACGGTCGGTGCCCAATCCTCACCTGGATCAGATTGAGCTGCCGCTTGTTGTCGATGCTAGAGCAACCGCCGGTGATCGATTTGTGCGAGACAATGGCGATCGTGGTCTGTCTGCTATGATCAGCTTTCTAACTTGACTAGGATCCGTGACCATGGTCCAGTTTTTTCTTCATTTCTTTTAAACGCGAGAAGGACTAATTGCGGCGTTTTGTTAAACCAAACTGCAGTTCATCATAGGGATTCAAATTTTGTACTCGCACAACAGACCGATCCAATTTTCCCGAGTAATATAAGTGATGGACAAAGTGCCTTCAAGCATCGACCGCGACATAAGAAGTGAAACCTGCAAAAATAGCCATCGTAAGAGCAAACCAAACAGTTTATTCTGTGATGAATGTCACATGGCAAAACCTGCATCGTAAAATTGCAGGAAAAGAAAGAAAACATGACATTAAATCAATAAGATTTAGATAGTAAATCAATAAGATTTACTTGATGTGACACGAGCGAATCCTTACAAGGAAATCACTATGTTGAAGTACTAAATAGAAGATTGATCGTCCAACTACGCATGGCATGCAGGGGCCCCGCCTACTCCCACAAGCAGGACAGTCCAAAGGTCGTGACAAATCGTACGGACCGAACATCCATGGGACTGGAAATCCTGGTGGGTGCGATAAACCCTGCAATGCATACAGATATTGGAGTGTAACCATAATTGATAAACCGTCCTCACAAAAAATATGATCTGGATACTTCAAAATATACATGCATCAATTGAGTGGACAGACATTAACATAGACCGTTCTCGGGACTGACCACACACCAAAAGCGGCAAGATTAATAAACAATACAGGGTTCACAAACACAAATCAAGTACTGAACAATAGTACTTACTACAGACAAGCAAAGTTGCACTAACTAAACTCTATAGACTATTTCTTGCCACCGACCTCCGGGATGAAACCCGCATAACTGACTAGGCCATGGACTTCGTGTGGGATGTCTACATGCACCATCACCATCTTGTCAACCTTGGAGAACCTAACAGAGTGGTCTTTCCACTCATTAACATGATGATGAAGACATGCCGCATCAGATTTGTTGGGAAGCTTTACAAGAACCACACCGTTCATAATCGAAGGCACAGCCAGGAAATTGTTGTAGTCAAGTACAGCCTTGAGAACACGCCTGACAACAATGCTACATGAAAACACTAGTTCAGGACACGTGGCGACAAGGACACAAAGATTTGGATAGTTTAGCAAAGTAGTACTCATCATCAGTCTTCCAGATCAAACGGCAAGACTTAGAGAACTTCATCTCCACCGCGGACCATGATCTAATACAAACAGAAACCAAATTAAATAACTACCTCCATTAAGAAATATAAGATGATTAACCATATTATACTACAAATAAGACTACATATACATACGTAAATGAGTGAACAAAGACACTAGAACATGTCTTCAAAGGCATGAAAGCGGAGGGATTACATGCAATATCCATAACACAAGTTCTTTGAAGCAAATATACCCTCTTAAAAGGTAGCATTGATGTTCATAAAGTACTCCCTCCGTCCCAAAATTCTTGTCTTAGATTTGTCTAGATACGGATGTATCAAGTCACATTTTAGTATTAGATACATCCGTATCTAGACAAATCTAAGACAAGAAATATGGGATAGAGGGAGTAGTTGAAAGTAATCTATAAGAAATCAGTGTCAACCTATCGCATGTTTTGGTCAAAAGAGGAATTTAGAACCATCATTTGGCACACTAAAATCACATGCAAGATCACCCAGAAAGTTGTACTACCAGTACTAGTACTACGTGTTAGATGAAAAATACGATCAAGATCGAGAAAAAAGATCGTCAACAAGAGACATTACCCGACTTGCTTAATGAGGGATCCGAGAGGGGGCTCGGACAGGCGATGGCTTTTGAGCTTGTCTCTGATGAGTCTCCGCGGGTGCTTGCGCTTCTTCGTACCATGAGCCTCGACGGTTTTGGCGAGCCATAGACATCACGTCGGCCGGGTGCTCGGCGTCCATCCAAGAGAGGAAGCCGAGAGAGAAGAGTGAAAGGAGGAACGAGATGAGGGAGAAGCGAAAGCGAGTGGGGTTTTCTTCAAGAGAGGAAGCTGAGAGAGAAGAGTGAAATGATGGTTGCTTCGTCCGTCCAACTTCATCACTGGAAAGGAGGGGTTTTGTGATTTGACGGCTCATTTGGCATTACCGCGGCGGTTCGATCGGGGTAGTCTACCGTTCTACTACGGAGTAATTTAGTGCATGGCTGGTGGACCCGTGTCTTGGCTGTCCCACACGTCGGCGAAAGTGAGTAATTTAGTGCATGGCGGGAGGAGGATCCGCACGGTAGAGTGTGTCCACTGTTTTTCATTCTGAAGAAAAAAATGATTACAGCATGCATTTCCACTCTTACGACAGAGGAGTGCGAAACATGGCAGCCACTTGAACATACACAGTGCTCCTACTACTAGGCATGTGCAGTGGTTCATACGTTAGTACTACACAATATTGTTGCTAGTGTAGTAAGGTATGACGATAACAAATGATGTTGTGCGCATGTCAACTACTCCTATATGTAACATAGTATCGCTTTTTCGACTGTCCAGTCAAGAATGAACGGTGAGATCAATGTTAACAGAACTAGGTCCACGATTACTCGGAGAATGCAGGTGCTACAGTACTCCATGAAACACGAACCATATGAAGCCTGAATAGTGTTAGGCCGGTGTATGAAGGGTGCACGGATGGGAACAAAAGTTCCCTTCTCGACAAATTTTTGGGTGTTTGGCAGAGTGCATGAAGGGTGCAGGAGTCCACACTAGTAGGTTGACAAAAATACACGAAGAGGAAACAACTATATTGAGATGAGAATGCAACCAAACACACCCACACGCTTTGTGCTACAAAGGATCGATCTGCACCGGCTCGAGTTTGATCCAACGGTCATGTTGCGCCGAGACATGGACATGCCTATCGCAGAGGGTGCCTAAACACCACGGAAGTCCCTCTCGCTTCTCGAGGCGCACGACGCGTTGGTGATGCAGGTGCAACCGCCCGCAGAGCCCGCCTCCGGTCGACGGAGGCAGCTCACAAAGACGGCGTCCAATGGCACGAATGGATTACAGTGACGGAGCCCTGAAAGGATTCGCCCGGCAACGGCGACAGCAGCCCACAACCCCTCCTTGTCCAGCTGAGCCCCCATCATTGCGCGGAGACAACTCAGCTCCTCGGAGATATAGGTGAAGAAGGAGACCAGGTCGAGGAAGCGCGGCTCGTTGAAGTCGGCCGGGTGGTGAGCAGGTTTAGCCCGACGGCCCATTGTCGTCGCTGGCCCAGCACGAAGGTAGGCATCGCCACAGCCGCAACACGCGTCGCGTGGCAACTTGGCTCACCAAGTGGCTGAGGCGATCCTGGACCTCGTCACGATCGGCCTGCTCGCGCTCCAGCCGGCTCCCCTGACGGCCTATCGTATCTCCCGCTTTCTGCAGGAACACCGCCGACGACTCGAGCATCTTTGTGGTGGACGCCTGCCACTTTTGAAGCTCCGTAAACTCCCGCACATAACGGAGGAGCATGGCACTCCTCTCCTCCTTGAGCTCACGGAGCTCCACGCCCTGGCCCCGAGCTCCGCATCCTGGCATGGAGCTCTGTCAGCGCCTCACCTCGGACTCCGTGATCGCTTCGCCGCCATGGCACCAGTAGAAGCAATGGGGAAAGGAAGCAAAGGGGCGAAACGGGCTGAAAGTCAATGCAATCTACGGAAGGCAGAGGAGCAGGGAATATTTTGGTTTTCACCACGGTAAAACACCAACGATTTACTTCTCACATCAGGGAGCAGTGGGTTTTTACAGGCGGAGTCATCGTGACTAATTGCTGCCGCGCCTGCTCCCGTCAATCAAAAAATTTAAAATCCTGCCGCGCCTGCTCCCGTCAATCAAAAAATTAAAAATCCTGCCGCACCCAAACACCAGAGCAACGCCGCGGTGGATATTTAAATTTACATGCCGGCAAGTAGATAAAAAAAGGGGTGAAAAAACAAATGTGGCGGCGACATAGCTAATCGGTCGAACTAGCCCAACTAGCTAGCCACCGTGCTTCACTGATGTACTCGGCGGGAAAGGTGGTCTTTCTGATTTGAGGACTCATTTACTTGCTTCGGCGCTACAACCGAGGAGGACCAAGAAAACGTGCGCTAGGGCATCCCACATCAAGAAGAATATATGCGTTCAACACCCGGGAGGACCCCGAAACCGCGCGGTAGGGTGTGCCACGTCTCGGCACGGAGGAAAAATGTGCATGTAAAAATATCTGTGTCAGACGTAGTACCTATGGTTCGACCTCGGGACCCAGACCCAATCGGTTGAAAACACCCCACTAGCCACAGCTTCATCATGCAAACGCGTGTACGGAGGATAGATGTGGTTAGCTCCGTCTCGACCAGCCACAACGTCTCTTGTTCTAGGCGATTCTTCTATTTTCCAAGCTTTTTTTAGTTGTAATAACACCACGGCAAGCTAGCGCCGCTCTTCGTGTGTGCTCGTGCAAAGGTTAGATGATGGAGAGAAGAGAGATTGAGATCGCAGACTTGGGACCCACCAGTAAGTGAGACAACGGTCATGCACGTGTTGATGAGGCACTCCCTCTACTCTACTAAACGCAAGTACTGTATAAAAACAAGTTATGGGACAAAGCCAACAACCGTTCGTTTTTTCAGGCTATCGACTTACGCTTTGTAGTCTAGGTTGCCAGTTCGAATCTCGTCTTTCAGATTTGTTAGTTTTAGGTCCAAATTTGATTAATGACAAGTGGGACCCCCCATGTGTTGTTCCGATATTTCAGTGTAGGATGGTTTTTTTGAACAAACACTTTGCGCGGTTAGACAAGTAACGGCATGAGTTAGACGTATTTTGCAAGTTTACGAACAAAAATGACATTGGCATAGAATATCACATCCACCCCGCAGCTTAGATACTATGGTGATACGAGTTTTTACACCGTTGGAAGTGAGATCCAATGGCTTGGGAGTAGTCTTTGTAATTATGCGCAATTTCCAAACTCTCCAAAGGTTTTTTTTTTAAATAAGACATTCAGGCCTCGTGTGTGCCGCTGCATCTTCGTTCCAACTGCTCCCCGGTGCTCATATTAGGTGCTCCCCATAGCTTAATTACCCGCTACGGTGATATGAGCATCTAGGTCGTATGATCAGTGATCAGATCGCACATGCGTAGTACTTGTACTTTATTCTCATTTCCCAAAATATATAAGCAGTTTATTGCAAAATCATTAAAAACTCCTAAAGTGGGCTGTTAGATCTGTGTGAAATCTTATAACCATAGAATATACGGTGCGGGAGCACCTCATACTGTCTCGTGCGAGAAAACATAAGGTGCTATCGCACCTTGGATGCTACGGTGATACGAGCTTGGAGGTCGTTTGATCTGAGATCCAATGGCATCTGAGCAGACTTTGTGCTTGTAAGCAATGGCCGAACTCTTTTGGGCTTTTCTGCAAAAAACCATTTGAACCACCGAGGAGGTGTTGGGTCACAAATCCAACGCCTTCGAAGAGCTTGTATCACCAAAGCATCTAAGGTGTGGTAGCACATGATATTCTTACATACAGGAGAATATGATGTCCTCCTTCATCTTAGATGCTACGGTGATCTTGAGCTTAGAGGTCGTTGGATATGGGATCAAAGGGCATCTAAGTAGTTTTTGTACAAATTGTGTGCAATTCTCAAACTCATCAAGATTTCCTGCAAAAATATTAAGACACAACATGTGAGCTGCTATATCTGAGATCTACAAGCTCCAAGCAACTCGTATAGGCATATAGCATCTAAGGTATGGGGGCACATGATATTCTCCCGGGGAGGAGGGGTGGGGGGTGCACAACCAATCTGTGGTTGGGAGGGTGGGGACAAATATAATCTAAACAACCCTAAACAGAGCTCCACAATTTTATCTAAGGTCGAGGGTTGACCCCGACAATCATAGCTCCGCCTAAACACAACATTTGCATGTACTGTAGTACTAGGCATAATATTCATGTTTCAGTTTCATGTTCATTTTAAATATTGAACTGGGGACCATGGATGTCTTACATTTTACTCCCTTCGTTCCTAAATATTAGTCTTTTTAGGGGCTTCAAATGGACTGGCACATATGGATGTATATAGACATATTTTAGAGTCTAGATTCACTCATTTTGCTCCGTATGTAGTCACTTGTTGAACTCTCTAAAAGACTAGTATTTAGGAATAGAAGGAGTATTTTTGAATTCGTGTCATACATGCATGCTTTGGAAAAATAGATGCACTATACTTATTGGATTGTTGTTGTGTTCGTGCGTGTGTGTCTCTGTGTGTGTGTGTGTGGTCATATGCTTGATACATACAAAGTTTTCTCACCTCCGTATTGTTCATCTTTTAAATTTGAATCTGCATTGGAAAACTTACTCTAATTCAACAACTCGGCATAAATCAATTACCACGTTGATATTACTATTTGCAAGGAAAATATGGGTATTGTAATACACATAGATTCGTTCGGCAATTTAAAAGGTTCCTTTCGTATTCTCGAATGGTAGGACCTAACGGCGTACCAGCCAGACCTTGGCTCGTGTTGATCCTAAAAAAAACGGGCTCGTGTCCTTCGGTGGCATGCGTGGTATGCACATTAGGCAACCCCAACCAGTCGAGCCTCAGCGTTTCAAGTCGAAATATCTGGCGGCCAAAATTCCAGCCCTAGGAAATTCCCCTCATGTCCCCGGTCCATAATGACTACCGATGAACAACGGAGGGATGCTTTAGTAACTAGACAACGTTACCTACCATGCCGAGCACGGTTCAATTCCCTCGGTCGCCGCTCGTCAAGGTCACCCATCAACCACATTGCCTAGTACTACTACTACTACACCAAGATGAGCACAGAATTGAGCCCGTTAGTTCGTGCCTAGTACTTGAGTTAATATATCAGGCAATGCACTGGTATGGAGGGATTATCCTTTTACTCTGCATATATAACTTGTCTGAAGTCTAACTATGCAAAATGTTTGACCAAATCCTTTCTTAAGAAATACAATAGGACAGATGTACGGCTTGAAAATTTATTGCATGATGCAGGTTATGATATTGTTTCAAATCCTGGATCTTAAATTTCAGAAAATCCAAAAGTGAGCATAAATTCTTGAAGGTCACATATGGCACAAATATTACTTCGTAAGTTTTTTCTTCAATTCGAGACAAGCTGCTTATGACAAGTTGCACAAATGAAGAGACAAGGTATTTTGGAACAAAGACCTGTCACGTTAATGCTAACGCTTTCACTATTGAAACCGTGGGCGTTTACGTGCCGCCCACGAGTCCCCGCTTCTCATCGGCAGGTGCCGTCCAATAGCGTGTGAGTCGGCAGGGAGGCATCTTGGCGAAACCAGCTGCACCGGTCAGTCGGGGAGGCGTCTTGAGCAGACAGCTGTCTTGAACTCACGGGAGGCGAGCCCTTTGACCAGGCTCCGCCGCCCACCGTCGTCCCAACTGCTCCCACTTTTAATGTCGCCGGCGCCGCAGTCTAAACTCAACCCGGTATCGCTACAAAACTCTCTCTTACTCTTCGATTCTCCTGTCGTCTACCTCCAACTAGCCTGACCTAAACGTACGCCATGCCGCATCACGATGGTCTGCCCTTAGTGTTCCAGTTTCCTGAGGAAGACCCAGCCGGAGTCTCAAGAATATAAGGCGCTTTGGGACGAGCTTGAACTGGCCTTGCGGGAAGACGCCGCGCTTTGTCCCGCCTCCCGTCCGCTCCCTCGCCCGATTGGCCAGCCGCCATCCCGTGGCATTGATGGGCTGGGAGCCGCACATTGTCACCGAGCTTGGTGCCACGGGGTTCCACGAGGTCCCCGCAGACTTTCACGCGCCCGTGCACCTGCCAGCGCATGCGCCTGCGCGTGCACTGACGCGCACGGCCGTGCCGGTACCCGTGCACCTGCCAGTGCATGTGCCTGCGCGTGCACTGATGTGCGCGCCCGTGCCGGTGCCCGTGCACACGAATGTCTCCGCCGCGCCGTTGACAGTGCCTGTCCCCGCGCGGGTGCCAGTGCCCCCCTCAGCGGCATGGATGGCCGCCGTCGACCGCTTCCTTGCACCAACGCCAGTCGCCTCCTCCCGCCAGTTGACTCGCTCCGAAGTCCAGAACATTTTGGCCTTCCTTGAAGCTAGGCCAATTTCAGAGTACGCCAACAACAACGGCGCAAGACGCCCGCATCACTTTGTCGGTCGATGGTCTGACGACACACGTAGCAGCGGAGGAGCCGCTTCCCACCGCGAGACGCCCCCGCCGCCGCGTAATCTAAGTTTGCCATGAAAAACATTTGGATTGCCATGCTTAAAATCCGAACGTTTATCATTTCCGTTTATTTTATATTGATCGTCATATAATTTAAAGTCGGAGTCAGACTGAACGAAATGTATGGTTTGATCGATTGAATGTTCTGCTAGAGCCGTATCAAATTAAATATAAAACGTCATCAAGCCACATGTATTCCTTGTCATCCAACGACCTAGACTGCTTCAATGTCGAGCACTCAACACGTTTAGCGTGCAGTTAATTTCATGCCAAAAATAGTGCTAATCACATGACAACACGCAAATAATATCCTATTAGTTAATATCTGCATGCACTTCATATACTTCTTCATTAACGTGCATTGCACGTATTAATCGACTAGTGCCGCTAGTACGTGAAACTGGTGCCGTGACTTGTGAACACGTCCCGATATGGTCAATGGCAACATCGCCGCGAAGTTCTTCTCACAATACGCCCGCGTCTAAACGCAGAAGGGGAGGAGATAGAGAGAGAGCACACATGGAACCCACCAATAAGTGAAGGCGAATAGTATAAAAATTATATTACATGTTATCCATTAATTAGGCTGTGGTAATATAAAAACATTATGCGAACAAAGGGGGTACAACAAACATTGCTATTCTACGTATGTTGCCTATTGACGTGCGGCTTGAAGGCCCGGTCGCATGTCCGATCCTCGTCCTTTGGGCCCCTCGGTGTGTAGTTTGTAGCACTTTAATTTGTGGGCCGAAATTTGTTCCATTCCAAGTGGACTATGGGTGTGTAGTTTTGTAGGTTATTTATAATAATTAAAGAGAACAACATAGTTTTTTCAATAATACCATGGTGCGACGTTGAAGGCAAGAAAGGACGTGCGAGAGAGCGATGACCGAGCCATAGGGAAATCAACTAGTGTCACGACCGGTTTTCCGGGTATTAATTTCCCAGAAAATGGCCTTTGTGCTCACCAGCCCCAGGATTACTGTTAGCTGATGAGGCACCAACTTGATACAGAAACTCCAAGCAAAAATACATAATATGTAGTACAAGACCATTCTGGTCTGTGAGTACAACAAATGGTTTCTAGTGGTTGATGGCGGAAGCGGTTTGTGGATCATCAGCGTCTATGGGACTCCATTTCCCACAGGAACAGCTGACCAGGTTAACTCCTATCTTCGCGAGGTTTCTATCACCATTGCGTAGGTTCCGGGGCTGTCATCACAACGCTCCTCTCCACGCAAGAAATCTGGCCAAGACAACAGCCAGGGACAAGCCAGTGAGTACTTTGAATGTACTCGCAAACATTAAGAACACAGGTATAATATAACAACCGATAATCATGCTCAAAATATTCTATGATCGCAATGTCGATCATAAAAATAAAATCCTTGATGCATGCAAGCAGGTTATTAATATGTAACAATGAATATGTAATGATAGAGTAGGAATAAAATGCACCATTTGGATGTCTGAAGCGATGTCTCGAATTGATGGTAAATAACAAGCATGCCTCACCGAGGCGTCGAGCGACACCACATAAAGGGCTTATAAAGAAAAATAAATAACAAGCATGCCCACGATCGAGGCGTCTCGACACCACATAAAGGGCTTATAAATTAAATGAATAGCAAGCATGCCACAGTCGGGCATCTCAAATGACACCACATAAAGGGCTTATAAAGTAAATAAGTAACAAGCATGTTATTACGCGATCGAGGCCTCAAATGGCGACACCACGAAAAGGGCTTATAAATAATCACAGTGAATATCCAGGAGGTAGAACCATCCCAGGGATACTTGATAATTCAAAATATATAACGGGTTAGTCCATAACAAAATAATAATCATGGTCCTCACAATTCACAAGTCGGACCCCAAGTTTGGTTTAACAGTTTCTCCTCCGAAGACCGACACTAAGACCAACACTTGACCCATCCTGCATCGTAGTCCTTAACCATGGACACGGCTATTCTAATAGGTTTAAACTCTGCAGAGGGTGTACTCTTTACCCACGAGTAACGGATTCCTTTAGTCCATCGGGACTAATTCCGTCACTGGCCTTTTAGTTGAAAACACACCTAACTTGCACACACCACCTTAACTTACCGAAGTCCGGAATCACCCACGACGCCTTTGTCAAGCAAAACTCTAAGTGGGAGGCTACAACCTCGCGTAGCATGGGATCAAATTTATATCGCACGCTCTAAGGGGTGGCCTCCTCTCGGTCTCAACCGGAAACACCCATGCCCGGACCGGGTGGCCTGCCTACCAGCTACAACCGTATCTTCCACCATGGCCTCTCTGTTTCAAGGCGTGTGCTAGAAAGGTGTTGATGACTTATCGAACTGCACCTACTTGTTGTAGAGACGAGTGGTAGTACGAAACAAGTATGGGGGTTCTTTGGAACAAGACTCGATCTATGGTCGACTCAGGAGGTTTAAGTATTCCTGCATGATTAGCATAACGAATTTATTTCATCCAATGTACAGATTCACCACTCATCATACCCCTCATGCCATGCGGACACACTCGTCTCGACGAGGAACTAGGGACAAGCTCAGGTCTACCCAAGACAGAGACTTTTTCCTGCTTTTCTCCTTCCAGAGGCACGAAAGGCATACGAGGATGATCACTATCACAAGCATGTCCATTTCCAACAGCAAGGAAATTTCCAATAAGCATTCATGCAAATGATCACATCACCACATAAAATAACGAGTTCTACGTATTGAGGTGGTGTCATAATCGTGTCAAACAATGCATGCAAAATATTATGCCAGGGTTCAGAATGCTTGCCTTCAAGGTGTGGAAAGGCAGGGTGCACTCCAAAACTTTTGAAAGCTTTCTCCTCTCTCCAAAAATCCTATTTAAAATATTTTTGAATCAATATATAGTTTCAAAAACAGTACCAAAAAGTTGTCTGAAAATATTTGAAATAAATCTTAAAATAAACTAGACAATATTTGAGAGAGGTAGGAAAAAGAATCAACTCATTTGGAGTTATAATTAAAAAGTTATAGGCAGTCAAAGTTGTGGTCAAAATCTGTTTTAAAATAAAAAATGTAATAAAAAGAAAACGCTTGAACATGTATACGTCGAATACGTACTTTGCCCTTTACGCCATCACTTAAACCACGTGGACCGGTGCGGTGGGTCGCGGCAAGTGGGCCCGCCGCCCATCGTCAGGTTTGACTATTCTCTCCTCCTCCTCTTCCGCTCGAGCCCGGGCGAGACTATGGCGATGCTTTCGCCGTGACGGCGGCACCGATTGCCGGGAAACCGAGGCCATCTGGCTGCTCAAGGCGTCGAGGCGGTCCTATCGGTGGTCGGCTTTACGGCGGGGATGAAGTGAGTCGCCGCGGCGAAGCCGCGGCGCCGTGGCTTCGGTGGCAAAGTGGGTTTGGGGCTACGGTGCCTTCCGCCGCAGTGAGGTCCGGGCGGCTCCGCAAGACGAAGTGGAGTCGTTTGGTGGTGTTGGGACGGCGGGGAGGTTTGGGTTGTAATGAGCGGAGTCGGGAGGCGGCGGTGGCAGAACTGGCCGGAGACGAAGAAGACGGCCTCTCCGGGTCGATTGCGAGCTAGGGGAGCGCCCGATGGAGTGGCTTGAGGCTTCCTGCGGGCTCAGAGGTGCGGGGCTCCTTAAATAGGTGAGTCAAGGCGGTTTCCGCGACGGTGGATAAAATCGCCGGTGAATCGCCTCTCTGCGCAGCAGGCGTCGTGGCACCGACGAGAGCTAGAGGACGCGCGAGAGGATAAGCTTGGATTGCTCAAGGGGCAGCAGGCGCGCGGCTGTGGCTTGGGCGGCACCGACTGTGGCAGAGACGCGCTGCGGACGCCGGCGTGCCGCCAAGGGGCTCTGACGACGGTGCTATAGGGCACCATGGCTGCTTGGCGTGATGCGGTGAGTAGTCGAGTGAGTGGCGCGGCTCTGCAGAGCGGGCAAAACCCAGGGGCGCGACGCCGGCTCGGGCGCCAGACGTGCAAAACGGGTGCTGTACTCTGGCGCTGCGTACGGCACTCGCTCGTTTAAATGCCGTGCGACCAAAATTGCTAGAGAACCAAAGAAAATCCACAGGCCTAGGTTAGGGACAGTTAGAAGGCTACTAGACAACTTGGTTTGAACAAGGGGGAAGTTCACAACACAAAACTTTCAATCATGCCAAATCTGTCTATGCACAGTAGTGTTTGACAAAATGCAGAGGCATTTAGGAAGTACTTGGGGTGGTCAAATCTTCCAGAGTAGGGTCTCTTTAGATGAAAAAGAGAGTGGTAAGGTCATTTGGGCAAAGAAGAAACTTGCTAGTGCAAGTTTTGCAAATCTTCGATTCTGGACAGAAGGTAAATGGCATCAAAGCATGGACCAAAAATCTCCCAATGGGTCCAATCTCCTGGACTTAAGGGTTTGGTAAGGTGTACTACAAGTAGGATAAAGCTCATGGGTAGAGGAGCAAGTTAGAAGATGGTTGCAGTGCAAATCACCAAGTTGCACTAGAATGAATATGAGGATGGTTCACTCAAATCTTTCAAAGAACATCCCTGGATTTTTGCATATAATGGAATAATATGCTCCTACTGAGATCCCAAAATTTTGGTAGAAGTTTTGAAGAAGTATTTAAATAGGTTGTAGTGCAAAACTGCCTTTGGACCAGATTTGAAAATTAGGTGTAGAACTCAAAATATTCAATGAATGAAATATATTTTTGCATAAAGGTGGTTTAGAAACATCACATGACATCTCCAAATTTTGGTGGAATTTTTGAATAAATTTATCAAAGGGTTGCAGTGCAACTGGAACCCTAAAACTTAGGAAAAACCAATTTAGAGAAATAAAGCTCAGGGGAAAATAATTATATAGATAATCCCACTGATAAAAGAATTGTTTTATTTGAGAGGGTAAATGAGTCCAATGAAATTGGGAAGTTCTTCACTTGAGGTAAAAACTCCATAAAAATAAAGGGAAGAATGGTTCTGAAATCAAAAGAATTTCCAGAGAATAAAAATTTAAGTTCCTGGCAAAAAATTTAATTAACAAAATAAGGTTAATATATTTGGGGTGTCACAACACTACCCCCCTTAAGAAAAAATCTCGTCCTTCAGATTTGTTAAGAGCTGTTTTGAAAAACAAATACTCCACGGTTACGTGTTTTTGCAAGCAGTGTATGTGTTCGAGCGGTTGTGAGTTTGCTGCCGTGGTGCTGTGTGAAATAAAATAATACATGTCATGAGAAGATATATGATGCAGCAACTCAAGGAAAGGAAATCTCACTCCAGGATCTCTCGCGGGGAACAATAGTTAATTTAAATTAAACCACAACAAAGACTACTCATATAAGTAGAAACCAAATAATTTACTCGCCGCACAAGTTCGGGGTACCACACATAGGTTACAGCTTATAAATAAATGTTGCAATAATAAACACAACAGTGAGATCTATAATGCAAACGGTAACTGGATGAGGTCCCGAGAAAACGTCTCTGGTACTGGGATGCACTCCTCTTCTATCGGGGAAAGCGGATTGACCAGCCGATGAATGTGTCTTTCCTGGTCGGGCCTCAGTGGTCTGCGGATGGCGATCTGAGGATTTAAATCCATGAGACTGGAGATAACCCATTACTACGCTGGGTCAAATGTTCTTGAGTGATGACGTCTTGTGCACCAAAGTTGGCCGATCGGTCTCTCTCAATCCGTCCACCGAAAAGATGTTACTCCTCCGGTGCTTGCACGGCTCGGAAAGTAATAATATCCTCTTTCAACGGCATAGGGTACCGCGAATCAAGGCGGGCATGTGCTTCGTGTGCAGCCGCTTCTATGGCCATTAGTGGAGCTGGCATAGATTTCCCCACGAAGGAAACTTCCGTTGGGTCTTGGTTTGGATTTACGGGAGGGATGTGTACTACTGCCCAATATTCCGAGGTGGAGGGGGTGATTCTCGATTTGAACAGCTCGTACTGGGGTGGCTGGGTAGAACCCATGGTATTGCAGGTAAAGTCCCACAATATTTTGACAAAGTTACCTGGGGTTGCATGTGGGGTTCTCAGATAAATACTAGGGCTCGGCATGGCAGGAAATGGTGCATGAGGTGATGGGTGCTTGGCAAGGTCACGAGGTGGCCTTTTTATAGCACTGGAGCTGGGTCATTTTACCGTGGTGAAAGTTAATCAATTTGCCAGCTCAGCTCCAAGGGTCGGGGTCAAAGCCACAGATACATATCTCACCAAAGTGACGTATCACTGTGGGGGTTGTCGGGGTGGTTTTGGTAGCTGTGCCCGGAAAAATATGCAACTGCGTGCTGACATAAATACGCAAGGTTACTATTTAAAACAGAGGCACAACAACAGGCTGCGTTAATTCACAAGGTCACATGATTACAATGCGAGGATGCACTGAGGCTCGGCACTATTCGATAGATTCAGTCTACCTCATTTATATCTAAACGAGCCTGCCGTGAGGACGTCGAGGCTTCTCCACGGGTCTCACCGTCGGGATTAGCTGGAGGTGGTTGAGGGACTGCAGGGTCGGGGTAGCGATGATGACCATCGCGGGGATTGTTGGCCACAATCCCGTTGGAGTGTGCTCCCAAAAGGCGACGAAGCACTTCTGGGGTTATCAAAGCACCTTGGTTGATGGTCAGGGTGACCTCAAGGTCTCGATCGGGTGTCCAACAGCACGACTGGGTTGTCGGCGCCGGGCTCGTCTTCTCCTCTCGCCGGGTTTCGGCCAACCAGCTCTCCACGAGCTGCGATCGGATCAATGGTGATTTGATCGAACAGTTCCTCTAGTGCACCTACATAGCGCACTAGGTGCAACAACGCAGGATCCGTCTCGTGATCTCCATTGGCAACCTGGGGTGGTCTACCATACCCTTCACGTCTGGGGTAGTAGTAGAACGAGCGACGATTAACTCAGGCGACAATGCGCGGAGTTGAACTATAGCCTCTCGAGCAGCTAATTTGGATGGCTTGTGGCTCGAAGGAAGTTGTCCTTCCGGTGAACCTGTAGGGCGTTCGCGGCTGCACCCCTACCGTAGATGTGCACAAGTGGCCCAGAATTGGCGACTCTGACCGCTCATGGACCCTTGGTACACAACATATTCGGGAGGCTCTTCTAACGCATAGGCATGACGTGTGAGGTTTGCGAGTATGGTCACAAAACCTTCAAGGTTGGTTGTTGTGGTCTCATTGTGCATGACAGGGCCAGGCATTATGGCTCGGCTTGGGGTAGAGGTTGTGCTGTGCTGGGTTGAGGCGAGCGTGCCCTTTTTATAGAAAAAGGGAACGAAGTCTTCCTTCGTACGCTTGCGAATTAGACATTATATGTGTCGGTTACTGGCGCGTGATCAACAGGCTAGGTTGATAGGTTGGGCACCAACTGCCAAAATTGTCGGGGTCACTGTGTGGCTGATGGCTATCTTGCACGAGAAGCTTGGCTGGGTTTAGGTGAAGGTCTGGTGGTTTGGCTTACCTAGGCTTTTCGACCTGGGTAAGATAGGATTAGCCAATGGTCACTGGCTCTGATACCAAGTTTGTCACGACCAGTTTTCCGGGTATTAATTTCCCGGAAAATGGCCTTTGTGCTCACCAGCCCCAGGATTACTGTTAGCTGATGAGGCACCAACTTGATACAAAAACTCCAAGCAAAAATACATAATATGTAGTGCAAGACCATTCTGGTCTGTGGGTACAACATGGTTTCTAGTGGTTGATGGCAGAAGCGGTTTGTGGATCATCAGCGTCTATGGGACTCCATTTCCCACAGGAACAGCTGACCAGGTTAACTCCTATCTTCGCGAGGTTGCTATCACCATTGCGTAGGTTCCGGGGCTGTCATCGCAACGCTCCTCTCCACGCAAGAAATCTGGCCAAGACAACAGCCAGGGACAAGCCAGTGAGTACTTCGAATGTACTCGCAAACATTAAGAACACAGGTATAATATAACAACCGATAATCATGCTCCGAAAATATTCTATGATCGCAACGTCAGTCATAAAAATAAAATCCTTGATGCATGCAAGTAGGTTATCAATATGTAACAATGAATATGTAATGACAGAGTAGGAATAAAATGCACCATTCGGATGTCTGAAGCGACGTCTCGAATTGATGGTAAATAACAAGCATGCCTCAGTCGGGTGTCTGAGCGACACCACATAAAGAGCTTATAAAGAAAAATAAATAACAAGCATGTTACGATCGAGGCGTCTCAATGACACCACATAAAGGGCTTATAAATTAAATGAATAGCAAGCATGCATACGATCAGGCGTCTCAAATGACACCACATAAAGGGCTTATAAAGTAAATAAGTAACAAGCATGTTACGATAAGGCCTCAAATACACCACGAAAGGGCTTATAAATAATCACAGTGAATATCCAGGAGGTAGAACCATCCCAGGGATACTCGATAATTCAAAATATATAACGGGTTAGTCCATAACAATATAATAATCA
This sequence comes from Aegilops bicornis, assembly GCA_021605145.1. NCBI lineage: Eukaryota > Viridiplantae > Streptophyta > Magnoliopsida > Poales > Poaceae > Aegilops > Aegilops bicornis. Next base: position 2,132,424 of record JAHIAL010000011.1, read on the forward strand.
TGGTCCTCACTCACTAGTCGGACCCCAAGTTTGGTTTAACAGTTTCTCCTCCGAAGACCGACACTAAGACCAACACTTGACCCATTCTGCATCGTAGTCCTTAACCATGGACACGGCTATTCGAATAGGTTTAAACTCTGCAGAGGGTGTACTCTTTACCCACGAGTAACGGATTCCTTTAGTCCATCGGGACTAATTCCGCTTCACGGCCTTTAGTTGAAAAACACACCTAACTTGCACACACCAGCTTAACTTACCGGTGTCTGGAATCACCCACGACGCCTGTCAAGCAAAACTCTAAGTGGGGAGGCTACAACCTCGCGTAGCTTGGGATCAAATTTACAAGACTCGATCTATGGTCGACTCAGGAGGTTTAAGTATTCCCAGCATGATTAGCATAACGAATTTATTTCATCCAACAGACAAATTCACCACTCATCATACCCCTCATGCCATGCCGGACACACTCGTCTCGACGAGGAACTAGGGACAAGCTCGGGTCTACCCAAGACAGAGACTTTTCCCGCTTTTCCTTCCGTAGGCACGAAAGGCATACGAGGATGATCACTATCACAAGCATGTCCATTTCCAACAGCAAGGAAATTTCCAATAAGCATTCATGCAAATGATCACATCACCACATAAAATAGTGAGTTCTACGTATTGAGGTGGTGTCATAATCGTGTCAAACAATGCATGCAAAATATTATGCCAGGGTTCAGAATGCTTGCCTTCAAGGTGTGGAAAGGCAGGGTGCACTCCAAAACTTTTGAAAGCTTTCTCCTCTCTCCAAAAATCCTATTTAAAATATTTTTTAATCAATATATAGTTTCAAAAACAGTACCAAAAAGTTGTCTGAAAATATTTGAAATAAATCTTAAAATAAACTAGACAATATTTGAGAGAGGTAGGAAAAAGAATCAATTCATTTGGAGTTATAATTAAAAAGTTATAGGCAGTCAAAGTTGTGGTCAAAATCTGTTTTAAAAAATAAAATAGAATAAAAAGAAAATGCTTCGAACAGGTATACGTCGAATACGTACTTTGCCCTTTACGCCTTCACTTAACGCACGTGGACCGGTGCGGTGGGTCACTGACAGTGGGCCCTTTGGCCCATCGGGTCGTTTGACTATTCTCCTCCTCCTCCTCTTCCTCTGCCCGAAGCGGAGAAGGGACTCGGCGATGCTCGCCGGCGAACGGCGGCACCGTTCGGGAAACCGAGGCCATACGCGTGCTCAGGGCGTCGAGGCGGTCCTATCGGTGGTCGGCTTTCTGCCGGGGATGGAGGGAGTCGCCAGCGGCGAAGCCATGCGCCGGTGGCTTCGTGGCAAAGTGGGTTTGGGGATACGGTGGCTTTCCGTCGCACCGGGGTGCAGGCGGCTCCGCAAGACGGCAGTGGAGTCGTTTGGTGGTGTTGGGAGGGCCGGGGAGGTTCGGGTTGTGACGAACGGAGTCGGGAGGCGGCGGTGGCCGAACTGGCCGGAGACGAAGAAGACGGCCTCTCCGGGTCGATTGCGAGCTAGGGGAGCGCCAGTGGAGTGGCTTGAGGCTTCCTGCGGGCTCGGAGAGGTGCGGGGCTCCTTAAATAGGTGAGTCAAGGCGGTTTCCCGCGGCGGTGGATAAAATCGCCGGCGAACCGCCTCTCTGTTGACAAAGGCGTCGTGGGCGCCCGACGAGAGCTAGAAGGGCGCGAGAGGATAAGCTTGGATTGCTCAAGGGGCAGTCATTTGGCCGTGGCTTGGGCGGCACCGACGTGGCGAGACGCAGCTGGACGCCGGGCGTATCGCCAAGGGGCTCTGACGGCGGTGCTGTAGGGCACCAGGGCTGCTTGGCGTGATGGGGTGAGTAGTCGAGTGAGTGGCGCGGCTCTGTAGAGCGGGCAAAACCCAGGGGCGCGATGCGGCGGCTCGGGTGCACGTGCAAACGCTGCTCTGCTCGCCAAGGCTCTGGCGCACACGGCACTCATGCGACGAAACGCCAGGGCGACCAAAATTGCTAGAGAGCCAAAGAAAATCCACAGGCCTAGGTTAGGGACAGTTAGAAGGCTACGAGACAACTTGGTTTGAACAAGGGGGAAGTTCACAACACAAAACTTTCAATCATGCCAACTGTCTATGCACACAGGGTGTTTGACAAAATGCCGAGGCATTTAGGAAGTACTTGGGTGGTCAAATCTTCCAGAGTGGGGTCTCTTTAGATGAAAAGAGAGTGGTAAGGTCATTTGGGCAAAGAAGAAACTTGCTAGTGCAAGTTTTGCAAATCTTCGATTCTGGACAGAAGGTAAATGGCATCAAAGCATGGACCAAAAATCTCCCAATGGGTCCAATCTCCTGGACTTAAGGGTTTGGTAAGGTGTACTACAAGTAGGAGAAAGCTCATGGGTAGAGGAGCAAGTTAGAAGATGGTTGCAGTGCAAATCACCAAGTTGCACCAGAATGAATATGAGGATGGTTCACTCAAATCTTTCAAAGAACATCCCTGGATTTTTGCATATAATGGGGTAATATGCTCCTACTGACATCCCAAAATTTTGGTAGAAGTTTTGAAGAAGTATTTAAATAGGTTGTAGTGCAAAACTGCCCACTGGACCAGATTTGAAGATTAGGTGTAGAACTCAAAATATTCAATGAATGAAATATATTTTTGCATAAAGGTGGTTTAGAAACATCACATGACATCTCCAAATTTTGGTGGAATTCTTGAATAAATTTATCAAAGGGTTGCAGTGCAACTGGAACCCTAAAACTTAGGAAAAACCAATTTAGAGAAATAAAGCTCAGGGGAAAATAATTATATAGATAATCCCACTGATAAAAAGAATTGTTTTATTTGAGAGGGTAAATGAGTCCAATGAAATTGGGAAGTTCTTCACTTGAGGTAAAAACTCCATAAAAATAAAGGGAAGAATGGTTCTGAAATCAAAAGAATTTCCTGAGAATAAAAATTTAAGTTCCTGGCAAAATTTTTAATTAACAAAATAAGGTTAAAATATTTGGGGTGTCACAACTAGGGGAGTTGCGTGGGTTGCAACGGTGTTTGGAGTAGTTGTGGGCCGAATGCTACGAAAATATAATCTAAACCGACCGGAAGAAATGCCTACACAAATTAATCCAAGGTTGGAGTGCCCCTCGCAATGTAAATAGCTCCGGCTTTGCAAGGGATGGAGAGGTAGTAAGATATTCATTAAACAAATATATATGCTCTGGAGAGATATTGTTCGATTGAGATTTTGGCAAGGGTGAGGGCTGTAAGATAGATCTTGAGAGATGATCCGATCCTGAGGCGTGTAGATATATTTTGTGCGTGGGAGGAAGCAAGGTCAACCAATCACATAGGGTCACCGTGCGATCGAAACAGTGAGACGGGTTGGAGAGAGTGACCTAGATAGACGATGTGCGTGAGAGAGTATACAATCTGAATAGGTCGAATTGGGCTCAAACATTGTGATATATCGTTTTTGTCCGAGAAAGAGCGAGGTCAATCAAGACATACGGAGAGAGAGAGAGAGAGAGAGAGAGAGAGAGAGAGAGATTGAGTGAGCATGGCCCACCATTAGGTCAAAAGAGTGGCGGCGGCTTGGATGGACTGACCTAGATAGACAATCTGCGTGAGAGAGTATAGAGTGTGTCGATCGAGGCCCGAAGAGGGAGATATATCATTTGTGTGTGAAAGAAAACGAGGTTAAACGAGACTCAAATAAAGAGAGCGAGATTGAGCGAGTGTGGCCTGCCGTCTTGGAAGAAAGAGTGAGACAGCCTCGAGGGAGTGACCTAGATATACAACGTGCTTATGCGCATGCATGAGAGGTTGGGGGGCTAGATAGGCAATGCATGTATTTAAGCGAGAGGGTGAGAGGGAGAGGGGGAGAGTGAGAGAGAGCTCAGCATGGGGGTGCAATGGCGGGTGTGTGAGGTAAATACATTTGGTAACAGAGTGGAAAAAGGGGTTGTGTAGTTGGGAGACTTAGAGACCGAAACATGGAGAGAAAGAATGAACGTGTGTTGGAAACCGATAGCTTCCTAAGGTGGTTAGGAGAGGAAGATTGACCGATACAGGAAGTATGTAGCGTTGGTGCGAGGGGGGGGGGGCTAAAAACAACATTTGAATGTACATAGTACGAGACTTAATATCGTTGTTTCAATTCGTGTACATTGTAAGATTTGAACCGAGGACCGTGCATACGGGTAATTATTTCAATTGCGTGCCATACTAAGTTTCAAAAGTTGACATTGGCTCAATTTGTTGTGCTATTTTGTAGGTCATATGTTTGAATCCATCCAAAAGTTTTCTCACTACCATGGTGTTCATCATATACATATGAATTTGTATTAAAAAGTAAGCGTGGATACAGTGAAATGCGAAATCCACGTTAGAATTTGAGATCACTACGTGACACACACTCTAATTCAAAAATCTAACTACGTGACACAAACTCTAATTCAAATAACTAATTATGTGACACACACTCTAATCCACGTTAGCATGGGTACCATTTCGATTTTTTTTCAAATAACTTCTCATTAATTAATTTATAGTACTCCCTCTGTTCACTTTTATAAGACCTTGAAGACATTTCAGACAATGTGCAAAACAGTTCATTTTAAGTTGTCTGAAACGACTTACAAAAGTGAACGGATGGAGTATCTCGTTTCGAATGACTAATTATTGCAAGGAAAACACGGCCATGGTAATACATACAGATTCGTTTGCAAATGAAAGAAGATTCGCTTGCATTCTCAAATGTAGGCGCACCAGGTAGACCAGGGTCGTGTCGGGTGGGCCGCTTCGTGCCTTAAAGGCAACCGCCTTTGGGTGGCCCGACATGTGGGCGGCAACTGTTGGGCCCACATGTCATGGACACGAAGGCAGGTTCCTTAAGGCACCAAGCATAGTCCTCGGGGGTGGTCGCGTGTGTCGGACGGACGCAGAGCACCCGTAGCCACCCACCCTCCCCCAAAAGAGGACGACGACAATATAAGTTCACGCTTCCACGCTTCGGATTGAAATATCTAGCGCCCCAATTCCAGCCCTGCAAAATCTTTCTTCTCCACCATCCCCTTCGCGCGCCAGATTGCTCAAATCCTAATTACGCCGCCAACCCTCGAATCGCCCCTCGTCTCCTCTCTTTCCCCACCGTTTCCCCACCTCTATGGTGGGACGATGACGACGAAGACGACGGGCCGCGCTTCACCACCGCACCGGAGCTACCTCATCTACGCCCTCGTCCACCGTATCGGGTGGTCCACCGACAACGCGTCGGCCGCCGCAACCGATGTGCCTCCACAGACACCGAAGTTCCACCGCATCGTGCGCTTCACCGACGCCGCCTCCCAGCTCACCGGCTACTTCACCGAGCACATCGTCGCACCTCCGCCTCGAGGCCGTTGGGGCTTCACCAATGGTCTCGCCCACCGTGATCAGAGCGCCCGCTGCCACTCAAGATCTTCATCCGTGCGCGGCCAGCCAACGCCAGCGCATCACCCTCAACGGCTCTGAAGTGACCCGCACTCTAGCTAGACGAGCATGCCCAAACGTCGGCCCAAACTAGGTATCCACACATCACTCCCTTGTGCCTTGTTCCGACGATGTTTGGATATCCTTTCACTGCTCTCTTAGCTTACACGCCTATGCAACTCTGACTTTAACTCTTATTTCTTCTGGAGATATCATCTGAAACAAGAAAATCCATTTTTTAGCGATGCATGACGGCGCTACGGGACCTGGTACACATCCTGCAGACCCGTATAACCTTGTAAGTATCATCTCCCAAACAACATCAAGGTTGATTCCTCTTATTTGATCAACTATTCGCCGTGTCAAAATGCAGAGGGGATGCAAGGAGCACAAGGCCTGCACATTCAAGAAAGTGGTAACATGGACTTGTACATGGAACATCCCAAGCAAGCAGAGCTGCAGTGAGCTCTGACAAAGAAGCTAAGCGTAAGTCCCTGCATATCATTTAATTCATACTGGCATTCCTGTATGATTTGTGTTCAGTGGCTGATCCACGAATTCAAGTTACCAGGGGCGAATATTTAACTTAAAAAATACGAGGGCACTTGCACTCTGGAAATCAACATAACTTGAGAAATGTGAAGCTACATGCACTTTGAAAACCAGCTAATGATCCAAAGTAGTTCAGATTATAAACACTAAATGATACAAGCACCAAAAACACAAAATGCAACATGGTGTACAAGGACTACAAACATGGTGCATACTGCTTGAATTATTCGTTCTCTGGCTGAAAATATCGAAGTGTAATTGCACGATAACCGGTCATAAACTGCATATCAATATATCTATCCTACACAAGTATGCCAATAGTTTCAAACAACAGATTAGAAAAGTATTTATGCTATGTTGTCATGATACGGGGACTTTCTGGTAGATGGCCTCGAGTTTCCTCAAGCTATGAAAATGCACTATAGTTAGCTTGTCATCAATGCCTGCAAATATCTGTCTCTCTCAACATAGTAGATCATCATTAGACACTAAATCCTTCAATGAGCTTGCAAAATGCTTGCATTAGATCCCTCATTAGACACTATATGTTCATCACCAGGAGCATGTAAAATGTTTGCATCAAATCCTTCATTAGCAGTCTATTCATTAGACACTTGTGCTCAAGAACAACATGAGCTTGTATGTTTGCACCGGAAACTTGATTAGATAAATCAGATTCAGCTTAGTTCGGTATTGATTGGGGGAGTTATAAAATAAGTAGAAATTGGTTTCATTTTCTCATAGATTCCCTACATACAAGCAGTTTTACAACACCGTCGGGTTTAACTATTGGCGTAAATTGGATAGTTGAATTAGATATAATCGAGGATGTGATGTACCTGCTCGTTGCGCATGCTACTCTTGCAAGCTGCGATCGTCTGCTTATGCGCAAGCTCGATGCCATGCCCGTGCCGCCGCTGCCTCCCACGCAGCTACACCCAGGTTGGATCTTCATCTTCTTGTCCTTCCGTTAAGCTTGAAGCTTTGGCGACCGCCCTCCAACGAGCGCTGGCGAAGTGTCTTGTGTCGGTCTGTCCAAATGGGCGTTAGGTTAGGAGCGAACCGGACTAGAGGTGGAAGCGAATGAATTGGGATTTTTCCCGTTGTCGATCGATATGGAAGGCGCCGTTTGGGCGCGAGCCTGCTATAGGGCCTGCCTTGCACTTATGTTATTGGCCTGTCCAAATTGAAACATTTTCTTCATTTCTTACATTGCACCTTTGCGTGCGTTGGGACGAACAAAACTAGCGTGGGCCAACCTGGACGACTCAAACTAGGTGCACACTTTCCAGCCACACCGAGGCGGCCGCCCATACTAGCTCCCTATGGTGGCGTCGCCCCTTTTGCATGTATGATTGGATTGTGAAAAATATTCCATTGGCGCTTTTGTTTTACCCACGTAATGGTTGAATTGCTTGTTTCTATGAACTGAGTTCGCCAATAATGTGAAGGATGTGATCTTTCCATCCTATTGTAGATTGCTTAGATCTCGATATGCCAAAAGTAATCGCATGAAATATACAAAGAAAAGCCGATTGTGATGTGTTTGGCTACAACTAGTCGACTACACGTCCTCATATAACATATCAAGGACGCACCATCTTACCAGATTAACCATTCGACTTACCCATGCAAAGTGTGGGAAGAAAGAAATATTGGGACTGTGTATCCAAGCAATTGATGCCATGGACTCCTTCAGACAACCTTGTAAGCGAAAAAGAAGTTGCAGTGTGGCTGTACAAAGAACTAGCATAAGTTCGCTTACACGCTTCTCGGAATTTTAGTTAGCCACTTATTGCAAAATTGTTCAATTACGTTGCTTGGCTTAATTTAGTTTGCTCTTGATTACATAATGCCACACTGTTAATCATATTCTAGATCATACTTATCTATGTGTTTGATACTTCTTGTTAAGAATTACCTGTTTGCCTTAACTTAAATATCTACTTGTTTTTTTAATTGCATTCTTTGCTGCAACAATGAGTTACAATGATGTTAATAACTACATTTCAAAGCATCCAATTGAAACTCTTTAATTCCTTGTTTGTTTAGCTGGTTTCTTTGTTATAACTCCCAGTTGAGATGTTTTGCTAACTTCAACTTTTACGAGTCCAATCAGTAACTTTAATGGCAAAACAGGTTATCCCAAGATCAAAGAGCGAGGTCCCCATGGACGTTGCATCATCCCACAACAAAGGGCGCTGGCCCAATCTTGCATTATGAATTGCCAACTTTGATGCTCTAGAGGCTAAACTAGTGGTAGAAAGAGATTACCTTACGCACTTAGAGATGAAGTTGACATGTTGAGGAAGCAAACAGCACAATCACAAGCGATTACTCAAGACAACCATTAAACATTGATTCGATTTCAAAACGAAGCAAGCTGAGGCTGACCAGATTGTTAATGTCCTGAAGGAAAAAAGGAAATTAAATTCCTACTTGGTAAATCATAAGTGAAATGTTCTTTCCATAGTTGAATAACCTTTGGGTTGTCTGTTCATGTAATCAATCAAACCATTTGTTTTAGAGATCATGTAATAATTGTTTTTTTTGTTTTTTGGTTTGTAATTTTATTTGAGCACAAGTCTGTATTAATTGATAAGACTCGGAGACATTTCATTTGGATTGTCGTGCTGCACCTACAAATATGCCAATCAGGCTGAATGTGCATTCATCAATGGTAGTAGTATAGATGGACCATAAGTGGCACGCATAAGAAAGGGCCAAGATGCTGGCTAAAAAAAGGATGCTGTTGTAGCCAAAAAAAGTACACCGGACTGGCTTATGTATGTTAGTTGATATTATTGATCCATATACTCTATAAGTGTTTATATGTCTGTTAGTTCTGTACATTCTTGGTTGATTGACTTGGTATTTGAATCTTGATACATCGCTTGTGTACATATCTAAATGGGAGTACACATTATGCTGCGTGTGACATTTGAGTTGGACATGAAGTGTTCCAAATATTCGAATTCACCTTAAACTGGATTCTAGTTTCTGAATTTGAGTATCGGCATTTGTAAACCATATTCATATATGACAGTTGAATATATCTTTGTCGTCCTTTTGAAGATATATAAAAACACATAGAATGATTTATAAAGATTCATATAGGAATACAAAATGGATTCGAATTTAGTTGCCGAGTAAACGTGGATGCTTATTGTCCCAAAATTGAAAGAAGCGACAAAATGTCCACTCCCACGTCGGCTGCTCAAGCCAAGTGTTTTGGAGATGGAAATTACTGTCTACCCATTACACGGACAATCCATCACCGATTTCCCGCTCTAAATAGGGTAGGTTAGTAACTTCAATTAGGCGTGACACGATCCTTTGAGCCCATTCCGACAATTGGGCGTCAAACATGGGCGGTAAACACATTTGATTCAAGCTCGTCCGAAAGACCTCTGTTTCTCCCCATTCCCCATTCATACACGGTGGGCGGCAAATCAAACTCAACTCGGCGAAATCGATGTAGGCCAATATTTTCAATAAGGGGCAGGTTTGTAACTTCACTCGGGCGTGACACAACCGCCCTACCTGTCAGCCCCGTTCATACACCGTGGGCGCCAACCATGGGCGCCAACCACCTCTCCTCGCCTCAAATCGCCTGGCAAATATTGGCGAGATGCGAGATTACCGTCCTATCCCCAACTGACGAGACGTTTAAATTTTAAACGGGGGATAAGTTCGTAACTTTCCCAAATTTCAGACAGGCGCGTCCCAAAACATGGTTCCCCATACCTCTCCCTCTATTTTCCCATTCATACACCGTCTGCGCTAGAACATCCCATCCCCACACTAGCCTCCGTCCGCCACCCCATCCATCACCGCCGTCCTCCACCACATCAATCGCCACCATCCTCCACCATGCCGGAGCGCCTACCAAGACCGCGTCGTCCACTGCTAGAGATGGTCGTTTCTCATCCACGGCGACGGACCAATAGCCTTGCATCGCGTCCTCTCACTTCATCGGCGCCGTCGTCCTCTCGCTTCATCGGCGCCGTCGTCCTCTTTGCCGGGGCCGCTCACAAGACCTTCTCTTCAACCACAATGGGACTTATCCCCCGATGCACCCGTCTACCGTCGTAGATCTGCTTCAACGCCACAGACAGCCATCACACCACCGATGCCTACACGGCACCGCAAGAGAGGTGGTACTGATAACCCACAAGTATAGGGGATCGCAACAGTTTTCGAGGGTAGAGTATTCAACCCAAATTTATTGATTCGACACAAGGGGAGCCAAAGAATATTCTCAAGTATTAGCAGCTGAGCTTTCAATTCAACCACACCTGGAAACTTAGTATCTACAGCAAAGTGTTTAGTAGCAAAGTAATATGATAGTGGTGGTAACGGTAACCAAAGAACAGTGCAAGCAATAGTAAATATTGTTGGTATTTTGTAGTGATTGTAACAATAGCAACAGAAAAGTTAATAAGCGAGAACCAGTATATGGAAAGCTCGTAGGCACCGGATCAACGATGGATAATTATGCCGGATGCGGTTCGTCATGTAACAGTCATAACATAGGGTGACACAGAACTAGCTCCAATTCATCAATGTAATGTAGGCATGTATTCCGAATATAGTCATACGTGCTTATGGAAAAGAACTTGCATGACATCTTTTGTCCCTACCTTCCCGTGTAGCAACGGGTCCTATTGGAAACTAAGGGATATTAAGGCCTCCTTTTAATAGAGAACCGAACAAAGCATTAGCACATAGTGAATACCTGAACTCCTCAAACTATCGTCATCACCGGAGTGGTCCCGATTATTGTCACTCGGGGTTGCGGATCATAACACATAGTAGGTGACTATAGACTTGCAAGATAGGATCAAGAACTCACATATATTCATGATAACATAATAGGTTCAGATCTGAAATCATGGCACTTTCGGGCCCTAGTGACAAGCATTAAACATAGCAAAGTCATAGCAACATCAATCTCGTAACATAGTGGATCTTGGGATCAAACCCTAACAAAACTAACTCGATTACATGATAAATATCATCCAACCCATCACCGTCCAGCGAGCCTACGATGGAATTACTCACGCACGGCGGTGAGCATCATGAAATTGGTGATGGAGGATGGTTGATGATGACGACGGCGACAAATCTCCCTCTCTGGAGCCCCGAACGGACTCCAGATCATCCCTCCCGAGAGAGATTAGGGCTTGGCGGCGGCTCCGTATCGTAAAACGCGATGATTTCTTCTCTCTGATGTTTTTCTCCCCGAAAGCCAATATATGGAGTTGGAGTTGGCGTTGGAGGGTCTCCAGGGGGCCCACGAGGTAGGGGGCGTGCCCAGGGGGGCGCCCCCCCCCCTCGTGGACAGGGTGTGGGCCCCCTGGTCTTCATCTTTGGTGAGGATTTTTTATTATTTATTCTAAGATATTCGATGGAGTTTCGTGTCATTCCGAGAACTTTTGTTTCTCGCATAAAACAACATCATGGCAATTCTACTTTGAAAAGCAAATCGGTCGGGTTAGTTCCATTCAAATCATACAAGTTAGAGTCCAAAACAAGGGCAAAAGTGTTTGGAAAAGTAGATCTGACGGAGACGTATCAACTCCCCAAGCTTAAACCCTTGCTTGTCCTTAAGCAATTCAGTTGACAAACTGAAAGAGAAAAAGAAAAACTTTTACAAACTCTGTTTGCTCTTTTTGTTGTAACTATGTCAAGCCAGCATTCAAGTTTTCAGCAAAGATCATAACTAACCACATTTGTAATAACTCCTAGGTCTCATGTTTACTCATATCAATAACATAATCAGCTAGCAAGCTATAATAATATATCTCGGTTGACAACACTTTCTCAAAATAATCATAATAGGATATAACAAGATGGTATCTCGCTAGCCCTTTACGAGACCGCAAAACATAAATGCAGAGCACCTTCAAAGATCAACGGTGACTAGACATTGTAATTCATCGTAAAAGAGATCCAATCATAGTCATACCGATATAAATTAACAGAATGAATGCAAATGATAGCTGTGCTCTCGACTAGTGCTTTTAATAAGAGGGTGATGACTCAACATGAAAGTAAATAGATAGGCCCTTCATGGAGGGAAGCGAGGATTTGTAGAGGTGCGAGCTCGGTTTTGAAATAGAGATAAATTATATTGTGAGCAGCATACTTTCATTCTCAACATAACAACTAAGAGATGACGATATCTTCCATGCTAAACAAATTATAGGCGGTTCCCAAACAGAATGGTAAAGTTTATACTCCCCCTCCTCCACAAGCATCAATCCATGGCTTGCTCGAAACAACGAAAGTGCCTCCAACATTCAACGGGTCCTGTGGGGAGTTTTGTTTGCAATTATTTTGATTTAGTTTGCATAAAGCATGGGATGGGCATCCCGGTGACCAGCCATTTTCTCATGAGTGAGGCGGAGTCCACTCCTCTTGAGAATAACCCGCCTAACACGGAAGATAAGGGCAGCCCTAGTTGATATATGAGCTATTCAACCATGCAAAATGTAATGTTTATTTGAAGGTTTAGAGTTTGGCACATACAAATTTACTTGGAACGGCAGGTAGATACCGCATATAGGAAGGTATGGTGGACTCATCTGGAATAACTTTGGGTTTTAAGAGATTGGATGCACAAGCAGTATTCGCACTTAGTACAAGTGAAGGCTAGCAAAAGACTGGGAAGCGACCAACTAGAGAGTGACAACAGTCATGAACATGCATTAAAATTAATAAACATTGAATACAAGCATGAGTAGGATATAATCCACCATGAACATAAATATCGTGAAGGCTATGTTGATTTGTTTCAACTACATGCGTAAACATGTGCCAAGTCAAGTCACTTAAATCATTCAAAGGAGGATACCACCCCATCATACCACATCACAACCATTTTAATAGCATGTTGGCATGCAAGGTAAACCATTATAACTCATAGCTAATCGAGCATGGCACGAGAAACTATGATCTCTAATTGTCATTGCAAACATGTTTATTCATAATAAGATGAATCAAGAACAATGAACTCATCATATTTACAAAAACAAAAGAGGTCGAGTTCATACCAACTTTTCTCATCTCAGCCAGTCCATCATATATCATCATAATTGCCTTTCACTTGCACGACCGAGCGGTGTGAATAATAATAAGAATGCACGTGCATTGGGCCGAAGGCTGGAATCATGCGAGCATTCAAAGCGAGGAGAAGACAAGGCAATATGGGCTCTTGGTTAAATCAACATTGATGCATATAAGAGCCACTTCAACAATTTAATCAAGGTCTTCTCCTACTGACCCCCAAAGAAAAGAAAAGAAATAAAACTATTTACACGGGAAAGCTCCCAACAAGCAAAAGAAGATAGGGAAATATTTTTGGGTTTTCTTTTTAATTACTACAACAAGGAAATAAACTACTACTATTTTTTTTGTTTTTCTTAAGGTTTAACAGACACACAAGAAGAAAGCAGGAAAAAGAAAATAAACTATCATGGATATTACAAGAAAGAGTATGAGCACCGACATTTAGCAATGAGTGTGTGTGAACATAAATGTAATGTCGGTGAGAAATACGTACTCCCCCAAGCTTAGGCTTTTGGCCTAAGTTGGTTCATTGCCAGGGATGGCCTGGCGGATACCCTTAGGTGTAGCTGGGGTCGTACTGCGATGAAAAATAGTTGGGATCATACTGTGATGCAGCGGCTATTGCCTCCTGGGCTGCAGCATGGCGTCGAGCCGCCTCCGCTCTTCGTACTCATCTGCCTCCTCTCTGGTAATAATATATCTTCCTTTTGTCTGAGAATCAAAGAAGGCAGGAGCAGGAAGACTAATATGGACAACATGCCGTTTGTTAAAGATTAGTCGATACTGGAGAGGTGGTTCAGTCCTCTCAACAAACTGGTGGGAAACCATAGAATAAAAATCTAAATAAGTAGGGGTAACTCCATATCACCCTCACGAATGTCTATCTCAAGAAAATTAGCTAAACGGGTTGCATAAATTCCTCCAAAGAAATCTCCGTTATGTCTATTATGATGCAACCTCTGAGCTACAATGGCTCCCATATGATAAGATTGGTCTCCTAACACAAAGACTCAGGAGAATGTGAGATCGAGGGACACACATGTGACATGCTTCATCCTTAGCTTTTATGCATCTACCTATGAAGAGAGCAAAGTAATGTATAGCAGGAAAGTGAATGCTCCCTATAGTGGCTTGCGTTATATCTCTAGATTCCCCCACAGTTATACTAGCAAGAAAGTCTCTAAATTCAGATTTAGGGGGATCCCTAACGCTATCCCAAGATGGAAGTTTGCAAGCAAAAGTGAAATCCTCTAAGTACATGGTATACGATTTGTCATAAAGGTCAAACATGACTGAAGGAAAATTACGCGAAGACGAATACTCAAACCTCCTCACAAATGAACTTGTGAGATCATGATACTGCGGGCATTTGTCAGCCTCAAAGTCCTCAAGACCGGCATTGCGCAAATATGCTTTAAATTCTTCTTTAATTCCCGCACGGTCCATAAAATTTTCCGACGGCCATTCACAAGGCCGCACTAGAGCGTCTCTTGGTGGTTCCTCGTCAGCATCACGCATAGCAAGCCTGGGTCCTTGCTTCCTTGAAGAACCACCTTGGAACATCTTCCTAAGCATATTGTTTTTCTCTGAAAAATTTCTGAAATTTTTAGTAACTTCAAACAAAAGTGAACCAACTTCAATGAAACTGATAGCAACTACTCCTACAAGTGCCTAGAGCCTATATCAAGCATTAGAACTACTTGGAACCATATAAATTTGACATGCAAGCTCAAGAACATGGTCACCTATGTAGCACAAATTTGCAAAGAATAAAGCACTAGAACAATAACTAATTGGACCAATGGAGGAGTCACATACCAAGGAACATTCTCCCCAAGCAGTTTTGCAAGAGGTGCTTTGAGCAAGGAGATCGAAAATCGCAGCAAAAGTGGCTGGAACTCGTGCTTGAGTTGGTTTTTCGGGTTTGTGTGAGGTAGAGGAAGAAGATGGGTGCAGGGGTAAGTGGAGGAGGGCCACCGTGGGCCCACGAGGCAGGGGGTGCGCCCTGGGAGGTAGGGCGCGCCCTCCACCCTCGTGGCCAGGTGGCAGCTCCCCCCGCGGTAATTTTTGCATAGTAAATCCTCAAATATTCCTGAAAAAATCATATTAAATTGGCATGGCATTATGAGGACTTTTATTTTCGGGATATGTTTATATTGCACGGATAAGTCGAGAGGCATGTAAAATACTAGTTTACTTTATTTCTACTAAATAACAGAAAATATAAAGAGGGTACAGAAGGTTGTGCTTCTAGTTTCATCCATCTCATGCTCATCAAAAGGAATCTACTAACAAGGTTGGTCAGGTCTTGTTAACAAACTCATTCCGACTAACACGGAACCGGAGAAATTTCAAATAGCACTAGGTTACCTCAACGGGGATATGGACATCGCCTATAATAAGAATATCATATTTCTTCTTGACAGTAGGAAGATGAAATTCAAAACCTCCAAATATAATCGATGGAATTTTTCCAATAGAGTTGATACTATAAACTTGAGGTTGTTTCCTTGGAAAGTGTACCGTGTGCTCATTACCATTAACATGAAAAGTGACATTGCCTTTGTTGCAATCAATAACAGGCCCTGCAGTATTAAGAAAAGGTCTTCCAAGAATAATAGACATACTATCATCCTCGGGAATATCAAGAATAACAAAGTCCATTAAAATAGTAATGTTTGCAACCACAACAGGCACATCCTCACAAATACTGACAGGTATAGCAGTTGACTTATCATCCATTTGCAAAGATATTTCAGTAGGTGTCAACTTATTCAAGTCAAGTCTATGATATAAAGAGAGAGGCATAACACTAACACCGGCTCCAAGATCACATAAAGCGGTTTTAACATAATTTCTTTTAATGGAGCATGGTATAGTAGGTACTCCTGGATCTCCAAGTTTCTTTGGTATTCCGCCCTTAAAAGTATAATTAGCAAGCATGGTGGAAATTTTAGCTTCTGGTATCTTTCTCTTATTGGTAATGATATCCTTCATATACTTAGCATAAGGATTCGTTTTGAGCACATCAGTTAATCGCATACGCAAAAAGATAGGTCTAATCATTTTGACCAAAGCGCTCAAAATCCTCATCATCCTTTTTCTTGGATGGTTTGGAGGAAAAGGCATGAGTTTATGAACCCATGGTTCCCTTTCTTTACCATGTTTCCTAGCAACAAAGTCTCTTTTATCATAACGTTGATTCTTTGATTGTGGGTTATCAAGATCAACAGCAGGTTCAACTTCTACATCATTATCATTACTAGGTTGAGCATCATCATGAACATCATCATTAACATTTTCACTAGGTTCATGTTCATTACCAGATTGTGTTTGACATCGGGCATAGAGATATCATTTGGATTCTCAGGTGGTTCGACAATAGGTTCACTAGAAGTTTGCAAAGTCCTATCATTTTTCTTTTTCTTCCTTTTAGAAGAACTAGGCACATCAGTATTATTTCTCTGAGAATCTTGCTCAATTCTCTTAGGGTGGCCTTTAGGATACAAAGGTTCCTGAGTCATTCTACCAGTTCTAGTAGCCACTCTAATAGCATAATCATTTTTCTTACTATTCATTTCATCAAGCACTTCTTTCTGAGCTTTAAGTACTTGTTCTACTTGAGTGGTAACCATAGAAGCATGTTTGCTAACAAGTCTAAGTTCACCTCTAATATTTGCCGTGTAATCACCCTAGCGTTTAATCATATAAGCATCTTGTTTTAATTGTCTATCAAAATAAGCATTGAAGTCGTCTTGCTTAAACATAAAGTTATCAAACTCATCCAAGCACTGACTTGTAATTTTAGTAGGAGGGACTTCAGCTTTATCATATCTATAGAGAGAATTTACCTTTACTACCTATGTCGGGATATCGGGATCAGGAGGTTCTTCAATGAATATAGGATTGAGATCATATACTTCTTCAACAGGCGGTAAATTAAGACCATGTATTTCTTCAATAGGAGGTAAATTCTTAACATCTTCAGCTTTAATACCTTTTTCTTTCATAGATTTCTTTTGCCTCTTGCATATCTTCGGATCGAGAAATAGAACACCTCTCTTCTTCGGTGTTGGTTTAGGAATAGGCTCAGCAATTGGCTCTGGAGCTAGCTCAGGGGCTGGCTCGGGAGGTGCCCAATTATTTTCATTTGTCAACATATTATTCAATAGAATTTCAGCTTCATTCGGTATTCTTTCCTTGAAAAGAGAACCAGCACAACTATCCAGGTAATCTCTGGAAGCATCGGTTAGTCCATTATAAAAGATATCAAGTATTTCAGGTTTCTTAAGAGGATGATCAGGCAAAGGATTAAGTAACTTGAGAAGCCTCCCCCAAGCTTGTGGGAGACTCTCTTCTTCAATTTGCATGAAGTTGTATATTTCCCTCAGAGCAGCTTGTTTCTTATGAGCAGGAAATATTTAGCGGAGAAGTAATAAATCATATCCAGGGACTACGCACACAACCAGGATCAAGAGAATTAAACCATATCTTAGCATCACCTTTTAATGAGAATGGAAATATTTTGAGTATATAAAAGTAAGCGCGATCTCTCATCATTAGTAAACAGGGCAGCTATATCATTTAACTTAGTAAGATGTGCCACAACAGTTTCAGATTCATAGCCATAAAAAGGATCAGATTCAACCAAAGTAATTATATCAGGATCAACAGAGAATTCATAATAATCCTTATCGGGAACACAAATAGGTGAAGTAGCAAAAGCAGGGTCAGGTTTCATTCTGCCTCTAAGAGATTCTTTGTTCCATTTAACTAGCAGCCTCTTAAGTTCATATCTATCTTTACAAGCAAAAATAGCTGCAAAGATTCCATATCATAAACATAACCCTCAGGAATAACAGGCATATTTTCATCATCACTTTCATCATCGTATTCAGATTCAATAATTTCTCTTTCTCTAGACCTAGAAATTTGTTCATCAAGAAATTCACCAAGGGGCACAGTAGTATCAAGCATAGAAGTAGTTTCATCATAAGTATCATGCATAGCAGAAGTGGCATCATCAATAACATGCGACATATTGGAACGAATAGCAGAAGCAGGTTTAGGTGTCGCTAGCTTACTCATAACAGAAGGTGAATCAAGTGCAAAGCTAGATGGCAGTTCCTTACCTCCCCTTGTAGTTGAGGGATAAATTGTTGTCTTAGCGTCTTTCAAGTTCTTCATAGTGTCCAGCAGATATAAATCCCAAGTGACTCAAAGAATAGAGCTATGTTCCCGGCAACGGTGCCAAAAAGGTCTTGAAAACCCACAAGTATAGGGGATCATAGCAGTTTTTCGAGGGTGAAGTATTCAACCCAAATTTATTGATTCGACACAAGGAGCCAAAGAATATTCTCAAGTATTAGCAGCTGAGTTGTCAATTCAACCACACACGGAAACTTAGTATCTGCAACAAAGTGTTTAGTAGCAAAGTAATATGATAGTGGTGGTAGCGGTAACAAAAAGAAACGGTGCAAGCAATAGTAAATATTTTTGGTATTTTGTAGTGATTGTAACAATAGCAACGGAAAAGTAAATAAGCGAGAACCGATTATATGGAAAGCTTCGTAGGCACCGGATCAATGATGGATAATTATGCGGATGCGGTTAAATCACGTAAAAGTCATAACATAGGGTGACATAGAACTAGCTCCAATTCATCAATGTAATGTAGGCATGTATCCCGAATATAGTCATATGTGCTTATGGAAAAGAACTTGCATGACATCTTTTGTTCTACCCTCCCGTGACAGCGGCGTCCTATTGGAAACTAAGGGATATTAAGGCCTCCTTTTAATAGAGAACCGGAACAAAGCATTAGGACATAGTGAATACATGAACTCCTCAAACTATGGTCATCACCGGGAGTGGTCCCGATTATTGTCACTTGGGGTTGCGGATCATAACACATAGTAGGTGACTCTAGACTTGCAAGATAGGATCAAGAACTCGCATATATTCATGAAAACATAATAGGTTCAGATCTGAAATCATGGCACTCGGGCCCTAGTGACAAGCATTAAACATAGCAAAGTCATAGCAACATCAATCTCGAACATAGTGGATACTAGAGATCAAACCCTAACAAAACTAACTTCGATTACATGATAAATCTCATCCAACCCATCGCCGTCTAGCAAGTCTACGATGGAATTACTCACGCAGCGGTGAGCATCATGAAATTGGTGATGGAGGATGGTTGATGATGACGACGGTGTGAATACCCCTCTCCGGAGCCCGAGCGGACTCCGGATCAGCCCTCCAAGAGAGATTAGGGCTTGGCGGTGGCTCCGTATCATAAAACACGATGATTTCTTCTCTCTGATTTTCTCTCCCGAAAAGCCAATATATGGAGTTGGAGTTGGCGTCGGAGGGTCTCAAGGGCCCACGAGGTGAGGGGCGCCCGAGGCGCCCCACCCTCGTGGACAGGTGTGGGCCCCCTGGTCTTCATCTTTGGCGAGGATTTTTATTATTTCTTCTAAGATATTCCGTGGAGTTTTGGTCATTCCAGAACTTTTGTTTTCTGCACATAAAACATCATCATGGCAATTCTGCTTTGAAAGCGTCGATCAAGGTTAGTTCCAATCAAATCATACAAGTTAGAGTCCAAAACAAGGGCAAAAGTGTTTGGAAAAGTAGATACGACGGAGACGTATCAGGTACTTCATATCTCCTCAACTTTTTGATCTGAACCAGAAAATAGATCTTAACTTGGTTACTCTACTTTATTTTCAGCTCTTAGAATTTAGTTCTTAGTTCGAAGCAAACAATGGATGCTAAATATCATTTCTCCGGTTTGCAGCTTCAAATCTGCCATGGCACAGCCATAATACGGTTTAATTGATCATGCTTAGGGTTTATATGATCATGTTAGTTCCGTGGTGGTTTCTTTAATAGAAATCGGAGGGGAAACCCTCTTTTGCTAAAAAAAATATGCTTAGAGTTCCCCCTTTTATGATCAACATGCGATCGAATCGTGCTTCATGTCATA
Source organism: Aegilops bicornis (assembly GCA_021605145.1). Lineage (NCBI taxonomy): Eukaryota > Viridiplantae > Streptophyta > Magnoliopsida > Poales > Poaceae > Aegilops > Aegilops bicornis. Next base: position 2,152,498 of record JAHIAL010000011.1, read on the forward strand.
ATAACTTTGCTCCACCCATCAAGCTAAACAAGCTTAGTTGTTCAAATCTGAATCGATACTATTAAAAGCGAGTTGTTTAATTGGTCGACTAAATGTTCCTAAATTAGTTTGAAAATGCATGTTCGCCGCTTCATTTGTGCATCTCTGTTGTGGTGCCCACGGTGGGCCCATTACGCTGGGATTTTGGGTCGTCCCAGGCCCGATTCCCCTCTGTTCTGCCACGCTTCTAATCTCTACGCCCCCAACCGCTTTGCCTACTTGGCGACTTGTAAATCCCAGACGGCATGACTCTAGGAGGAGGCAGCTGGACTAACAGGAGGCCGAGTCGCTCGCCCAAGCGTCACCGCTGTCGAGGCGCATAGCCGTGCCTACCTTCCCAGTCCGTTCAGTGGCTCGGCGTGCAGCACCCACCAAGCCAACTCGATTTATCACGAGATACGTCCTCAACACTCAGCAGCCACTCCTCATCACCCATTTTCTAATTGATTCATTACTCATTAGGCGGGACTGTCATTAGGGTTTGTTGTGTGCTCGATTACTACCTACACTTAATGGTTCAGATGTATTTCGGTAATCTTTAGTACCTCTAAAGTTCACAGGGTTTTCAAAATTCCGGCCCTCGGAACAGACACTAGTCATTTTGGATTGTTGGTCGTAGTGACATTGACCCAGATTACTACTGCAAGCCAGGTTTGTTGACAATTTTACTTGTCTTTCTTACTCATTCGATATAATATCCAATTATTCACGTCGATTAGTTGCAAACAATAAGTGCTAGACAAAATTCTTCATTCAGATTTTGGGACGGTCTCTTCTGCGATTACAATTACGCATACTTGTCCTAATAAGGTCACAAGTAAATGATTGATTCACTACATCTATGCTTGCCTTGTCATATTTGTTGTCAATATTCTTTTAGGGTGGACCACCCTGTTTCTAAATCTTTGGGCTGTAGACATGAGTGAATAGTATTTCTCTATGTGATCTCTTCCATCATGTGTGGGTAACGAACACTTTGCATTGTATAGAAAGAAAGTGTCATTTCCGGCTTTTACATAGGTTTCGATCTTTTACATGGAATACAATCTGCCTACTTGCTTTGTGTCACACTACCAACCTCCACCCTTGAAGCTAAACAAGTCGCCACTCATAATTGCTTAGTTTATTTGTTCAAATATGAATTTCATATGATTCTAATGTTCCTACTTCAGTTTTGAAATGTGCCTGCTGTTATAGAGACATAAGGGGTTTGTATTTATGTGTGTGGTGCAGTCCATACGGTTGGGGAGGTGAAATTTGCATATCACGAGGGGTTTATAGGGAGACACTCTCGAGTTGAATCTGCAATGCATTCCATAGATAATCTGACTACTTTTTATGTTTTCATGAATCTCAGATTCTGAACAGCATCATAATGATTATGAGCTTGCGGCGCATGAAAAGAATAAAAGCGAGAACAATGCCATGGCTGTCAAACTTGGCATTAAGGGAATTTGAAATCAAGTCTGGATGCAATGCAAATGCTCTCCACCCTCTGAGTCATGCTTAGAATATGATCCTAACGGTGATTACGAGCTAGAGGAGACCTAAGTCAATGTAGCTCCCTATTGGAGGAGTCGGAGGAAGATGCCCTATCTTATTCACCCATCAAGGTACTTGCTCTAACTTTCCAAGGTTACATTGCTCGCACATATCTTGCAAGCGATGCTTTGCATTGCTTCTACTTTGTTGAACTGCCATTAGCTTAGTTTACACATCGTGTATGTGAATCATACTGCCTATCCATTTTCGGTACATATTCCATCTGTCATCATACCATATTTGTCCATTCAAATGCTGTTCTTGTGTATCAGACGTTCAAAAGGAAGAGGCGATTCGATCGTGAAGGAGCACAAGCAAAGTATTTGGAAAAGGTAGTGGCACCTGATAAATCAAATAGCCCATTAGGTGTAGTTGCAATATCACCTCACCCACAAAATACCCCAACTCTAGCAGACTCTAGCCCTACTACACTGGTCATTTCTGATGTCCCAACTCAGCAGACATCAACTGCAGCAAACAGTATGATTATGCCAGTTGACATAGCACCGGTCTGACATAAACCCCCATTCCAGCAAAGAGTACACCAAATCCAGTTGCCAAATCCCTTTTAGAACCAGAGAGAGCCCCAATTGCAGCAAATAGGACCCCTGTTCCATTTCTTCCCAGTTTAGAAGACGAAGCTTATGTTGTTGTCAGGAACTTTGTGCGCAACTTTCCTTCATGGAAAGATTATACATGAACCTGAGAACAATTTCGGTCTTCCTCCATAACTTACACATAAGTAATGTACTAATGTTATTCATGGTCATTCTTGCATATGTTTCTTGACGAAGACACAAGATTTCATTCTTTTAAATAGGCAAGGAGCAAACTGGATTGTGATGACGAGCAAGGGTTGGTTAAGCTTTTCAAGCACTCATTGATGAAGTATCATTCCTACGAGGCAAGCGCACCGATGGAAAACCTCTGAGCGAAATTTACGTAAAGTCTCCGGAATTGCTACATTTATCCGACGGTGGCTGGAATAATCTTGTTACACATTGGTCTCGGCTGCAGCGTAAAGGTCTTGTCTATGATATCACATCACAATTTGAACTACATTTCTGCATTTGCCATAATTTCTCACTTGTCTGAAAACATTAGCGAGAAGGACATCCGTTCTCAAGGGACCACAGAATCTACGCAACTATCTGCACCTTTGCATTGCTCTTGTGAGTACCTCTTGCCCTATATGACCATACTTACATTCATAGCTGTTTGATTATGTAGCATCACTGCACATGTTAGCCTCGTAATCGTCCATTCGGTGGACATTATAAGATCCGTATGGACTCTTACATAAATTTAGAATCAAACCAATGCTTTTGAAGAGGTTTAGCTCTGCGATCCTCTTGTAAGGGGTGAGCGTGGTCTATCACTGTACTTACATTAACAGCTACTTCCAGGGATTGGTAGTTGATTATAGAGCATCAATCTACATCTTATCTTCATTATCCTCTATCCCTTCCAGTATTATCATATCTATAATTACTCTCTACAAAATGTAGAGTACATGCAATGCTTATGAAGAACATTACATGCTTTGAAATTCTTGAGTTATCCTTCCCTTGACATGGAGAAGGGCATTATAAAGCGGTGTTAGCTGTTAATGTAAGTCAGTCCTTCTAAAGCCTTTATCCTCAACTCTGTTTAATTTGCTCATACTCCCTATCGTTTCTTTGCTGTTTAGTTTGTTGTTTCTACCAAAATGCATGTTAAGTAAGAACCGTAAGTTCTAAGTTTTACTTGTAAAACCAAATTCCTTATTCATACCATGCACATTACTTAATACTCCCTATATGTATGCTTGTTTTTGTGGATCTATAATCCAGTGTGTGGCGAAGCAGCGCACATTTACACCTTGTCATCTCCTGTTTTATCTTACTGATGTGGCTGATGATATGAACAACATGCCATGCACATTATCGAAAATAGATACAATGATTTTCTTTGCCCTTCATCTATGCTTGTTATGTTGACATGGTAATCCGATGGTGTGGTGAAGCTCCCGCATTATGAACAATGCAAAATTATGCTATTGATATTTTGAACTTACTCTTTATTTTCTAATTTCAAATTGGATAGAATTAATGAGCAGTTATCATCTTTGTTTATACACGTGCGAGAACCTGTCATCTCTACTGCTTTGTTTGAGGTGATATGCACGATGGCATGCACAAATCTGCTAAAAGGCTGTGAGACAAACCCAACATATATTGCGACAAAGAAGGCAAAACATCTTGAAGATAGCGAGACAACCCCAAAGTCTTGTCTTGATGCAGTGTTCAAGTTACTTGAGACTAACGGTCGAGACAAGCTCACGAATTCGTTATGCGAATCGGTTCGACTTCTTGGTCCCAGGTTCTAGCAGAAAGGCATTCTGCAACTCAACTTCGACTTGAAGTCCTATCTCTAAGAAAGATTGTGGAGAACACCAATGAGAACCTCATCGTTAAACAGCTACACCTGGAAGCTATGACCGACATGCTAGGCTTGTCTCACCGCCTTGCTCAGCAGCTTGCGCAGCAGTTTGATGACCCACAAGTATAGGGGATCTATCGTAGTCCTTTTGATAAGTAAGAGTGTCGAACCCAACGAGGAGCAGAAGGAAATGATAAGCGGTTTTCAGCAAGGTATTCTCTGCAGAAATCTTTGAAATAAGTGGTAGCGAGATAGTTTTGTGATAAGATAAATTATAACGAGCAACAAGTAACAAGAGTAAATAAAGTGCAGCAAGGTGGCCCAATCCTTTTTAGTAGCAAAGGACAAGCTGGACAAACTCTTATATAAGGAAAAGCGCTCCAGGGACACGTGGGAATATCGTCAAGCTAGTTTTCATCACGTTCATATGATTAGCGTTCGGTACTTTGATAATCTGATATGTGGGTGGACTGGTGCTTGGGTGCTGTTCTTACTTGAACAAACATCCCACTTATGATTAACCTCTATTGCAAGCATCCACAACTACAACAAAAGTATTAAGGTAAAACTAACCATAGCATGAAAAATATGGATCCAAATCAGCCCCTTATACGAAACAACGCATAAACTAGGGTTTAAGCTTACGTCACTCTAGAAACCCATCATCTACTCATTACTTCCCAATGCCTTCCTCTAGGCCCGAATAATGGTGAAGTGTTATGTAGTCGGCGTTCACATAACACCACTAGAGGCTGAACAACATACATCTCATCGAAATATCGAGCGAATACCAAATTCACATGACTACTAATAGAAAGACTTCTCCCTTGTCCTCAGGAACAAACGTAACTACTCACAAAGCATATTCATGTTCATACTCAGAGGGGTAATAATATGCATAAAGGATCTGAACATATGATCTTCCACCAAATAAACCAACTAGCATCAACTACAAGGAGTAATAAACACTACTAGCAACCTACTAGCACCAATCCGGGACTTGGAGACAAGAATTGGATACAAGAGATGAACTAGGGTTTGGAGATGAGATTGTGCTGGTGAAGATGTTGATGGAGATTGCCCTCTCCCGATGAGAGGAGTGTTGGTGATGATGATGACGATGATTTCCCCCCTCCGGAGGGAAGTGTCCCTAGCAGAATAGCTCTGCGGAGCCCTAGATTGGTTCCGCCAAGGTTCGCCTCGTGTGGCGGAGTCTCATCGAAGGTTGCTTCTTCTTTTTTTCTTGACAAAAGACTTCACATAGGAGAAGATGGGCGTCGGAGAGCCACCAGGGGGCCCACGAGGTAGGGGGGCGCGCCCTAGGGGGGTTCCCCCCACCCTCGTGAGCAGGGTGTGGGCCCCCTGGCCTTCATCTTTGGCAACGATTTTTCTTTATTTATTTTAAGATATTCCGTGGAGTTTCAGGACTTTTGGAGTTGCGCAGAATAGGTCTCAAATATTTGCTCCTTTTCCAGCCCAGGATTCCAGCTACCGGCATTCTCCCTCTTGACGTAAACCTTATAAAATAAAAGTGAAAGCCATAAGTATTGTGACATAGCATGAAATAACAGCCCATAATGCGATAAATATCGATATAAAAACATGATGCAAAATGGACGTATCAACTCCCCCAAGCTTAGACCTCGCTTGTCCTCAAGCAAAAAGCCGATAACAATAAATATGACCTCATGTTTAGAGGTAGAGGCATCGATAAAAATAAAATACAGACATGAAGGCATCATGATTGTTCTCATAACAGCAACACATATAGATTTTGTCATATGATTACTTATGTTCAAGTGATGATCTTTTCACAATGCAAAAGTATGAATCAGAAACCTTATTGAGCACCAACAAACTATAACCTTAGTCACTGAAGCAATTGCAATTTATCATAGCATCGGAAAGAGTCTATGTCAGAGCTTAAAAGCAAGTCCACATACTTAACTATCATTTAGTCCTTCATAATTGCTAACACTCACGCAATACTTGTGGTTCACGGAGTTTTAGTAGGACCACGAGAGAAGATAGGGGCTTATAGTTTTGCCCCTGACCTTTTACCTCACGGGTAATGTCAACAATAATAATTTTCTCTCCCCCACATACAAATAGATATATATATATAGATATATATATATATATATATATATATATATATATATATATCATGTTCTTTCCAGCATGCTGGGCTTGCCAAAGGATAAAATGAAAAAGGAAAGATGAAGATCACCATGACTCTTGCATAAGGTAGAGGATAATAATAAAAGATAGGCCCTTCGCAGGAGGGAAGCGAGAGGTTGCCATGCGCTTTTATGGTTGGGTGAACAAAATCTCAATGCGAGAAAGAACGTCACTTTATATTGCCTTGTGATATGAACCTTTATTATGCAGTCTGTTGCTTTTATTACTTCCACATCACAAGATCATATAAAGCTTATTTCTCCAACAACAATCAATCATACATGTTTAGAGCAATTTTTATTGATTTGCACCGATGACAACTTACTTGAAGGATCTTACTCAATCCATAGGTAAATATGGTGGACTCTCATGGCAAAACTGGTTTAAGGGTTTTGGAAGCACAAGTAGTATCTCTACTTGGTCTTTGAGAATCTACAGCTAGAATGAGGGGGGAGGCAAGCTCAACATGTTAGAGGATCCATGACAACATACTTTGTCTCAGATATAAGAAAACATAACTCATCACGTTGTCTTCCTTGTCCAACATCAACTCTTTAGCATGTTATATTTTAATGAGTGCTCCCAATCATAAAAGATGTCAATGATAATATATTTATATGTGAAACCTCTCTTTCCTTATTACTTCCTATTAATTGCAACGATGACCAAAGCTATGTTTGCCAACTTTTAATCATCATACTCTTTCTATGTGAAGTCATTACTCTCAATAAGATCAATATGAACTCTTTGTTTCTTTTTATTCTTTTTCTTCTTTCTTTTCTTTTATTCACCCAAGATCATGGCAAAATAATCAAGCCCTTGACTCAACACTAATCTTTATTATATATATAGCTCACGGACTGGATTACATAGAGATATCATAAAGCAAAACTCAAAACTAGATCATGCCATGACTTTATTCTACTAAATCAAGATACTACTAAAAGGATCGAACTAAGAGAAACGGTGAAGGTAGGAGTTGTGATGGTGATACGATACCGGGGCACCTCCCCCAAGCTAGGGAGTTGCCAAGGGGAGTGCCCATACCCATGTGATTATGTCTCCTTTGCTGGTGAAGAGGATGGTGGTGATGATGGATAGTCGCACATCAAGCGTAAGAGGTCCTCCAGCTTGCGGATAATGCCCTTGAGTGCAACAATATGCTCCTTCAACAAAATATTTTCACGTGTGAGATACTTGTTACGTATCACGAGATAACTCAATCATCTTGAAAGCTTCGATCTCAGTTGGGGTAAGAAGATTATGATCAAATTGAAAGATGTCTTGTCTTTGTCGGAACTTGGTCCTCCGTGGCCTTCTTGATCCCTTCATCCTTGTTGATCTCCATGGGTTCTTCCCTCTTGACTCTATCTTCATCGGTAAACATCGTTGTCACCATTGTTGGAGGAGGGTGACGACATGATGCCTGGCCTAGACAACCCTGACAGGAGACAGCTAGAAACAAGAAAAGAGGATATTTGCTTGATACGGGAGTCAAAACCTTCGGGAGAATATATAATGAATTTTTACCGACCAAAATATGTATCGTGCAAGAAAACGGAGTCCGGAGGGCACACGGGGTGCTCACGAGGTAGGGGGGCACGCCCAGGGGGATAGGGCGCGCCGACCACCCTCGTGGGGCCCTCGTGTCCTTCCTGGACTGCTACTTATTTTTCTATTTTTCTAAATATTCCAAAACAGAGAAATATTGCCTTAAAAATTGTTTTGGAGTCGGTTTACTTACCGTACCACATACCTACTCCTTTTCAAAGTCTGAAACGTTCCGGAAAGTGTCCCTTATGTATTCCTCCGGGGTTACGGTTTCAATAATATTGGTTTCAACATTTATGGAATTACCTGAGATATAATGTTTGATTCTTTGACCGTTTACCACCTTGATTTGTACCTTGAAGTTGTTGATTTTATGGCCTTTGGAATGATAGACCTCTTCGATAGCATTATGGACCTTCCCATTTAGAGAGAAGTTTTCCTGCAAATAATCTTAAACGAGAGTTGTATAGCAATACATAATCACCTACATTAAACTCACGCCTTTGTATCCTTTTGTCATGCCATCTTTTAACTTTTTCTTTAAACAACTTAGCATTTCCATAAGCTTGGGTTCTCCATTCATCAAGTGAGCTAATATCAAATAACCTTTTCTCACCGGCAAGTTTGAAATCATAGTTGAGCTCTTTAATAGCCCAATATGCCTTATGTTCTAGTTCGAGAGGTAAGTGACATGCTTTTCCATAAACCATTTTATACGGAGACATACCCATAGGATTCTTATATGTTGTTCTATATGCCCATAATGCATCATCAAGTTTCTTGGACCAATTCTTTCTAGACCTATTAACAGTCTTTTGCAAAATTAATTTGAGCTCTCTATTGCTCAATTCTACTTGACCACTAGACTGCGGGTGATAAGGAGACACAATTCTATGATTAACGTCATATTTAGCAAGCATTTTATTGAAAGCACCATGAATAAAGTGTGAACCACCATCAGTCATTAAATATCTAGGGACTCCAAACCTCGGAAAAATAACTTCCTTAAGAATTTTAATAGAAGTGTTATGATCAGCACTACTAGTTGGAATAGCTTCTACCCACTTAGTAACGTAATCAACAGCAACCAAAATATGTGTATATCCATTAGAGGCAGGAAAAGGTCCCATATAATCAAAGCCCTAAACATCAAATGGTTCAATAAAAAATGAATAATTCAGAGGCATTTCTTGACGTCTACTAATATTACCAATTCTTTGACATTCATCGCAAGACAAAACAAACTTACGGGCATCCTTGAAGAGAGTAGGCCAATAAAACCGGATTGCAATACCTTATGTGCGGTTCTATCTCCAGCGTGGTGTCCTCCATAAGCCTCGGAGTGGCACTTGCGTAGGATCTGTTCCTGTTCATGCTCAGGTACACAATGTCTAATAACACCATCTACTCCTTCTTTATAAAGATGTGGGTCATCCCAAAAGTAATGTCGCAAATCATAGAAAAACGTTTTCTTTTGTGGGTATGTGAAGCTAGGTGGTATAAATTTAACAACAATATAATTAGCATAATCAGCATACCATGGAGTGCTACGAGAAGTTCTTATGACATTTAATTGTTCATCAGGAAAGCTATCATCAATAGGTAGTGGGTCATCAAGAACATTCTCTAACCTAGATAAGTTATCTGCAGCAGGGGTTCTCGGCTCCTTTTCTATCAACAATATGCAAATCAAATTCTTGCGACAAGAGAACCCATCTAATAAGTCTAGGTTTTGCATCTTTCTTTTCCATAAGATATTTAACAGCAGCATGATCGGTGTGAATAGTTACTTTAGAATCAACAATATAGGGTGTGAATTTATCACAAGCAAATACAACTGCTAAAAGTTCATTTTCGGTAGTAGCATAATTTCTTTGAGCATTGTCTAGAGTCTTACTAGCATAATGGATAACATTTAATTTCTTATCAACTCTTTGCCCTAGAACAGCACCTACTGACATAATCACTAGCACCACACATAATTTCAAAGGGTAAATTCCAATCAGTGGGTGAACAACAGGTGCAGAGACTAATGCTTTCTTAAGTATTTCAAATGCTTCTACACAATCATCATCAAAGACAAATGGTACATCTTTTTGTAATAAATTAATCAGAGGCCGAGAAATTTTTGACAAGTCCTTAATGAACCTCCTATAAAATCCGGCGTGACCAAGGAAACTTCTTATACCTTTGATGTCCTTGGGACATGGCATCTTTTCAATAGCATCAACCTTGGCTTTATCAACTTCAATACCTCTTTTAGAAACTTTGTGCCCCAAGACAATACCTTCATTAACCATAAAGTGGCACTTTTCCCAATTCAAGACAAGATTAGTTTATTCACATCTCTGCAAAACTCGATCAAGATTGCTCAAGCAATCATCAAAAGAGGAACCATAGATGGAAAAATCGTCCATGAAAACCTCACAAATTGTTTCACAAAAATCAGAGAATATGGCCATCATGCATCTTTGAAAGGTAGCAGGTGCATTACATAAACCAAAAGGCATACGTCTATAAGAAAAAGTACCAAAAGGGCAAGTAAAAGTAGTCTTTGATTGATCTTTAGCCTATTACAGTATTTGAGAGAAACCAGAATAACCATCTAGAAAGCAATAATGTGTATGTTTGCATAATCTTTCTAGAATTTGATCAATAAAAGGTAAGGGGTAATGATCTTTCTTAGTAGCTTTATTTAATTTGCGGAAATCAATTACCATCCTATAACCTGTGATAATTCTTTGCGGGATTAATTCATCTTTATCATTAGGGACAACGGTAATACCTCCCTTCTTAGGGACACAATGGACAGGACTTACCAACTGACTATTAGCAACAGGTTAAATTATACCTGCCTCCAGAAGCTTGAGTATTTCTTTTCTTACCACTTCTTTCATTTTAGGATTCAAGCGTCGTTGAGGATCACGAACTGGTTTGGCATCCGCTTCCAAATTTATTTTATGTTGACATAGAGTGGGACTAATGCCCTTAAGATCATCAAGAGTATATCCAATAGAGGCACGGTGCTTCTTTAGAGTTTTCAATAATCTTTGTTCTTCATGCTCTGAAAGGTTAGTACTAATAATAACTGGATATATTTTCTTTTCATCAAGATAAGCATATTTAAGATTATCAGGCAACGGTTTAAGCTCAAACACGGGATCACCCTTTGGTGGAGGAGGATCCCCTAGGATTTCAACAGGCAAATTGTGTTGCAGAATAGGTTCCTGTTTAAAGAATACCTCATCTATTTCCCTTCTCTCATTCATAAACATATCATTTTCATGGTCTAACAAATATTTTTCTAAAGGATCACTAGGAGGTACAACAATAGAAGCAAGACCAATAATTTCATCCTTACTAGGCAATTCTTCCTCACGATGTTGTTTACTAAATTTAGAGAAATTAAACTCATGAATCATATCATCCAAGCCAATAGTAACAACATTCTTTTCGCAATCTATCTTAGCATTAACAGTGTTCAAGAAGGGTCTACCAAATATAATAGGACAAAAGCTATCTTGTGGGGAACTGAGAACAAGAAAATCAGCGGGATATTTGGTTTTCCCACACAAAACTGCAACATCTCTAACAATTCCCCTTTGGTGAAATAGTATCTCCATTGTCTTGTTTAATTGTGACATCATTTTCTTCTATCTCAGGGGGTTAAATTTCATGCTTATTTTCTTTATACAAGTCATAAGGTATAACACTAGCACTAGCACCCATATCACATAAGCCATGATAACAATGATCTCCTATTTTACTTGAAATAACAGGCACGCCTACCACAGGTCTATGTTTATCTTTAACGCTAGGTTTAGCAATTCTAGCAGATTCACCACAGAATTGAATAACATGCCCATCAATATTATCGGACAAGAGATCTTCAACAATAGCAATATTAGGTTCTACTTTGACTTGCTCGGGAGGTGTATAAGTTCTAATATTGCTTTTACAGACTCACAGATTGAAGCTTTATCATGATCCTTTATTCTAACGAGGAAGGGTGGTTTCTCAACATAAGAAGTGGGAACAATAGGATCATTATAAGTGACAGTCTTTTCTTCAACTTTAATAGGTGCAGCTACTTTTACTTCTATGGGAGGATAATATTTAAACCACTTCTCCTTGGGGAGATCAACATAAGTAGCAAAAGATTCACAAAAAGAAGCTACTAACTCAGAGTCAAGGCCATATTTAGTGCTAAACTTACGGAAAATATCAGTATCCATAAAAGATTTAACACAATCAAACTTAGGTGTCATACCTGACTCCTTACCTTCGTCGAGGTCCCAATCTTCAGATTTGCGCTTAATTCTATCCAATAAATCCCATCTGAATTCAATAGTCTTCATCATAAAAGAGCCAGCACAAGAAGTATCGAGCATGGTGCGATTGTTATCAGAAAGCCGAGCATAAAAATTCCGAAGAATTGTCACTCTTGAGAGCTCATGATTGGGGCATGAATATAACATTGATTTAAGCCTCCAAGCTTGAGCGATGCTTTCTCCTATGCGAGGCCAAAAATTATATATATAATTGCGATCACGATGAACACGATGCATAGGGTAATACTTTTGATGAAATTCCAATTTCAATCTTTTATAGTTCCATGATCTCGTATCATCACATAGCCTATACCATATCAATGCGTCTCCCTTCAAGATAAAGGGAAGACCTTCTTCTTAACAACGTCATCGGGTATACACGCAAGCTTAAATAATCCACAAACTTCATCCACATATATTAAGTGCTCATCGGGATGCTTTGTTCCATCTCCTGTAAAAGGATTAGCTAGCAGTTTTTCCATCATACCGAAGGAAATTCAAAAGGAGTTTCATTTTCAATAGGTTCAGTGGGTTGAGGAGCAACTCTTCGCTCTCTTGGATGGGGTGAAGATACCAAAGCAAGCCCCTCAGAGAATTACTTTCCATAGTAACAAGTGACAGTAAATTTCAGCACACTATATAAATTTTTCCTTACCAAATTCCACCTACCAAAGGCGTTACACTCCCCGGCAATGGCGCCAGAAAAGAGTCTTGATGACCCACAAGTATAGGGGATCTATCGTAGTCCTTTCGATAAGTAAGAGTGTCGAACCCAACGAGGAAGCGAAGGAAATGATAAGCGGTTTTCAGCAAGGTATTCTCTGCAAATCTTTGAAATAAGTGGTAACGAGATAGTTTTGTGATAAGATAAATTGTAACGAGCAACAAGTAACAAGAGTAAATAAAGTGCATCAAGGTGGCCCAATCCTTTTTGTAGCAAAAGACAAGCCTGGACAAACTCTTATATAAGGAAAAGCGCTCCCGAGGACACATGGGAATATCGTCAAGCTAGTTTTCATCACGTTCATATGATTCGCGTTCGGTACTTTGATAATCTCATATGTGGGTGGACCGATGCTTGGGTGCTGTTCTTACTTGAACAAACATCCCACTTATGATTAACCTCTATTGCAAGCATCCGCAACTACAACAAAAGTATTAAGGTAAACCTAACCATAGCATGAAACATATGGATCCAAATCAGCCCCTTACGAAGCAGCGCATAAACTAGGGTTTAAGTTTCTGTCACTCTAGCAACCCATCATCTACTTATTACTTCCCAATGCCTTCCTCTAGGCCCAAATAATGGTGAAGTGTTATGTGGTCGACGTTCACATAACACCACTAGAGGCTACACAACATACATCTCATCAAAATATCGAACGAATACCAAATTCACATGACTACTAATAGCAAGACTTCTCCCTTGTCCTCGGGAACAAACGTAACTACTCACAAAGCATATTCATGTTCATAATCAGAGGGGTAATAATATGCATAAAGGATCTGAACATATGATCTTCCACCAAATAAACCAACTAGCATCAACTACAAGGAGTAATCAACACTACTAGCAACCTACTAGCACCAATCCGGACTTGGAGACAAGAATTGGATACAAGAGATGAACTAGGGTTTGGAGATGAGATGGTGCTGGTGAAGATGTTGATGGAGATTGCCCTCTCCCGATGAGAGGAGCGTTGGTGATAGCGATGGTGATGATTTCCCCCTCCGGGAGAAAAGTGTCCCCGGCAGTAACAGCTGCCGAGCCCTAGATTGGTTCCGCCAAGGTTCTCGCCTCGTGGCGGCGGATTCTCATTCCCGAAGGATGCTTCTTCTTTTTCTTGACGAAAGACTTCCATATAGGAGAAGATGGGCGTCGGAGAGCCACCAGTGAGCCCACGTGGTATGGGGGCGCCCTAGAGGCGCCCCCACCCTCGTGGCGGTGTGGGCCCCTAGCCTTCATCTTTGGCGATGATTTTCTTTATTTATTTTAAGATATTCGGTAGAGTTTCAGGACTTTTGGAGTTGCTTGTGAGAATAGGTCTCCAATATTTGCTCCTTTTCCAGCCCGAGTTCCAAATTTGCGGCATTCTCCCTCTTCATGTAAACCTTGTAAAATAAAAGAGAACAGCCATAAGTATTGTGACATAGCGTGAAATAACAGCCCATAATGCGATAAATATCGACATAAAAACATGATGCAAAATGGACGTATCACAGTTCCCCCGCAAGGCTAACCTTTCTTGAACTGTCTTGGAAGTGGTCTCGATTCAGTATTATTTTATTCTGTTGCAATGGTCCCCGGGTTTTTTGTAATCTGCTTCTTCGTTTAAGCTTTATGATCACTTGTGGCGAACTTGATGCCCGATGGATGTAATATACCTTAAATCCTTTATTGTATAGTGTAGGTTTATTCTTAGTTACTATGTTGTAATTTCTTTATTGTATAGAGTAGGCTTGTTCTTAATTCCTACTAGTTACTGCCATCATTAGCTATCTGAAAAATAAATCAGATGTAGTCGACCGGACCAAAACATTCGACTCTAACGGGCCAGGTTTTTAGCGGGCCACAATTGGGCCGGCCTGTGTCTTTCTTGGGCCCGAGTGATTGGGGACTTCACACATTGCTTGCGCCCAAACTTACACCGCCTATATTTTAGTTGGGCCTTTTAATCGACCAGTAGCTTAGTTTGGCCGGTAGCGTTGGGCCATTAACGAGCTGAATATTGTCTTGGCCTCATTACGGCCGAGATGAAACCACGAGCCTTTAGCGAGCCAAAATGCATGTTGGGCCTCAATTTTCACTAGTCGTCGACGGGCCTTCAAAGAGCGAAATGTAGGCAAGACGTTTGGGCCCGATTAGCTCACGGGCCGTTACCGGGCGAAACATATCTCGGACCTTAGTTGGCCCATCGATATCATGGGCCTTTAAGAGGCCGAAAGCTTAGTACTGAGCATCAGCGGGCGAATTACGCGACAGGCCTTTAACAGCCCAAAGTCACGTTGGGCTTAACTATTGCCACCTTTAGCACGCGGGCGTTAGTGGGCCCCATGTCCCTTCGGACCATATATGGCCCATAGGCGTGAGGGCCATTCCCAAGCCGAAAGTCACATTGTATTGAAATGGGCCCATGTCTACATTAGGCCTCTAACGGGCCGAAAGTCACTGGGCTGTAGTTGGGCCCAAATATTGGCGAACAATTAACGGGCGGATCTGGCGGGCATAAATGGGCCCCAAATATTGGGCGAACAATTAACGGGCCAGATCTGGCCGGTCAGTAAATGGGCCCAAATATTGGGCGAAGAATTAACAAGCCAGATCGGCTTGGTAGTAAATGGGCCTTTATTAAGCGAGCCGTTATTGGGCTGGCCCACTAGTACTGATTAAGTTCTACGGGCCTTTGACTGGGCCGGCCTTTTTAACTTATATGGGCCTCTGTTGGGCCCGACCACGTGTCGGCGTATCATAGGCATGTCTCCTCCAATGGACGGGCGACATCGGCCCCACTAACGGTGACAGGTGTTCCCTTCGGCCAATCAGAATTTTACACTTGGAAATTTCCCATTGGTCAGGGTTGTTAACGGGTTATCGGATCCAAAATCCGACCCGATAGCTTAACAGCGTTCCGTTATGGTGGATGCCACATGTCGGTCACCTTGGCGAAAGCACTTCAGCAGCGACGCGATTTATCGTCATGGAAGTGGACACTTCCGTGATGATAATTTTGTAATGTCATGGAACACTTCTCGGCAACCTGGTATGACTATCTTGATTACATCATAAATTTGTCATGGATGTACATGCATGACAAAAAACGCGACCTACTGTGACAAACACGTATCACGGAAGTGTATTTTTTTGTAGTGACAGTTCCGGAAGAGAGGCCACAGTCTTTCGTGTTTTCTTACGTTATGCATCGGTTATTATTACCGGCTACTTTATCGTTCAAACTTGAGTTTTAAAATGCTTGTAGGTCTCATATCAAGGTAGCAACGAATAGTATCTGTCTACTATCTGGTTCATCTGGGGTCTTCTATGTGGTTCATGCTGGGTGGGCAACAAAGCGATAGATGATCCATTGTCTATCTTTTTAAAAAGAATCTATAATCTACTTGCTATCATTAGTTTTGGATCTATCCACTCGTTTGCTACCATCAGTCTTGATTTCTGCATGCACCCCTTAGGCCTTACAAAATCTAACTATATTTTTTATTATGCATATGGGTTATTGTACACAATCGTCTTGAACATGTAGAGAAAAGAGAAGACCGTTAATGGGAATATAATGTCATGCGGACACACGCTCCATGGTGGGCGAAGTGCCCCCCCTCCCTCCCGCCATTCAGATTGTATTCCAGAAAGATAATTGTTAGGATGGGGATTCGTGAGGGAGCCGACCACTCCTATTTACCACTTGAGGTGTTTGCTCTAACCTAGCATGCTGATGTTGTTCATATCATGCATATGGCGCCTCGCATTGCTTACGTTATACATCTTATATGTCATCAGCTTAGTTTAGATTTTCTTTGTGTGAATGCCACCTGTTTGGTTTCTATATCATACTCCCACCGTTCCTAAATATTTATCTTTTTAGAGATTGAACAAGTGACTACATACGGAGCAAAATGAGTGAATCTACACTCTAAAATATGTCTATATACATCCGTATGTGGTATTCCACTTGCAGTCTCTAAAAATACAAATATTTAGGAACGGATGGAGTATATGGGAATTATACAATGCCATCTTCTTTAGCCAGACATCATATACGTGAATCATGCAATACCATCCTATTGCTTGAGCCAACATCGTATATGTGAATTGTATCGTGCCATATTTTTTTCATAATGTATTCCATTTGTCAACAATGTTTATACATTCATCTACTCTTCCTGTGCATCAGCCATTTGAGTCGGTCATGGGAAAATCCACAGTGAAAACAACGTCTTACGGCGATCGGTGCTACACAGTCGATGCAAATTTCTTCTTTGATTCTGAATAGCTCCTCGAGGAGGATTCAGATAGATAACCAATCGTATCCCCCGAGGTGCATGCTCTAACTTGGCGGGATTATATTGCTCATATCATGCATATGGTGTCTTGCATTGCCATGCCATCCTGCTTAGATTAGACATGCTTTGTGTGAATGCCTCCTGTTTGCTTTCTATATTAGATATGTGAATTATGCAATGCCATGTTTTTTAGCCGGTTATCATATATGTGAATTATGCACCGCCGTGTAGCGATGCATCATATATGTGAATTATCTCATTCCATCTTTTTTTCATTACGTATTCCATTTGTCGACAATCTGTGTATATTGAACTACTCTTCATGTGTATCAGCCATTTGAGCCGGTTATGGAAAAATCAGGAGGGAAAACAAGTTCTTCAGAGTAGGCAATGGTACATGTTGAAGCATATATCTCGATGGTTGCAGGGAGCTCGTCAGAGGAGGATTCAGAGACAGATGACCAGTCCTATATCCCACTTGAGGTCTATGCTCTAAGTTGCAATGTTTATATTTCTATATCATGCATATGGTGTCTTGCATTGCTTACTTTAGACATCATATGCACAATATTGAATTCCATCTGCTTAGTTTAGATATCATACATGCGAGTGCCAGCTGCTTAGTATACGAATCAATTATGTCAATTATATCATGCCATCCTGTATACTTAGACAACATGTATGTGAATTATTTAATCCCAGCCTATTTTAGAAAGACATCATATAGTTTTGTCATGTCATCCTGTTTAGATACTCATCACATGTTGAATTATGCCATTATATCCTGCTAAGTTATCCATCATATATCTGAAACTCTGTCATGCTATCATGTTTAGTTAGGCATCATATATGTGAAACTGTGTCATGCTGTCCTGTTTGGTTAGACAACATATATGTGAATTACCACATCTGTCTATCATACAATGTCTGTGTGTTCAATTTCTTTTCTTGTTTATTAGCCATTTGAATTGGAGGGGGTGATGGCAGTATTTAAGGGAGCAAAACCCCGTTCTTCACAAAAGACAGTGCTACCCGTCGATGCAGATAGAACCATGGTTGTACTGGCCCACAAACTAGCCCCACCACACATAATCGAGACTCTTCCAGATTGCACACTTACACTGTTGGGCAGAGAACCAGCTACTACCCATCTAACCCCAACCCCGGCGGATAGTAACCCACTTCTAGTTGACAAAGCACCATGTCCACCACAGAGTACCCCCACACGAGCAGTTTGTAAAGCAACTGCAATGCCCAAAGCACGAAGACCACCACAGCGAACCCAAACTCCACGTATAAAGTAGAAGAGCAACTGTTCTCAGGTCAGATTCCGTAGCTATGGTCCATACTCCTTTGCTGTTGCATCACTGTATTTACTCATACCAACTACTTTCGAATTTGAAGGATCCAATTGAAACTCCAATGGCACAACAGGTATGTTTTAAACCTATTTCTTTAACTGGATTGATGTTCTAACTTATTGCTCTATGTTGATTTCAGTCTCAGTTGTATAAACAGTTATGTTCTTAAGTGATGCACATTACAAGTGTTGCCAATGTTGTGTAGTTTCTCACACTTATATTCTGTCTATGCTGCTGTGTCTTAAAAATATATGAGTTGGACTGTGTCTCCATCTTGATTTGGCAAGATAAACTAGAATGATATGGACAATATAGTGACCATAGTACATAGATATATGTTTGTTTCATGTTGTTATTCGGTCCACCTTCCAACTGAACTGGTTTACCAAAATGAGTTTTGTATACTACATGCTAAACATGTGATGTGTCTGCTTGTTTCTCATGTAGTATGCGAACAGAATATTGGAGAAGAGCACCCCACTATGCAATGGTAGAGAAAGTAATGCAGATAAGGTTCAAGATAGTGAGACAACCCTGTTGGTCACCAAGAAAGGTGATAAAAACGATCTTGTAGACAGTGAGAAAACCCCACAGTCCTGCGTTGATGTAGTGTTCGAGTTACTGGCCAGTACCGCTGGCACAAGCTCTTCGAACTCACTTCCTGAATCACTTCGGCTTCTTCAGTCTCAGCTACAAGCGGAAAGGCATCAGTCAGCTTGTAGGACCTTGAAGTATGTCTAGAGGGGGGGTGATTAGACTACTTGACCAATTAAAAACCGAACCTTTCCCAATTTTTAGACTTTGGCAGATTTTAGCTATCTTTGAACAAGTCAAGCAATCTTCACACAATTCAAGCAAGCATGCAAAGAGTATATATGCAGCGGAAATTAAAGCATGCAACTTGCAAGAATGTAAATGGAAGGGTTTGGAGGATTCAAACGCAATTGGAGACACGGATGTTTTTATGCGTGGTTCCGATAGGTGGTGCTATCGTACATCCACGTTGATGGAGACTTCAACCCACGAAGGGTAGCAGTTGCCTTGTGCGAGTCCACGGAGGCTCCACCCACGAAGGGTCCACGAAGAAGCAACCTTGTCTATCCCACCATGGCTGTCGCCCACGAAGGACTTGCCTCACTAGCGGTAGATCTTCACGAAGTAAGCGATCTCCTTGCCCTTACAAACTCCTTGGTTCAACTCCACAATCTTGTCGCGAGGCTCCCAAGTGACACCTAGCCAATCTAGGAGACACCACTCTCCAAGAAGTAACAAATGGTGTGTTGATGATGAACTCCTTGCTCTTGTGCTTCAAATGATAGTCTCCCCAACACTCAACTCTCTCTCACAGGATTTGGATTTGGTGGAAAGAAGATTTGAGTGGAAAGCAACTTGGGGAAGGCTAGAGATCAAGATTCATATGGTAGGAATGGAATATCTTGGCCTCAACACATGAGTAGGTGGTTCTCTCTCTAACCGGTAAGTTGGAAGTGTAGGTTTGTTCCGATGGCTCTCCATGAATGAAGAGGAGGTGGAGGGGTATATATAGCCTCCACACAAAATCTAACCGTTACACACAATTTACCAAACTCGGTGGGACCGAATCAACAAACTCGGTCTGACCGATTTAGTAAACCTAGTGACCATTAGGGTTTTCGGTGGGACCGATATGCAACTCGGTAGGACCGATATGGTTAGGGTTAGGGCGTAACGTAATCTCGGTGAGACCGATTACACAAACTCGGTGAGACAGAATTTGGTAATTAGCTAACCAGAGAGTTGGTCAGGTAAACTCGGTGGTACCGATTTGCTCTTTCGATGAGACCGAAAAGTTACGAAAGGGAAACAGAGAGTTTACATTGCAATCTCGGTGGGACCGATCGCTCACTTCTGTTAGACCGGAAAGTTACGAAGGGAAAAAGAGAGATTACAATCCCATCTCGGTGAGACCGAGATCCCTAGTGTTGAGACCGATTTGCCTAGGGTTTGTGGAAGTGGCTATGACAATAGAACTCGGTGGCGCCGGATAGAAAGAATCGGTAGGGCCGAGTTTGACTTTAGGTTTAGGACATATGTGGATGTGAGAAAGTAGTGGAGGGTTTTGGAGCATATCACTAAGCACATGAAGCAAGAGGCTCATTAAGCAACACCTCATCCCTCCTTGATAGTATTGGCTTTTCCTATAGACTCAATGTGATCTTGGATCACTAAAATGTAAAATGTAGATTCTTGCGCTTTTGAGCTTGAGCCAATCCTTTGTCCTTGATATTTTGAGGGATCCACTTTCATCATCCATGCCGTGCCATTCATTGAGCTTTCCTGAAATATTTGTCTTGGAATAGCATTAGCTCAATGAGCTATATGTTGTTATGAATTACCAAAACCACCTAGGGATAGTTGCACTTTTAATCTCCCCTTTTTGGTAATTGATGACAACATATAAATCAAAAGCTTCGACAAATGATAATAAGATTGAAAAACATCGTCGCTTTGAGAAGTATGTGATAAGCAAGAGCTCCCCTAAATTTGTGCATGTTTTAAAATTTGCTTTGACTGCAAATGCACAAGGAATTAGGCTCATGGGTTACTCTTCCATGTCACATACATCTTGGTGGAGCTCAAAATAATAAAGATTGAATACATGCACTCATCACCAAGCACAGTGAATGATCATATGAGGATAAGTAAGATAATAACATATAACAAGCATAAGTGTAGCTTATGATCAAACACATGATCATCAATAATGTCTCACAGGTAATAGCATAGTATCTCAAGCAATCAAAAGCAAACAAAGTTCAACCAAGAAGACAAGAGAGAACAAAAGCAAACTCTCTCTCTCTCGAAGCCTATGATCTATACATTTTCTCCCCCTTTGGCAACAAGTTACCAAAAAGTTCCTAGAAAATGCATAGGACTATAACGTCTCTCAAGCTTGGTCTTCTGCTGGTGGCGTAGAGATGGCTCCTTGGACGAAGACTTGATGAGATGTGGAAGGAGGCTGAAGGAGTTAGTCTTTGGAGCTGGTTGCTTATTTGGAGCTAAATTTGGAGGCAGATGAAGTGACTCACGGTGGTAGTGCTGGCTCTGCAGCTGATCTCTGAGCTCGAGGCACTATGGCAAATGCATCAGTTGTTGTCCTTCCCTTCCTCTCCTGCATGTCATCCCGTAGCTGCTCCACAGCTGACTGAATCTCAGTTACTTTGACATCAAGATCATAGAATTTTTGTTCCATGATTCTTTCCAGGCTCTCCTGGTTTTGAGTTAGGGTGGCCAACCCCTTCTCAATCTGCAGAGTTGATGCTATCAAGTAACCAAGCTGCTCCTACTTGTTCTTCAAAAAGTACTCAGATGCCTCTGCTAGAGTGGGCATCTCGGCAGCCTTCTCTTTCCTTGCCTTCTCCTTCTTCTCTTGAGCTTGTACTGATGATGGTTTATTCTCAGTCACGACAACTTGATTCTCCTCAAATTCAGGATAGAGAACTAAGTGTTCTTTATCCAACAGATACTTCCCTGTGCCCATCTTTGAGTTAATCAACTCCTGGATTTGTGGGGCATATCCACAGCTCCTCTTTTGGTTTGCTGCTGTCCTCTTGATAGTTTCAACTATGAGGCTCATGACCTTGAATTTCTGGGGCACATCAAAAATGTGAAGCAAATTAATTGCATGCCCTCTGATCATGTTGTGGTCACCTGATTTGGGCAACAGAGTGTGCCTTAGGATCCAGTTGATCGTTGGCATCCCTGACATAAGAAAATGAACTGATCCAAACTTGAAAGTCTCAAGTGCATCATCAGGATCTCCTTGTACATCTGTGACATTGAGTTGTGACCCATCTTCTTCTTGGCATAAATGTCCAAGTCATCTTCACTTTCCTTTGGGGCATTGATCGGACTTGCCCATTCCTCTATGGTTGATTGGTATCTCGTTCATTGACATCCAAACTATCCTGCCATCTGGATAGAAATGTGCTGTGGAGTAGAATTGCATAATGAGCTCATCATTCCAGTTTGTGAGCTTCTGCCCAACAAAATCTGCAACTCCACACGCACTGAAGCTGTCATATACTCCAGGATAGTGTTCTTCATTCTCCTGAATGTAGGTCCAGTCGACCCACCTCATATCACATACTATGGGCTTCTTATCCAATAAGATGGTCTCATAGAAGTCCTGCTGCTCCTTGGTGTGGAACACATAATCTAAGAGTCCTTCTCCGGTGGCATATGGATCTGACTCTCTCCATAGCCTCAACCCTAAATCTCTCCTGGTCTTCATGTTCTCAGCCACAGGATGAGCATCATTGTGGTCTGGAATCTTGGGTTTGAGCTTCCTTAAGACTTGCCCTTCATCATCTTCCTCGTGCCAACATCGTGCATTGGGGCCTTATTCTTTTCGGCCGGTGGTATACTCACAGTATTCCTCTTAGGTGCACTCTTGGGCTTGGGGCAGCTTTGGGTGCTACTTTGGGCTTTGAAGTGGCAGCCCTGACTTTATAGCATAACCCATCACTTTTTGTCCCTTGGGTGCTGGTTCAGAACCTCTTCTTCCTCTTCTTCCTCCATCATGGAAGGCTTTCCTATTACTCTGGCCATGGTCTTCTTGACCCTTTCCTTCCTTTTCTTTCCTTCAAAGAACAGCAGGCTCTTTGGGTTGGGATTCCAAAGAAGCTTGAGTGGAGACTACGCTTTGGACATTGGTTGTCTTCCTGCAGGCCTTTTGATCTTCATTCCCCGGCTTAACTGCGGTTGGAGTCTGCTCCTTCTTGAGCACTTTCTTCTTTGAGCTTGCCTCATCCTCAACTGCCACATAGTCCTCATCCTCGGACTCTGAGGTCTTCTTCTTCCTTGTCCTTGTGGCAGCCTTGGGCAAATTCTTTGGGAGTGCTTGCTCCCTTCATCTCGAGCTGCTAGAGGGACTAGTGCCCTCACTCATGTGAATCTGCTCTTGACTTGTTCTGGCTGTCACTTTGGTCTCGACATGCCGCACACACACCGATCAATTCTCGTGAATAGTTATAGATGAGGTAGAGTGGATGAGCATCACAAAATGCAGAGATTTTTGCAAAAGAATGATTCAAAACTTAGTTTTAGTTTTCCACGTAAAGCATTTCGGATCTACCGATTTTCAAACTCGGTGATACCGAAGCAGTTTTGGAACCTAAACTAGTGAACTCGGTCGAGGCCAGGAGTCACAGTTGATGGCACCGAGAGGCTGCTAGGGTTTCACAAAGTTTTAAAATTGGTCACACCGATTAGCAATTCTCGGTCAGACCGAGACTTACTAGTGCAATGGCGTTAGCCAAATCGGTGGGACCGAGTTTTTCAACTCGGTGGGTCCGAGATGGTTTTCATGAAACCTAACCCTAAATTTTCGAATCACACCTATTCTAAGGATTGTTTTGACTGGATAGAGATGTTTCAATCATGGCAAGAAGCATTATGAACACAATGTCTTGACAATCGGACAAGGATAGCACTGTGATCGAAGTTCATACCCTAGTTCAGCGGTGAACTCGCTTCTGACGGCTGTGGCGGAGAAGAATTCGCTGACGGCGGCGGAGACCGGCTGACAGGAGGCGGTGGCGATGAAGTCGACGATCCGGAGACCTAGTAGGCAGAGCGAGATATGAGCGGGCGAGGAGTTTCGGAGAAAGTTTTCCAAAATTTGCCCTTGTGAATATATAGCCCGACATTGTCGGTGTGACCGAGTGGAACAACTCGGTGGCACCGAGATGCATAACTGATATGATTCTGACAACTCGGTGTGACCGAAAGTTCAAATCGGTTGCACCGAGATGAAAACCTAGATCGACTTAGTAATCTCGGTATGACCGAAATGGAGGAATCGGTCAGATCGAAAATCACAAAGAAGTTTTGGAAGTTTAAGTCTATGACGAATCAGGGACTCCGAGTGCTCCTCACACAGAGTGGTTCGAATCTGACTTGATCAAATTTTGTGATGTAGCATGAATAAAGTTTGAGACAAGAAAAGCATAGAAATCTAGAGAAGGTTCTTAGGCATTCTTGTCCATCCACTTGGCCAAAGAAAAAGAAGCCAATCAATCAAAACAACAAGTGGATGTCCTCGAATGAGTAAAATATGCAACCAACATGCTCACACAATAAAATGACAAATGAAATATGTGACAAAGCATGCACAACCAATTCTAGGATCTATCAAACAATTGGCGATGACTAGGTCATCTATATATGAGTATATTGACTTAGGAGTCAAATGAGAACATTTGATCATAGGTCATACTCATCGTTTAAGCTCAAGTGGGGTTACCACTTTTACATAAAACATTTATGTGTTCACATCATTAGAGTTGCTTTGACTCAATTCTTAGAGTTAAGCTCCCCTAGATGTGAGATCCCCTTAGAGGGATAAGCCAACCTTGGGTTTTGTCGATGATGACTTCATGTAGGTGTTGAAGATGTGGATGCTCAATGTTGATGTAGATCTTTTTGGAGCAAACCTTTGGAGTGAGTTGCACTTTCACTACCTACATGGGTTAGTCCCACAAGGATCAAACAAGAATATCCATAGACATAGAGTGATGCACACACAAAATGATGTCCATGAAAACATTAGGTTACCTTGTCCCTTGCCTTACCAACATGAGGGTTTGTGACAGTGGCTATGACAATAGAACTCGGTGGCGCCGGATAGAAAGAATCGGTAGGGCCGAGTTTGACTTTAGGTTTAGGTCATATGTGGATGTGAGAAAGTAGTGGAGGGTTTTGGAGCATATCACTAAGCACATGTAGCAAGAGGATCATTAAGCAACAGGTCATCCCTCCTTGATAGTATTGGCTTTTCCTATAGACTCAATGTGATCTTGGATCACTAAAATGTAAAATGTAGAGTCTTGAGATTTTGAGCTTGAGCCAATCCTTTGTCCTTGATATTTTGAGGGATCCACTTTCATCATCCATGCCATGCCATTCATTGAGCTTTCCTGAAATATTTGTCTTGGAATAGCATTAGCTCAATGAGCTATATGTTGTTATGAATTACCAAAACCACCTAGGGATAGTTGCACTTTCGGTCATTTGTCTTTGCGTCAGAAGCCAAGGACTGAGGAAGTCCTGCAGAATTGGATGCATACTTTCTTGTGCAACAACAAGTGCTTTGGAGGATTTAAGCATCAAACAAGAGAAAGTTAATAAACTTGCTAAGCATCTTGCCGACATTATGGGTACCGGGATATTGTTTCTTGAGCTCTTCTAAAGAGGTTTCATTACGGACTTGTTTTCTTTGCGGTGTTTATTTGCTGCTGGTCGCCAACTTTGACAACCAAAGTGTATATGATATGCTGCTTTGTTCCCTATATTTGCACTGGTGGCGAACTTTGATGCCCAATGGATGTAATATGTGTAATAACCGTGATAGCCTAGCGTAAGTTGCTTGCTTATTTATTTCCTTGTTGTCTTGTTTATTTGTTTGCTTGTAGTCAGTGCAATTCTTTTTCCGCGGTTTGCTAGTGGCCGCAATAACCTATTTTTTAAAACTAGGCCACAATAACCATGGGCTACATATTTACTGTAGTTACCATAGACCTCCTATGGCCCGTAGAAACAATGGGCCTTCTAAGGGCCATAGAAACAATGGGCCTTCTACAAGCCGTAGCATCAATGGGCCTTCTACGGGCCGTATGATCGATCGGCCAAACACGGGCCAACAACGGACCACATTGTGGGCCTTAAACGGGCTAGAGTTGGAATCGTCCATTGATGGGCCGGCGGTAACGGGCCGTTGTTAATCGGCCGTATTTGATGATGCTATGAAAATGGTCTAACGGATTAATGGGCCACAAACGGGCCGACTGTAACCACGGGCTGAATTTGGCCCACAATCAGAAAAGGCCAGTAACAGGCCGTAAGTAACCGAATGCTGGAAATGAGCCCAAGAATAAATGGGCCCTGAGAAGGCCGAAAGATAACATGGGCTTGAAAGGGCCCAATGGAATAATGGGCCGTTAATGGGTATAAAGCGATATACTGTTCATTACGGGCCAATTTCACCATGGGCCGTAAATGGGCCAAGAGTTACAAAGTGCCTCATATGGGCCAAAAGACGTCATGGGCCAGACATGAGCCGGAAGTTA
Organism: Aegilops bicornis; assembly: GCA_021605145.1. Lineage (NCBI taxonomy): Eukaryota > Viridiplantae > Streptophyta > Magnoliopsida > Poales > Poaceae > Aegilops > Aegilops bicornis. The sequence goes on from JAHIAL010000011.1 coordinate 2,179,048, forward strand.
CAATGGGCTGGAATCATATTGGACGGCCTAGATGACGCTACTGGGCCTAATTCTGATAGGCCGTAACGGGCCCTGGGTTAGTGGGCTGTAAGTGCGCTATGTGCAAATAGGCCGTTAACAGGCTTTCCGTGGGCCGGCCCGCTATCTTTTGACCAAGTCAAATAGGCCGGACTTTTCACAGGAATGGGCCTCTGTTGGGCCGTGCCACGTGTCGATGTATCATTGGTGCATTTTGTCCAATGAGTGGATGACATCTGTCCCAACGGCGAGCAGACACGTGTTTCCTCCAGCCAATGATAATTTTACACGTGGAAAATGCCCATTGGTCCAGGCTGTTAACGGGTTATCGGATCCAAACCGGAACCCAATAGCTTAACAGCGACCCGTTACGGTGGATGCCACGTGTCGGTCACCCTTGACGAAAGCACTTCTATGACAAGCGATTTATCGTCATGGAAGTGGTCACTTCCGTGATGATAATTTTTGTAATGTCATGGAACACTTCTCGACAAATACGGTATGACTATCTTGATTCTGTCATAAAATCGTCATGGATGTACATGCATGATAGAAAACGTGGCCTACTGTGACAAACACGTATCATCACAGAAGTGTATTTTTTTGTAGTGCCCCTCACGCATCACCATGGTTTGAGGGTGTTTCACCACCTCCATAAGGTAGGGGTTGATGACCTTCTCATAGAACTTGTCCTTGGAGGCACTTGGAGACGTCATGGCGATCTAGATCTGTTAGAAAAACAGTTGGAAACAAGAATAGAGGATATTGTCGTGATACAGTGGTCAAAACCTTTGGGAGATCATATAATGAATTTTTACCATGCAAAACAAGTATTCTGGAAGAAAACGGAGTCTGGAGGGCACACGAGGTGGCCACAAGCTTGGGAGGCACGCCCGGGGGGAGGGGGGGGGGGAAGGCGTGCCCCCACGGCTTGTCGCCTACTCGTGCGCTATTCAGACTACTTCTTATTTTTCTAATTATTTAAACATTCCAAAACGGAGTAAAGTTTCCTTTGGAAGACTTTTGGAGTCGGTTTACTTACCGTATCACATACCTATTCCTTTTCAGGGTTCTGCAGCGTTCTGGAAGGTTTCCTTTATGAACTCCTCCGGTGTTATGGTATGAATAATGTTGGTCTCAACATTTATAGGAGTAAATGAGATATAATGTTTGATTCTTTGCCCATTCACCACCTTCGGGTTATTTCCTTCGACATTGTTGATCTTGATGGCGCCGAAACGATAAATTCTTCGATAACATAAGGTCCTTCCCATTTAGAGAGAAGTTTTCCTGCAAAAAATCTTAAACGAGAACTGTATAGAAAGACATTATCACCTACATTAAATTCCCGCTTTTGTATTCTTTTGTCATGCCATCTTTTAACTTTTTTCTTTAAATAATTTGGCATTTTGATAGGCTTGGGTTCTCCATTCATCAAGTGAGCTAATGTCAAATAACCTCTTTTCATCGGCAAGTTTGAAATCATAGTTGAGCTCTTTAATTTCCCAATAAGCTTTGTGCTCTAATTCAAGAGGTAAGTTACATGCTTTTCCATAGACCATTTTATATGGAGACATACCCGATTTTTATAAGCAGTTCTATAAACCCATAATGCATCATCAAGTTTCTTAGACCAATTCTTCCTAGATCTATTAACAATCTTTTGCAAGATCAATTTTATTTCTCTATTACTTAATTCGACTTGACCACTAGACTGACGATGATAACGAGATGCAATTCTATGGTTAACATCATATTCAGCAAGCAATTCACGGAAAGCACCATGAATAAAGTGTGAACCACCATTAGTCATTAAATATCCAGGGACTCCAAACCTCGGGAAAATAACTGCAAGCATTTTAATGCAAGTGTTGTGATCAGCACTAGTAGTTGGAATAGCGTCTACCCACTTAGTAACATAATCAACAGCAAACAAAATATGTGTATACGCATTAGAGGAAGGAAAATGTCCCATATAATCAAATCCCCAAACATCAAATGGTTCAATAACAAGTGAATAGTTCGTATGCATTTCCTGACATCTACTAATATTACCAATTCTTTGGCATTCATCACAATACAAGACAAACTTACGAGCATCTTTGAAAAGAGTATGCCAATAAAAACCAGGTTGTAGTACCTTGTGCGCAGTTCTGTCTCCAACATGGTGTCCTTCATAGGACACAGAGTGACACTTGCGTAGGATCTGTTCCTGTTCATGCTCAGGTACACAACGTCTAATAACACCATCTACTACTTTATAAAGGTGTGGGTCATCCCAGAAGTAATGTCTTAAATCATAGAAAACCTTTTTGTATTGTTGGTATGTGAAGCTAGGTGGTATAAACTTAGCAACGATATAATTAGCATAGTTTGCATACCTGGAGTACCACGAGAAGCATTTATTACAGCTAGTTGTTCATCAGGAAAGCTATCACAATAGGTAGTGGGTCATCAAGAACAGTTTCTAACCTAGACAAGTTATGCAGTGCAGGGGTTCTCAGCTCCCTTTCTATCGATAATATGCAAATCAATTCTTGTAGCAAGAGAACCCACCTAATGAGTCTAGGTTTAGCATCTTTATTTTCCATAAGGTATTTAATAGTAGCATGATCAGTGTGAACGATTACTTTGGAATCAAGAATATAAGATCATAATTTATCACAAGCAAACACAACTGCTAAAAATTCCTTTTCATTAGTAGCATAATCTTTGAGCACTGTTTAGGATTTACTAGCATAATGGATAACATTTAATTTCTTATCAACTCTTTGTCCTAGAATAGCACCGACTGCATAATCACTAGCATCACGCATAATTTCAAAGGGTAGGTTCCAATCAGGTGGTTGAACAATAGGTGCAGAGATTAAGGCTTTCTTAAGTATTTCAAAGGCTTCTACACAATCATCATCAAAAACAAATGGACCATATTTTTGCAAAAGATTAGTAAGAGGCCTCGAAATTTTAGAGAAGTCTTTAATAAATCTCCTATAGAAACCAGCATGACCAAGGAAACTGCTTATACCTTTGATATCTTTAGGACATGACATTTTCTCAATTGCATCAGCTTTAGCTTTATCAACTTCAGTACCTCTTTCGGAGATTTTATGCCCCAAGGCAATACCTTCACTAACCATAAAGTGGCACTTCTCCCAATTCAAGATAAGATTAGTTTCTTCACATCTCTGCAAAACTCGATCAAGGTTGCTTAAGCAATCATCAAAAGTAGTTCCGTATACAGAAACATTATCCATGAAAGCCTCAACAATCTTTTCACAAAAGTCAGAGAATATAACAGTCATACATCTTTGAAAAGTAGCAGGTGCATTGCATAAACCAAAAGGCATACGCCTATAAGCAAAGGTACCAAAAGGGCACGTAAAAGTAGTTTTTTCTTGATCCTCTTGTGACACAGGTATTTGGGAAAAACCAGAATATCCATCTAGAAAGCAGAAATGTGTATGCTTTGATAGTGTTTCTAGCATTTGAGCAATGAAAGGTAGAGGATAATGATCTTTTGTAGTAGCTTTATTTAATTTTCTAAAATCAGTTACCATCCTATAACCTGTGATAATTCTTTGTGGTATAAGTTCATTTTTATCATTAGGAACCACAGTAATACCTCCCTTCTTAGGGACACAATGAATAGGTGTTACCCATCTACTATCAGCAATAGGATATATTATACCTGCTTCTAGAAGCTTTAATATTTTATTTCTAACCATCGTTGGTGATAATCAACTAGTTTAGCATCTGGCTCCATATTAATTTAATGTTGACGTAGAGTGGCACTGATGCCCTTAAGATCATCAAGAGTATATCCAAAAGCAGCACAATGCTTCCTCAGACTTTTCAATAATCTCTTTTAATCATGCTCTAAAAGGTTATCACTAATAATAACAGGATATATCTTCTTTTCATCAAGATAAGCATATTTCAAAGTATCCGGTAATTGTTTAAGCTCAAATATAGGATTGCTCTTGGGTGGAAGAGGATCTTTAAGAGTCTCAGTAGAAAAATTGTGCTTCATAATAGGCATTTGTATAAAGAATATCTCATCTATTTCGTTTCTTTCATTCATAAACAGGTCATTTTCATGGTCTAGAAAATATTGTTCTAAAGGATCAATAGGAGGCATGAAAATAGAAGCAACACCAATAATTTCATATTTACTAGGTAATTATTTATCACGAGGTTGTCTACGAAACTTAGAGAAATTAAACTCATGAGACACATCACCAAAACATACACTAATAGTTTCTTTCTCATAATCTATCTTGGCATTCACCGTATTCAAGAAAGGTCTACCAAATATAATGGGACAAAAATCATCTTGTGGGGAACCAAGAACTAGAAAATCAGTAGGGTATTTTATTTTCCCATGCAAGACTTCAACATCTCTAACAATTCCAAGTGGTGTAATAGTATCTCTATTTGCAAGTTTAATATTAACATCAATGTCTTCTATCTTAGTAGGTGCAATATCATTCGTAATTTCTTGATATAAAGTAAACGGGATAGCACTCACACTAGCACCAAAATCACATAAGCCATGATAACAATGATCTCCTATTTTAATGGAGACAACAGGCATGCCAACAACAAGTAGCTTCATCACATAAATAAATAACATGCCCATCAATATTATCAACCAAGAGATCTATAACCATAGCAACGTTAGGTTCAACTTTAGTTTTTTCAGAGGGTGTAGGTGTTCTTGTATAACTGATGCGAACCACAGCTGAAGCTTTAGCATGTTCTTTTATCCTAACAGGAAAATGTGGTTCTCAATATAAGCACTAGGAATTACTGGATTAACATTATAAGTAGTGGTTTCTTCTCTAGATTCAATGGGTTCTAGTATTTTTAGTTCAATGGGAGGATGATATTTAAACCACTTCTCCTTAGGGAGATCAACATGGGTAGCAACTAATTCACAAAAAGAAGCTACTATATCAGAGTCAAGTCCATATTTAGTGCTAAAATTCTGAAAAGCATCGGTATTCATAAGAGTTTTAACACAATCAAATTCAAGCTTTATACCTAACTCCTTACCTTCTCGAGTTCCCAATCTTTGGAGTTACGTTTAATTCTTTCCAAAAGATCCCATCTAAATTCAATAGTCTTCTTCATAAAAGAACTAGTAGAAGAAGTATCGAGCATGGATTGATCATTACGAGAAAGCCAAGCATAAAAATTCTGAATAATAATTTCACTTGAGAGCTCATTATTGGGGCATGAATATAACATTGACTTAAGCCTCCCCCAAGCTTGAGCGATACTTTCTCCTTCACGAGGCCAAAAATTATATATATATATATATATATATATATATATATATATATATATATATATATATATATATATATATATATATATATAATTCCGATCACGATGAACGAGATGCATAGGATAAAACTTTTGATGAAATTCCAATTTCAATCGGTTGTAGTTCCAAGATGCAATATCATCACATAGACTATACCATGTCAATGCCTTTCCCTCAAAGATAAAGGGATGACCTTTTTCTTGACCTCATCTTCGGTAAACCTGCAAGCTTAAATAATCCACAAAGTTCATCCACATAGATTAGATGCATAAGGATTGGCTAGCAGTTTCTCTATCATACCCGAAGGAATTTCATAATAAATATTTTCAGTAGGTGCAGTAGGTTGAGGAGTAACCCTTTGTTCTTTCAGACGAGGTGAAGATACCCTGAACAAGCCCCTCCAAGGATGATTTTCCATAGTAACAAGTGACAGTAAATTTCAGCACATAATATAAATTTTTCCCTACCAAATTGCACTCACCAAAGGCGCTTCACTCCCCAACAATGGTGCCAGAAAATAGTCTTGATGACCCACAAGTATAGGGGATCAATTGTAGCCCTTTCGATAAGTAAGAGTGTCGAAACCAACGAGGAGCAGAAGGAAATGACAAGCGTTTTCCAGCAAGGTATTTTCTGTAGGCACGGAAATTATCGGCAACAGATAGTTTGGTAGTAAGATAATTCGTAACAAGTAACAAGCAACAAGTGTAGAAAAGGTCCAGCAAGGTGGCCCAATCCTTTTTGTAGCAAAGGATAAGCTCGGATGAACTCTTATATAAAGCAACGTGCTCCCGAGGACACATGAGAATTATTGTCAAGTTAGTTTTCATCATGCTTATATGATTCGCGTTTGTTACTTTGATAATTTGATATGTGGGTGGACCGGTGCTTGTGTGCTTTCCTTACTTGGAGAAGCCTCCCACTTATGATTAACTCCCTCTCACAAGCATCCACAACTAGGAAAGGAGAATTAAGATAAATCTAACCATAGCATGTGGATCCAAATCAGCCCCTTACGAAGCAACGCATAAACTATATGAAAGGCTTCTGTCACTCTAGCAACCCATCATCTACTTATTACTTCCCAATGCCTTCGCCTAGGCCCAAATCATGGTGAAGTGTCATGTAGTCTATGTTCACATAACACCACTAGAGGAACGACAACATACATCTCATCAAAATATCGAACGAATACAAATTCACATGATTACTTATAACAAGAATTTTTCCATGTCCTCAGGAACAAACATAACTACTCACGAAGCATGTTCATGTTTAAGATCAGAGCGATAATAAATATCATTAGGGATCTGAACATATGATCTTCCACCAAATAAACCAACTAGCATCAACTACAAGGAGTAATCAACACTACTAGCAACCCACAGGTACCAATCTGAGGTTTTGAGACAAAGATTGAATACAAGAGATGAACTAGGGTGTGAGAGGAAATGGTCCTGGTGAAGATGTTGATGAAGATTGACACTCCCTTGATGAGAGGATCGTTGGTGATGATGATGGCTTCGATTTCCCCCTCCCGGAGGGAAGTTTCCTCGAAAAATCATTGTGCCGGAGCCCTAGATTGCTCCTGCCCAGGTTCCGCCTTGAGACGGCGGTGCTTCATCCTGAAAGCTCTCTCTTTATTTCTTCTAGGTCAAAACCTTTCATATAGCAGAAGATGGACGTCGGGGGCTAGCCAGGGGGCCCACAAGCTAGGGGGCGCGCCCTAGGGGTAGGGCGCTCCCACCAGGCTTGTGGCCACCTGGTGGGTTCCCTTCTATTGTTTCTTCGCCCAATATTTTTTATGTATTCCAAAACAATTCTCCGTAAATTTCCAACACATTTGGAGTTGTGCAGAATAGCTATCTCAGATTTGCTCCTTTCCAGTCCAGAATTCCAGCTGCCGACATTCTCCCTCTTCATGTAAATCTTGTGAAATAAGAGAGAAAAGGCATAAGTATTGAACTATAATGTGAAATAACAATCCATAAGGCAATAAATATCAACATAAAAACATGATGCAAAATGGACGATTATCAAGCCAAAACTCTAACAATTCAGCCCGTCGATATGGATCTCAAATTTCACCTAGATGGCCTTGCCAACTCTCTGTTGCTTGTTGCAATTATTTTTGTCCCACCGAGAATTGCAATCGGTCTCACCGAGATGGCTTGACCAAGTCTCTGTTGCCTTATTGCTTCACTTTGGTCCCACCGAGTTGATGCAATCGGTGCCACCGAGACGCGGTTTGCCCTAAGCCCTAGCACATTGGTCCCACCGAGTTGTTCCGTAGATCCTACTGAGATTCCTAACATTCATATGTTTGCACAAATCGGTGCAACCGAGTTTTCTGATCGGTACCACTGAGATGAGTCCAAAGTGTGTAACAGTTAGATTTCGTGTGGAGGCTATGTATACCCCTCCACCCTTCCTCCATTCGCGAGGAGAGCCATCAGAACGTGGCTACACTTCCACCATTCATTTTCTGAGAGAGAACCACCTACTCACATGTTGAGATCAAGATATTCCAATCCTATCATTTGAACCTTGATTTCTAGCCTTCCCCAAGTTGCTTTCCACTCTAATCCTTCTTCCACCATATCCAAATATGTGAGAGAGAATTGATTGTTGGGGATACTATCATTTGAAGCAAAAGATCAAGAAGTTCATTATCAACACACACCGTCTATTACCTTTTGGAGAGTGGTGTCTCCTAGATTTGTTAGGTGTCGCTTGGGAGCCTCCGACATGATGTGGAGTTGAACCAAGAAGTTTGTAAGGGCAAGGAGATCACCTACTTCGTGAAGATCTACCCGAGTAAGGCAAGTCCTTTGTGGGCGATGGCCATGGTGGGATAGATAAGGTTGCTTCTTCGTGGACCCTTCGTGGGTGGAGCCCTACGTGGACTCGCGCATCCATTAACCTCATGGGTTGAAGTCTCCACAAATGTGGATATAGGATAGCACCACCCATCGGAACCATGCCAAAAATCCTCAATGTCTCTGAGGGAGTCCTGGATTAGGGGGTGTCCGGATAGCCGGACTACCATCATCAGCCGAACTATCATTGGCCGGACTATCATCATCGACCAGACTCCAAGACTATGAAGATACAAGATTGAAGACTTCACCCCGTGTCCGGATGGGACTTTCCTTGGCGTGGAAGGCAAGCTTGGCGTCTGGATATGTAGATCTCCTACCATTGTAACCGACTCTATGTAACCCTAGCCCTCTCCGGTGTCTATATAAACCGGATGGCTTTAGTCCGTCAGACTAGAACAACAACCCTTACAATCATACCATAGGCTAGCTTCTAGGGTTTAGCCTCCTTGATCTCGTGGGTAGATTCACTCTTGTAAACATCCACAATATCAATATCAATCAAGCAGGACGTAGGGTTTTACCTCCATCAAGAGGGCCCGAACACAGGTAAACATCGTGTCCCTTGTCTCCTGTTACCATCCGCCTAGGCAGCATTTCGGGACCCCTACCCGAGATCCGCTGGTTTTGACACCGACATTGGTGCTTTCATTGAGAGTTCCTCTGTGTCGTCACCGATAGGCTTGATGGCCTCTTCAATCAACAACGACGCAGTCCTGGGTGAGACTTTTCTCCCCGGACAGATCTTCGTATTCGGCGGCTTCGCACTGCGGGCCAACTCACTTGGCCATCTGGAGCAGATCGAAAGCTACGCCCCTGGCCGTCAGGTCAGGTTTGGAAGCCTAAACTTCACGGTCGATATCCGCGGGGACTTGATCTTCGATGGATCTGAGTCACGGCCAGCGTGCCGCTATCACGATGGGCATGACCTAACTCTGCCACGGACAGCACCTTGAAGGTCAAGACACGAATCCGCCCGACTCATAGTCCGGAGCCGATCGCCGGATCGAGGGCGGATGGCTGGACACCGCCTCGGGAGCCGCAACTTCTACGGCGATAGAGTCGAACACTTACCTTGTCCCGCATAAAGCTCATGACTCGAGGTGCGGACTCTCTGCCGGACTCAACCTCCTGCGCCCACGGCGGTCGAATCCGATTGGGCGCCGATCATGGAATTCACCGCTGCGGACATCTTTCAGCACTTCGCCCTTGGCGATGTCATAAATTCATCAAGCATCTCTCGCTATCCGGAGAGCCCTGGCGATCTACGGCCGGGGCGGTTGAGATGCGGACGACGAAGAAATTCAGAGCCCACCCACCACCCACTTCAGAGCCACCGGCCGACAATTTAACCGACGATTTCGACCACGACTCGAAGACATCGGCGGTATGGACGACGATGCGGAGACTACTAAGAACCAGTGCCTACAGGACACCGGAAGACCACCTCGTCATACGACATATACATGGTGGACACCCCAAAAGATGGGGGACGGGCAAAGAAGCGGAGGCCGATTCCTTAAAGAAACAGCCCAAGCGGCCGACGTCGGGCGCCGCTCTAAATCCGCCCACGGCAAGAATGAAGATTCCGGCACAGGAGATAATAACACCCGGAAAGTGCCGAAGACAACTCCCTCCAAAGACGATCCAGCGCAGAGGAGGCAGTAAGCAAGCCCTCACGAGAGGGCGGCATTTAAGAGGTCGAGGATGACAATTACTTACCTCCCTCCGGGAGGCAGAGGCAAGCCTCGACGACAGCCAATCGTCGTGCTGAGGATCCCGTCGAACAAGAGCGTTTCAGACGCAGGCTAATGGCCACGGCAAACAGCCTAAAGAAAGAAAAAGCAGCAGCAGCTTCAAGTCGATTGAAGACCTCCATCGGGCCGGCTGAGATGGACCGAGGTCCTCGCGTCAAGAGTATGAACTCGAACGCCCCTCCAAATGTTACCCAAAACGCAAGTTGCTCCCCGATTAGAGGAGGAAGCATCACCAACAAGACATTAATACGGCGCATAGACCGACCACCTCGTGGGTCAGCGATAGAGAGGCGTGCAAGCCCTCCACCAAAACCGTACCCCAGCATCGCTCAAAAAGCATGAAGCCACGGGGGAACGCGCCGGACTTGCGAGATATATTGGAGGATAAGGCAAGACAATCCAGATCTATCTATGGATCACGTGGGCGCCCCAAGACCCACGACGAATACCGTCGCGCCGGACACAACCACTCCGGCCGGGCCGAACACAGCAGACAACGCTCTCTCGAGCTACGTCGCGATATTGCTCAATACAGAGGCGCAACACACCCACTATGCTTCACCGACGAAGTAATGGATCATCAAATCCCTGAAGGGTTTAACCCGTTAATATCGAATCCTACGATGGCACAACAGACCCCGCGGTTTGGATTGAGGATTATCTTCTCCATATACACATGGCCCGCGGCGACGATCTTCACGCCATCAAATATCTCCCACTCAAGCTTAAAGGACCAGCTCGGCATTGGCTTAACAGCCTGCCCGCAGAGTCAATTGGATCTTTGGGAGGACACGGAAGCCGCATTCCTCGACAACTTCCGGAGACGCGTATATGCGACCACCGGACATGAATGACCTAAGCCACATAATCTAGCAGCTGCATTTAATCGGCCGGTGCAATTGGACACGATTCTTAACAAAGAAAAATCAAATCGTCAAATCATTGTCCGGGATCACGAGGCCCTTGCTGCCTTCAAACATAACAATCCGTGATGAGTGGCTGGCCCGACGCGTGGGGACGAGAAGCCGAAATCCATGGCAGCCCTCACATCACTCATGACCCGCTTACGTGCGGAGAGGATAGCTGGCTAGCTTCGCGGCAACAACCTCGGCAAAAAGCGGCTGGCGGTCCAGGATACCAAGGACCGCAATGGCAGGTTCGCGTCGAAACAAAACAAACGCCGCATTAACGGGCGAAAGCAATGAGGATACGGCAGATAACGCCCGGATTCCGAGGCTCCAAGCCGGTCAACGGAAGAAGCCATTCAAAAGAACCACTCCGGGCCCGTCCAATTTGGACCGAATACTCGACCGCTCTGTCAAATACATGGAACCCCGAAAGCCAGCCAACCACACCAACAGAGATTGTTGGGTATTCAAGCGGCAGCAAATTAATCGCCGAAAAACGGTGACAAGGGGCTACACAATGATGGCGAGGAAGAGACCCGGCCGCCGAACAACAGAGGACAAAAGGATTCTCAAGTTCGGACGGTAAACATGATATACATAACGCATATTCCCAAGAGGGAGCGGAAGTGCAGTAAGGGACGTATACGCGATGGAGCCTGTCACCCCAAAATTCAACCCATGGTCCTCTTGCCCGATCACTTTCGATCGAAGAGACCATCCGACCAGTATCCGCCATGGCGGATTCGCCGCATTGGTTTTAGACCCAATCATCGATGGATTTCACCTCACGTGAGTCCTGATGGACGGCGGCGTAGCTCGAACCTGCTTTATCGGGATACAAAGGCGTAAGATGGGCATAGACCCTTCAAAGATTAAACCTACAAAGACAACCTTCAAAGGCGCCATACCAGGTGTCGAGGCCAATTGTACGAGCTCAGTTACACTAGAAGTGGTCTTGGATCCCGGATAATTTCCGAGCGAGGAGTTAATCTTGACATAGTCCCGTTCCAGCGGCTATCACGCTCTGCTTTCCGGACGAACCGCGTTCGCCAAAATTCAACGCTGCGCCGCATTATGCATACCTTAAGCTCAAGATGCCGTGCACTCGTGGAGTCATCACGGTCAATGGAAACACGGAACGCCCTCCGAGCGGAGGAACATACAATGGCTCTCGCGGCGGTACAGAGCAGCCTTTTAAGGCAATTCTCGAGTCCGCCGTTAAACGGCCAGGACACGCCAAACGCGCCCGGAGCAACATCAACCAAGACCACCGGCACGTTCGAGCATCGCAGCGTAGCAATGCGGCCTCAACCCCAGCCCTCGCAAAATTGTAAGAGAAACTCTCCGCGTACATAATTACGCCTTGGAGATACCATGGGCATAGGGAAAGGCACAACCACAACAGACCCAGTGGGCTCGACCACACAGGGCTCCCAAGTGTGTCGCTCTTTTTTCTTTTATTTTTCTCTTTTTATACAGAACTATGTCCGGGCGACTTCTGCCGAACTCATGATGCAACAGCCGTGGAAGGACAAAGGTCACATTTAACACTCGGTGGTCTCCATCACGAGCATTAAATTTGTTACATACAACATCCCATGGCCTACCCACGGAGGGAGACGCCTTTAATTCATCCAATCCCTTGCTTTCCGCACTATTTGTATCATTCCGCACTCATAGCATATCTTCTCGAATAAAATGCAGCACCTTTTTGCCTATAATTGCATTACCTTATATATACATATATGTTCATTTACGACATGTTGCATCCGTACACTTTGGTACGGCCAAATACACTGAGGGCTTATGTTCTCCGCATTATGGTGTGATAAAGTCCGAGACACTTTCACAAGTGCGGCACCCAACTTATAGCATTATATGAATCGGCTCCGAATCATGTCTTGGGTCAATAGTTGGGTTTGCCGGCTCCCATGTTTGGCACCTTACGTTAGTTCTATCGGCTAAGGTAGCACTGGGAGAACCATCGTGATTGCGCCCGGTTGAGCCGGGTTAACGCCTCGATGGAGAAAGCTAAAAGCTGGTGTCATGATAAGGCGAGAGACTGGTCGCTGTTCGAGAGGTCCTTTCGGTCCTTAAAGACCTACGCCGCTTGACGAAGTTCCGGACAATGTCCGATGAAAGGCGTGGATAGCGCCCCAATTAGGTCCTCCGAATACTAGGGGCTTCGTCGAAATTTAAAATTATAGAATTCTATGGCTAAGTGAGAGTGTTCAAGCACTATAAGTCCGGTTGCCTTGTTACGTTGTGTTGAGCGCCTCCCGATGGACCCAAAAATGGGAACTAGAGCGCTCAAGTTTATCCCGAACACCCCAAGACTTTCGTGGCATGGGGGGTCAAATTTATCGACGACTTGCCATATCTCAGATTTAATAAACGGCTGCACGTAAGGTAATATTTTTAAATTAACAAGCGTTGCTTAAGCGATATGAACAAAGTTTTCAGCAGCGCACAGGATAACACATTGCGAAATTTACTCAAAAATTACATCCTCAGGGCACTCATCCGCAATCTTGGGCACCCTTCAGACAGCCTTATAGTACATTTCGGGCGTATGATGTTCCTTGCCCGCTGGTGGCGCGTCGGTGATTAGCTTCTCCGCATCCAGCTTGCCCCAATGCACCTTTCTTGGCGGGCAAGGGCCCGATAAGCACCTTCAATACAAAGCGGAGCGCTTGATAACCTCCACCCCAGGCACGCATCCACCACCGTCGCCGAGGCCGGAAGTAGCTCCAGTGCATGGCCCCTCCAGGCTACAGCCGGACTATGAGGCCCTTCATGGCCTTTTCGGCCACCTTGTGAAGCTTCGACCAGCTGCTTCAATGGTCGCTAGAAGGCTGCCGGATGGCCGGCCTCAACATCGAGACCAGAAGACCTTCTCCGTTGAGCTCCCTCCTCGGCTCGGTAGAATCTTGCGGCATCGTATACACTTCGAGGCAGATCTGCAAACGCCTCGAGAGCTCGAATTCGGGTAAGTAACACGTAATTTACATTCACATGCTTGCTTTGCATGAAAAAATGCCTTACCCGCCGCTATCTTCCTCATCAACTCAATCTGGTCAAGGGACTTATGGGCCTCGGCCTTGGCGGTTTGGCACTTTCGAGAGCCGAGGCAAGCTCGGACTCGAGTCTTTGAGTCACGCCCAAACTCTCATGCTTTTCCATGAGAGCCTCGAGCTCTTGCTGAACCACCGCCACCCGCGCCTCGCTTTCTCGCTGCCTGCGTTCAAGTGGCCGCATTGTGTTCGTCATGACACGCTCCTTCGTGGTCGCCACCTCGTTCATTGGCCTCTGGCAGTACCCATGTTATCCTTGTTATTTTTTGCAACCTAAATCCTTTTCAGAAGGTACAAGTTCAAAGTGGTGTTACTCACCTTCTTTGTCCTGAGCTGCTTCTCAGCGCGGCCGAGCTCTTGCTCGGACCGCTCGAGCTCCTTCGTCAAAGCACCGACCTTCGCAGGTCTTGGCAGTAGGTCGAAATATGACAACTCGCAACCCATATTGACATAATTTTTAGCAACCTGCGTATGTCTTTTTTCAGATCCTCGGTCAAACTTTTCTTTCCAACACGAACCGAGCATCGTGGGGCTACTGTCTATGCGGTATTACATTGCATATTTTAACTTCTTACCTCAAAGCCTCGATAGAAGGCTCCTGCGGTGCCTTCAGCCCGGCTCTTGGCGAAGCTGCACTCTTACGAATCACCGCACTCATAATAGTGCGGTGTTCTTCTAATGGAAGCGCTCTGCAGCGCCTCAACAATTGCTCGGCGCCTCGGTTGGAGAGGGAAGGCGGCGTCACGGTCTTGCCCTTCGTTCGAAGGGCCGGCTGACTCCGGAACCACTGCGGGTTCTGATGTGGAGTCCGGCAAGAAAGTCCCGAGAGGGGCGCCTCGTGGCGCCTCCGAGCCTCCCCGATGGGTCCTTCTTGGGATCCTACCGCGTCCTCGGTGTCGCGGGGGTGGAGGCGGTCGGGATCTACATCCGACGGAGTTAACGACCCTTCGATGAGCGGGGAGATCATCGGCCGTCCGGACTACACAGGCGACATGCGGCATCGTAATGACACTATGTGACGCAGAAAAGAAATTATAAATCATTCAGGAATCCGGATACGTAAGATCTCGCCGGGGGCATTGCCCTTGAAGGACATTCTATCTCGCCAATGTTGATGATGGCGGAGCTGTCCGTGGGAAAAGTCCTACCCCTCTTGGACCCTTCGGCCTCCACTGTTGGGGAAGCCTTCATATTCCTCTCTCCTTCCTCTGGGAGAGTCCTCTTTATCCTCCTCGTTTTTCGGGGAGGAGTCCGCCCGAGTCGCCGGACACCTGAAAACGGGAGATCTTTCGAGCACCCGTGGCCTCCTTCTTGGCCTTCTTCTCGGCACCACGCGGCGGTGCCAGAACCAAAGAGGCTTCGCCAGACAGGCGTCCACTGGATTTTTGGCATAGGAGCCGGACAGTAATCTGCTCCGCCTTTCCTCATCCAAATTCTGTCAAAGGAAAAGGGAAATTAAAACCAGATAGAGTCAAACTATGAAAAGCAAGTGTCCCATAAAGGGTAGAATCACTTACCTCGTCGGCTGGCCAACTGGCCAATCCACGATCTTCACCGCTGGATGCGGGGCTTGGCGCCCTTGAATGAAGACTCCTCCAGCGCTTTCGCGACGTCAGGTCGGAGCTCGTTTCAGTCAGCTGTGCTGTTCTGGGATCAAACTCCCACCAGATTGAATGCCGCTCTTGGCATGGGAGAATCCGGCGACGAGCATGACTTGGACCACGTTAATAACCAGCCCGAGCTTCTTCACCCGGCTTCTTGATATGTGCTTGGAGTCCCGTGCCTCCTCGAACTGCCCCACAAGAAGCCCTTATCTTTCCGGGAGGTGAGCTGCGTGGGGATACCAGATCCTGAACTTCGAGGCCGCCGCCCATGTAGGGTCACGCGGCTCGGTGATGTAGAACCACCCCGATTGCCACCCCTTGACAGATTCCACGAAGGCCCCTTCGAACCAAAGGACGTTGGGCATCTTGCCCAACATGGCGCCTCCGCACTCCGCTTGAGTGCCCTTCACTACCTTCGCTTTGACATCAAAGGTCTTGAGCCACAAGCGAAGTGGGGCTGGATGCAGAGGAAGGTCTCGCACACGGCGATAAACGCCGAGATGTTGAGGATGAAGTTCACCAGATCATGGAAATACAGCCGTAGTAGAACATGAGCCCCTGGACAAAGGGGTGAAGTGGAAAGCCCAATCCATGGGAGGAAGTGGGGAAGAAATCGACCCTCTCATGGGGCCTGGGTGGGGATGAGCTGCCCCTCGTCCGACAGCCGGTCTTGGCGATGTCGCCGGAAAGGTATCCGGCGCCAGCAGTTTGGCGATGTGCTCCTCCTTAACGGTGGAGGGCAACCATTTACCTCCCGCCCGACATGGTCGGAGAAGGTTGAGATTTGAGATGCTGAACTTGGGCACTGGAGCTCGAAAAGTCTGGAGATGGATAAGCAAAGGAGGAAGAAGGCGTGGGTCGGAAGGTGAATCCTTATCCCTTATATGGGAGGGCGAAGTCTCACGTCCCCCACCGGCCTAGTAAAACTCGCTTATCTCCCAAGCGTCACCATCAATGGCGGGGTTAGGTTACCCACGTCCGTATTGATGAGAATCCGGATTAAGGGGGAAACACGATCTCCGCTTCGACAAGACGTGCCAAGGAAACCGTTTACTTAAATGCGCGAGGTGGTAAAGTAAGAAACAATTCGAGTAATGGCTTGGTAGTGGTGTGACGTCATGCCACAAAAAACGTCAGCAGATTGAACTTGTGTATATATTATTATTCTCTCTACGGTGGAATGTGGAATTTATTTTGCAGAGCCGACACTCTCCTGGTGTTCACAATCTTCTATCATTCGGAGGAGGAACCCGCCTTGCAATGCCAAGCAATATATACATGGGACTTATCGTCATTGAAGCCTGGTTCGTGGGCTACCGAGGAGTCCTCGATTAGGGGTGTCCGGATAACCCGCACTACCATCATCACCGAACTATCATTGGCGGACTATCATCATCGACCGGACTCCAAGACTATGAAGATACAAGATTGAAGACTTCACCCCGTGTCCGGATGGTACTTTCCTTGGCGTGGATGGAAAGCTTGGCTATAGGGATTTGTATATCTCCTACCATTGTAACCGACTCTATGTAACCCTAGCCCTCTCCGGTGTCTATATAAACCGGATGGCTTTAGTCCGTAGGACTAGAACAACAACCCTTACAATCATACCATAGGCTACCTTCTAGGGTCTAGCCTCCTGATCTCGTGGTAGATCCACTCTTGTAAACATCCACAATATCAATATCAATCAAGCAGGACGTGGGTTTTACCTCCATCAAGAGGGCCCAACACAGGTAAACATCGTGTCCCTTGTCTCCTGTTACCATCCGCCTAGACGCCTTGCGATTCGGGACCCCTACCCGAGATCTGCCGGTTTTGACACCGACAGTCTCCATTGCATTAGCACTCTCGAATCCCATCCCTTTACCTTCATATGCAATGTTTTACATTATGCTGCTACACTCTTAGAATTGCATGTGTAGGTTGATTACTTGACTTGTGCTAATTGCCAAAATCTGCCAACAACTAAAATTGGGAAAAGGAAAGATTTTTATTTGGTCAAGTAGTCTAATCACCCCCTGGACATACTTTCGATCCTAAAAGTGGTATCATAGCTTTGGTCTCCGTAAGCCTTGATTTCCATTGCTTTGGTGATCATAGCCTTGGTTTCACAACCTAGGAGAGTATGGCGTCTAGTGAGGGTAACTATCACCATAGAGGTCCTTATTTTCATGGTACAAATTTTGCTAGTTGGAAGCATATATAAGATGAAAATGCATATTCTTGGTCATAACCCCGCCGTTTGGGCTGTTGTTCGTATTGGTTTGCAAGGTGAATACTTTGAAGATGGTAACGAACTGGATCATGAAGCGATCGCGGAAGAATTGAAGACGTTGCAATAAAATTCTCAAGCTTGCGATATTATCTTCAATGGATTGTGCCCCGAGGAATTAAAAAAAATTAGTCGCCTTGAGAATGCAAAGGAAACTTGGGATACTTTGGTCGATATGCACGAAGGTACCGAGTCCATCAAGGAATCCAAGTTGGATGTGCTTGGAAGTCAACTTGACAAGTTCAAGATGAAGGATGCTGAAGGAGTCCCTGAAATGTACTCTAGGCTTGCTCTCATCACAAATGAGATTGCCGGCTTAGGAAGTGAAGAGATGACTGAAAAATTCATCATCAAGAAGATCCATAGCGCCTTGGATGGGAAGTATGATACCATGTGCACATTGATCCAAATGATGCCCAATTACAAAGATCTCAAGACCATGGAAGTCATTGGTAGAATTGTTGCTCACGAGATGTCACTCAAGGATAAGGAGGAGCTCCACAACAAGTCAAGTGGTGCACACAAAGCTTCAAGTGATGCTCCTACAACATCAAGTGACAAGCAAGTCTCCAATGAGGAAATAAGTCTAAGGGTGAAGAACTTCAACAAATTCTGCAAGAGTAGAAGCAAAGATAGAAGCTATAAGTCAAGGTCCTACAATGCGAAAAGATCTTGTAGCCGTGACCGTAATTGCTAAAATTGTGGAAGACCCGGAAACTATTCCAATGAGTGTACGGCTCCCTACAAGAAAACAGAAGAGATGAATCACCTCATAGAGAGAGAGAGAGGGAGAGAGAGAGAGAGAGAGAGAAGGAGTAGAGATGATCGCTATGAACGAAGACCCTCTCGAAGAAGCAAGGATTTGAAAAGGAAAGACAAGTCATCGAAGAGCTACACAAGACAAAGACATCAAGCTCATGTTGGTGAATGGGTCTCCGGTTCCAATTCCGACACTCACTCTGAGAGAAGCTATCACTCCAACTCCGATTATAGTCAAGATGAAGATGTTGCCGGAATTTCTCTAGTATCATCCAACTCCTGTGACATATTTGATTCACCAAATGAAGGAATTGGAAGATGCTTCATGGATAAAGGCCCCAAGGAATCACACCCCGAGTATCTTGATTTCAATAGTGATGAAGATGATTTGCTAGGTGATGATGAGTTACTTGTTGACAAAACTAGTGATGTAAACTATAATGAACTTGCTATTAATCATGATAATCAAGACGAAAAAAATGATGATGATAAGGACATTGAGCGTCTAACTAAATAACTAAACACTCTTAAGTTAGCTCATGAAACAACCCTAGAGGATCATAGAGAGGTCCTAAGAACTCATGAGAAGCTACGCTTCGAGGAGCTAAATTTAGAGCAAGAGTGTAATACCCTGATAATGAAGCTACAATAATACCGTGCTAATGGTGCCATGTCATCACAATTAATTTTGCTAAACCTCACTTTGATCCAAATCCAATTCAAATTCAAACTTAAATTAAAGTTGAATAATTAAAGTTTTCAAATGGCAAAATTAAAATGTGGGTTAGGTTACAAATATTCACTAACTAATTGTCATGTGAGAATCAACATTATACAAAGTATTAAAATGCCCTTAACCTATTTTTAATTGGACTAGCAACAATTTGATCCAATTAAAATAATAAATAGTTCTTTAAAATGTACAAAATAAATTGGAACCTTGTGGATCACTCACTCCATAATATTGCAATGCAATAGTAGGCCAAGTTTCAATAATTACAAAACTTATTTGCTAAATAAAATGAAAAAAATAGCTAAATATGAAAAAAAAGGAAAGAAAAGAGGGAACTCCCCTGGGCCACATGGCCCATTCAGCCAACAGGGCCCAGCCCACCCCATCGTCCCTTTCCTGCTACACGGAGGCAGGGGGATCGTCGTGCTCACCCCCCCCCTAGGCCATGGAACCTGAGCCTTGCGTGCCGGTCATTGGTGGGCCCTCCCTGCCTATATAACCTCTCGCCCCTCTCCCCGACGCCCTAACCCTAGTTGCTCCCCCTTGTGCCCCCATCTCGCCTCCCCTCATCTTCCCCATGATGGAACCGCGCCGCCCCGTCGCCCTCGTCGCTGTCCCACCTCACCCCGGCTACATCGAGCCTTGTCGGCCCCCCACTCGTCAACGGGAGGTGAGCCCTCTCTCGACCCCCTTGAGGGAGTCCTGGACTAAGGGGTCCTCGGGCGTCCGGCCTGTTATCTGTTGGGCCGGACTGATGAGCTGTAAAGACACGAAGACCGAAGACTATACCTGTGTCCGGATTGGACTCTACTTGGCATGGAAGGCAAGCTAGGCGGCCTATTATGAAGATTCCCTCTTATGTAACCGACCTCATGTAACCCTAGATCTCTCCGGTGTCTATATAAACCGGAGAGCATAGTCCGGATAGGACAGATTCATTACTATATACTAATAGGCTAGACTTCTAGGGTTTAGCCATTACGATCTTGTGGTAGATCAACTCTTGTAATACTCATATTCATCAAGATCAATCAAGCAGGAAGTAGGGCATTACTCCCATAGAGAGGGCCGAACACAGGTAAACATCGTGTCCCCGTCTCCTATTACCATCGATCCTAGGCCTTATTCGGGACCCCCTACCCGAGATCCGCCGGTTTTGACACCGACATTGGTGCTTTCATTGAGAGTTCCACTGTGCCGTCGATGAAAGGATTCGATGGCCCCTTTGACCGTCAGTAATGACGCTGTCCAGGGAGAAACTTTTTCCCCCGGACAAATCTTTGTGTTTGGTGGCTTCGTACTGTGGGCCAACTCTCTTGGCCGTCTGGAGCAGGACGATAGCTACGCCCCTGGCCACCAGGTCAGATTTGGAAGCTTGAACTACATTGCAGATATCCATGGAGACTCGATCTTCGATGGATTCGAGACCGCATGGCGGTCGCCCCCTTCTCTCCGATGAACATGACTTAAATCGTCATCGAGCACGCCCGGAGATGGATCATGTTGTCGCAACGGCCTCGATGCAAAGCAGATCATCCCTTCAAGGTCATAAAGTCCATAGCGTTGGAGCCACACATGGACTCGACATCCTGCGATGCTTGCGTCGACAGAACTCCGGACTCATCTCCGGCCACACGTTACGGATTAAGTGCGCCTGCAGACACCGAGCTGGATCAGTTATCGATTTTCGAATTTAGCACCGCAGACATCTTCCAGCATTCTCCTTTGGGTGGCATACTAAATTCCATGAAGAATTTGTCCTTGGAAGAAGACTCACAGCCAAACTATGTTCGGTTCAAGCTAGAGGCGGATGACGAGGAATTTTGCTTCCCACCCGCCACCCACTTCATAGCCACCGTCGATGACTTAACCGACGTGCTTGACTATGGCTCCGAAGACATCGGCGGTATGGACGACGATGCCGACATGGAGCAAGGCCAAGACCCGCCATTCACTGGACGTTGGACGGCAACCTCTTCGTATAACGTGTACATGGTTGATACACCTAAAGGATCTGGCGACGATAAAGAAGAGGCGGATAAGAACAAACCCTCGGAGACGCAGTCCAAGCGCCGCCGCCCCAAGCGCCCAAGCGCCGTTCTAAGCCTCGTCGCTCAAAGGATGGCAACACCGCATCGGAGAAAATAGTACCTGTGCGGCCTTGAAAACAACGAAGACCTTGTTGCACCGCATCCCCGAACAGAGGAACAAGACAACCCGATGAACAGGCCATAGAAGATAACTCGGAGGATGATAGTTACCATCCACCCTCCAAAGAGGAGACAAGCCTCGGCAACAAAGATTTCATCGTGCCCGAGGACCCTCCGGAGCAGGCGCTTTAAGCTTCAACTTATAGCCACCGCAAGGAGCCCGAAAAAGAAGCGGCCAGCTTCAAGCTGAACAAGATCTGCTCGTCGGTTGATGGACCGACGATCACGAGAGCGGAAGAATACGACCTCAAGCGCCCAACCAAGAGCTACCCAAAACGCAGGTCGCTACCTCAATTCGATGAGGAGGCACCAGAGCACACATCTCCTCACAGAATGTCGGAATGACCACCACGTGGTCGAGATAGGCAGACCGACGGCCACCACGCTGTCGGGATAAAGCGGCAACTCAGCCGAATACAGACTGCCCAACCGCCCCGCAAAAATAAAGACGGAAGAGTTCGGGGTCACACATACGACCTCCGGCAAATCCTGGACGATAGAACAGGACACACAAGATCGATCTACGGATCGCGAGGGCACGCCTCGAGGCACGAGGAAGGCTACCTATTCGGACGTGATAAATCTAACCACACCCAGGCCGAACACCGCAGACGGACTCCATCGGAACTATGCCACGACGCAGCCCGATATAGAGGCGCCGCACACCCTCTCTGTTTTACAGATGAAGTACTGGACCATGAATTCCCCGAGGGGTTCAAGCCCGTCAATATGGAATCATACGACGGCACAACCGATCCCGCAGTATGGATCGAGGACTTCATCCTCCACATCCACATGGCTCGAGGAGATGACCTCCACGCCTTTAAATAACTCCCACTCAAGCTCAAAGGGCCAGCTCGGCACTGGCTCAACAGTCTGCCTAAAAATTCCATCGGTAGCTGGGAGGACTTGGAAGAGGCTTTCCTTGACAACTTCCAAGGAACCTATGTCCGCCACCGGCACCATGACTTAAGCCACATAGTTCAACAACCTGGAGAATCAGCCAGAAAATTCTAGACTAGGTTCCTAACCAAAAAGACCCAGATCGTTGACTGTCCGGACGCCGAGGCCTTAGCAGCCTTCAAATACAGCATCCGCCACGAATGGCTAGCACGCCACCTCGGCCAAGAAAATTCGAAGTCCATGGCAGCCCTCACGGCACTCATGACCCGCTTTTGCGCGGGAGAGGACTGTTGGCTGGCCCGTAGTAACAACACGCCAGCGAGACAGGCCCCTCCGAGGCCAATAATAGCACCGGCAAGCTCACGCACTTAATAGGCACAAATGTCAAGCAATGATAACAACTGGCGATGACACCACAGTCAACGCCGCCGGATTCAGAGGCTCCAAGTCTGGCCAACGGAAGAAGCCCTACAAAAGAAACAATGAAGGACCTTCCAGCCTAGACCGCATACTCGACCGTCCGTGCCAAATACACAGCACCCTGGATAAACAAGCCAACCATACCAATAGAGATTGCCGGGTCTTCAAACAAGCCGACAAAGCAAATAGCAGAGGCAGAGAAGGGGAATCACACAGCGAGAACGACGACTAAGAGCCCCGGCAGCCAAACACAGGGGGGCAAAAGAAATTTCCCCCTCAAGTCAAAACGGTGAACATGATATACATTACACATATCCCCAAAAGGGAGCGCAAGCGCCCACTCAGGGACGTCTACGCGGTAGAGCCAGCTGCCCCAAAATTCAATCCGTGGTCGTCATTCCCGATCACCTTCGATCGACGAGACCACCCCACTAGTATCCGCCACGGTGGATCAACCGCACTAGTTCTTGACCCAATTATTGATGCGTTCCACCTAACTCGAGTCCTGATGGATGGTGGTAGCAGCCTCAACCTGCTCTACCAAGACACAGTGCGGAATTGACCCCTCACGAATCAAACCAACAAAGACCACCTTTAAAGGAGTCAATCCAGGCGTCGAAGCCCGTTGTACGGGCTCAATAACGCTGGAAGTAGTGTTCGGTTTTCCGGATAACTTCCAAAGCGAAGAACTAATCTTTGATATCGTCCCATTCCACAACAGCTATCACGCTCTACTGGGACGAACCGCATTCGCCAGATTCAACGCGGTGCTGCATTATGCTTATCTTAAAGCTGAAGATGCCCGTCCAAGCGTGGCGTCGGTCTTGATAAGCGAAATACGGAACGCTCCCTCCATACAGAAGAGCACACCCCTAGCAGCAAAAGTACAGAGTGGCCTTCTCAAGCAGCACTATAATCCGGCTGCCGAGCCCTTGGACACCATTAAGAGGGCCCGGACTACACAGGAGCAGGACAGCGCGGCTATTCAGAAGCCAAACTAGCAATTTGGCCTCCGTCTTAGCCCTGATGAGGCAATGGTGTTAGTACCACGCGCATTTGAAACTACGCACTCAAAACGCCATGAGAACGGACGGAGGCACAACTTCGTCATGATCCACATTAAGCTTGATAGACCACAGGATTCACATCGTTTACGCTTTTTTTCTTTTTTACGGGTTTTTCTTTTCTTTTTCAAGGTCTATATGGACGACCCGTTTGCAGAACACACCAAGGAGGCAACGAGCTCTGGCGTACAAGGGAACCCACAGGTGGTCTCTAATGCATGATTAATATGCTTGTTTTACATACCCACATGCAGCTCGCCCTTGGTTACGGCATGTTAAAAAGCCTTACTTGCTTATCGCATTACCGGTACAAAGTACACCTCGACGTACTGATCATATCACAAGGGTGAATAAATGGTGGTGTCAGCTCATTACTTAATCTTTTTTGTTCACTCACCTCTGTATCTATTACTCATTGCACACGTACACCATGGTACGTACTAATACGCCAGGGGCTTCATTATACCCAGCATCATGACAATAAAAGTCCGAACTCTTTTCAGTATAGTTTGGCACCCCGAACTTATAGCATTATATGCATCGGCTCCGAATCATGTCTTTGGTCAATAGTTGGGTTGCCCAACTCCTGTTCTTACTACCTTATGTTCCGCTATATCGGCTAGGGTAGTAAAGGGAGAACTACTGCGATTGTGTCCCGGTTCTTCCGGACGAGCACCTCAGTAGAGAAAGCCGAAAACTAACTGTCATGATGCGGCGAGAGTCGGTCAGCTGTTCGTGAGGTTCCAAATCATTGGAGATTTTCTCCGCTTCTTGCGAAGAATCAGTTCTTCCGATTTGGCGCGTATAGCGCCCCTAATTCGGCCTTCCGAACACCAGGGGCTTCTCCAAACTTTATTCATTGTCAAACTCCTATGGCTAAGTGAGGGCGGTAAAGGCCGCATAGTCTGATTGCCTCGTTCGTTGCGCTTAAACACCTCCTTTAAGGACCAGAATGTGGAGTAAAGAGTGTTTAGATTTATCCTAACACCGCTGCACTATCTATGTGGGGCCAGTTTAATTTAATCGTCATCCCTCAGATTTAATAAACGGCCGCACAGGAGGTAAAATTCAAAATCATTAACATTATATTACATAACATCTTTGTTCCATATTACAGGGCAAGAAAATACATATGTTCTCACGGGAATATAATATCCTTCAAACACCGCTCCGACGCAAGACGGGACCCCTCCAGGACACCATCAAAATAGTGCTCGGGTCGCCGATGCTCCTTGCCTTCCGGCGGCCCCTCGGTCGTCAGCTTCTTGGCATCTAGCTTTGCGCAATGTGTCTTGACACAGGCAAAAGCCATACGCGCAGCTTCAATACAGACCGACCACTTGACGGCTTCGAGCCGCGGACAGGCACTCACGATCCACCGCACAAGACCGAAATAGCTGCCACATATGGAATCGTCAGGCCACAGTCGGACTATAAAGTCCCTCATGGCTAACACTGCCAACCGGTGCAGCTTGACTAGCTGCTTTAGCTGGTCGCTGAAGGGTATCGGATGTTCGCCTCCCAGATATTGGGACCAGAACAGCTTCTTCGTGGACATCCCTTCCTCGGCTCTATAATGCTCGGCCGCATCTGATACACCGTGCGGTAGACCCATAAATGCCCCTGGAAAACCGAAATTCATGATGAGTACAAGGGACGTTGGTTCTACATATTTGCTCAGCATGGGGAAGGTCTTACCCGTCGCAATCTGTTGGGCCACTGAATCTCACGAGGGCGCTACGAGCTTCGCTCGCATCCTGGCGCTTCTGGCGAGCCTTCGCCAATTCGGCCTCTTGTACCTTACAATCGCGCTCCAGGCCCTCGAATTTTTCTATCGCGCCCTGGAGCTATTGCTGCGCCTCGCCAACCAGGGTCTCGTGCTGCTCGCGCAAGACACGCTCCTCGGCCGCTTTGTCCTCGGCCTCGGCCAGCTCCTTCTTCAGGGTTGCCACCTCGGCTGCGGCCCCTAATAAAGATTATGACGCTTTCAGTCCGGTCGGGCTATTCATTTTTTCGAAATGTACCCACAGTTAATCGCATAGCTTGGCTATCCTCAAGCCCTTTTTTCACATGGCCGAGCTCCTCCTCGGCGCTTCCAATTCCCCTCGCTTTGGTCAGGAGACCTTCGCGGCATGAGTAGTGGCGCCTTGCATCAATACCGCTTGTTCACATAGACAATTTATGTTAGATCATGATTTGATCCTCTGTTAGGGCTTTTCTTCCCAAAACCAAAGCAGTAGTATCAGGCTACCGCTCTATACGGTGATATTTTTCCTATAATCACATTACTGACCTCAAAGCCTCCTAGTAGGCTAGTGCAGGCTTCAGTCAGTCCGCTTTTAGCGAACTGAACCTTCTCTATCACCATGTCCATAAGGACACGATGTTCATCGACGATAGAGGCGCCTCGCAGCGCCTCCAGCAGATTATCCGGTGCCTCTGGTTGGACAGAGGTCACCGGTGGATCAGGCACGCTCCCTCCTTGGGGGGAACACCGTTCGCTGGACCCCGGAGCCGTCTAGATTTCCAGAATGGTATCCGGCTGAGGTCTGAAGGGAACTCGGACCCCCTCACCAGTCTCCATGGGGGCTTTTTCCCCCATGTGTCCGGCGTCCGAGGAGTCATCCTGGGGCGTCACCCCGATGATCTCTGGAACATCCCCCCGCCTGAGAAGGCCTTTTTGGACACGCCTCGTCAACACCCCTGGGTGAGACGGAATGAGCAGGTGGCGGAGATACGCTAGCCATCTCCTGTGGTCCAAATAATCTTCCGTCGAGGATCGCGGAGAAGTCTCCATGTACCGGACTACAATGACAAAAGCTTACAATATGTCAATATTACAAACCGGGAAGGCCAGACTTTTGCGAATTCTGGTACTACAGCGGTTACCGAGGCTTGGTCCGGCGAGGTCGTTCCGGACTGCTGTCGACTTCCCATGCGGAGTTATCCGCGAGGGAGCCTTTAACCCTTTTAGGCGCTTCCGCCTCCTGGCTTGTGGGGGCCGCTCTCTTGTTCCTCCCCGCTTCAGGTGGGGAGCGTTTTCCCCTTCCTCTTCATCACCGTCGTCAGTAGACGAAGAGGAATTCTCGCTTTCGGACGTCTCGTCCGGAGTGCTTTCCCAATGAAGGTCCTTCTTGGCCCCTCGGGCCGCCTTCTTAGCTGTCTTCTCCGGCACCTCATAAGGCGCGGGGAACAGCATCTTATCCAATAATGGAAATACCTGGTCCTCGGGTAGCGGAGCCGGACAGTTAATCTTCTCGGCCAACTTAATCCAGGCCTGAAAATGGAGGAAGGAAGCTTAAGTTTTTCCCTCAAAATATGCTAGTAGGGATACTCCTTGAAAACATTAAAAGGAATCGGACCGAATTGGTGGCGCTTTAAACTAAGCCCACGGTCTTCGGTCGCAGGCAGTGGCGTCTCGCTGGCCTTGAAGAGCACCTTCCAGATTTCTTCGTGCGTTGTGACGAAGAGCTCCAGTAGCGTCTAGTGCTTGGCCGGCTCGAATTCCCACAAACTATAAGTCTGGCGTTGGCACGGAAGGATCCGACGAACAAGCATAACCTGGACTACGGTGACAAGCTTGATCTTATTCTCTATCATGTTCTGGATGCACGCCCCGAGCCCCGCTACCGGCCAAGGGACCACGTGTTAGGCCCCGCTTCTTGCCAAGAAGTGAGCCGCATCGGGGTTCCAGATCAATTGGGGCCGCCTCCGGTTGACGTCATGCTCGTGATGTAAAAACCACCCAGATTACCACCCTTCTTCACCGCCTCCAATGAGCCTTTGGGCCAGGTGACGTTGGGCATCTTGCCTACCATGGCGCCTCCGCACTCTGCTTGTTGACCATGTACTACCTTCGGCCTCACATTGAAGGTCTTCAGCCACAGGCAGAAGTGAGGCGGGATGCGGAGAAAACCCTCACAAACGACGATAAACGCCGAGATATTGAGGATGAAGTTGGGGGCTAGGTCAAGAAAATCCAGCCCATAGTAAAACATCAACCCGCGGATGAATGGATGAAGGGGGAAGCCAAGCCCGTGTACGAAGTGTTTGAGAAACACGACCCTCTCATGGGGCTCGGGAGTGGGGACGATCTGTCCCTTGGCCGGGAGTCAATGAGCAATCTCTTTGGCCAAATATCCGGCCTCCCGGAGCTCCTTGATGTCTTTCTTCCTGACGGAAGAAGCCATCCACCTACCTCCAGCTCCGGATCCGGACATCTTTGGAGTATTTTTCCGAGCGAGAGAGAAGCTAAAGCTTGGGCGCTGGAGCTCAAGGACGGAAGGGCTGAGGAAGAGAAAGGGCGTGGGTGGAAGAAGGGAGTCCTTACCCCCTTATAGAGGCCGCGAATGTCGAACGCCTCTCTACTCGCCTTAAACTCGTCTATTCCCAAGGGCCGTGTAAACGACACGGTTGGGTTACCCATGCCCGCATTGATGAGAATCCCGCAATGAGGGGACAGGATCTTCGCTTCGACAAGACGTGCCAATAGCAACTGCGTCTTGAAATGTGGGACAAACGGTTCAAAATTATGACCGAGCGGACGTGATGCAGAAAGCTGTTAGCGGATGGACTCGTGTAAAATATATATATTCTTTCTGCGATTATGCATGGTGTGTGACAGGTCCGGATACAATCATTACGTCTGAAGACCATCTTGAAGTTCAGAAAAAGGGGAACCCGCCTTGCAATGTCGAAGACAATCTGCGCGCCGGACTCCTCGTCATTGAAGCCAGGTTTAGGGGCTATTGAGGGAGTCCTGGACTAAGGGATCCTCGGGCGTCCGGCCTGTTATCTGTTGGGCTGGACTGATGGGCTGTAAAGACACGAAGACCGAAGACTATACCCGTGTCCGGATTGGACTCTACTTGGCGTGGAAGGCAAGCTAGGCGGCCGATTATGAAGATTCCCTCTTATGTAACCGGCCTCATGTAACCCTAGATCTCTCCGGTGTCTATATAAACCGGAGAGCATAGTCCGGATAGGACAGATTCATTACCATATACTCATAGGCTAGACTTCTAGGGTTTAGCCATTACGATCTCGTGGTAGATCAACTCTTGTAATACTCATATTCATCAAGATCAACTCAAGCGGAAGTAGGGTATTACCTCCATAGAGAGGGTCCAACCTTTGTAAACATCGTGTCCCCCGCCTCCTCGTTACCATCGATCCTAGACGCACGCTGGGACCCCTACTCCGATATCCGCCGGTTTTGACACGAGCACCCTCCGCCTCCCTCTCCGTCCAAGACCGTGATCTTGCCGCTGACCACGTTGCCTGCTGCCTGCTGTCGCTGGCCTCGCCTCTCGCCTCGCCCCCGCCTGTTGTGGCTCGGCCTCGCTGCTAAGCGTCACCGTGGATCGCCACGCCATTCGCCCGATGCCTGACCGTCCGGTGTTCTCACATGTCATGACCACGCCTTAGTGCGCAAGACGACATGCCCACCACAAGAGGAGGCCGGGTCACATCGCACATGGGGCCCGCCACTCTGTAAAACCAAATAAGAAAAAATGAAATAAATAATACTAGTATTAATTAATTTAGTTAACTTACGTATATAAGTACTTAATTAACCTAATTACCTTATTAATTAGCCTACACAGTCAATGACAGGGGGACCCCACACGCTGACTGACCAACTTTGATCGTCAATCTGGCCCCTCGGCCCCACATGTCATAGGATATGGTTGGCCTCTGCTGTGTACACATAGCAATTTGCTATTTAAATCGAATTAAAATTAATTAGAAAATCATTTAAACTTTGGAAAATCATATAAATTAATCTGTAACTCGAGTGAAAATAATTTATATATGAAAGTTGCTCAGAAAAATATAATGAATCTGTTTACGCTATCTACATACCTGTCACACCCCTCTAACATAGCAAACAACAACATTTCCCCCATGGACCAAAATACCAAAAATCACTTAGGAGCTGGGAAAACATTCCTGGGTGTTTCCCCTCGTCTTTTAAACTGCCTAGGGATGCCTTAGAGCATATCATCATCACATACTGCCATGACATGCATTGTCCTGCATTAGTTTGCTCCGTTATTTATATATTACCCTCTCTTCCCTCTTCTTTCGGTAGACCCCGAGACTGTCGGTGACACCCAGTATGACTACGTCGACAAGGACCCGTCCTTCTGGACAGTGCTTCCAGGCAAGAATAACCCCCTTGATCATTCTGATACCGCCTATTCTTTCCCTCTACTGCTTGCATTAGTGTAGACTTATTGTTATTGCCTTACCCTTTGATCATACACTGCCGCATAGCCTATCCCCTATACTGTTGTTGCTACCTTTACCTATTATCCTATATGCTTAGTATAAGTTTGCTAGTATACCATCAGTGGCCCTACATTCTTGTCCATCTGCCATGCTATAATATTAGGCTGTGATCCTTTCGGGTCATCATCACGGATATATACTACATACTAATGTAATACTTATGATACTGTTCTGATGTGGGGGCACAAAAGGACAGGTGGTTCCATCCAGGTAGTGGTGGGCCTGGGTTCCCGACAGCCCCAGAGTGACTCTTTGTGGTGGAACAATGGGGCAGGTTGAGACCACCTAGGAGACACGTGGGCCTGGTCCCTAGTTGGTGTCCGCGGTTATTTCATAATAACACACTTAATGAGATTGGGTATTGTAGGATCGAAAGTATGTCTAGAGGGGGGTGATTAGACTACTTGACCAAATAAAAATCTAGCATTTTCCCAATTTTAAGTCTTGGCAGATTTTAGCAACTTAGCACAAGTCAAGCAATCAACATACACATGCAAATCTAAGAGTATAGCAGCGGAATGTAAATCATTGCATATGAAGGTAAAGGGGAGGAATTTGGAGGGAGCAAACGTAATGTAGACACGAAGATTTTTGGCATGGTTCCGATAGGTGGTGCTATTGCACATCCATGTTGATGGAGACTTCAAGCCACGAAGGGTAACGGCTGCGCGAGTCCACGGAGGGCTCCACCCACGAAGGGTCCACGAAGAAGCAACCTTTTCTATCCCACCATGGCCATCGCCCACAAAGGACTTGCCTCACTAGGGTAGATCTTCACGAAGTAGGCGATCTCGTTGCCCGTACAAACTCCTTGGTTCAACTCCACAATCTTGACGGAGGCTCCAAGTGACACCTAACCAATCTAGGAGACACCACTCTCCAAAAGGTAATAGATGGTGTGTTGATGATGAACTCCTTGCTCTTGTGCTTCAAATGATAGTCTCCCCAATACTCAACTCTCTCTCATAGATTTGGATTTGGTGGAAATATGATTTGAGTGGAAAGCAACTTAGGGAAGGCTAGAGATCAAGATTCTTGTGGTAGGATTGGAATATCTTGGTCTCAACACATGAGTAGGTGGTTCTCTCTCAGAAAATGAATGCTGGAAGTGTAGGCACGTTATGATGGCTCTCCTCACGAATGGAGGAAGGGTGGAGGGGTATATATAGCCTCCACGCAAAACCTAATCGTTACACACAATTTAATAAACTCGGTGGGACCGAATACTCAAACTCGGTCAGACCGATTTAGTTCAAAATGTGAACGTTAGGATTTTCGGTGGGACCGACATGTCAACTCAGTGGGACCGATTTCATTAGGGTTAGGGCATAACATAATCTGGGTGAGACCGATCACATAAACTCGGTAACCAATTTTTGTAATAGGCAAACAGAGAGTTGGTTAGGCAAGCTCGATGGGACCGATCGCTCATTTCGGTGAGACTGAAACATTACGAAAAGGAAACAAAGAGTTTGCATTGCGAACTTCGGTGGGACCGATTGCTCATCGCGGTTAGATCGAAACGCTATGAAGGGAAATAGAGAGTTTGCAATCCCATCTCGGTGAGACCGAGATCCCTATCGGTGAGACCGAACTGACTAGGGTTTCTGGATATGGCTATGTCAAATGAACTCGGTGGCACCGGATAGATCAAATCGGTGGGGCCGAGTTTGACTTTTGGTTTGGGACATATGTGGATATGAGAAAGTGGTTGAGGGCTTATGGAACATATCACTGAGCATTTTGAGCAAGCAAGCCATTAAGCAACACCTCATCCCCTTTTAATAGTATTGCATTGGCTTTTCCTATGGACTCAATGTGATCTTGGATCACTAAAATGAAAAAGTAGAGTCTTGAGCTTGAGCCAATATGTTTCCTTAGCATTTTTAGGGGTCCGCATTCCTAGTCCATGCCATGCCAAACATTGAACTTACTGAAATGATCATCTTGAAAGAGCATTAGTTCAATGAGCTATATGTTGTTAGGAATTACCAAAACGACCCAGGGATAGTTGCACTTTCAATCTCCTCCTTTTTGGTAGTTGTTGACAACATATAGATCAAAGCTTCGACAAATGATAATAAGAATGAAATACATCGTCGCTTTGAGAAGTATGTGATAAGAAAGAGCTCCCCCTAAATTTTTGCATTATTTAGAATTTTCTTGTGAATGCAAATGCACAATCGATTAGGATCATGGGTTACTCTTCCATGTCCCATACATCTTGGTGGAGCGCTCAAAATGATAGAAGGTAATATGCACTATTACCAAGACAAAGTGAATGATCATATATGAGAGATAAGAGATAACATCATTCAAGCACAAGCATTAAGGTATTATATGATCAAACACATGATCATACAAGTATCTCTCACACACATAAAGTATCATCCAAGCAAGCACACAAATAAGTATCAAACAAGAAGCAAAAGAGATAGCAAAAAGAAGCAGGATCTCTCTCTCTCTCTCGAAGCCTATGATCTATTACACTTTCTCCCACTTTGGCAACGAGTTACCAAAAAGCTCGAAAATGCATAGTGTTATGCGTCTCTCTAGGCTTGATCTTCGGGAGGAGGCGTTGAGAGGACTCCAAGGACGAATGCATCTGTTCAAGTTGTTGGAGCTGGTGGAGTGGCAACTCGAGGTGCTACTGATGCTGTGGCTGCAGGTGCTGATGTTGTAACTCTTGTGTCACCAGCTTTTGCGGATCTCTGTCCCTTGGCACTCTCTGAAAGGCATCCGTGGTAGCCTGCCCTTTCCTCTCCTCGGCTTCTTCCTGGGCTGCTCAATTTGCTGTCTCGCATCTCTGTCACCTTCAAGTCAAGATCATAGAATTTTGTCTCAATGATCCTCTCCAGGCTTTCTTGGTTCTGAGTTAGGGTGGCCAATCCCTTCTCAATCCTCAAGATGGCTTGAATTAGATATCTAAGTTGATCTTGTTTTGTCTTGAGAAACACTTGAGATTCCTATTCAGCAATTGGCATCTTTGCTGCTTTCTCAGCCTTTGCTTTTCTCCCTCTTCTCTTGAGCCTTCACCAGCAGCATCTCCACCAGTTGATTTGGAAGTTTCAAGAGTTGAGGCTCTAGCCTTAGACATTGGAACTCTTTTGCGAGAGCCTTCTTGTCCATACCAGGAGTTTTGTAGATGCAATCGTGCCAAACTCTTTCTTGACAACCATTTTTCTTGAGCCGACCTCCTCCTCGGCAGCTACATAGTCTTCATCTTCATACTCGAAATTTCTCTTCCTCCTCTTCCTAGTAGCAACCTTAGGCAGATTGCTAGAGTACTTAACTGCCTTCATCATAACTGCCCGGAGGGACTAGTGCCCTCACTCAGATTCACCTACTCTCCGGACTTGTTAGAGCTATCACTCTAATCGAGACATTCGCAATGCAAACCGATAGTGACCACAGTGAATAGTTATAGATGAGATAGAGTGGATGAGCATCACAAAGTGCAGAGGTTTTGCAAAACAAATGAGTCAAAAACTTAGTTTTAGTTTTCCACAGAAAGCATTTCGGAGCTACCGAGTTGTTAAACTCGGTGATACCGAAGCAACTTTTGGAGTCTAAAGTAGTGAAATCGGTCAGACCGAGACACAGTTTGGTGTCTCCGAGATTGCTAGGGTTTCACTGAGAGTTGAACTCAGTCACATCGTTTGCAAGTTTCAGTTAGACCCAAAAGTGCAAGTGCAATGGCCTAAGCCAAATCGGTGAGACCGAGATCCACAACTCGGTCGGTCCGGGATGAGTTCGCGTAAACCTAACCCTAAATTTTTGAATCAAATCTAATCTAAAAGAAGTTTTTGCTGGACAGGATGATCTCATATGTGGTAAGAAACATGGCATTTGCTTTGTGCTATGAATCGAAGGTAAGAACAGCACAAAGATTCGAACTCATACCCTAGTTCGGTGTTGAATTCTGTTGACGGCGACGGAGACCAGCAGAAGGAGGTCGGTGGTGACGAGAGGACGATCCAGAGACTCGAGACGGCAGAGCAGGACACGCGCGGGCGGAGAGGTTTTGGAGAAATTTCCAAAATTTGACCCGTCGATATATATATATCCTGTCCCTGTCGGTGTGACCGAGTGGAACAACTCGGTGGCACCGAGATACAGAATAGCAAGCAGTTACTGCAACTCGGTGTGACCAAAAGGTTATAATCTGTTGCACCGAGATTGAAAACCTAGATCAACTCATTGAACTCGGTCAGACCAAAAAGGATGAATCGGTCAGACCAAAATGCACAGAGAGGTTTTGGAAGTTTAAGTCTATGACGAATCGGTTACTCCGAGTGCTCCTCACACAGAGGGTTCAAATCTGACTTGATCAAACTTTGTGATGTAGCATGAATAGAGTTTGAGACGAGAAAAGCATAGATAGCTATAGGAAGTTCTTATGCATTCTTGTCCACCCATTTGGCAAAAGAAAAAGACCCAAACAATCCAATCAACAAATGGATGTTCTCGAATGATAAAAATATGCAATCAACATGCTCACAAAATAAAATGGCAAATGAAATATGTGACAAAGCATGCACAAACACTCTAGCATCTATCAAGCAATTGGCGAGGACTAGGTCATCTATATATGAGTATATTGACTTAGGAGTCAAATGAGAACATTTGATCATAGGTTATACTCATCGTTTAAGCATAAGTGGGGTTACCACTTTTACATAAAGCATTGTTGTGTTCACACCAGTTGAGTTGCTTTAGCTCAATATTTAGAGTAAATCTCCCCCTAGATGTGATATCCCCCCTAAGAGGGATGAACTAACCTTGGGTTTTATCAATGATGACTTCATGTAGATGTTGAAGATGTGGATGCTCAATGTTGATGTAGATCATTTGGAGCAATCCATTGGAGTGAGTTGCACTTTCAATACCTACACGGGTTAGTCCCACAAGGAACAAGCAAGGATATCCATAGACATAGAGTGAAGTTCACACAAGATGATGTCCATGAAAGCATTATGTTACCTTGTCCCTTGTCTTACCAACAAGAGGGTTTGTGACTCCTTGAACTAGTGCAAGATGTGGAAGTAGTTTGCACTTTTTCTTGCCAAATTAAATGAGTGTAGTATGTTGGCGGAGTCACCCTCAAGAACTCTCTAGTTCTTCTTCTTCGGGATCCACATCAACTTGATGGGAATCCTTGAAGTTGTAGTCGTACTTGATGAAGTAGAACTTAATGTGGTCTTGGGAACCCACTTGACCAAGGCCTTGGGAGCTTCTTCAAATGCATCAATCTCCTCTTGAAGCTTGTCCTTGCCTTTTTGCTTGTGGTCTTGTGGTGGAAGATCATCTTGAGCTTGTGTCCCTTGAAAAGAAGTAGGATCATACTTCTCTTGTTGAGGAACAAACTTTTTGGGTATTGATCTTCTTCCCACTCAACTCCATTGGCATTGAACTTTTCGTTCAAAACCCAGCACCTTGTTTAGGTAAATGATTGCCTTCCTTGCTTGCATACAATTTCCTCAAATTTCTTACTTCTGGCAAGGCTCTTGTAAACACATTTCTCTATAATTCCCTTCAATAAGCTATTTGCCTGCTCAAGTGTAACTTGGCTCAGAATCATTAGTGGAATCAAGAGAACTACTAGAAGCAACAACATTGGATTTAACATGATTATTGTTACTACTAGAAGAAGAATCTTTCTTGCTCTTGTTGCTAGATTTTACTAGTGGCATGTAAGTAGACAAGAGTAAATTCTTAGCAATGTAAGAACTTTTCATACGAAGATCATCATTGATTGCCTTTAAGAACCCATGCTCTTGCTCTAGGTTGAGCTTTTCAAAGCGTAGCTTCTCATGAGTCTTTAAAAGCTCTTGATGATCTTCTAAGGTAGTTTCATGAGCTAACTTAAGAGTGTTTAGTTCTTTAGTAAGATGCTCAATCTCCTTCTTATCATCGTCATTCGTTTTATCTTGATTAGCATGATTAATAGCAAGTTCATCATAGTTTTCATCATTAGAGTTGTCAACAAGCAAATCATGATTACCTATCAAATCATCTTCATCACTATTGAAATCAACATACTCGGGGTGTGATACCTTTGGGCCTTTAGCCTTGAAGCATCTTCCAATTCCTTCATTTGGTGAATCAAATATGTCATAGGAGTTGGTTGACACAAGTGCTAGACCGGCAACACCTTCATCTTGAGTATATTCGGAGTCGGAGTGATGGTCAGAGTCGGAGTCGGATACCCATTCACCAACGTGAGCTTGATGTCTTTGTTTTGTGTAGCTCCTTGATGACTTGTCCTTCTTTTCCGAATCCTTGCTTCTGCAAGAAGTTCTTTGTTCATAACGATCATCTCTACTCCTTCTCTCTCTTGGAGGTGATTCTTCTCTTCTACTTCTTCTGTTGGTGAGTCTTCTCTTCTTTTGTAGGGAGCCATATACTCATTGGAGTAGTGTCCGAGTCTTCCATAATTGTAGCAATTACGCTCACGACTAGAAGATCTTTTGTCATTGTAGGACCTTGACTTGGAACTTCTTTCTTTTCTTCTACTCTTTTAGAACTTATTGAATTTCTTCACCATTAGGCTCAATTCCTCATTGAATGCTTGTTTCTCACTTGATGATGTAGGAGCGTCACATGAGGCTTTGTAAGCACCACTTGACTTGTCATGAAGCTCTTCCTTATCCTTGAGTGACATCTCATGAGCAACAATTCTTCCAATGACTTCCGTTGGCTTGAGATCTTTGTAGTTGGGCATCATTTGGATCAAGGTGCACACGGTATCGTATTTTACATCCAAGGCTCTTAGGATCTTCTTGATGATAAATCTATCGGTCATCTATTCACTTCCTAAGACGGCAATCTCATTTGTGATGAGAGCAAACCTAGAATATATTTCAGCGACACCTTCACCATTCTTCATTTTGAACTTGTCAAGCTGACTTTGATGCACATCCAATTTGGATTCCTTGACGGAGTCGGTACCTTTGTGCATATCAATCAAAGTATCCCAAATTTCTTTCGCATTCTCAAGATGGCTGATTTTTTTGAATTCTTCGGGGCCCAATCCCTTGAAGAGGATATCGCAAGCTTGAGCATTGTATTGCAGCATCTTCAACTCTTCCGCGGTAGCTTCGCGATTTGGTTCTCTCCCATCAAAGAATTCACCTTGCAAGCCAATACACATAATAGCCCAAACAGCGGGGTTATGTCCAAGAATATGCATTTTCATCTTATGCTTCCTACTAGCAAAATTAGTAAAATCAATGTAGGGACCTCTACGGTGGTGAAACCAAGGCTATGATCACCAAAGCTATGGAAATCAAGGCAAATGTAGACCAAAGCTTTGATACCACTTGTAGGATCGAAAGTATGTCTAGGGGGTGATTAGACTACTTGACCAAATAAAATCTAGCCTTTTCCCAATTTTAAGTCTTGGCAGATTTTAGCAACTTAGCACAAGTCAAGCAATCAACCTACACATGCAAATCTAAGAGTATAGCAGCGGAATGTAAATCATTGCATATGAAGGTACAGGGGAGGACTTTGGAGGGAGAAAATGCAATGTAGACACGAAGATTTTTGGCGTGGTTCCAATAGGTGGTGCTATCGTACATCCACGTTGATGGAGACTCCAACCCACGAAGGGTAACGGCTGGGCGAGTTCACGGAGGGCTCCACCCACGAAGGGTCCATGAAGAAGCAACCTTGTCTATCCCACCATGGCCATCGCCCAAGAAGGACTTGCCTCACTAGGGTAGATCTTCATGAAGTAGGCCATCTCCTTGTCCGCACAAACTCCTTGGTTCAACTCCACAATCTTGATGGAGGCTCCCAAGTGACACCTAACCAATCTAGGAGACACCACTCTCCAAAAGGTGATAGATGGTGTGTTGATGATGAACTCCTTGCTCTTGTGCTTCAAATGATAGTCTCCCCAACACTCAATTCTCTCTCATGATTTGGATTTGGTGGAAATATGATTTGAGTGGAAAGCAACTTGGGGAAGGCTAGAGATCAAGATTCTTGTGGTAGGATTGGAATATCTTGGTCTCAACACATGAGTAGGTGGTTCTCTCTCAGAAAATGAATGATGGAAGTGTAGGCATGTTCTGATGGCTCTCCTCACGAATGGAGGAAGGGTGGAGGGGTATACATAGCCTCCACACAAAATCTAACCGTTACACACAATTCACAAACTCGGTGGGACCGAATACTCAAACTTGGTCAGACCGATTTAGTTCAAAATGTGAACGTTTGGATTTTCGGTGGGACCGATTTCATTAGGGTTAGGGCATAACATAATCTCGGTGAGACCGATCACATAAACTCGGTGAGACTAATTTCTGTAATAGGCAAACAGAAAGTTGGTCAGGCAAACTCGGTGGGACTGATCGCTCATTTCGGTGAGACTGAAACATTACGAAAAGGAAACAAAGAGTTTGCATTGCACACTCGGTGGGACCGATCGCTCATCTTGGTTAGACCGAAACATTACAAAGGGAAACAGAGAGTTTGCAATCCCATCTCGGTGAGATCGAGATCCCTATCGGTGAGACCCGAGGCTGATTAGGGTTTTACGGCTATGGCTATGTCAAATGAACTTCGGTGGTATTTGGATAGATCAAATCGGTGGGGCCGAGTTTGACTTTTGGTTTGGGACATATGTGGATATGAAAAAGTGGTTGAGGGCTTTTGGAGCATATCACCAAGCATTTTGAGCAAGCAAGCCATTAAGCAACACCTCATCCCCTTTTAATAGTATTGGCTTTTCCTATGGACTCAATGTGATCTTGGATCACTAAAATGAAAAAAGTAGAGTCTTGAGCTTGAGCCAATATGTGTCCTTAGCATTTTGAGGGTCCACATTCCTAGTACATGCCATGCCAAGCGTTGAACTTCTTTGGAAATGATCATCTTGAAAGAGCATTAGTTCAATGAGCTATATGTTGTTCGGAATTACCAAAACCATCGAGGGATAGTTGCACTTTCAGGTATTTGATCTGAGTTGGCCGCTGGCCTATACAGACTAACTACTGCACGGGATAAGTTATAGGCACTCGGCGTTGTACATTCCTTTTGAAAGCGATCCAGATGTCACAATTCAGAGACGCGGGCTGATTGTTGGGGTGGACGGTAACTGCCTACACTTCTATAAGGAGGTGGGTCTGGTCCCCGGCCAGCCGCGCAACATGCAGGAGTGCAAAGGGCGATGGGCCCGAGACCCCTGATTGCTTAGGATTTAGACCAGCGTGTTGACCTCTCTGGAGAGCCTAGGTAGGACTACGATGTGTTGATCTCCCGAGGCAAGGTATTACCCAAAAAAGTGTGTCCGGCCAGAGGTAATCAAGCACGTTGGGTAATGTGGTGCTCCCCTACATGGAAGTAATCTATTTTAATAGTCTTGTCGATGGTAACAACACGACTTGGAGTTGTATTCTGACTTCTTACAACTAAAACCGGATACTTGATAAAATACACCCATATAAGTAGCGGATCTTTATGCATGTCCAAACCGCGGATCTCGGGTAGGGGGTCCCAAACTGTGCGTCTAAGGTCGATGGTAACAGGAGACAGGGGACACGATGTTTACCCAGGTTCGGGCCCTCTTGAAGGAGGTAATTCCATAATTCCTGCTTGATTGATCTTCGTGAATATGAGGATTACAAGAGTTGATCTACCATGAGATCGTAATGGCTAAACCCTAGATGTCTAGCCTGTATGATTGTGATTGCACCTACGGACTAAACCCTACGGTTTATATAGACACTGGAGGGGCCTAGGGTTGTGCAGAGTCGGTTTACAAAGGAAGGAATCTTCATATCCGACTGCCAAGCTTGCCATCCACGCAAAGGAGAGTCCCATCCGGACACAGGAGGAAGTCTTCTGTCTTGTACCTTCATGGCCCATCAGTCCGGCCCACGTCACATACCCCAGACACCCGAGGACCCCTTAATCCAAGACTCCCTCAGTAGCCCCTGAAACAGGCTTCAATGATGATGTGTCCGGCGCGCAGATTGTCTTCGGCATTGCAAGGCGGGTTCCTCCTCCGAATACTCCAAAGCAGCCTTTGAACACGAAGCGATATGCAGCTCGGCAAAACAAGTACCACACACAACCGCAGAGAGTATAATATTTTATGAGTCCCATTACTGACAACTTTTGTAGCGAGACATTATGTCCCTGCCCGGTCATTATTTCAAACCATTTTTTTAGCCTCCCGCTCCGTGTTTCGAGATGCGGTTTTCATTGGCATGTCTTGTCAAAGCAGAGATTGTGTCCCCTTATTGTGGGATTCTCATCAATACGGGCGTGGGTAATCCAACCGCGCCATCTGCATGACCCTTGGGGAATAGGCGAGTTTTAAGGCGAGTGGGGAGGCGCTTGATATTCGCTGCCTTTATAAAGGGATAAGGATTCACCCTTTCACCCATGCCTTCTTTCTCTCTGCCCACCCATTCTCAAGCTCCATTGCCTAAGCTTCCATCCTTTCCGCCTCAAAAAAGCACTCCGATCATGTCCGAATCTGGAGCACAGGGCAAGTGGATGGCCTCCTCCGTCAAGGAGAAGGACATCACGAAGCTCCGAGAGGCTGGGTACTTAGCCCATGAAATTGCCCACCGGCTTCCAGCAAAGGGGCAGATCATCCCCACCCCGGATCCCCATGAGAGGGTGGTATTCATCCCCCACTTCGTCCGAGGGTTGGGATTTCCTCTCCACCCATTCGTCCGTGGACTCATGTTCTACTACGGGCTAGATTTCCATGATCTGGCCCCAAACTCCTTCCTCAACATCTCGGCATTCATTGTCATGTGAGAGGCCTTCCTGCGCATCCCACCCCACTTCGGATTGTGGTTAAAGATCTTCAATGTGAAGCCGAAGGTGGTCGGTGGTTAACACGCAGAGTGCGGAGGCGCTATGGTGAGCAAGCTGCCCAACGTCTCATGGCCCAAAGGTACCTTCATGGACACCGTCAAAGGGTGGCAACAGCAGTGGTTCTACGTCACAGAGCCTCGTGACACCACCTGGGCCGCGGATCCCGAATTTAAGTCCGGGGCCCCGATGCGGCTCACCTCCTGGCTAGAGAAGGGCCTGGACTAGGCTTCGTCGGACGAGCTGATAGCACTTCAGACGTGCATCAAGAGCATGGTAGACAAGAACATCAAGCTTGTCAATGTGATCCAGGTGATGCTTTTTCGCCGGATCCTTCCTTGCGAAAGCCGGACTTGCCATTTGTGGGAGTTCGATCCGCCGAGCACTGCATCTTTGCAACAGTTCTTGACACTACACACGAAGACATCTGGAAGGTGCTTTTAAGGCCAATGAGATGTGGCGAAGACTGACGAAGGACCGTGGGTACAACTTGACCCATCCACTTGACTGGTAAGTTTTCTCCGTATTCCAAGGTGTATCCTTCACCCGTACCTTCAAGGAAGATGTCTAAGCTTCCTTATCATGCCTTTTAGGGAAGCTTGACAAAGAGGCTAAGCGGATCCAAAGTGTCGCTCCTTGCTGAAGACCCAGCTATGCCACTTCGGCGAAGATCTTGGTCCGGCGCCCTACCGAGGTATGGAGAAGAAGGCCAACAAGAAGGGCCATGCGGGAAGAGGCGGCCTTCACCGTAAAGGCACTTCGGGCGTGACGTCCGAAGACGCCAAAACCCACTCCTCCCCCACCACCGAGGAGGAGGAGGAGAGCAACTCCGCCCCCCACAACGAGGGGGGAAGAAAGAAAAGGGTGGCCTCCATGGATCCCGAGGCCGAGGCGTCAAGAAGGAAGGTCTCCCTCGCGGACAACTCCGCGTTGAACCGATAGCAGCTCCGAGTGGCGCCCCAGGGAGAAGCCCCTGGCCAAATCGTAAGTACTCAAAGGCACTTATACACACATGTATCCAACTTCTTTACTTCGTGGTTTTAATATGTCGAATCATGCGCTGTAGTACGGCCCACGCCCGCCCCCCAGCGATCCTCATCTTCTGAAAATTCGCTGGATCTAAATGTGATGGACAACGGGTCACTTCCGGCGGCCTCCTCTCCCAAGGCCATGGACGACGCCGAGGTGCTATCCCGAAGGACCTTCCCAGGCCAGGGAGAGGTACAGGAGGCCGTCAGGGTGGCGCCAGAGGGTAATACCTAGGCCGCCGGACACATGGGGGAGCAAATCCCCCTGGAGAATGGCGATGTGGGCCATATCCAATTCAGCCCCCAGCCGAATACCATTCCGGAGACCCATACGGCTCTGGGATCAGGCAAGCAGCCTCCTTAGAAAGAAGGAGGTGCACCTATTCCGCCGGCGACCTCTGTCCAGCCGGAGGCATCGGATACTCTACTAGAAGTACTGCAAAGCGCTTCCATTGTTGAGGAACACCGTATCCTCATGGGTACGGTGGTTGAGAGGGTTCGATACATTAAGAGTGGGTGGCCAAGCTTGCACCGACCTTCTAACAGGCTTTGAGGTATCGTGACGTAATTATGCCAAAAGAATGTCATAGTATAGGCAGTAGCCCACGAGACTACGTCCGTGTTAGGAAAAGAAAAGCCGGACAGAGGATCAAATAATTTTTGCATGAGACTAACCATACATGTCTATGTGAATAAGCAGGCGTCGTTGCTCGCTGCGACCTCCCATTCGCCGAAGTCTCTAAACTGAAGCAGAGTCTGGAGCGGGCCGAGGAAGACTTCGGCCATGTGAAAAAACAGTTGGAGGACAAGCAAGGTATGCAATGGCCTATTCAGATCTGGAAAGATATGAATTGATTGTATTGATCATGGTATCATGATATTTTTGTAGGAGTTGCGACCGACGTGGAGTCCCTCAAAAACGCGCTGGCCGAGGCCCAGAAGAGGGTGGCAAAGGAACAAGCCGCCCGCGAAAAGCACGAGGCAAGGGTCAGGGAGGTCCAGCAGGAGCTCTAGAACGCCGTAATGAAATGCAAGTCCTTGAAGTGCAAGATTACGGACGATTCCGAACTTGCTAAGGCCCACCAAAGTGCGCAAGAGGCCTGGGTTGAAACCCAGGGCACCCTCCAGGTAACCCAGGAGGCTAGGAATATCGCGACGGGTAAGGCCTTTATTATGCAGAGCAAATATGTGAAGAAAAGGTAACCCTTACTGACCCGGATTTGGAGTTCTCCAGGTGAATTTGCGGATCTGCCGCACGGTGTTGCTGACGTTGCGGAGTTCTTCCGAGCCGAAGAGAGGAGCTCAACGGAGAAGTTGTTCTGGTCGCAATACCTTGCGCCAAAGCATCTGGTGCCCTTTAGCGATCAGCTGAAATAGCTGACCCAACTGCATAGGGTGGCCGAACTGGCCATGAAGGATTTGATAATCCGTTTATGGCCTGCCGAAGCCATACCCAGCAGCTACTTCGGGCTCGTGAAGTGGCTGGTCAATGCACTGCCCTCGGCTTGATGCCATCAAAGCGGCGGTTTACGCATCGAAGGTGCGCGGATGGCCTTCGCCCGTGTCAAGGTGCGATGGGGCGAAGATGGGCGTCGTCAAGCTTCAAGGACGAGGGATCGCCCACGGGCAAGGAGCACCGCACGCCCGAGCGATATTTTGATGATGTCCTAAAGGGATCCCGCGTTGTAGAGGGCCAGT
The DNA here is from genome assembly GCA_021605145.1 of Aegilops bicornis. Lineage (NCBI taxonomy): Eukaryota > Viridiplantae > Streptophyta > Magnoliopsida > Poales > Poaceae > Aegilops > Aegilops bicornis. The sequence goes on from JAHIAL010000011.1 coordinate 2,222,840, forward strand.
GTGCAAAAGACATTATCTTCGTATGAATACATTCATGTTGTCCCGTCCTGTGTTATCAAACAAAGCCGATATGTAATATAATGCTTGTTGTTTATTTAAAATTTTGCCTCCTGTGCGGCTGTTTCATTAAATATGAGAGTTGGCCGATTAAATCGGCTTCAGCCCCACGTAGGTAGTACGGGGTGTTGAGTTGGAACCTAAACACCCTTGATCCAAGAGTTTGGTCCTTGAAGCAGGTGTTTAGCGCAACGAACCAGGCAATCGGACTATGTGGCTTTATCACCCTCACTTAGCCATAGGAGTTTGACAATAGAAATGTAGGTGCAGCCCCTAGTAAGTATTTGTTAATCTGGACTAGCGTGTTGTAGACACCTGATCGGGTGGAGGACGATCCGTCGCATAATGCGGAAAAAATCGCAAGAGATTTTATCCTCCGAATAGTTGACCAGCTCTCGCCGCATCACGACAGTCAGTTTTCGGCTTTCTCTACTGAGGTGTTTACTCGGATAAACCAGAAACACAATCGCAGTAGTTCTCCCTTTACTACCCTAGCTAGCCGATAGGACGAAACGTAAGGTAGTAAGCACAGGAGCCGGGCAACCCAACTATTGACCAAAGACATGATTCGGAGTCGATGCATATAATGCTAAATTCGGGGTGCCAAACTATACGGTAAAAGGTGTTCGGACTTTGTTGCCATAGTATGGAGCGCAATGAAGCCCCTGTCGAATTAAAGCGTACCAAATTGTACGGGTGCAATTGATAAGAATAGCGAAATAAAATGAAGTAATAAGCCAGTGCCACATAATTTGGGCTGCAAACTATTTCCATTATAATTTGGTTAATACGTCAAAGCGTATTTGTACAAATAGTGCGATAAGCAACATGGCTATTTAAAATGCCAAAACCAAGGGGGAGCTGCGTGCGGGTCCTGAAAATAGTAGAGTGATCATCAAGAAGACCACCTAGAGATTCCCCCACACGTCTATGCTGCTTGCCGCCTTGGTATATCCATCCTTCGAAAGGATCGACGATCAGGCCGTCGTGAGGGGCATGTGGAAAAGAAACGTGAAAGGGATAAAAAGAAAAGGGAAAGTATGTGTGCCCAGGGAAGGTCGAGCCGTATTATGGACCACAATTGAGTTATGCCTTCGTCTTTGCCCATGGTATTTTGAGTGTGTAGTTATATGCAGCGATGCGTGAGCCGCCATTTGGTCGGGACTGAGACGGAGGCCGAATTGCCAGTCGAACTCCTGACGAGCTGGACTCTCATTCTGCGAAGTAGTGCAGACTCGTTTGACAGTGTCCGGGAGCCTGGCCGCTGAATTGAAAACCTGCTTGATAAGTCCGCTCTGTACTTCCGCTGCCAGGGCCACGGTGTGCTCCTCGGTACGGAGGGAGCGTTCCGTGCTTCCATTGACTGTTATGACACCGAGTGGTCCGAGCATCTTGAGTTTGAGATAAGCATAGTGTGGCACCGCATTGAACCGAGCAAATGCAGTTCGTCCGAGTAGTGCGTGATAGCCACTTCGGAAGGGGACAATATCGAAGATCAAGTCTTCTCTTCGGAAGTTGTCCGGGGATCCGAAGACGGCTTCCAATGTGATTGAGCCCGTGCAGCAGGCCTCCACACCTGGTATTACTCCTTTAAAGGTAGTTTTTGTGGGCCTGATCCTTGATGGATCGATGCCCATCTTGCGAGCCCATATCACGATAGAGCAGGTTGAGGCTGCTGCCACCGTCCATGAGGACTCGCGTGAGGTGGAATCCATCAATGATTGGGTCGAGGACCATTGCGGCTGAACCGCCATGAAGGATACTTTCGGATGGTCCCTGCGATCAAAGGTGATCGGGCAGGAAGACCATGGGTTGAATTTTGGGGCGACTGGCTCTATCGCGTAGACATCCCTGAGCGCGCGTTTGCGCTCCCTCTTGGGGATATGGGTAACATATATCATGCTCACCGTTTTAACCTGGGGGGACTTCTTCTGTCCCCCTGTGCTCGGCGGACGGGGCTCCTCCTCGTCGTCCTCACTTTGCAACCCCTTCTCCTTGTTATCGATATTGAACTTGCCAGCCTGTTTAAAGAACCAACAACTTCTGTTGGTATGATTGGCTGGTTTATCGGGGGTGCCGTGGATCTGACATGGACGGTCAAGTATATGGTCCAAGCTGGATGAGCCCGGATTGTTTCTTTCAAATGGCTTCTTCCGCTGGCCGGACTTGGAGCCACTGAATTCGGCGTTGACCGCCGTGTCATCGGTATTGTCACCGTTGCTTCGACGCTTGTGTCTGTTGCGTCGGGGCTTGCCATTGCTATTTCTGGCTTCAGAGGTGCCAGGTTCGCTTGCATTATTATTTCTATGGCCTAGCCAGCTATCTTTGCCCACGCAAAAGAGGGTCATAAGTGTCGTGAGGGCTGCCATGGACTTTGGCTTTTCTTGGCCGAGGTGTCGGGCGAGCCATTCATAACGGATGCTATGCTTAAAGGCCGCTAGGGCTTCGGCATCCAGACAGTCGACGTTATGATTCTTTCTAGTAAGGAACCTAGTCCAAAATTTCCTGGCTGACTCTCCGAGCTGTTGAACTATGTGACTTAAGTCATCGGCATCCGGAGGTCGCATGTATGTACCTTGGAAGTTGTCGCGGAAGGCGTCTTCCAAGTCCTCCCAGCTGCCAATGGCGTTTTCTGGCAGGCTGTTTAACCAGTGCCGAGCTGGTCCCTTGAGATTTAGCGGAAGGTATTTGATGGCATGAAGATCATCACCGCAGGCCATATGAATATGGAGAAGGAAATCCTCAATCCATACGTTGGGATCCCTTGTTCCATCATATGATTCGATATTCATGGGTTTAAACCCTTATGGGAATTCGTGCTCCATTACGTCATCGGCGAAGCAGAGGGGGTGTGCGGTGCCTCTATATCGGGCCAAGTCGCGGCGTAGCTCAAATGGAATCCGTCTGCGATTTTCGGCCCGGACGTGGTTATGCTTGTCACGTTCGGCTAGATAGCTGTCGTCGCGCGCCGGGGGGCGCCCCCGTGATCCGTAGATAGATCTAGTTTGACCTGCTCTATGTTCCAGGTCCTGTCGTAGGTCATATGTATATCCCTGAGCTGTTGTGTCTCTACCTTTACGGTGAGGAAGTATGGGCTAGTGTTCGGCTTGAGTTCTCGTTTTGTCCCGCCCACATGGTGGTCGGTCAGCCACATTACGTGCTAATGGTACGGGCTCAAGTGCCTCCTCGTCGAATTGAGGTAGCAGTTTACGCTTTGGGTAACTTTTTGTTGGGCGCTCGAGGTCGTACTCTTCGGCTGCCAGGACATTAGTCCCCCTGTCGTTGAGTAGATCTTGATCAGCTTGAAGCTGCTGCTGCTTCTTTTTCAGGCTCCTTGCAGTGGCTATTAGCCGACGCTTAAAGTGCTCCTACTCGAGGGGTTCCTCAGGCATGATAAAGTCTTCGTCGCCGAGGCTCACCTCATCCTCAGAGAGTGGAAGATAATTACTGTCCTCCGAGTTTTCATTTACAGCATGTTCATCAGGGCTAACTTGCCCATCTTCCCGATCGTCCTGTTCAGAAGTTGGCTCGACGGGGTCTTCTTGATCTTCGGCATCGTCCGAAGTATTGTTGTCTCTCGTGCCGGTATTGCTGTCTTTTCCACGACGTGATTTAGAGTGGCACCGCTGACGTCAGCGTTTTGGCTGTATCTCAGGAGGTTTATCCTCAACTGAATCTTTCTCGTTATCGCTGTTACCCTCTTTGGGTGTATCCACCATGTACACGTCATACGAAGAGGTGGCCGTCCAGCGTCCGGTAAACGGCGGGTTTTGGGCCTGCTCTTCTCCGGCATCGTCGTCCATACCATCGATGTCTTCGGAGCCGCAATCGAGCATGTCAGTTAAGTCCTCGATAGTGGCTATGAAGTGGGTGGTGGGTGGGACGTAAAATTCTCCGCTCCCTAGTCCGGGCTGGGCATATTTCGGACGTTGCTCCTCTGTAATGACGAGGATCACATCAAGTCCGAGCCTCGCTTAAAAGGCGAGGTTTGGCGAGGAGATCCGTGGAGTACGGCGAAAGGAGACTCCTTGGCGAGCTCTCACGATCTCTTGACTCGAAGGTTCGGAGCTAGTGTTCGGAGGAGAGTCCGTCTTCATGATGGTTGCCAGCGAAACTACTTCCTCCGGCTCTCCCGTACTGGGCTTAGTGGCCGCAGATAGTCCGGCGGGCTTAGGAATCTCGTCCTCGGACCTGGCAATGAGCTCCGGATCTAAGGCCAGAGCGGAGGTTGGAGTCGTGAACCCTTGGAAGATCAAGTCTCCTCGGGTATCAGCGACATAGTCCAGATTTCCAAAATTAATCTGGTGACCTGGGGCGTAGCTGTCGATCTGCTCTAGACGGCCAAGTAAGTTGGCCTGCAGTCCGAAGCCGCCGAACACAAAGATCAGGCCGTGGAGAAAAACCTCCTCCGGGGCAGCATAGTTGTAGATGACTGATGGAGCCATCGAACCTTCTGATGACGATGCAGCGGAACTATCAATGAAAGCACCAATGTCGGTGTCAAAACCGGCGGATCCCGGGTAGGGGGTCCCGAACTGTGCATCTAAGGTCGATGGTAACAAGAGACGGGGGACACGATGTTTACCCATGTTCGGGCCCTATTGATGGAGGTAATACCCTACTTCCTGCTTGATTTATCTTGATGAATATGAGGATTACAAGAGTTGTTCTATCACGAGATCATAGTGGCTAAACCCTAGATGTCTAGCCTGTATGATTGTGATTGCGTCCACGGACTAAACCCTCTGGTTTATATAGACACCGGAGGGGCCTAGGGTTGTACAGAGTCGGTTTACAAAGGAAGGAATCTTCATATCTGAACGCCAAGCTTGCCATCCACGCAAAGGAGAGTCCCAGACACGGGAGGAAGTCTTACATCTTGTACCTTCCATTGCCCATCGGTCCGCCAATGTCACATAGTTTAGACGCCTCGAGGACCCCTTAATCCGTGACTCCCTCGGATAGACTCAATGATCGCTTGCTCACAAGGAGACGAGAGTGGGTCTACAGGTAGGATTATTGCTATGCGATGATACTTGTTACCACTCCAACTACTCTCTTCTACTGCTTGAAGATGGTGGCTGCCAGAAGACGTGGTATTCGATAAGATGAGCTTCTCCCCCCTTATTCTGGAATTCTGCAGTTTAGTCCACAAATACTACCCCATTTCATTGATACCGATGCATATGTAGTGTAGATCTGATGTAAGTCTTGCGAGTACTTTGGATGAGTACCCACGGTTGCTTTGCTACCCCTTACTTTTTCTTCGACCCGGATGTTCGCAACAGATGAGGACGCCGCGGATGGAGGTCCCCCCCAGCGGAGCCTACTACATGGAGACCGATGACCAGGAGGAGTCCGGAGGTCCCAAGCAGGAGGCCTCGCCTTTCAATCTAGTGGCGTTGTTTTGTTCAGACTTCTTAAGGCGTGCTTTTCTAACTATGTTTGTACTTAGATAATATTTGCTTTGATGACTTATGTATTCGGGTCCTCGTGAACCCTGGTTTGCAATATGAAGACTTATGTTTATCCTTTGTGTCATTGAGTTGTGTTGTGATATCTTCCCGTGAGTCTCTGATCTTGATCGTGCATGTTGCGTGTATGATTAGTGCATGATCGAGTCGAGGATGTCACAAAGAGCATGAGTTTCTAAAAGCTATCAATGATGATCTTCGAAAGAATATTTCTTATTACATTGCCAAATGTCTCCTCTTGTCTACTTACACTCCACAAGTTAAAACTAGTAACAAGAGCAAGAAAGATTCTTCTTCTAGTAGTAACAATAACCATGCTAAATCTAATAGTGTTGCTCCTTGCAATTCTCTTGATTCCACTAATGATTCTCTTAGCCAAGTTACACTTGAGCAAGAAAATAGCTTATTGAAGGGAATTATAGAGAAAGGTGTACAAAAGTCTTGCCGGGAGTACTCAATTTAACGAAATTGTACGCAAGCAAGGAAGACACCGGAATAATCAAGGTGTTGGTTTTGAACGAAAGTTCAATGTCAATGGAGTTGAATGGGAGGAAGATCAATACCCCAAGATGAAGTTTTTTCCTCAACAAGAGAAGTATGACCCCACTTCTTTTGAGAGAACACAAGCTCAAGATGATCTTCCACCATTAGACCACAAGCTAAAAAGCAAGGACAAGCTTCAAGGTGAGATTGACTCATTTGAAGAAGCTCCTAAAGCCATGGTCAAGTGGGTTCCCAAGACTAATCCAAGATCTACTTCATCAAGTTCAACTACAACTCCAAGGATTCCCATCAAGTTGATGTGGATCCCAAAGAAGAAGTACTAGAGTGTTCTTGAGGGTGACTCCGCCAACATACTTCACTAATATTCATTTTGGCAAGGACTTGTGCAAACAACTTCCACATCTTGCACTTGTTCATGGAGTCACAAACCCTCTTGTTGGTAAGACAAGGGACAAGGTAATTAACCTAATGCTTTCATGGACATCATCATATGTGCAATTCACTCTATGTCTACGGATATCCTTGTATGTTCCTTGTGGGACTAACCCATGTAGGTATTGAAAGTGCAAAACTCCAAAGGATTGCTCCCAACTCTTGATGGAATACATCAACATTGAGCATCCACATCTTCACTATCTACATGACGTCATCATCGACTAAACCCAAGGTTAGTTCATCCCTCTTAGGGGGATATCACATCTAGGGGGAGCTTTGCTCTAAAAATTGAGCTAAAGCAACTCTAATGGTGTGAACACATTAATCCTTTATGTAAAAGTGGCAACCCCACTTGTGCTTAAATGAAGAGTATGACCTATGATCAAATATTCTCATTTGACTCCTATGTCAACATACTCATGTATAGATGATCTAGTCATCACCAATTGCTTGATAGATGCTAGAATTGGTTATGCATGTTTTGACACATATTTCATTTGCTATTTTATTGTGTGAGCATGTTGATTGCATATTTTCTCCATTCGAGGACATCCATTTGTTATTTTAATTGTCTTGGTTTTTCTAGCCAAGTGGATATACAAGAATGCTTAAGAACCTTCTCTAGCTGGACAAGTTCAAATGGAGCAAACCCGCAAGAGCATGGAGCATAGGATTTGAATTAGCCCAATGCGGATGGCAGCGATCGAGCAACTAAATGAGCGAACTCCAAATAGAAATCTTTTGCGCTTTCCTAATGTGTTCTAATAGGTGTTACAAGCTTCGATAATCTAGTGTGAACTAACCCGAACTATGGTTTCGCTTCCCTAAACTATGTGGTATAATCACTTAAAGTGAAGCATGTCCCGACGATTCCCCGGATAGGAGAAGGCCAGCTGGGTCATTTGTTCGTATAATTACGAGTCAATTCACTCCTGCGGTTTTTGCCCGAGTCAAAAGACAAGCAAGTCCTTTGAGTACAGAGCGAACGAAGTGCCAAATTGTGAGCCTAGGGTGAACAGTGGTGCTTCCATGGCATTTGGATAGTAGATCAGAGAGGCATGCCGGTAGAATATGGAGTTGTTTTTGTTCTCTTGTTATTCTTTTATGGCTATAAGTATTTATGGCTTGGATTCGTTTGGCCATTAGGTTTGAATTGCGAGCGGTTTCTTATTGCTAAGCTTGCTTTTTGTCGAATGTCTCTAAAGAGTGATGGTGATTCGAGTAGCATGAATTGTCTGTCCAAGGGGTCGCTAATGCGTTATTTGTATAGGATCTCAGCTATTATTGTCAGCTAGATCTACATAATATGCTTCACACGGAGCCCTTACTTGGTTCGTTTGGCATTTTTCTTATCATCCATCCACATAGGGAGAAAGGCCAAGGGCCCAGTGGAGTGATAAAATGAACTATCCAAATTAAGCTAATCACATGTCCAAGTTCAAACCCCACATAGCCACTCTTCTTGATCCCCCACCATCACTTGACCCGAAGAATCAACCCGTTTGTTTGCCAATGGGTTTCTGCACAGAGAGCTAGATTAGGGATCGGATGTGCACCTTTCACTAGATTAAGGTACAAAATCCCTTACTAGGTTTGGTAAGTATGTTATGAAGGTGAGAAGTCATCAAACTTCTCGGTAGTGCAATGGATTAAGGTAAATGTGCTAGCTTTCCTCCTCTTTGGTTGATGAAAACAAACCTATCCCATATCTCAAAATGGCCCCGTACACTCCAATGGGAAGTAGAGAAAAGGGGAAGTGCAGAAAAGAAGGATCCCCAAATCAGAGGGTATATAAAATTTGTTTGATTAAGTGAATTAGAGAATAGAGAGCAATGGGATAGGAAAAGCTCACGGGAATGCAGGTACCGTTTCCAAGGGAAAAGAAAAGGGAACTTAACCTCTTCCTACTAATAAGATAAGGCAATCCAATCCCGATTCAAGATCATGTTGTCTCAACATAGCAATGCGTGTTATGGTAACCTGATTGTGATAACAACATCAAAGCCAAGAAATCAAGGTCGAAGCAGTGGAATGCAAAGTGTTCTCCAAGATTTGATCAAAGAGTTGAGTTGCTACCTCGGGGTGTCGACTTAGCTATTTGCTGAGAAATAAGCCTTCTACCCATTATATCGACGATTAGGTAGAGCTCTTACGGGGGCAAGGTTACACAGATACGACAGTTCACTTAATAGAACATGGCACTAATGTATCCCCTAAGGTCCCAGCACCTTTTAATCAATACCGAAATCATAACATCAAGATTTCCTATGCAATTAATGAACGAATTACCAAGGCGAATTCAAAGAATTCTCGCGGATACTGACTTATATGGCCTCACAATCATAGACTCCTCCACAAGAGTATATCCAAGTGGATCATCAACTGAAAAGGCAATAAATGAGAAGTTGATTCCCGTACTGCAGCATTTAGTTGGTTTAAAGCGAGTTCACTTGTCCAACTTCTTCTATATCCAATGCACTCTCAATTGGACAGAAGGATCTGCCCACATCTTGGTTACTGTAATGTTGCTGTGGAGTTTTGGTACCTACTACTATGTCCAATCAGTTCCAACTCTGAAAGTTCAGGTGAATTTGGTAACTATCCGGATACCTTTAAAGGTCATAATTGTCATGGAAGGATATCCAGACGAGTGTCCAGGGTAGCCAAGCAAGATACCATGCGCAGTGCCTCATCGAGGATTGTTCTAGCCATCTCCACAGGGGTCCGTTCGGTTCTTCCTCTCCACAACACCATTTTGATGAGGGGTGTAAGGAGAAGAGAACTAGTGCTCAATGCCGTGCTCGAGAAAGCATTTTTCTTTATTTCAAATAGCCCCTTTCTCTCTTGGGCTCTCATGCCCCCTCGATGGTTGACGACAAGATAAAGAAAAGTAAACCGCCCAATCGACAGACTTTTTGACCTCTTTTTCCTGCAAAGCAGGAGGAAGCATAAACTCAAAATTCCATAAGAGAAGTCATATTGGATGGTAGGAAAGGGCCTTTCATTTCAATGTTCTATCTCATCCCTCTCTTTTTGCATCTTGTTCGACTAGCTTTCTTAGCATGTGTTGGTATCAGAATACCGGTTTAGTGAGTAAAGACAGCGGGACTACTGTCATGAGTCACAAAGCATTGGTAGACCTGACTCACTCGAATGTTTGGCTATTTAACCTAAGAAGTATGTTCGGATGGATGACTTCACGGTCAAGATGGTAATATTGATAGTTCATCTAATTCACCAACGTGACCAACCACAATGAATGTCTTTAAGCGCCTTCTCAAACTTGGATTGCAGCCTTTTCTATCTCTGTAGCAAAGTCGGTCGGTCCAGTGTTGGGCAGAGCCCATTGTCAAAAGATCATTCTGCTAGGATGCTTGCTTGAATCTAGCTACTTCCAAAAAAGGCATTTTTCACTCTATATGGTATGGCTACAAACTGAATGAAGACGTCAGAAGCAGTTCATCGCCTGTGGGAGCTTGCTGATAGTAAGGAAGCCATATCTTTCTATCAGATTGCCTATTTGTCTATCTGTATGGTGAAGAGAGAATGTAAGATACTCTCAATAGGACAAGCACACAATACCTCGTAGAGTCCAAAGCTCCAGCTCAAAGAGTTCAGGAAGACCAACCATCCACACTTGATTAGCTACTGTGCACTTCACCAGAACATGGTCTATGTCCTCCACTACCCCTTCACAAACATAAAAAACAACTTTGAGACAATGGGAGCAAATTCCTTGAGACAAGAAGTTCGTTCTCTGCACGGAAGTCTATACCAATAAGCTTTCCACCAAAAAAACGGAATGCAGGGAATGACCTTAAGCTTCCATACGCAAGAGAAATGATGACCACCTTCCTCATTAAATGGCTGGCAGACCTCCCTATATACTTCCTTCATCCTAATCATCAGAGTGAACAGAAGACCCCCATGTCAAAGTATCAGAACAGATGCTTCTAGGAATTGGTACAGCTGAAATTTCTCGCACCACCTCATCAGGGAAAAAAAGCTATTAAACTAAGATGCCAATCCCTATTAGGAATGAGATAGTGGGAGAGAGAGACAAACCTTCCAACAGCTCTGACATGTTCATAGGAATAAGCCTTCTATTCAATGCAGTCCCACCAAGCCAAGGGTCTTATAACAATCGCACCGAATTACCATCTAAAATCTGCCACTAGAAGTTCTCTTGAATAGAATGACTAGCTATATATGCTTTCTTGTCTCAAATTCTTTTCATGCTATATCACAAAAATTGAACAAGTCTCTTTCGGACCCTCTGGGTGAGGAGCACTCGGAGCCACCGACCCGACAAGGGCAGACCTCGACCTTTCGGTCTCCTGTGTTCCGAGGCCATGTATGTACATGCTAGGCTCACACCCATTGTATGCGACCGTAGAGTCTATCACACCCAATCATCACGAGGTGCTTTGAAATGATGAACTTTTTCAACCGTGCATACTTAGGGAGAACACAATTTCTTGAAATTAAGTGAAGGGATCATCTTATAATGCTACCATTGACCTAAGCACAATAAGATGCATAAAAGGATAAACATCACGTGCAATCAATATGTGACATGATATGGCCATTATCGGCTCGGTGGCATCCTCTCCTTCTTTATCCAGCAAGTGAGGGAGAGGAGGTAGATGAGATCTGAACCAACACGATGGTGTGGTGGTGGTAATGGCAATGAACACCAGCGAGCTTCGCCTTGCTACCGCGGATCGAGGTGGAGGCTTATCGGGACAGAAAGGAGGCTTGGGTTTGGTATGTCCAGCCCTTTCACCCCCCTCCCCACTATAAATAGGGTGTGGGAGGGCTTGGGGTGCAGCACTAGCCCCTCCAAGGATGGGAGGCATCAAGGGAGGGAACTTGCCTCCCAAGGCAAGTGGATGATACGTCTCCAACATATCTACAATTTTTTATTGTTCCATGCTATTATATTATCTGTTTTGGATGTTTAATGGGCTTTATTACACACTTTTATATTATTTTTGGGACTAACCTATTAATTGAAGGCCTAGTGCAAATTGCTGTTTTTTGCCTATGTCAGTGTTTCGCAGAAAAGGAATATCAAACGGAATCCAAACGGAATGAAACCTTCGCGAGGATCGTTTTTATAACAAACCCAGTCCAGGAGACTTGGAGTGGACGTCAAGGAAGCAACAAGGCCGCCACAAGGTAGGAGGGCGCGCCCAGGGAAGTAGGCGCGCCCTCCACCCTCGTGGGCACCTCGTGGCTCACCGACCTACTTCTTTCGCCTATATATACTCATATACCCTGAAAATATCCAGGAGCACTACGAAATCCTATTTCCACCGCCGCAACCTTCTGTACCCGTGAGATCCCATCTTGGGGCCTTTTTCGGCGCTCGCCGAGGGGGAATCGATCACGAGGGCTTCTACATCAACCCCATAGCCTCTCGATGATGTGTGAGTAGTTTACCATAGACCTTCGGGTCCATAGTTATTAGCTAGATGACTTCTTCCTCTCTTTGGATCTCAATACAAAGTTCTCCTCGATTCTCTTGGAGATCTATTCAATGTAATTCTTTTTGCGGTGTGTTTGTCGAGATCTGATGAATTGTGGGTTTATGATCAAGATTATATATGAACAATATTTGATTTTTCTCTCAATTCTTATACGCATGATTTAATATCTTTGCAAGTCTCTTCGAATTATCAGTTTGGTTTGGCCTACTAGATTGATCTTTCTTGCAATGGGAGAAGTGCTTAGCTTTGGGTTCAATCTTGCAGTTTCCTTTCCTAGTGACAGCACGGGTAGCAAGGCACGTATTGTATTGTTGCCATCGAGGATAAAAGGATGGGGTTTATATCATATTGCTTGAGTTTATCCCTCTACATCATGTCATCTTGCCTAATGCGTTACTCTGTTCTTATGAACTTAATACTCTAGATGCATGCTGGATAGCGGTCGATGTGTGGAGTAATAGTAGTAGACGCAGAATCGTTTCGGCCACTTGTCACGCACGTGATGCCTATATACATGATCATGCCTAGATATTCTCATAATTATGCACTTTTCTATCAATTGCTCGACAGTAATTTGTTCACCCACCGTAGATTATGCTATCTTGAGAGAAGCCACTAGTGAAACCTATGGCCCCTGGGTCTATCTTCCATCATATTAATCTCCCGCCAACTAGCTATTTCTGTCACCGTTTATTTTGCAATCTTTACTTTTCAATCTATACAACAAAAATACCAAAAATATTTATCTTATTATGTTTATCAGATCTCACTTTTGCAAAGTGGCCGTGAAGGGATTGACAACCCCTTTATCGCGTTGGTTGCAAGGTTCTTGATTGTTTGTGCAGGTACGAGGGATTTGCGCGTAGTCTCCTACTGGATTGATACCTTGGTTCTCAAAAACTGAGGGAAATACTTATGCTACTTTGCTGCATCACCCTTTCCTCATCAAGGGAAAACCAACGCATGCTTAAGAGGTAGCAAGAAGGATTTCTGGCGCCGTTGCCAGGGAGGTCTACGCCCAGTCAAGTCAAGATTTGATCTCCCGTCAACTTGCCAATTTCTGGCACCGTTGCTGGGGAGATCTACGCACAAGTCAAGACATACCAAGTACCCATCACAAACTCTTCTCCCTCACATTACATTACTTGCCATTTGCCTCTCGTTTTCCTCTCCCCCACTTCACATTTGCCTTTTTATTCGCCGTCTTTTTCCGTCCATCTCTTTTCGCTTGCTTCTTGTGTGTCCGTGTGTTAGATCGTTTGTTCCGTCGTCATGGCTAGTCCTTCTATCATTGTTAGTACTCCTGATCATGAAGATCTTAATTTTAAACAAAGGGAGGGAGAAAATCTGAAAGATGCTTGGCATAGAATTTGCAATGCTCAGAATACATCTACTAGGAAGCAATATACTTCCGTTCTTCTTTGCAATTTTTATGTAGGCATCACTCCTTGGAACAGATATATTCTTGATACCATTACAGGAGGGAATTTCTTGGGTAGTCATACTTTTGATTCTTATAATGCTATGTTAGATCTGTTTGGCCCACCACCTCTTTTGGTTAATGGAACTATTTTAACTTTGGAACATGTGACGCAAAGGCTTGAAAATATTGAAAATAAAGTTGCCACTGTAGAGTTGATTGAAATTTGGATAAAAGATCCACAACCAAATTACCCAATATGGATCTAAGGTAGGAGTTGCTCTTAAATTTTTTAAAGAAAAGGAATCCATAGTTAACGAAAAGATAGATCAAGATTCCACAAGAATTGGTAAACTCGAGGATATTATTACCAACTTAGGGTCCACCTTTTATTCCGTGAAAAACACCCCAAATCCTCCTACTACTAAAGTTTCCAAGTTTATGTATGTGCCTAAAAATAAAGGTGAATCTTCTAGTAAGGAAAATGCGGATCTCAAATCAATAAGTGTTCACCCCAACTTTTTCGCTATCATTAAGGAACCTTTTTGCTACAAATGAATTTCTTGATTTCTTGCCTAGGAGTTTGATCATTAATAAAAAGAAGGAAACTCCTAAGGGTTATAAGTGTTCTATTGAAGAATTGCCAACCAAAGATGGCAATACCTAGATCTATTCTTGTTTTTATGCCTAGCTAGGGGTGTTAAGCGAGAGCGCTTGTTGGGAGGCAACCCAATTTTATTTTTGTTTCTTGCTTTTTGTTTCTGTTTTGTAATAAATAATTCATCTAGCCTCTGTTTGGATGTGTTTTTATGTTTTAGTTAGTGTTTGTGCCAAGTAGAACCAATAGGATCTTCTTGGGTGATAGTTGTTTGATCTTGCTGAAAAAGGCAGAAACTTTGCGCTCACGAATATAATTGTTAAAATTCACCAGAACATGATAAATTGCCAATTCTTTTTGCAGTAGATCAATATACAAATTATCCAGGTTGTCCTAGTTGTTCAGAAATTTTTGAGTTCCATAAGTATTCGAACAAATCTTATTGCTACAGACTGTTCTGTTTTTGATAGATTCTGTTTTTCGTGTGTTGTTTGCTTATTTTGACGAATCTATGGCTAGTATCTGGGGGTATGAACCATAGAAAAGTTGGAATACAGTAGGTTTAACACCAATATAAATAAAGAATGAGTTCATTATAATACATTAAAGTGGTGATTTGTTTTCTTATACTAACGGAGCTCATGAGATTTTCTGTTGAGTTTTGTGTTCTGAAGTTTGTTTTGGGTAAAGATTTGATGGATTTTGGAATAAGGAGTGCCAAGAGCCTAAGCTTGGGTATGAACAAGGCACCCCAAGGTAAAATTCAAGGACAAACAAAATCCTAAGCTTGGGCATGCCCCGGAAGGCATCCCCTCTTTCGTCTTCGTCTATCGGTAACTTTACTTGAGGCTATATTTTTATTCACCACATGATATGTGTTTTTCTTGGAGCATCTTGTATGATTTGAGTCTTTGCTTTTTAGTTTACCACAATCATCCTTTCTGTACACACCTTTTGGAGAGACACACATGAATCGGAATTTATTAGAATACTCTATGTGTTTCACTTATATCTTTTCAGCTAGATAATTTCGCTCTAGTGCTTCACTTATATCTTTTAGAGCACGGTGGTGGTTTTATTTTATAAAAATTATTGATCTCTCATGCTTCACTTCTATTATTTTGAGAGTCCTTTAGAACAGCATGGTAATTTTCTTTGGCTATAAAATTAGTCCTAATATGATAGGCATCCAAGACGGGTATAATAAAAACTTTCATAAAAAGTGCATTATATACTATGAGAAGTTTGATACTTGATGATTGTTTTGAGATATGAAGATGGTAATATTAGAGTCGTGCTAGTTGAGTAGTTGTGAATTTTAGAAATACTTACATTGAAGTTTGCAAGTCCCGTAGCATGCGATATGGTAAACCGTTGTGTGACAAATTTGAAACATGAGGTGTTCTTTGATTGTCATCCTTATGAGTGGCGGTCGGGTCGATTGACGATGGTCTTTTTCCTACCAATCTATCCCCCTAGGAGCATGCGTGTAATGCTTGGTTTTTGATGACTTGTAGATTTTTGCAATAAGTATGTGAGTTCCTTATGACTAATGTTGAGTCCATGGATTATACGCACTCTCACCTTTCCATCATTGCTAGCTTCTTCGGTACTGTGCATTGCCCTTTCTCACCTTGAGAGTTGGTGCAAACTTCGCCGGCGCATCCAACCCCCGTGATATGATATGATCTATCACACATAAACCTCCTTATATCTTCCTCAAAACAGCCACCATACCTACATATTATGGCATTTCCATAGCCATTCCGAGATATATTGCCATGCAACTTTCCACCGTTTCATTTATTATGACACGCTTCATCATTGTCATATTGCCTTGCATGATCATGTAGTTGACATTGTATTTGTGGCAAAGCCACCATGCATAATTTATCATACATGTCACTCTTGATTCATTGCCCATCTCGGTACACCGCCAGAGGCACTCATAATAGAGTCATATTGTTCTAGTCTCGAGTTGTAATCATTGAGTTGTAAATAAATAGAAGTGTGATGATCATCATTAATAGAGATTGTCCCAAATAAAAAAAGAGAAAGGCCAAAAAAAGGAAAGGCCCAATAAAAAGAAAAGAAATAAAAGGGACAATGCTACTATCCTCTTTTCCACACTTGTGCTTCAAAGTAGCACCATGATCTTTATGATAGAGAGTCTCTTATTTTGTCACTTTCATGTACTAGTGCGAATTTTTCATTATAGAACTTGGCTTGTATATTCCAACAATGGGCTTCCTGAAATGCCCTAGGTCTTCGTGAGCAAGCAAGTTGGATGCACACCCACTTAGTTTCTTTAGTTGAGCTTTCATACATTTATAGCTCTAGTGCATCATTTGCATGGCAATCCCTACTCCTTGCATTGACATCAATTGATGGGCATCTCCCTAGCCCGTTGATTAGCCGTGTCAATGTGAGACTTTCTCCTTTTGTCTTCTCCATAACCCCCATCATTATATTCTATTCCACCCATAGTGCTATGTCCATGGCTCACGCTCATGTATTGCGTGAAAGTTGAAAAAAGTTTGAGATTACTAAAGTATGAAACAATTGCTTGGCTTGCATCGGGGTTGTGCATGATGAGAGCATTTTTGTGTGATGAAAATGAAGCATAGCCAAACTATATGATTTTGTAGGGATAAGCTTTCTTTGGCCATGTTATTTTGAGAAGACATAATTGCTCAGTTAGTATGCTTGAAGTATTATTGTTATTTTTATGTCATTATTAAACCTTTATCTTGAATCTTTAGGATCTAAACATTCATGCCACAATTAAGAAAATTACTTTGAAAATTATGTTAGGTAGCATTCCACATCAAAAATTCTGTTTTTATCATTTACCTACTCGAGGACGAGCAGGAATTAAGCTTCGGGATGCTTGATACATCTCCAATGTATCTATAATTTTTTATTGTTCCATGCTATTATATTATCTGTTTTGGATGTTTAATGGGCTTTATTATGCACTTTTATATTATTTTTGGGACTAACCTATTAACCGAAGGCCCAGTGCAAATTTCTGTTTTTTTTGCCTATTTCAGTGTTTCGCAGAAAAGGAATATCAAACGGAATGAAACCTTCGCGAGGATTGTTTTTGGAACAAACACAATCTAGGAGACTTAGAGTGGGCATCAAGGAAGCAACGAGGCGGCCACGAGGTAGGAGGGCGTGCCCAGGGGGGTAGGCGCGCCCCCAACCTTGTGGGCCCCTCGTGGCTCCACCGACCTACTTCTTTCGCCTATATATACTCATATACCCTGAAAACATCCAGGAGCACCACGAAACCCTATTTCCACCGCCGCAACCTTGTGTACCCGTGAGATCCCATCTTGGGGCCTTTTCTGGCGCTCCGCTGGAGGGGGAATAAATGACGAAGGGCTTCTACATCAACACCATAGCCTCTCCGATGATGTGTGAGTAGTTTACCACAGACCTTCGGGTCCATAGTTATTAGCTAGATGCTTTTCTCTCTCTTTGGATCTCAATACAAAGTTCTCCTCGATTCTCATGGAGATCTATTTGATGTAATTCTTTTTGCGGTGTGTTTGTCGAGATCCGAAGAATTGTGGGTTTAAGATCAAGATCATTTATGAACAATATTTTATTCTTCTCTGAATTCTTATATGCATGATTTAATATCTTTGCGAGTATCTTCGAATTATCAGTTTGGTTTGGCCTACTAGATTGATCTTTCTTGCAATGGGAGAAGTGCTTAGCTTTGGGTTCAATCTTGTGGTGTCCTTTCCACCTGTGATGAGGGCAGCAAGGCACGTATTGTATTGTTGCCATCGAGGATAAAAAGATGGGGTTTATATCATATTGCTTGAGTTATCCCTCTACATCATGTCATCTTGCCTAATGCGTTATCTGTTCTTATGAACTTAATACTCTAGATGCATGCTGGATAGCGGTCGATGTGTGGAGTAATAGTAGTAGATGCAGAATATTTTCGGTCTACTTGTCACGGACGTGATGCCTATATACATGATCATGCATAGATATTCTCATAATTATGCGCTTTCCTATCAATTGCTCGACGGTAATTTGTTCACCCACCGTAGATTATGCTATCTTGAGAGAAGCCACTAGTGAATCCTACGGCCCCCGGGTCTATCTTCCATCATATTAATCTCCCGCCAGCTAGCTATTTCTGTCACCATTTATTTTTCAATCTTTACTTTTCATTCTATACAACAAAAATATCAAAAATATTTATCTTATTATCTTTATCAGATCTCACTTTTGCAAGTGGCCATGAAGGGATTGACAACCCCTTTATCGTGTTGGTTGCAAGGTTCTTGATTGTTTGTGCAGGTACGAGGGAGTTGTGTGTAGTCTCCTACTAGATTGATACCTTGGTTCTCAAAAACTGAGGGAAATACTTACGCTACTTTGCTGCATCACCCTTTTCTCTTCAAGGCAAAACCAACGCATGCTCAAGAGGTAGCAGTGGACTCCCTCCCACTTTGCTTTTCACCTTCCCAGGCTTATGGGCCTTGTAGGGGCTGGTTCCCTTGGCCCATTAAGGCCATGGCGCCACCTTACATCCCATGCTACTGTATGGGACGAGGTGGAACCCTCCAAGGACTTCCGAACCCCTCCAGAACCTTCTGGTGACTTCCCGGTACAATACCGAAAAAACCAGACTTTTTCTCGGAACCCTGACAACAACTTTCCATATATAAATCTTTACCTCCAGACCAATCCGGACCTCCTCGTGACGTCCCGGATCCCACCCAGGACTCCGAACAACCTTCAATTTTCCACTATTAATATCTCAATACTACCCTAGCGCTACCGAACGTTAAGCGTGTGACACAATGGGTTCGAGAATCGTGTAGACATGATCGAGACTCCTCTCAGGTCAATAACCAATAGCGGAACCTGGATGCCCATATGGGTTCCCACATATTCTACGAAGATCTTTATCAGTTGAACCACGATGTCAAGGATTCAGTTAATCCCGTATACAATTCCCTTTGTCTGGCGATATGTTACTTGCCCGAGATTCGATCGTTGTTATCTCCAAACCTAGTTCAATATTGTTATCGACAAGTCTCTTTACTCGTTCCGTAATACAAGATCCCGTGACTAAACTCATTAGTCACACACTTGCAAGCTTCTTGTGAAGTTGTATTACCGAGAGGTCCCCGAGATATCTCTCCGTCACACGAAGCGACAAATCCCAGTCTTGATCCATGCCAACCCAACAAACACCTTCAGAGATACCTGTAGAGCACATTTATGATCACCCAATTACAAAGTGACATTTGGACACACACTAATTATTCCTCCGGTGTCAGGGAGTTGCACGATCTCATGGTCTAAGGAACAGATACTTGACATGATTAAAGTTGTAGCAAATAACTAAAAGTTACGATGCTAAGCTTACGGTTGGGTATATCCATCACATCATTCTCCTAATGATGTGATCCGTTATCAAATGACAGACTCATGTCTATGGTTAGGAAACCTTAACCATCTTTGATCAACGAGCTACTCTAGTAGAGGCATACTAGGGACACACGATTAGTTTATGTATTCACACATGTATTTAAGTTTCCGGTCAATACAATTATAGCATGAATAATAAACATTCATCATGAACTGGGAAATATGATAATAACCAATTTATTATTGCCTCTAGGGCATATTTCCAACAAGTTTTTGAAGAGTGATGCCTCTTGGCCAATTTGCCGGCCTGACAAGCACCACAGAGACAATATTTATTGGATATTACATCAGGAATGTCAAGAAGATGATTTTTCTTCACTAGAGTCTGCTGATTCCACGATACCTGCATGACCAAGCCTTCAATGTCGCATCCAACCTTCGGTTGGTTTAGCAAGCCAACAAGTTTGTGAAGGAAATATTCCCTAGAGGCAATAATAAAGTTGTTATTTGTATTTCCTTATATCATGATAAATGTTTATTATTCATGCTAGAATTGTATTAACCGGAAACTTAGTACATGTGTGAATACATAGACAAGCAGTGTCACTAGTATGCCTCTACTTGACTAGCTCGTTGAATCAAAGATGGTTAAGTTTCCTAGCCATAGACATGAGTTGTCATTTGAATAACGGGATCACATCATTAGAGAATGATGTGATTGACTTGACCCATTCCGTTAGCTTAGCATTTGATCATTTAGTATATTGCTATTGCTTTCTTCATGACTTATACATGTTCCTATGACTATAAAATTATGCAACTCCCAAATACCGGAGGAACACTTTGTGTGCTACCAAACGTCACAACGTAACTAGGTGATTATAAAGGTGCTCTACAGGTGTCTCCGATGGTACTTGTTGAGTTGGCATAGATCAAGATTAGGATTTGTCACTCCGATCGTCGGAGAGGTATCTCTGGGCCCTCTCGCTAATGCACATCAATATAGGCCTTGCAAGCAATGTGACTAATGAGTTAGTTGTGGGATGATGCATTACGGAACGAGTAAAGAGACTTGCCGGTAACAAGATTGAACTAGGTATTGAGATACCGACGATCGAATCTTGGGCAAGTAACATACCGATGACAAAGGGAACAACGTACGTTGTTATGCGGTTTGACCAATAAAGATCTTCGTAGAATATGTAGGAGCCAATATGAGCATCCAGGTTCCGCTATTGGTTATTGACCAGAAACATGTCTCGGTCATGTCTACATAGTTCTTGAACCCGTAGGGTCCGCACGCTTAACGTTCGGCGACGATCGGTATTATGAGTTTATGTGTTTTGATGTACCGAAGGTAGTTCGGAGTCCCGGATATGACCACGGACATGACGAGGAGTCTCGAAATGGTCGAGATATAAAGATCGATATATTGGATGACTATGTTTGGACATCGCAAGGGTTCCGAGTGAGTTCGGGCATATACTGGAGTACCGAGGGGTTACCGGAACCCCCCAGGGAGTTTAATGGGCCTCATGGGCCTTAGTGGAGAGAAAGAGGGGCGGCAAGGACAGGCCGCGCGCCCCCTCCCCCTCTGGTCCGAATTGGACGAGGAAGGGGGGCGGCTCCCCCCTTTGTTTCTCCCTCTCTCCTCCATCCTTCTCTCCTACTCCTACTACATGGAAGGGGGGAATCCTACTCCCGGTGAGAGTAGGACTCCCCATGGGGTGCGCCATAGGAGGGTCGGCCCTCCCCCTCCTCCACTCCTGTATATACGAGGGAGGTGGCACTGTCGGTGTCAAAATCGGCGGATCTCGGGTAGGGGGTCCCGAACTGTGCGTCTAAGGTCGATAGTAACAGGAGACAGGGGACACAATGTTTACCCAGGTTCGGGCCCTCTCTTTGGAGGTAATACCCTACTTCCTGCTTGATTGATCTTGATGAATATGAATATTACAAGAGTTGATCTACCACGAGATCGTAATGGCTAAAACCCTAGAAGTCTAGCCTGTATGGTATCTGGTTTCCGGACTAAGCGCTCCGGTTTATATAGACACGGAGGGAACTAGGGTTGTACAAAGTCGGATTCTGAGAGAAAGGAATATTCATATTTGGTCACCAAGCTTGCCTTCCACACCAAGGAGAGTCCTATCCGGACACGGGATAAAATCTTCGATCTTGTATCTTCACAGCCCATTAGTCTGGCCCATGTCCAACAGGCCGGACACCCGAGGACCCCTTAGTCCAGGACTCCCTCAGTAGCCCCTGAACCAGGCTTCAATGACGAGGTGTACGGCGCACAGATTGTCTTTGGCATTGCAAGGCGGGTTCCCCTTCTTGAATACTCCAACGTAGTCTTCGGACAAATGTGTCCAGATCTGCAACACAAACATCACAGGAGAATATAATACTTCACGAGTCCAATCTGTCAACGTCTTTTCATAACGTGACATCACGCTCGCCTGATCATTATTTTGAACTGTTTCTGTCCTCCCGTTCCACGTTTCGAGGCGAGGTTTTTATTGGCACGTCTTGTCGAAGCAGAGATCGTGTTCCCTTATCGCGGGATTTTTATTAATGCGAGCGTGGGTAACCCAACCATTCCATTGGAAAGATCCCCTGGGAATAGGCAGGTTTTCAGGCTTAGGAGGG
This sequence comes from Aegilops bicornis, assembly GCA_021605145.1. Taxonomy (NCBI): domain Eukaryota; kingdom Viridiplantae; phylum Streptophyta; class Magnoliopsida; order Poales; family Poaceae; genus Aegilops; species Aegilops bicornis. The sequence continues at coordinate 2,244,878 of JAHIAL010000011.1, forward strand.
GGCGTTCGATTCCCGTTGCCTTTATAAAGGAGCCAAGGGCCGTCTTTATTTACGCCAAACCTCTCTTCAGCCTTCCCACCCTCGAGTTCTAGCATCCAGGGTTCGACTCCATTGCTTCAAGCTTCACAGCCATGTCTGGGCTCAGCTCTCAGGGCCGATGGGTGGCTTCCTCTGTTATAGAGGAGGATATTGTGAAACTTCGGGCAGCCAGATATCTGACTACGGAGATCCCCCACAGGCTTCCTGCTCAAGGACAGGTTGTTCCGACTCCCAGATCCGGCGAGAGGGTCGTATTCATCTCTCACTTCCTCCGAGGGCTAGGGTTTGCTCTTCACCCCTTCGTCCGGGGGCTCATGTTTTATTACGGACTAGATTTCCACGATCTAGCCCCAGATTCTTTCCTCCATGTCTCGGCGTTCATCATTACATGTGAGGCGTTTCTCCGAATTCCCCCACACTTCGGCTTATGGCTCAAGACCTTTAGCGTGAGGCCAAAGGTGGTCGACGGGAAACAAGCGGAGTGCGGCAGCACTGAAGTGAGCAAGATTACCAATATTCCTTGGCCGAAAGGCTCTTTCGCTGAAGCATCCAACCAATGGCAGCGGGAGTGGTTCTACATCACCGAACCCTGTGGTACCAAGTGGGCGGCTATACCCGCGTTCCGTTCTGGCCCTCTGTTACAGCTTGCATCATGGATCAATAAGGGGCTGGGTAAGGGGTCGATTGACGAAGTCTGCAGACTCTCTGAGCCGCATTGACCCTCCTTGAGAAGGACATCGACCTTGTGAGCGTGATTCAAGTAATGCTAGTCCGCGAGTCCTGCCATGCCGGTATGAGCCTCTTCTTCGCATGTTTGAGTTTAATCCGGAAGGACCACGGACCCTCAACACTTCTTGACACTACGCACAAAGGGATGTGGAAGTTGTTTTTCGAAAGCGGAAACAGTGGTCGGACATCATCGAGGACACCGACCTCGACTGCAACCATCCGGATACCTCGGTAAGCGCTCAATCTGCGAACACTTTGTAGTTAAGCGTGTCGTAATATGTTACTGAGCAAACTATCTTCTTCCAGGGCTAGGTAAAGAAAGCAGAGCGAATTTTGTGTCCGGCTCCCGTCCCCAAGGACTCCGCAGATCCCGTACTAACAAGGATGCTGGCCCCGGCAACGATGCCTGTGGAGGAAGACAAGGCGGAAAGTGGGAGGACCAAAGGCGGTCTTCATCCCGAAGGTATACCGAACATTGTGCCCGGGGGAATCAAAATTCCCTCGTCCAAAGACAAAAGTGAAGGAGGAGTTGACGTCTCTTCGCCCCATGGTAAGGAAAGGGCTGCCTCCGAAGTTTGGGAGAAAGAGGCTCCTAAGCGATGCAAGGTGCCCCAGTCGGGCGGTTCGGGCTTGGAGGATTGCGTTTTCGCACAGTCCCGTGATGAGGGCAAGCCTCCAGCTAAATCGTGAGTGGACCAGGATGTTTTCTTTAAATATATCCCATTCCTTTCCTGTTACCAGGGTAACTTCTAAAATATATGCTTTCGCAGCTCGGCAAATAGTCTTCTTCACCAATCCTCTTCTTCGGGAGATCTTCTCCCAGAGATGATGGAAAGCGAGACACCTCCACCGGTCTCCTCGCCTAATAAGGCGGACAACTTTGAGGTGTCGTCCCGGAGGACCTCTCCTGATCAACAAGTGGTGTGAGGGGTGATGAAGACACCACCCAAAGGTGATACTTTGGTAGCCCAGGATCCAGGGGCCAATAATAAAGCCTTCAGGTCCGTCCGGTTTACAGCCGGAGACGACTCTAGGAATAGATGAGCAGATCCCTTCGAAGGGAGGCCGTACTCCTGCGGCAGCTTCCGGAGGTCCAAAAGCGCCAGATATATTGACGAGCATACTGCGATAGGCATCCATCTTAGAAGAACATCGTACCTTGATGGGTATGGTGGTTGAAAGGGTTCTGTCTGCGAAAAGCGGATTGAACGAAGCCTGCGCGAGCCTGTTAAGAGGCTTCGAGGTTTGTACTGAAAAAATAATTCAGTGTGTTTTATTCACGAACTGCATATGTGTATAGGTAGTATCCCCTGAGACTCTGATTGGC